>JAAWXA010000006.1:22268956-22561202 GCA_038090715.1 Florisuga fusca
AAGGGGAAGGGAAGGAAGGAATTCCATTGGCTAGGATTCTATGTCGTTTTCTCAGTCAGTTTATGCTTTTGACCTCCTAAGTCACAGCTCAACTTATATATGAAATTAATAACTCCTAAGTTCTTCTCTCTGTCATATTATTCCATTTTCACATTTTTAACCTTATGCCAATACAAACTAAATCGTTTGGCTTCTACTAACTTTTTTGATCTGATCAATACATGACATGTTTCTCCTCTCCTCCCCTTTTGTTTGTGTCTCTCCCAGTTCAGAGAGTACGAGCTGGATCCAGTGTTGGGCAGCCAGCAGGGGAGGGTTGGTGTCAATGAAACTCCCAAAGCCCATGAATACAGCCCCTCATTTTCTAGGCCTGTTTCACATAGTAAGCTGATAGACATTTGCTGGGGAGGGGGATGGTTTGCAAAGGTGGTTTGGCCCCCAGCCCCTACAGACCAATCTAAGAGGGTCCTGTGGAGAAATTACAGTGGTTCCTCCATCTGGTCCCTTACAACCATGTTGTCAACACTAGGATTTCAAAAGCTGTAATTCTCAGGAAATCTCTTCCCTTTTCCATATTAGTCAAAGTAACTGGCAAAACAGGAACAGGCAATCATGGAATGTCAGAAGTCAAGCAGATGAGGTAGAAGACCAGCTTGGCTGAACAGGGATCTGATCCTACAAATCAGGCTAAAAAGGAAGGTGTATGCCCAGGAGAAGCTGCGTCAGGTGACATGATAAGAACACAGAGAAGCTGCTAGATGCTGCAGGAAGAAAATTTGAGTAGCAAAAGTTCAACTGGAGCAGAAGCTGGCCAGAACTGTGAGGGACAATAAAAAGAGATTTTTCTAATACATTAATAACAATAGGCAGTGTAGAAGCAACATTAATCCTTTACAGGATAAGGACAGTCACCTCACCAACAGGGATACCAACAAAGCAGAAGTATTTAATACATTCTTTGCCTCTGTCTTCAACACTAATGACAGATCAAGGGGGCCTCAGTTCCCAGAACTGGGAGATCATCACTGCAATGAGGATCAGTCCTTAGTTGACCCTGAACTTTTATGAGATCTGCTGCTAGAGTTAGATCCTTACAAATCCATGGGGCCTGATGGTGTTCATCCAAGATTCCTCAAAGAGCTGGCTGATATCATCACTAGGCCTCTCTCCATTATTTTTGGGAGATCCTGGCAATCTACAGAGATCCCAGCTGACTGGAAGCTAGCTAATGTTGTTCTAATGTTCAAGAAAAGCAAGAAATGTCCCAGTATTCAAGAAAAAAGACCCTGGAAACTACAGGCCAGTTAGTCTAACTTCAGTGCCTGGTAAAACTATGGAAATTATTATTCTGAGAGATATTGAAAAACACCTGGGAGACAATGCAATCACTGGTCACAGCCAGCACAGCTTTATGAAGGAAAAGTTCAGCTTCTCAAACTTAATTCCTTTTGTGACAAGGTAACCCACCTAGCTGATCAAGGGCAGCCAGTGGATTCTTCCAGGAAAGCTTTTGATACTATCTCTCATAGTACCTTCCTGGACAAAATATCCAGCATACAGCAACTCACAGATTGAACACAAAGAGTGACAGTCAATGGGGTAACTTCAAACTGGTGACCATGGGGCTCTGCAGGGCTCCATCCTTGTCCCAGTTCTCTTCAACATCTCCATCAAGACTTGGATGCAGGACTGGAAGGAATTTTAAGCAAGTTTTCAGATGACACAAAAGGAGGAGCAGTTGACTCACTCGAGGGGAGGCAGGGAGACCTCGACAGGCTAGAGAGTTGGGCAGTCTCCAACCACATGGAGTTTAAGAAGGGCAAGTGCCAAACTCTGCACTGAGGATGGTGCAACTCTGGTGGCAATTACAGACAGGGAAATGAGTGGCTGGAGAGCAGCATAGTGGAGAGAGACCTGGGGGTCCTGGTTGATGGGAAACTGAATATGAGCCAGCAGTGTGGCCTGACAGCCAGGAGAGCCAACTGTGTCCTGGAGAGCATCAAGCACAGTGTCACCAGCTGGTCAAGGGAGGTGATTGTGCTGCTCTACTCTGAACTGGTACAGCCTCACCTTGAGTACTGTGTGCAGTTTTGGGCAGCACAGTATAAAAAAGACATCAGGATATTGGAAAGCCTTCAAAGGAGAGCTACAGAGATGGTGAAGGGTCTTGAAGGAATGAGTAATGAAGAGTGGCTGAGTGCACTCAGATTGTGCAGGTTGGAGAGCTGCATAGGCTCAAAGTACTGTGCTTTTTGGGGAGAGCTCCTGGAAAAGAAAAGTCAATTTCTATTAAGTGAAAATAAAGTGGGGCTTGAGGTTGAATTTATAACAAGAATGGTTAGTGTCAATGGCATCTCAGGTGAGAAGAGCAGTTTCTCCCCTTGAGAAATTAATTTTAGACATGTTTTGCCCTTTTTTAGGATTAGACTCAGACCCTCACACAGAATCTCAGAATCAGTCTGGTTGGAAAGGACCTCTGAGATCATTAAGTCCAACCCTTAATCCCAAACCACTGTGGTTACCAGACCATGGCACTGAGTGCTGCATCAGTCTCTTCTTAAAAACCTCCAGGGACAGAGAATCCACCACCTCCCTGGGCAGCCCATTCCAACACCTGGTCACCCTGTCTGTAAAGAATTTCTTCCTAATATCTAACCTAAACCTCCCCTGGCAGAGCTTAAGTCCATGCCCTCTTGTCTTGCTGGTAGCTCCCTGGGAGAAGAGACTGACCCCCCCGCTGGCTCCAACCTCCTTTCAGGGAGTTGTAGAGAGTGATGAGGTCTCCCCTGAGCCTCCTCTTCTGCAGACTGAATACCCCCAGCTCCCTCAGCCCTTCCTCACAGGACTTGTGCTGGAGTCCCTTCACAGCCTCCTTGCTCTTCTCTGGACCTGCTCCAGCACCTCAATCTCCTTCCTGAACTGAGGGGCCCAGAACTGGACACAGTACTCGAGGTGTGGCCTCACCAGGGCTGAGTACAGGGGAAGAATCACTTCCCTGGACCTGCTGGCCACGCTGTTCCTGATCCAGGCCAGGATGCCATTGGCATTCTTGGCCACCTGGGCACACTGCTGGCTCATGTTCAGCTTCCTGTCGATCCAAACCCCCAGGTCCCTCTCTGTCTGGCTGCTCTCCAGCCACTCTGTGCCCAGCCTGGAGCTCCCCATGGGGTTGTTGTGGCCAAAGTCCAGGACCCGGCACTTGGCCGTGTTGAACCTCATCCCGTTGGAATCAGCCCAACTCTCCAGTCTGTCCAGGTCCCTCTGCAGAGCCCTCCTGCCTTCNAGACTTGGCCTCAGAGATTTGCCCAGATGACTCTTGCAAACCTCCAGAACATAGATTTCTATCAAGAATCAGCTTAATATGCTCTTACCCTTAACAGCTCCCAAGGGCCCACCAGTGGCTCCTCAGGGTCTTTGAGCAGAGCTGCTGTCAGGGGTTTAGGCCATTTTGGGGCAGGATTTTCCATTCCTCCTTCCCCATTTCAGAATGCTTCTCTTCCCCCTTAGTAGAGCTTGTCTGGGACCTGGGGAAGGGCAGTCCTACTCTCAAACCTCTTGACCCACTGTTTGGTGTCAGAAATATCCTGATGGGGCATCCTTCAGCTCACACTAAAACTATTTATGTCTTTGGAGCTATGGGATTGGTAAGTGATCCAAAGGAAATTTTATCTTTTCCCTGTTAGGAGATGTAGAGTATTTCTCCTTAAGATGTAGCCCAACCAAGAGCCTGTTAGGAGCTGCATTATTTGTGCAGCTGTACACTGCCCAGCCAGATATATTAACCACAGATGTAGGATATTTATTGTTCTTGGGGTACTTTCATATTAGGTTTGTAACGTGTCACTATCTAGCATAAGACAAAGCTCTTTGTGTTAAAATCTTCTCTTTCTTTCCAATATCTTTTTTTTTTTTGTCTTAAATGTTCATTACAATATTGGAATCAAACCATGTTTTGTAATGACCTTTCAAACCAAAAGAGTTTCTAACCATGACCAGGGTTCTGTAACAGCCCTTCCCAACCCCCAAGTCACAACTGTGAAGAAAAATCAAAGGATTTGGAAGTTAAGAGTTAGAGTAAGTCCATAGAGTAGGACTACAGCCTGCTGTGATAGGAGATGGCTGGAGTGTGTATGCTTTGTATGATCATAATATTTATGAAGATGATTACTTACTTCATTTGCTTCCTTAGCAGATAGATGGCTGGAAAAGAAAGAATTACATGGAAAATATTCCATTATCCTAAAATAAAAATCACTTGAAGTGCTTAAATACTTTGATTACATCATCATTGAAAATTAACAGCTCTTGGCATGAGAAGGATTTTATTACTGCTATGGAAATTGAGTCTGATTATTTTTTTACAGAAATTATTAGCAAGAAATGGTAATGGACTTAAATTTAAAAAAAGGGGGGCACCCATTGAGTTCATTACGGTAAATGGGAAAAGGTGTTTTTAAAAAACATTTATTCTGTGAGGAGGGGAGAAAAGATATGAATGATTATCAGCTTTCCTTACTACTTTTCATTTGATGCCAGAATGTCTTACTACAAACTTTGAAGTCAGCTATAAGTGGAGGGAGATTCTTTGAAGAGTTAAAAAATTTAAATATTCATAGAGGTAGAATGGAAAGTGTAGAAGACAGGAGCTACAACCCAGGAAAAGAGAAATGGAGAATCATAGAATCAGCTGGGCTGGAAGGGACCTCAGAGATCATCAAGTCCAACCCTTGATCCACTACCTCTGCGGTTACCAGCCCATGGCACTGAGTGCCACATCCAGTCTCTTTTTAAATATCTCCAGGGACGGAGAATCCACTACTTCCCTGGGCAGCCCATTCCAATGCCTGATCACCCTCTCCATAAATAACTTCTTTCTAATATCCAACCTAAACTTCCCCTGGCACAACTTAAGACCATGCCCTCTTGTCTTGCTGGTAGTTGCCTGGGAAAAGAGACCAACCCCCACCTGGCTACACCCTCCTTTCAGGGAGTTGTAGAGAGTGATGAGGTCTCCCCTGAGCCTCCTCTTCTCCAGGCTGAACAGCCCCAGCTCCCTCAGCCTCACCTCATAGGATCTGTGCTCGAGTCCCTTCACCAGCCTGGTTGCCCTCCTTTGGACCTGCTCCAGGACCTCAATGTCCTTCCTGAACTGAGGGGCCCAGAACTGGACACAGTACTCGAGGTGTGGCCTCACCAGGGCTGAGTACAGGGGAAGAATCACTTCCCTGGACCTGCTGGCCACACTGTTCCTGATACAGGCCAGGATGCCATTGGCCTTCTTGGCCACCTGGGCACACTGCTGGCTCATGTTCAGCTTCCTGTCGATCCAAACCCCCAGGTCCCTCTCTGTCTGGCTGCTCTCCAGCCACTCTGTGCCCAGCCTGGAGCTCCCCATGGGGTTGTTGTGGCCAAAGTGCAGGACCCGGCACTTGGCCGTGTTGAACCTCATCCCGTTGGAATCAGCCCAACTCTCCAGTCTGTCCAGGTCCCTCTGCAGAGCCCTCCTGCCTTCCAGCTGATCCACACTCCCCCCCAACTCAGTGTCATATGTGAGTTTGCTAATGGTGGACTCAATCCTCACCTAAATCATCTGATCACCCTCAGAGACTTAGATTTAAAACTTCTGGTGCTGAATTTATGCACTTTTAAAGTCTTTTCTTTGTGACTTTTAGACCGTTCCTCGAGCTTGCAAATACAGAGGAACATAGTTTTGCCCTGCTAACTGCTGTATAGGAAAGCCACACTTAAATCCCTCCCTCACAGTTCCCAGCAGGTTACTGGAGACAATTTCTACCTGTACCATGGTCTGAGCTGTAGCCTACCACAGCCTCTTGCATTTTGGTGATGAACAGCATTTGTCACTGACAAATGGCAGTACTTGCAGAAGAGATCCTTTTGCTTTTCTCCAGCAAGGACTCCCTGAGCTCTGCAAACATGTTGCATGTACAAGCAGGAAAGCCCATGCAATCTGACACTGAGTGAAAGAGGTTTTGTGTTTAGCCTTGTCATTGTGGCACTGTTTAGTGGACTTGGAAGAGCAACTCTGTGTGCCAGAGGTTCAGAGTTCAGATTTATATACCTAAATGACATATTTGAGTCAAATATTGAATCGTTCAAATATTGAATTCTTTTCCAAAAGCCTGAAAAAATCTCATTAACAAATAATAATCTTTAAAACAACACAACAATTATTTTTGTTTTTAAAGGATGACATTTTTAAGTTATTTATCTTTTTTTCCAAAACTTTGAGTTTGTTTTGATTTAATCTTAACAAGCATGGACAGTTTATCTTGCTTCAGCATATATTCTTTAAATGATTTTTTGAAATATGGAAAAATTATAAATTTTTTCACAATAATAAGAAAAATCCTCTAGTATCATTGTTCTTGACACAATACACTTTGATTTTTAAAGCAGGATAGTACAAAACCTCCACAATTTTACTGCTGTGCAGCCTATGCAGACAAAGAGAAATTTAAAAGAATGGCTAACTTTAAACCTGGTGCTTCCATTACTGTAACTAACTTCCCTCCCTCAAAGACAAAGTAGATCTTATGAGATAAAACATGGCAATTACATTAGGGCCTGATCTAAAGGACATTTTATTTGGTGGGAGTCTCTTATGAACTCTTCAGAGCTGTCAGAACTCTATTGTTGCACATAATAAACATGAAATTCTTTAAACTCTTCAACAGAAATTTGCCATTACCAGATTTGTTTTGCAACTGCCCCAACACACTGTGAACTCTCTATATGAATCCCACTTGCATCCACAAGACATATTGCCAGGTGACATTATTTATCCAACATTGTTCATCAGTGAGTGTTTATTCAGACAACAGTCAGTATCTTCCTTCACCTGGCAATGGTTTGGGATGGGGAGCATTTGTCTGTTTTTTCAGTGGTGGCTTTACAGATTTTACCTATGCACAGATTCTCTCCCTGAGAAATAGTTGGAAGAACCCATTTCATTTATGCTAATAGAAGAATGGATTGCAACATACATATAGTTTATGTATCCAGGAAATATTTGGTTGGTTTTGATAGCTCTGGTATAGCTTCCAGAACAGGAGAATTACAAAGACAAAGCCTCATTTGAGGTATCAGCTATCAGTTTATCTTCTGAGGCACAGGATGGTTCAGAAATAGTTTGGCGAGAGTAGAGTAGAATATAATTTATCTTTATGAAACAACATGGGGAGGTATGGCAATAATACACTTAAATTTTGATGTTTATTCTGAAAATCTCTGTTATCATCACAAAAGAAAGATCTAAATGGATTTGCATTTCATAAATTTAATTTTCTACCATCTTCTTTCATATGTTATCATGGGTGCGGTGCAGTCTTCATCCACAGGTTATTTCTTAGCAAAATCACATTTAATGACCTGCTCAAGTATCTTGTCATAAAAGACAATTTTATGCTGTCTCTGTATGTACAGATTTATGGGCTGAAGAAAGGGATGTGTTTCTGAAATACATTTCTGTCCTGGTTTCTGCTGTATTTCTCAAGAATTCCAGTAGCTGATACAACCACAAACGCTTCCTGGAGGTAATTTCCTGAGAATGGGAAACTTTGTGTGATGGCATGTGTGAAAATGAGCTGGTTTAGACAGCAGAATTAGACCCTGGGGAAAAAACATGACTGTATCCTTCCTGGCTTAAAGGAATTTTGTTATTTGGAAGCAGTTCACTGAACTGAATTATGTTCAGAAACATGTGGCCCAAACTCAGAAAGAACTTTGAGCAAGTTTGAATGAGGAAAGGGACTTGAGTCAGTGAAAATTAAAAAAAAAAACCAAACAAACATAAAACAAACCACACAGAAAACTACGAGGAAGAATGTGTGCACATGAAGAAGTAAATGTACTTTGAATGGACAAATTTGCTGACCAGCCTTTCCCAAAGGAGTTAGAATGCCAATATTGGGGTGATTTTTGAAATAAATTAAAGCTTCCTTACTTTCTTCTTTTTTGCTTGTCATCTTTTCTTCACTTTCACTGATGACAACAATCAAGAGATCTTGGAAGGGGCAAACAGCACAAACAAAAGATCCCAAAATAAAGTTTTGAGAAAAGGAGTGAGAAAAAACAGCCACTAAAAATTGAAAAAAAGAAAAGCCTAACTTTACTTTGCTTTTTTAATAATTGCACTTCTTCTTTTTGACCCTATCCAATTAGAAATACTTCTAAATTACTATTATTTGCCATATTCACCACTGGGGGATTAGGTTGTTGAAGCCAAGCTAACCCAAAAAAAGCCCAGTTATTTGGTCAAAAATGCTGTCACTTTTTCAAGGAGAAAATGCAGAGCCTGGAGACCAGTATCAGAGACTTAGAAAGAGGGAAAAAAACAAAAAAAGAGGCAAGTTTACTAAAATGACTGATTTTTTTTTCTGCTGAAATATAAGTAGATGTATGCTTATGTATGTAGGGAGCAGGAATGTTCCTAGGGAAAGAGTAGGAAGCTGAACAGAAGAAAGGATGGGATTTATGTTTTTTTTTGCTGCGTAAGTTTAAATTTCTAAAATTTGTATTCTTGAAGAAGCATCTTTATGACATGCCTTCTAGCTAGGTCTAGCTAAGTTCATTCTTTCCAAAAGCATTCTTCAATATAATGTTGGATTTAATTTAAATCATGAAGCAAAACTGTATGCATGTGGAATATGTGAACAATAACTGTATTTTATTAAGTGTACTTACTGTGGTAGAAGCCATATCAATCATTATGATGGGGAACTGTCACAGCAGATATCTCTTTTTTTCTCCACCAGCACTTTAAGCTCTGGCATCCTAACTAAGATGATTTTCTCTTTTTTTAAGAAAACAACAGAGCCAGGATACAGTCACATCTGATCTACCAACTAATTCAAAGGCAAGACCAATTTGTTCCCTGTCATTCCTGTGTAAGAAGTGCTTGCCAAGCTTATCTGATGGAGAACCTGTTGGAGACCCAATTATGTCCCTATGCTTTGTTCCTCCATTGAGAAAACTTTTCCTAATAATTAATTTTAATATTTTATTTATTTGTTTGTTGTGGGGGGTTTGTTTGTTTCTTCATTTTATGCCAATGTTGAGGATCTTCCTTTGTCTATTTTCTTGTAACTTTTCAGTTTCATTTAGGCTAAAACAAAAATTCCAATTTGCTGGCTTCCGGTCAGTCATGTTTGCTAGAACTTCAGTGATTTGTTAAAGTCCTCTAGACATTTTTCCATTGATCCACATTTCCTTGAAGTACAGTTGTCTTTATGAGTCTCCCCTAATAATGCACCAATTGTCAGCTCCATTTTTATTTACCTCTTCTAAGAGGAAGATGGAAGATTTTTGCAAAATATTAACTCACACCCAGCTTGTCCTTTACTATTAGCTTCCGGACCCCAGCCTGCATAGTTGTTTCCTCACAAGATTTCCTCCATCCAGAATTTGATGTACTTGCTTTATATTAAACTTCATGCTAATTTTATGAGGTCATTTCTCCAGTGTTACAGACACTGTCGAGATTCAGTTCTTGTCCTACAGTGCACATATAACTTCTCCCAGCTTCATACCATCAGTAAACATAGCACACAGGTTCTCTATCATGAACTGTTAAGAAAAACAACAACAAATAAATAAATAACCACCTCTCTCCTTCAATAGTCCAATAGTCTCTGGTCAACCTTTCTCTTTAATACAGCCACCCCTTCTTGCAGTCACTGAGTAGCAGTGACAAGCTAATATGGATATCTAATCTAACCATCTAGATGATGCTTCCCAGCACAGTGACCTAAATGATGTGTATTACCTTTCTAGAGCTGAAGGAAATTTGCAATTTTTGACATATATGGAATGCAATTTAGTCTCATGTTGAAGTTTTAAGCTTTTTCTTTTTCATGCAGCTCCCCTCACATAGTTCAGCCTTGCAACTCTGCAGAGTTGTGTATGGCTCAGAAATTTGTATTAATGGGACAGTTCTGGACAAAACATCAAGCAAGCTTTCTCATTGCATGAAAACCAATATTTAAGGTATATAAAGCAAAAGAAAAAAATATGACACCCCCCAGACAACACAAGTTGTCTTACCAAGCCACTCACTTTACAGGGATATTTTCTTCTCCCTATTGCTCATCAAATCTGCTTTAGGCTTTGGTTAAGACAAGTTTCATCCAGACTGAAAGACAGTATCTCAGATTTAAGCTCTACAGGTCTACTATTTTGACCTGTCTATTTCTGTGATATCATCTGCAGATGGAAATAATTCTGATTCTTGACAACATAATGACTGGAATGTTTAAGAAATATATCCTATACTATGAATTTCAGTGGCCAAAGAAAGTCTTTTTCATAGGAAGACAGATATGTACTTTCTATTTTCTTTTAGGCCATATCACAACAAATAATCTCACGTGTAGCAAAACCTTACGCAGTTCTCCTGTGCATACATGTTACATGGACCTTAAGATCTTTCAAGGCCTTTTGAGGACCACTGTATCACAAGTGTCCTAAAACCTGGTACATTGCAATCAGTGTTGTACTTCTACACAATGACAGCTACAGCTGTGGAACACTCAGTTATTGATAGTGAAACTCTATTTGTGGAAGGACCTAGCATATTTAAGTGCAATTCAAGTTTGTTACCTATTTTTCCAAAGTTAGGAAAAAAAATGCTTATATTTTACCTCCTTTACCTGACTAATTTCTCTCTCCTAAAACATGCTGCCTGTGGCTGATAAGAAAACTCTCTGTAAGTAAAGCCCAGGAACTAAGCACAGACAATGAGAGAGGTTGCCACAGCTTCACTTTTGTGCGTCACAGCCACTGTCACAGATTTTCAAGGGAATACACAAAAATGCATGCAAATATTTTTCCAATTTGTGATTAACAGTCAATAAAGAGAAAATTCTAATCATACTAATTTCCTCCTACTGGAGAAGTGATGAATAAATAATCTATTAACATGCATGGGCCAACAGGGTTAAACTGTTCCAACAGTGTCATTGATTTCTTCCCTTTTCCCATATGCTTCCTCCTTCTCACTCAATCGGTACTAAGTAGCACTTCTTTGCAGTTATGCTGCAAAAGTTTGTTCCCCTGAGAATCTCTTGGAGTCTTCGCTGTTGAAACAATAATTACAGGGAGGTGAAGTAATTGACTACTCATCAGGAGCAGTCTGTAGGGGTCCAAAGCTGAATGACAAATGCCAATATCCACTTCAGGTTTGTTGGATCAACAAACCAATATGGTGAAACTGATCCATCATCTTGTCACCAATTTCCTTTGCAGTCTCAGAAGCCTGCCAATTAAAAAAAAAAAAAAAAAAAAAAAAAAGATAAATAGGATCCTTTGCTTTCTCTGTCTTCAGCACCTGTGTTTTGGTTTAATTTGTACATTTTCTAAGGGTGCTGCAGATTCCAATCTAAACTTAGAAAAAAAATGTACCATAAATACGCGTAGGTTGGATTTGATTTACCATTTATTAAAACAATCAAACTTCATGCCATATTTAGAGAAGCAGCAAGTAAAATCTTTCGACTGGACATGTTCTTGCTCCAATTTTGTGAATGCATGCTCCAAATAAAACAAAACTCAAACTGGTTTTCTGGGAGTTCTGCCATTGCACCAGGTGTGTTGCAGCTACAAACTGAGCAACACAGCACAGGCACCGGTATGCTTGGAGTATAAATATTGTCACAACAATAAAATGGGCTAGACTTGGTGCTTGCATTTGCTTGAATCACTTCTAAAGTATAAATATGCCAAGATTATCAGCCTCCAAAATCTATCACTGATAAAATCTGTCCTTTTCCTTTTTTTTTTTTTTTAAGAAAAGTATTGCCTTGAGACCACCCTACAAGAAAACATTTCTTTGAATATTTGCTCATACTCTGTACTTCAGACTCCTGCTGGATTTATACCTCAGGTCTGAAACGCTAGATGTTAGCAATATGAATGTTTGCAGAAAGAAGACCTTTCTATTTAGTAGTGCAAGGCCTTTATTTTTCAGGAGCTATCAGACAGCATTAGCACAAAACAGGAAAAGAAACAACAGCATGTGGCATATTTGATTGCTCACCACTAAACAGCACCTGCTCTATAACACAGAGCCTTGGAGAAAGAAGCATTTAAAACAAAGAAAAATATCAAATATTTGTAAAGAGAATATGAGAAGATGGCAATCTTCTCAGTGGTGCTTTGCAGCCAGAAAAAAGATGAAATACAGGTAAAACCCACCCTAATGAAATACTTGTTCTATAACATCCTCAGATGAGGATGAGCTGCCATTCTGCAGCTTAATTTATCAACAGAGAATTTTCAGCCTCATTCACTAAAGTGTTCCTTCCCTAAATAACACCTTATTAAGAGTGCTCTAAAATGTTGTCCAAATGGGGAAAAGTAAGATGAAAACTTGGATGCCGAATTTTCCACAAATGGAAATGCCATTGTAAAACTGATTTTTTAAATAGCTTCTTCCTTTAACGTCCCTGACTGTGTGCAGTGACAGGTGGTGTATGCTTTTAAAACACATTCTTGGGGAACTGGAGTCCCTAATGCAATCATGTGTATTCCTGACTATGTTTTGGCTTTAAAATAATGCATCCCTCATGATCTATCAAATTGAAATAGCTAAGCAAGTGGAAATGATGAATTTACTTATATATTTATTCTGGCTGAATAGGAGGTTTTAATGTAAGAATTAAAATGCAGCCAGAAGGAGTCCAAAACTGAGAGCGGAATTCCAGACAATTTTTTTCCGTCTTTTATCTGATTAACAGGAAATTATTGAGACAGCATAAAAGCTTTCCTCATCTCTTTTAAACATCTGAGAACTACAACAATAACCAAGTTTTATTTTTAAAGTGTGTATACATTGAAATATCCACACACTAGGCAAATTACAATGAGCAAACATGCAAAATAAGAAACCTTCCATACAGAACTTCCAATATTCGTGCCCATGCTGCAAAAGTATGTATGTTCACATCTGGAAATTTTCCACAGTTTTCTGAACCTTTTCTTAAAAATTACAACAGGCAAACAAATTCACATTAAAAAAAAAAAAGGAAAATTCAGCCTACTGCTATATGGTTATGTATTTTTCTATTTGCTTCTTAGAAATGTACTTTAAAAACAACTTAAAAGGTGTTTCTGTTACACTTTTCAACTTGTTTCACAAGAAACATTTAAAATGGGCCACAGTGAATGAACAGGTGCAATAAAGAAGCATATTTAAAAACACTTTACATTAACATTTTGTCCCTCCCACAGTTACATAGTGTTATGGATAAAACATTCCAAACATTAAAGGAGTGCTTAATCTCTATAGGATTTAGTCCTGCAATTGAATTTTCTAACACCTTCCCCTCAATAATCTTCTTAATTAATTGTAAACAAGTGCTTAAAAATGTAAACCCTCTATACAGGAAAACTTTATATCATGAAGAAATGCTACAGAATCAAACATTCATTTTTAGTCAGTATGCTGAAGCCAGGTCTGAGTCTTCTATTTGTCAGTGCATTCCCAAATACCACTTACAGATTTAATGCTATGGCCAGCCCTATACACATGAGCACAGCTGACACTGTACAAGAACCTTGAGAAGGGCTGAAAACCATTCTTGAGCATGTAGGAAGTTGTACACATGTACTTGAGAAGAGAAGACTCATGGTAATACTGGTAGAAGCCTGCTTGCCAGTGCACACAGGCTTGTTTTCTCCTTTCAACTAATTCACTCGTCTCTACTAAATGATTATGCATTGTAGTTGCAACTTAAATGCATTCTACCCTTAAATGCATTCTATCTGCATCCTACCACTTTTGTTACTTTTCCTCTAACACTTCCTTCCTCCCTCCACACCTTTTTTTTAATGGATTAACTGCCATGGCCAACCTAGGTCAGAGTAATCTCAGCAGGCTCAGCTCGCAAGCCCTAAGTCTTCCTTGCTGTTTCCTTAATTTGATGCACTACACTCTAGTTGCATTTTGGGGAGGTAATTGCATTGTATTTCTAATGCAATGAAATGAAGAAAGAGGAATATTTAGCAATTAGCAGTAACCTTTTGCAGGCCTTGTGAGGCAGGAGAAGAAATAAAGTTCCTCTTCTGCTGATGGTCCCTGGTGTCATATCTTTACTATAGGGGTTTTAGAGATGTACTTTGATTTGGATTTGGTTTTGCTTCTGTTTTTTGTTTTGGTTTGGTTTGGGTTTTTTGTGGTTTTTTTGTTTGTTGGTTGTTTTTGTTATGTTTTGGTTTGTTTTTATTTAATAATGAATTAATGTGCATGTAGTTTTTGGCATATTGTGGCAGCGATTATGTGTATGAGTCTTCCTCATATCTGTGCACTGTATGTGACCTAGTAGGTGGCATGTCAAACTTCAGAACTGGGGAGAACTTAAAATAACCCAGGCCGATATTATGAACACTCAGCTTTGTGGTGGAAATGGCAGCTCTGCTAAAAACCGTGTGACCCTGCAAGAGCCCACTCCAGGACTGCTTGAATTGTACTTGAAACTTACTCTCTCGCTACCTTGTTACCTGGAAACAGAGCAGCTCCACTGATTATTACAAACACTGCCTTGTCTCTCTTTTCTCTTGATCAAACCTGGTATATATCAGTATGGTGCACCATGGACATTTTCACTGCTTTTTTAATGTTTTTAAGGTGCAGAGTTACTCTACTAGAAATGGCCTCTTAAATAAATATGTGGCATATAAATTAAGTAATGAGCTTTATGCATTTTTTTATATATAAATTGATGTTTGTACCTAAATTTTATAGTCACAGAAGACAAAGACAAGCATCACCATTTGCTACAATTTTTCTGTTCAATGAATAACATCCATATATGCAATTACATTTTCACAATAAAGAGCACTGTGCCACCACAGTCAATAAGAAAGTTACACTTAATTTTGAAGCTACCTCCTAGGACTTTACCACATTCAACATTAATAAATGCTAATAATGCTGGTAATATAGGTGGCTTTTTTCCATTTTAAAGTGTTGAGTGTTTCTACTTGGTATGATTTATCTGATTTGGCTTTCAGATGTAGATTTAAAAAATATTTTTATATTGTCAAGCTTTAGAGCTGAAAAGGTTAGTAAAAATAAATAATTTATTGAATGAGGTTAACATGTTTTCCAGCTCACTCAATATTTATATCAAAATCCTGATTCCTTTGATTGTGTTTAGTATTTGAATTTACTTTTGGATTAAATGCGAGTTCCCAGTGGTGTCTTTTTAAATACTCAGACCCAAGTAATGTTACTTATGACTGATCAGATAGCACAGTTTTACTTTGGGTTCTTTAAGTATGCATTCGAATGCTTTTTGTCTGTACTGTTTTGTACACAAAGTGTAAAATTAGTCCTTTGAGGCTCCAGCACCACATTTTGTTACTTTGACTTAGATGGTTCCCCTGTTCATGTGGATTAAGACCTTGCTTTATGACAAGCTCAGATTCCTAGGAAGATTTTGCTCCTTACAATCCATGACTCAGGCTGAGAATACCCCAGCCTGAGGCAGCTCTGGAGCTAGCCCTCCAAACCTGACAAGGACTGGGTGTCAAGGTCCCCAAGTGCCACAGCTCTCAGCCTGATGTATCAAAATAAACTACTGTAATTTTCAACCAGGTCTACTGGAAAGACATGGAAGGCAGTGTCTAAGGATGGACATGGACCAACCTACCTTCTTTACACTGGGATGGGAAAGGTCCAAGACATTCCACACAGCTTTCCAGGAGTTGTTGGTCCCTAGTACTGCTTGCTCAGTAGTAGAGTAATGAGACTCAGTTCTGTCTTTGGAGCAGCTTCTCACCCTTTGCAGTCATTCTAGGATTGGTGTAAATATAATACTGTAAAATAAATGTGTGGCATCCTATTCTGCTTTCAACTGAAGACCAGTCTTGTAGTAACTTCCATAGCAATAGAGGTCTCACCAAAGTACTAAGAATTCAGTGAGAATTATGTTTTATAAATTATAAGTAATTTCAAGCTTTGAGACAAAATAAAAAGTTGAAGGAATTGTACTCCCAATGACCTGATAGCTATTTTAAAAGATTAAACCCTAGGTTGGATGTGAATTCTGCACTTTTCATGTACTTCAATTCCTCACATCCTCATCTTTTCTCCAGCTGTAGTTTGGCCAACTCTTGGGAATGTGACTTGAATAATAAGGGTTTTTTCTCTGCAGCTAGAAACATGAAAAATATTCCACTTATTAGAAGCACCATAAGAAATCTCATTACCATAAATTTCATTCTAAAAATGAAAAATATTTTCTATTGAAAAGACAGATTTGAATCAAGCTTGACCCCTTGTGGACCTAATGCAGGAATTTCTACACTGTGAATATGCACAATATCGCATACATTCATATATGTTCAAAGGCACAGAAGGCTCCTTATTTTGAAGACATTCTAACAATTATTTTTTTATATATACCAGTATTTGCTTGTGTAGCAAATATTTAAAAAAAAGTATTCAACAGATATTTTAGAGTTTGAGGCCTCATCAGTTATCAAAGAAGAGGACAAACACTGATTTCCATGGAAAACATTTTCTTTCTCAAACTGCCAATAGAAGCAATACAATAATTCCCCATTGAGAAAGTCCAAGTTTTGTTTTGACATGATGAGGCACTAAAACAATGACAAGTTTGAAAAAATGAGTAGTTTTGAAATTGTTTCAGCATATAAGGATAGAGAAGGAGGCAGCAGAGTTAGAGAATGGTATGGAAGGAGCACAAACTTGGAAGTATGAAGGGTTTTCATGATTTGTCCACCAAGGAGAAACAGAAGCACTCTGTAGAAGAAAGAACAAAGTCTACTGGTTAAGACTATTCCACGACAGAAAACAGGAATATCTGGTAACCAGGTAAATTAAGCATCTTCAAACCAATGGAAAATCACTAGGAAGCTATAGTAGACTGGAGATATTAATCATCTGTTTAAAATTTGTAAGCCTCATAGCAAACTTAGAAGGCCTCTGGGTTATTGCCGACAGAAAAGGATGTCCACTAAGTTTAATTCTCTCTTTCCTCCAGCCATTTGAAAGGATAGGACTGAACTGGGTAAAACAGTATATAATTGATATAGGAGCTGCTTGTGTTCCTGGGATAAAAGAGCCTGAATGCATCTCTTCAAGAGACCTGGGAAGAAAGTGTTGCTATATTTACTTAAGATTTTTTCTCAGTTTATTTTTCTCAGTTTTGTTAACTCATTGTCACTTGTAACCAGGAAACAAAAAAAAAGAAGGCAACAATTCAAAACAAATAAAAAAAAAAAGAAACACAAAGCTTACAGGAGGGTTTGCTCTGACATTTATAGTTTATGTTTACGATGTTTATGATTCAACTTGTTCAGAACATTGTTGGATACAAAAGATAACACTTCAATGCTTATCCAAGCTCTTTAGAGTATCTCCATTACTCAGAAAAAAATAAAAAAAAAGAAAAAGAAAAAAAAGCGTCTGAGATGTTTGTTGCTAAAAGCTACAGAGTGCTTTAAAAAGAAGCATTTTGTGTTGGCAAAACAGGTAGCCAGTATTCTTTTTTCAACCTGTTTCCTGACTCTTCTGGGACATTTTACTTTTCCACTGTAAGATATGTATTTAGGAGTTACTAGAATATATCTCAAGCCTCTAGTTTTAATGTGGCTTGACAAATGTATTGTCATATAGAGTAATTGCACAAGGTTTAAGGGTACTAACTTTTGGAAGGATAACATGAACCCTGTCAGATAATTTGGTCAGATCCAGAAAAAGCTAACTGATTTGGATCATGGAGTCATTATAAAACAAGTTGCATTATTTACTGTTCTGCAGTGGTGATATTATTATTCACCCTTACAGTACTATCAATTAGTTGTAACAGGAGTTAGCTGAAAACAGAACACTCCTCATGTAAGCTGTACATAATCCCTGACAATATAATGTGAACGGAAGAATACAAATTTATTAGTATATTCTACCTTCTTGTATAGTGATAAGATTTTGAGGTGGAACATTGTGTTGAGGTTGGTTTTAAAAAATTGAGAATTTATCCAAGCATAGTTCCAAACGAGTATGAAATTTTACTCTTGCCTAAAGAACAAGACACAGACAGTACCTTCCTCTAACAGCTTCCTCACAAGATTCACAATCTGGTCTCTTCTGTGAGACGAGTCTGAGTCTTATTATTAGAAGCTGCATGATTAAGAAGATAGTGCCTGTGATGAAACAATCACCTAGGTTATTGCACACAAAACTAATCTCCAGGTTTAAATAACTGAGAAAATATTTTTTCTTCCAATTTTTGTTTCAGACTATTCTTCTTTGCCAGTTCAATGTTGCTTTAATGCTCAGCAATTAAAAATATTTTCTAACAAATACTGGCATAACTGAAACAACAGGCAGGTTGGAGAGACTCACTATAACACATCCAACTGAAAAAATCCCAACCTTTAATTTTTCTGAAGTGTGGCACATACTGCTCCCAGCATTACAGATTCATCCCATTTTTTTTAACAGGAACATACTGCATTTTCATTTATTTTAGGCTGAGGCAAAATATTGCTAAAAAAAGCTGACTGCTTGTAGGAAGACAGTCTGAGATATCATTAGATTATCAGCACTGGTTCTATACATAGCATTTACCATATACCATATACCACATACCATTGCCATGTTTTGAGCCTGGCTGATGACAAAGGACTATGTGGCCACTCATTCCCTTTCCCCATTTTGAGATGGCAAGGAGGAAATCCACCTAAAACCTCATAGTTCAAGACAAGGACTAGGAGGGTTCCACTCACTAAATGCAGTTATGGGCAAAACAGACGCAACTTGGGGAAAAAAACCCCAATTTTATTTATTATTAATCAAAACAGGGCAAAAAAAAAAGTAAAAATCATAGCGTAAATACTTCACCCCGCCCCTCCCTTCTTCCTGGGCCCAAATTACTTTTGTTCCTCATATCTCTGCCTCCTCCCACAAGCAGCTCAGGGGAAGAGGGAATGGGGTTTATGGCCCATTCATCACAGGTTGTTTTCTTCTGCTCCTTCTTCCTCAGGGAGAAAGATTCTTCTCAGTCTCTCCTACTCCAACACGGGGTCTCTCCCACAGAAGAAAGTCCTTCATGAATCCCTACAAAGTGAGTCCTTCCTGAGAGGCACAGTCCCTCAAGAGCAAACTGCTCCAGTGTGGGTGGCCCACAGATCCATGGACTACATCCTGCTTCATCATCCTCCACAGGCTGCAGGTCCACAAATGCTCCAACAGGATCTTTCAGGGACTGCTTCACAGCTGCTCCACTGTGATCTTTCAGGAACTGCTCAACCATGCTCCTCCATGAGTTACAGGGGACAGCCTGTCACCTCACCATGGGATGTAGAGGCACTCCTGTGCAGGCACCTCCTCCCTCTCCTTCCTCACTGACCTTGATCTCTCTGCTCTGGCAGAGACCCAGCTACTGCTCCTATCACAACTTCTCTGCTATAACATTTGTGTTTTGCCCAATGTGCTCATAGACTGTATAGGACTGATGGGGAATCTATTACAGAAATCGCAGTTTCAGGTAGGGAAATGTAAGGGTTTCTGCCTATCAAACCAGCTACGCTAGAAAGTAACTCCCAAATAAATTAATTTTTTGAAAACCCCCAAAACTCTGGCTTCCTCAGAGTAACATGCACTTATCCAGCAAATACTGAGTTCCAAAGGATATATTGCTAGATAATCTTCAAATGAAAATTTTACAGGGAACACAATATTTATGGTACTTATGTGAGGCATCATTGTTGGTGCAGAACACCAACAAGTAGAAGTGACTATTGATTTCTATTGGACAGAGGCTGCACCAGCCTATGTACTTTTCATGTTATCACCTTGAAAAGACTAACTGTATGCAGAAAAAGTATGTGAAGGTATTTATTGAGTCATTCCAAGGCAGATTTCTGGGAAAATCAATTAATATCTGTGCAATCAATTGAAATATCAATTCTTTTTCAAACAAGATAGATAATGGACCAGCTATCTACAGATCCATTATCACTCTGAAGTAGTAACAAGAAAAGGCAGTGAACCTACAGACCAAAATCACATAGAGGTGGACAGAATTCCTTCCTGACTCTTGGCACTGATTTGTGTGCTCCCTGAAAATCAAATGTGATTATCCCCTTATTTTAGCTCTAGCTTAAGCCTTATCACAGTCCAGGTAGACAATGACCCCAGCCTTCTCCTCATCCACACGGTGGGTCACATGGTCATAGAATGAGACCAGGTTGGTCAGGCAGGACCTCCCTTTCATAAACCCATGCTGGTTGGCCCAGATCCCTTGGCTGTCCTTGCAAACTCACTCAAGATGATCCTCTCCGTGATCTTTCCTGGTACCGAGGTCAGGCTGACGGGCCTGTAGTTCCCTGGATCCTCCTTCCAGCCCTTCTTGTAGATGGGCATAACACCATCCACTCTCCAGCCACCTGGAACCTCCCCTGATGACCAGGATTGTTGATAAATGATGGAGAGAGGCTTAGAGAGCTCCCCTGACAGCTCGGGAGTCACAGACATTACAAGTGCTGTGGACACAACTTTGTACTTGTTTTAGTTGCAAGTGCAGTGGGCTGAGACAACTTTGCATCTACTGACTGCCTGCTGGGGCAGTCAGAAAAATACTGACCAGAATTAATAGTCTTGCGACCCAATAAATATTGTTCCTACAGTGAGGCCATTTAGAGCTCTCAGGGATCTCGGCAGGATACTACCTGTCATTTTGCAAAGTAAGATCAACACCAGTGAAGGAAAAGAGTAAATCACTATAGTTTCTTGCAACATTGAAAAATCATTGGTACCAAAATTTACTATAGACTACAGAGAAACATCTTAATCACAGGCTAACCTCTGTATCTGTCTGTGCTGTGTGCATGCAATTATATTTAGGAAATTTTGTTAAAACGTTAATTAAATTGCTATGTCTGATTATAATAAATTGTTGATTATTGACTAATTAAGTGTTGCTAGGAAATGATACAACCTAATTTGGTGACTTGATGTAATAGTGTCAATCTCAAATTGCTGCAATCCCAAATGCTGTGTATTCTGTATAGTAAGAAGTAGAGAGAACCTGGTCATAAAATTCTCTTAAGTTGCATTTTTGCAAATTCATATCAAAATTATTTTTTCTAGTATTTTTAATTAAGCAATCTCAAGTTCTTTTTTTTTTTTGTGACAGACCTGTGCAGCTGGCAGGATACTGTAAAATCTCAGTTTGTAGCAAAGACTCTCCAGTCTCCTTGTGACATAGATATTCTTCTCATTTGCTTTACAGGAATGTGAGTATGTCATATATAAAAAGCTGATTTTAGGGCAGAGAGTTTGCTTGCCTGTGTTTATTCAACTTGGTTGATGAATGCTGTGAATATGCCCTTTGTTCAAAACTCTGAGAGGATGTTTATTGTATTATTGATCATTCTTTAAGGAAATAAATATTTATTTTTTCTATTTTTGATATCCACTTAGAGCCACTCTAATTCTTCCTTCATTAGGGCCTTCAGTTCACCCATCAAGCAGCTATTCTCACATGTCTTCAGTAAATGAGATACTCAGAAAAGGCTAGAGATCAGTGTCCCTCACACAGTCTCATGTACCAGGGTACTTACACCTTGTGCTCAGCATAGGTTTAGCAAATATTAATGACATGCTTAGACTTACAGTAACAAAACTTTTTGATTCCCACCATTTGGTAAATAATCTTTATCCTAAAAACAGGTAGCAGTCTAGCTCCCCAGGCATTCTGCAAAGAGGCTGGATATGAATTTAAGTTAAAGGGTAGATCTAGAGAAGAATCAGAAAGGTTATTACAGTTTGGGTCTACTTTAAAAGTGTTTATCCTGGAATGATATAACAAGAATTAAAAGCACTATTTTTTATGGAACAGGGGATCCATTGTCTGAGAAGCAGAGAACATACACTGCTTCCTGACAGAGTAGGCCACAGGCTAAGGCCACAGTTTATTTCAGTAATTTCTGATGCACACCATATATTCCCCAACAACATCCCCAAACATGGATTGCTATGTTGTCTGTAATTAATGTTATGTACAACACATAATAATAAATCACAACAAAGCAAAAAAGGAAAACACAGAGTTAAAACTAAATTAACAGCCTTTTAAAACATAGTTGTTCACACAAGATTATTCTGAGATATGCAGGCCAGTCTTAATTCTTAATCCTTAAATTCTTAATTCTTAAACCTAAAGTGCTTCCACCAGTTATGCTTCTAGCAATAACCCATCTTTCTCTAAACAGAAAGATTTCTACCACATTACATCTTCACTGAGAGTCACTGAACCAGGCAACAAAGTCCTGGGCAGCAGACTTGCCAACTTTCATGATTGTAACTGGGGAGCACCAAGCAGATTGGTGCTAGGGCAAGAGGGGACTGCGCCTATCATCAGGAATTCTCTGCATAGTCCATTATTGCTGGTTCTGATATCTTCTGGTTATACTCAAAATTCCAGTTTCATGTTCAAGAAAGTTTATGACAAGTAAATTGAAGTTGATGGGGGTTGTTTTGTTTTGTTTTGTTTTATTTTGGTTTGTTATATAATTGACATGAACAAACTGCTTAACACAAAGATTTTTTAATTTCTCTTAAATTTAGAATGATTTATTAGGTCTTTTTAATGGGAAAATCTGCTCTTAAAAAAAACTCACAAAATAGCACAATCACTGTTCCATCAGCAATACTGATGACTCTGTCTTAAATAATTTATTTTCATCACTGTATCCAATATTATTGAATATATGAATGCTTACGCAAACACTGAACTTTTATAATAGGCTTAATCTCTCTTACAATCTTTTAGATATTGATTTGTAGTACTTCTGATGAAGCATACTACTTTTTCCCTGACATTATTTTGATTTACATATTATGTTCATAATACTTAATTACGTTAACATAGTGGGGAATTGGGGCTTTTTAATGGAATACAGGTTTTCCCTCACCGGATTCCACACTGTTATGGTCCTTTATACTGTTATACTGTGCCCTTTTTTATTTTCTTTTAATGATTTAACAATATAAACTAATACAAATATAATGTCATAATGAAAACATGCTGCCATCAGTGATAGCCTGTAAGAAAGTGACGATACAGAGAAAAAAAATGCGTCTGGGATTAGTCTGTAAAAGTATCAGGAGTCTACACAGTAAAACGTGTCCGCAGGATATACAACAATATTTGAGGTAGTCTGTTGATTAGAACCAGAAATTTCAAGGAGTCCATGCTCCTAATTCAGCAGACTTACTCAGTATCTGCAGCTTTTTCCCTTTATGATCTTATACACGACAGCATTTCAACATTCAGAAGGAGCGTCTCATTGTACGTGCCTCAGCTTTCTGATTTTCATACATGGATGATTTCCAAAAATCCTGAGTGTTAAGGAACACCCTCACTCAGTGCCCTCTGTCAGTGTCAACCGCTGTGGGAACATTCAAGTATCTACATGCTTCTATAGTTCAGGCAGTTTTTATTTTCCAATGCTGAGGTCTTAACCAGAGACATGAACTGAAGAGGGGTCTTTTACTCCAGGCAGATCTCGTTGTGCAATGTCAGGTCTTCCTCCGAGAGTACAGCTCCTTTCTGTCCTCTCACAGCCAATGTTTCCCCTCTTGCTCTTGTTCTCATGTCACAAGATTGTCTTGCAACTCCTGTGTAAAACAAGTTATGGCTTTGTCCAACACTACCATCTCTATACTAAAACTGTCTCTGAAACAAGCTAGGTACTGTAAATTAAATTCTTAGAAAAAGGCCTCTGCCTTTTGCAGAAATTACTCTTAAGGAAGTCACTGTCTTCTCATTTCACCTGAATTCAGCTGCTTCAACTAAGATTAAGGCGCTAAACATGCCTGTAGATGAGAGAGTAGAATTAGGAGTGTTCTGAATACTAAATGAGTATTTTTACCTTACAAAAGTGATTTCAAAAGAGTATGAGCTAATACCTCCAAGCATATGTTCATGGCCAATAGCTATGAACTTTAAAAGCTGCTCCTGCATATAATTGTTTGCAGAGATTGATTTTATTTTATGAGCATGCTGGAAATACAGTATAAACCACATAAATGGTTGAAGATCCATTTTTTTATATAAAAATACTCAGTTAACCTATCCCTCTTGAAATGACAGAAGGTTTTAAATATAAGGAAGGAAAGAGCACCTCTGCAAGCAATGCATCAAAAAGCATGACTGTGATGAATGCCTTATGTGGCATTAACTTGCCTTGTCCCTAGCTGTGGACAACCATTATAAATATTTTTACATGACCCCATGCACTGGAAATTTACTGAAGAGTTAGAAGGGCTTTTTAAATCTGGCTCAGAAGAGACTGTTCCATCTTACACCCTGCAGATGGTTTCAGACAAGGGGCTGAGCTAAGCACTATACTGAGGAGGAGAAAGCTATACCATATGTCAAAGTTGGTAGGAGAATACTTTGACACCTGGGCCAAGATTCAAGATTAAAAAGGGACAAAAGGAGGACCCAGGAAACTCCAGGCCTGTCAGCCTGACCTCAGTGCCTGGCAGGGTTATGGAGCAGATCATCCTGGGGGCCATCACACAGCATGTACAGGATGGACAAGGGATCAGACCCAGCCAGCACGGGGTAAGGAAGGAGAGGTCCTGTCTGACCAACCTGATCTCCTTTTATGATCGGGTGACCCAGCTGGGGGAGGAGGGGAAGGCTGTGGATGGAGTCTACCTGGACTTCAGCAAAGCCTTTGACACCGTCTCCCACAGCATTCTCCTGGAAAAGCTGTCAGCCCACAGCTTGGACAGGAGCACTCTGTGCTGGGTTAGGAACTGCTGGAGGCCCCCAGAGAGTGGTGCTGAACGGTGCTGATCCAATTGGCGGCTGTGGTGTCCCCCAGGGATCAGTGCTGGGCCCAGTTCTGTTTAATATCTTTATTGATAATTTAGATGAGGGGATTGAGTCCACCATTAGAAAATTCACAGGTGACACTAAACTGGGGGGAGTGTGGATCAGCTGGAAGGCAGGAGGGCTCTGCAGAGGGACCTGGACCGACTGGAGAGTTGGGCTGATTCCAGCGGGATGAGGTTCAACACAGCCAAGTGCCGGGTCCTGCACTTTGAGACAGCAACAACCCCATGGGGAGCTCCAGGCTGGGCACAGAGTGACTGAGAGCAGCCAGACAGAGAGGGACCTGGGGGTTTGGATTGACAGGAAGCTGAACATGAGCCAGCAGTGTGCCCAGGTGGCCAAGAAGGCCAATGGCATCCTGGCCTGGATCAGGAACAGCGTGGCCAGCAGGTCCAGGGAAGGGATTCTTCCCCTATACTCAGCGCTGGTGAGGCCACACCTCGAGTACTGTGTCCAGTTCTGGGCCCCTCAGTTCAGGAAGGAGATTGAGGTGCTGGAGCAGGTCCAGAGAAGAGCAAGGAGGCTGTGAAGGGATCCAGCACAAGTCCTGTGAGGAAGGGCTGAGGGAGCTGGGGCTGTTCAGCCTGGAGAAGAGGAGGCTCAGGGGAGACCTCATCACTCTCTACAACTCCCTGAAAGGAGGTTGGAGCCGGGGGTGGGTCGGTCTCTTCTCCCAAGGAGCTACCAGTAAGACAAGAGGGCATGGACTTAAGCTCTGCCAGGGAAGGTTTAAGTTAGATATTAGGAAGAAATTCTTTGCAGGGAGGGTTATCAGGTGTTGGAATGGGCTGCCCAGGGAGGTGGTGGATTCTCTGTCCCTGGAAGTTTTTAAGAAGAGACTGATGTGGCACTCAGTGCCATGGGCTGGTAACCACAGTGGTTTGGGATTAAGGGTTGGACTTGATGATCTCAGAGGTCCTTTCCAACCCAGATGATTCTAACAGTAAAAAAGTAAACTAGTAAGTAAATCAGAACAAGACATTACCTGCTGTGGGTGACCTAGATCTGGCAAGGTGGTTGAAATAGATGATCCAACCCCTTACTTTTGAGGTTTCTTCCAATCCCTAACTTTCTGTGATTTCTGTGAAAAACAGCAGCATTTCTCTGGGCAAATTCTGCATGTACTTTGCTTAGGTCACAAGCAAAGGACCCATCCTGGTTCCTCAGGACAGAGGATTTAGGGGGCACAGGTGCCTCTGTGGCATTCTTGTCAGCTTCTTATACTAATAATATCCAAGATGCCAATTCAGCTTCTGGCATGTGGCAGCAAAGCAATGAGATTGCACTAAGCTATGTCTGTATTCTGACTTCAATCACCTAGGAGCTCACAGAGTGTAGAGAGTTATTTTTTATCTCAATTTCTGCAATAATTACTCTACAATGGAGTAATTATGGAGTAACTCTACAATGGAGAACTATTTCCCAGGGAGTTTCTAAGAGGTATTCCTCATGGACTACATCTGCTGCATTAAGGAAGATGCATTGTGATATTTTACGTGCAGATTCCTAGTTCATATATATGAAAAAATACACAGAATTATGGCCCTGTCATGGCTGAGTGAATATGAAGGTGTCACAGCCTTCATAAGAAAATCACGTGAAAGGATGTAAACTTTGAGGAATTGTGGAGGTGATTAGCTAACCCAACTGCCTAATGAAAGTAATAACACCAAACACTCAATTTCAGATTTGGATGCCCCTTGACAGAAAAGATGGAGTAGAAATTAAAAGTTCTGGCACAGAAGACAGGTGTTCTTAAAGACAGAAAAAACCTCTATAGAAGACAAATTGGAAAGAACCAACCTTTGGAGAAATAGAACTACAAAGGAAGAATAAGTTGTTCACAACAATAAAATGGTATGGTAAAAAGAAAAGAGGGTTTTTTTTGTCAGTTCCTCATTCAATTAATCCTAATGTTGAATGCAGACAGACAGTACTGTCTGTATTTAAAACTAATCAATTGCTTATTCTCACTGACATTCAATAAGCTGGAGACACTCATTACATAGGGCACTATCACAGCCAACAACTTAGAACGTCTCTGAAGAACTGAATGTAATAAGGTAAAGCAGAAAATATTAAGGGTAGAAACAGCTACCATCAAGTACAGAAATACTTGTTGGGAAAGAGATCTTAAACTCCTGAGCAGAGAAATCTTTGACCTATTTTTAACATTACCAAGGGAATGTTTTTAAAAGTTTTTGCAACAATTGCGAATGTGTAGAAATGTTACACTAAATTACTTGAACCTTTGTTTTAATACAATTTCATACAAGTAGGATCTAAAAAAAATCCTGTTTCTATTTTAATTTAACTGAAGAGAATAAAGTTCTTTTGAGATAATGTCCTAATATGCTATTATTTTCCATTGCAACACTATTCCCTAAATATCTTTCAGATACATCGACAGCATTTCACATGGAGTTAGTCCAAAAATGCCTAAATGGTCAGCAATAAGGAGAACAATTTCTTCTGATCCCTATGGTTAATAAGGTACTATACTTCTAGAGTTTGTGCAAAGATTCAAGTTAAGTGAGTGTCTTTGAATTTCATAAAGGTCTGGGCAAAAACTAAAGATCTTTGTATCTGCTGTCTGAGGAGTCCAACGATAAGGCACATTAAAACTTTCAACTTTTACCTTCCTAGAAGCAGTCATTCAAGGTGGGGACAGTCCTGCACTTAGTGTAGCGAGAGGTATGAACAGGGTGATAGGTATGCATAATGTCCTCAGATGTGAACTAAATTATTATTTTGGATGCATGTTTCATGACTGTTATAAATCTACTCTTTAGCTAATTAATTTGTTCATTTTACTAGAGTTATGAGCCAGCATTTTCTGCTTACTTATTTGTATATCAAACTTCAGCAAAAATTTTATCTGTTTAGTCAATGTAGTTGCATTGTCTTGATGCTGGAATAAATTGATTATATGAGTTGTTTATATCACACTGATGACAAAGTAGGATGTTAAATTGCAATATATGGATCATAAATTGTTTAGTTTTGCTTTAAGACTTTCTGGGTAATGTGTCTAGAAAGATATTATATTTTTTTTTGTGACTCTGTAAGCTATGTTACTCATTGTAATTAAAAAAAATATCTCAAGAAATAAGAGATTGAATATCTCTATCAAGTTTTTTTAATTCCACTTTTAAGAAGCACATTATGTGTGAATACTTATATATTAAGTATGTCTCATCTGGAAAATAATTAATTCATAGTTTAAAAAAATTTAAAAATAAAAAGTTGTATCTTCAGATGAGCTTCACCTTTTGCTTAAAGTACATTTAGAAAGTTTTCACACAAGTTCTGACCCACTGCAGAAGCAAAGTTGACAAGAATGTTCTCTTTGAAACAAACAAACAAACAAAATACAGGATAACTGAGGTTTTGCTCTATAAATGAGGTTTCTAAAGCCAAAGTAAGGTAGATAAGCATTTTCCAACCTGCTAGCTTCTAACAAACTTCTGTGTATTTATGAGGGTCTAGAATTAGGCTCACAGTGAAAATAATACTGGATACCACCTACTGTACAACTTTTCTACATGTCTGCAGCACCAGTGAAGTAGCATCTCAATATCATTGGGTCCAGCAATGGTTTGGGTTTTTTTAATATTTCTACAGGACACATGCCATCACAAGAGAATATGTTCATGACAGGAAAGGAACCTAAATACAGTTTCCATTGACAGTCATAGTAGAATGGCCCATAGTAGTTTGCAGATACCGGGTCTTCAGGAAATCATACTTCAAAAACACTAATCACTGTGATTTTTGTACTATCCAAAGAGAATCTGCAGCCTATTTAATTCAGGAGTTCTATAATATATAGTCACTGACTGTACAATAATAATTCTTATAAATAGACATAATTTCTCTCATATGCACACAAACTCAGGCCGAACCAATTGAAATGTGGATGTATATGATACTGAAATGAAAAGGTCCTAATGAAGAAATTAAGCACTCACCACAGTAAACAAAGTATTATGGGAAATTATAAGCCAGACACACTTGTACAAATTTACATACCGTTCCTCTTGAGAGCATCAACAGTCTTTTGCATTAGTATGAATCATAACATCTTTTATGTTGAAGTCAGCCAAATAACAATTTCATACACAGAGATTCATAAGTGTTAAGACCATAAAATAAGCCTTCTCAATACTGAAAAGCAATATTATAAGAATCTACATTTACATTTGCAATTTTATACATGCATCCACAAATCCAGTGAGGTAGAGAAACAGAGCAAGAAAGGAAAAAGAGGAAAAAGACTTGATAATTCTACTTCCAGATGCATATAGATACTGTCAGGCTAACCGTATGAAGAAAAATGAAGGGAAAAAAAAAAAAGGATAGTGCGCAAATAAAGTACTAAGCTGTGCAAAATATATGTTGCTAGTGGACTAGTTAGCTTCTCCCTGGGGGACATACAACAAAGTGACAGAAGGGCCATGTGCTACTTTGGAAAAAGAAAAAAAGTCTTGAAGAGAAAGTCTTATCCATGAAAGAAAGTGTGATCTACAGAAGAAATCTGGCATTATGAATCTGTGTGTGTCAGAAATTCAATATGCAAAATGCATCTCCATTGTTGTGACAGTATTTCAGGAGCAGACAGAGGAGGTGACATGAGCTCAGTGTCATTATCGGGGATGCTCATACATATTCTTTCTTTGTCCATTCCACTTGTATTGCAATACCCAGGCAGGACTGTAACCCTTATCATTCAGAGGACTTCAGCAGGTCTATGGAGTGTTACTGCAAAGTTCAACAGAAACAGTGGCTAGGCTGTTAAGTATTATGTAATTATTTTATCAGTAGAAATCAAAATAGTGTAAAAAATATGTACAGAGAACTACAAAAAACCCACCAAAATTGCTACTTCCTAAATTAAAAATTAAGTTCTCTGCTTTCTGGCATATTGAGGCACAGACTCAGTATTTTTCCAAACTGAGACAAAGTTTATTGAACTGAGGGGTCCTATTTATATTCTAGCCCTTTCCCAAGGTCCTCCAGCAAAGATCCTCCCCAAGATCCTACCCCAAAATCTCAGTGTTTTCCCCCTATTTTTCCACTGTTTTCCAGTGTTAAACAAAGTGGCTTCATTTGCATATTCCTTATCACTCACATTATCTTCACCACTTCCCACACTGCTTATTGCAGACCCTGAAAACCTGGGAAAAAGCCATTCTCTCCGTGGGGGACCCTGTTACCTGCTATTATAAAAATAGTTTCTACTACTGTGCCTGATGTTTTGAGTTTCACTTTGAAGAAATACAGTGGATGATCACCTTCTCAGACTCACCTGTGTGAGCATACGCATGCACAGGTATTGATTTTTGCAAACACCACTTCTCTAAGAAGTTACACGCCTTTGTCAAACATTGGAATATCATAGATGGCCCATCATCTTTACTGAGTTGATCGTCTCTGAGTTGAACATGGACTTTGTTCAAAAGCTGAAGCAAAAGCAATTCCTCAGGTGGAGCTGTTCTTTAAAGTACACTGTTAGGGAGTGAAGGAGAGAAGACTCCATGTTAAGCAATTTTATCATAAGAGTGAACATATATGGTTTGTTCAAGAACATATAACTAAAGCCACATCTCATTTTTCAAGCATATATCACTTGTGTGACCACTGTGATTAATAATCCTTAAGTACCACAGGCATAAAAAGATGACAGGAAATCCTAGCTAAGGCTCAAGACAGTATGTGGTATTAATGTGTTAGACTTTTTTGAGCTTCTGTAGTCTTTGCAATTTCCTGCCAAAAATCTTGAGAAATATCATGCAGCCAGTATGCCTGCCCCCAGACTAAAACTACAGCAAATGGGAAAACATTAGATGTATTTATACTCCTGAGTGCTGGGTACGATTACAATAAAAAAGGATCATCAATGACTATTTCTGCTCACAAAGAAAACCTTACACAAAGTAAGCAATTTTGAGGTAAATCAAAGCAAAACCAATCCCAAGGAAGGTTTTACAATTACATTAGAGGAAAAAAATCTAAGTGGCAAAGAAAGCACAAAGCTGTTCATTTAATTCATTTAACATGCTAATAAGATGAAAATTTTGAGAGATTCAGAGATGAACAGTTTGTCCTTTGCAGTATTATTCAAGGACTTGCCCTTCAGTCATCTAATAAGAGTCAGAAGGATAGTGTTGATGATAATCATCACATTTGGCACTTGCCATATATAGTGTCTTTCACACCAGGATGTAAAATATTCACAAACATCAGTTAATTGCTATTATCAACTTGCTTACACAGTAGTATTAGCATTATGTTCGTACATGTTCAATATTCCATAGATATCATTAATTATCTAGGTTATTAATTTTATTACCGTGCAACCCCATTTAGCAAAAAGTCATAGAGCCAGTCTAACACTTTTAGCTTACCATAAGCATTAGCCAAAGGGGCCTGAAGTGTACTCTCAGGATTTCCAAATGCAGACTTCAAGGGTGGATTTCCCTCTAGTACAGCAGAGAATTGTTCAGAACTATTGGCTGCTTTGATTTGGAGAGCAACATTTATCATTTGTATTTAAACAAGCGCTAGGATAGAACGTTTATTGATTCTTCATATTTTTAGATTTCTGCCTAACGTTTGCCAAAGAATTATGATTCCTTATTTTCTTCTCAAAAATCCCCCTTACTTTGTCTGTAAGATTTATTTTGTGTGGATTGTGGAGAAAACATGAGTGTGGAGATCAGATCTCTACCAATCTGGATTCCAGACTGACATGATAATCAAAGGAACTGGAAGAAGATTTCTTGTCAGGAAAATTTAATCTCTATAAAATGGATATGAACCTGATTCAAAACATCAATATAATAATCTCTACATTAATGAGGGTGGACATTTCTGTCAGAGCTATACGTGAACATGAAGCATTTATGAAGCACCTTATGACACTGTGTCCTCCCCACCTCCACTACTACCTTTTTGGTACTCATATATGATGTCTCTTTTTCCTGTAACTATTCTCAAATTTCTCCTCAGTATGAGTGACTTTTTTCTTTCCCAAAAAACAAAGTCATACTATATCCCAGCTTTCTAGTTATAGATCTGGTTATAGATAGTGGAAGGCTGTCCACTTGGGAGGAACATAAGACTGTTGCCACAGAATGTAGAGAGGCAACTAGGAAAGCTAAAGCCTCCTTGGAATTAATCCTTACAAGAGAGGTTAAGGACAACAGGAAGGACTTCTTCAAAAACACAGCAGATAAAACTATCACTAGTGGTAATGCAGGCACTGCTGAATGAGGTGGGAGCCCTGGTGACAGAAGATACAAAGAAGGTGGAGTTACTGAATGCCTTCTTTTGTCTCTGTGTATACTGCTGGAGACTGCTGCTGAGGAAGTCAGGGTAAAGGATAGGTTTGCCTTGGTTGATGAGGACTGGGTTAAGGATCAGTTAAGCAATCTGGACATCCATAAACCCATGGGTCCTGATAGAATGCACCCACGGGTGCTGAGGGAGCTGGCAGAAGTCATAGCTAGACCACTCTCAATCATCTTTAGCAAGTTGTGGGGAACGAGGGAGATGTCTGAGGACTGGAAGAAGGCAAATGTCACACCAGTCTTCACCAGTCTTCAAAAAAGGCAGGAAGGAAGACCTGGGTAACTACAGATCAGTCAGCCTCACCTCCATCCACCTTCTGGAAAGGTGGCAGAACAACTTATTAGTGCTGTCTCCAGGCATATCAAACATAAAAGACTTACCAGAAGCAGCCAAGATGTTTTTACTAAGGGAAAGTCATGTCTGACCAACCTGATAGCCTTCTGTGAAGACATAGTCAAGTGGATGGATGATGGCAGAGCAGTAGACATAACTTATCTTGATTTCAGGAAGGCATTTGACACTGTCTGCCACAGCATCCTTAGAGCTAAACTGAAGAAGTGTGGCCCGGATGATTGGGTAGTGAGGTGGATCAGGTGCTGGTTGAAGGATAGAAGCCAGAGAGTTGTAGTCAGTGGGATAGAGCCCGGTTGGAAGTCTGTTTCTAGTGGAGTCTCTCAAGGGTCAGTACTGGGACCAGTACTATTCAATAGATTCATTGACAACCTGGATGAGGGAACAGTGTCTTCTCAGCAAGTTTGCTGATGACACAAAACTGAGAGGAGTGGCTGGCACACCAAAAGGCTGTGCTGCCATTCAGAGGGACCTGGACAGGCTGGAGAGCTAGGCAGGGAGAAATTTAATGAATTACAACAAGGGCAAGTGTAAAGTCTTACATCTGGAAAGAACAACCCCAGGTACCAGTATAGGTTGGGGTCTGAGCTGTTGGAGAGCAGCACAGGGGAAAGGGACTTGGGGGTGCTGGTGGATGGAAGGATGGCCACGAGCCAACAATGTGTCCTTGTGGCCAAGAAGGCCAATGGCATCCTGGGGTGCATTAGAAGGGGGGTGGTTAGTAGGTTGAGAGAGGTTTTCCTCCCCCATTACTCTGCCCTGGTGAGGCCACTTCTGGCATATTGTGCCCAGTTCTGGGACCCTCAGTTCAAGAAGGACAGGGAGCTGCTTGAAAGAGTCCAGTGCAGATTGACCAAGATGATGAAGGGAGTGGAACATCTCCCTTATGAGGAAAGGCTGAGGGAGCTGGGGCTCTTCAGCTTGGAGGAGATTGAGGGACAGTTTTATTAATGTTTATAAATATGTAAAGGGTGAGTGTCAGGAGGAGAGAGCCAGACTCTTCTCAGTGATGTCCAGTGATAGGACAAGGGGTAATGGGTGCAAGCTGCAGCACAAGAGATTCCATGTAAATATAAGGGTGACACTGTGAGGTTGAAAGAGCACTGGCACAGGCTGCCCAGGGCGGTTGTGAAGTCTCCATCTCATTCCAAGACACTCTAAACTCACCTGGATGTGTTCCTATATGACCTGATGTAAGTGACCCTGCTCTGGCAGGTGGGGACTAGATGACCTTTAGAGGTCTCTTTCAACGCCTAATTTTCTGTCATTCTGTGGTTTGCATTATCATATGAAAGCCTGTCCTGTTCGTCCCTCCTTTTGAACAACTTCATGTAAAAGTAACCAGGCTCAGGACTACAGCCACATTTCTTAACATCACTTCTAGACAAGCCATTTCTGAATGAGGTACAGTGTATCCTTGACTGTGATCTTCCTTTTCACACAAAAAATGCCACCCCCTGTGGCATGTTACTATGGTCTTGGTGAATACTGTTAAATGCTGTGAAAGAATACAAAATGGTGTGAGCAATTCTGTGAGCCTTTCATGAAATTGTGTCCACACCATTGAAAATAACTCCCACATTAACATTTGTCTAAATTATGGAGAGACTGATTTCTAAGTCTTATCTACAAATTGCAGAACTCTGGATTATTTCATACAAAAAATTTTAAAAAGATCAAAACACAGTAGTATTAATTTTAGAAATTTCACTGCTCTGCCATTTAATTAAAAATGCATTTTAGATTCTGATATGATTAGTTTATGCTTTTAAAAAACTTATTCATTTATAGAAAAAAATGCTATTTTGGAACCTGACTCATTCATTGCTTGTGTAGGTGGAATGGTGTTAATTAAGGAGAATGAAAAATTCAACACAGTAAATGTATGAGAAATTACACATCAGACAGTTAGACCTTCAAGGATACAGCTCTCCAACCCTGTCACTTTTCAACAGCTCTAAATTCCTGTGAAACATACAGCTGGATGTATTTTGAAGTTGATTTGGCAAAAATGTTTGCAATATCTACATGTTATAATTTTCATGTGTACCTTGATATTTCCACTTGCCTTCTTGCTGCCATCATAGGCATATAATAATTAAGATGTAGTTGAATACTTTTGTTCTGTGCATTGCCAAGTGCAAATTTAAAAACAATTAGCCAAGAAAACAAAGCTCATATTCCGTATCAGATATCTATGATTTTAGGATGGCAAAGCAGTTCTGCACCCTTGCTTAGGGATTAGAGTATCACCAGGCCTGCACATGTAGCTATATACTCAACACACCCCTTTCTCAAAGTATCTTGAATGCAACAGGTGAGGAATACATCTCTAGCACGCCAGAGAGTACATCTTTGAAACTATACTTTTTACAGCTGTTCTGGGGACCATCCAAAAACTTATCGTCAAAAAGGGAAATAATTTATTTGACAAGCTAAGACCCCATGAAAATTCATATCATGAAAGCATATTCCACTGTGCAAGAAGACTAGTACTGGAGTTTCAGTAAATATAGACCTAAATGCCTTTTTATGTAGCCACTCTTGCAAGCTTCTTGAAAACAGGATGTAACATGACACATTTCAGCTCTTCTTCCAGACATCTCTTTGTACAAGGCTTGATCTCTCATCTCCATGTAGATTTACACTTAAAAAAAGAGTTTGTTGTGCACATTGAAAAGTGAATTACCCTGAGAACAGGTATTTCCTTGTCATGAAAATATACTCAAGATGAAGGTTGGCATTTTAACAAAAACATCTGGACTTGAATTGATTTCCTGTAAAAAATTCATAGAAAACTTGTATTTTAGTGCAGTGAACATCAGAAAAAATAATGGGAAGTAATTGTTTCATTTAAAGTTTGAAGTATATATCATAACTCTGTTGATTATTTTTTCTAGCAAGAATAAGCTACTATGTCTAAATTCTCTTTAACAGAGTATTAAAAATTTTTTAAAGGTGACACTTTCCATTTTGATTTGATTGATGAAAACTGATGCTATGCCAGCATTCTAAAGAGCTTAGCATTTATTTTAATCCATATGCTCTCATTACAGTAAATTTGACTAATTATTCTTATTTAGTTCTTTGCATTCACAAGCTACTGAAAGTTCAGAGACTTGGAAAGCATGCTGTTTGTGCAGCACAGAGCTGAGATCTTGTAACTGCTTTATGGCTACTATATCCTACGTTGCCTAAAAACTGTGGATATAGAAGTAGAACCCATTTTAGGCTTACAGAGAACAGCAGAAGCATCTCAGTTTTTGAATGCAGAATACTTTTGCTCTTTAATATTTTAAAAACAAGAGAAGTGCTTGAGAACTTGAGGGAAAAAAACGCCACTCCAGTCTTTAGAAAAAAGCAAGGAGGAAGACCCGGGTGTCAGGGTCTGTAACCATTAATTTTTTTTAAAATTTTGTTTGTGAGGAAATACTAGCCCCTGTGCATGTACCTCCTACAAATTGCAAAAGTAACCAGCTTTATGGTTTGACAGAATTACAATGGTTTATTTCAGGGAGAATTAATCACCGCAGGGAAAGGGCTATTAAGAAAAGAAAGAGAGCAATTAGCATTCTTTTCACCCCCTGAAGAAAATCTCTGCCTCGAGCCACCGTGTCACTGTTGCTTCTCACTGGTCTCACTGGTGTTTGCCGCTCCTTTTCACGTCTGTTTTCACTTCTTCCTTTGCTGCTGCTTCGCTTCTGTCTGCTTCCGTTCACTTCTGATTTTCCCCTTTTTCCTCTGAATTTTTACAGTAAAAAGTTCCTTCTTTTCATCAATTATTGTCAGAGATTGCAAATTGGTAAATGCAGGTCTTCCCTTTGTATTCAGGTTTCCTGGAATTCTTGTTTTTGCTACCAATATGCACTAGCTGTCTGGCGGCTTATCAGGATCATTAACATTTTATCTATTTTATCTTTTTAGTCCTAACAAAGGAGGGGGGGTCTGTTGATGAGATTTTGCTGATAGAAATGTTTGATTCATTTTAAACAAAGTAAACTATGAGAGCCAGGGTTTTGCTGAATCAAGAGGCAAGTATCCACATTACAGCTGGGTAACTATAGACTTGTCAGCCTCACCTCCATCCCTGGAAAGGTGGTGGAACAACTTATCTTCGTGTCTGTCTCCAGGAACATCAAGGATAAGAGGGCCGTTAGGAACACTCAAAATGGTTTTACCATGGTGAAGTCATGTTGTCACGGTTTAACACTGGCCCGACAATTAAACCGAATAACAGATTTTTCTATTAATCCCCCTCTCCTCCCTGGTAAGAAAAGGAGAGAGAATAAGGGAAAGAGACTTGTGGGTTGGAAACTAAACTACACAACTTTAATGAAACAGTAATGATAAATAGGAAAAATTACTAAATATATACAAATATACAGGAAAAATTGATACCACATTCCTCCCCCCCTACCCCCCAATAACTCTCACGTCACCACTGAGGCTGCAGGGCAGCCCTGGGAAAGTCCAGGCTGGACTCCTGGAGTCAGCAGCAGTCGGGAGCTGAAGGCAGGAACACACAGATATGGGCTGGAACGGATCAGGACCAAAGGCAGATGAATGGATGGAATCCTCCCAGGATGCTGAAGCACACAGGGAACCAGTGAAGGAAGGGCAGGAAGAACAGGGAAGAAGGGGCAGCAAGGTGTTTGACCCTCGTGATCCCTCAAATTTATACTGAGTATGACGTGTATGGGATGGAATACTCTGTTTGGTCAGTTCTGGCATCTCTCTTGTCTCGGGCCTCCCCAAAGGAGGGGTTCAGGTGGGACCTCTTTACTCCTTCTGGAGGGTAAAATGTTCCTCAGAGCTGAGCAGTGCCCTTGGGTCTGCATACCAGTCTCTGGCAGTAACTATAAACATCCAGTGTTATCAGTCCTAGAAGCAGACACTGTCTGAGGAACTTGCTGTTAATTTCAGCAAGTGCAGCTACTTACAAGAGAAAGCAAAAGTACAAACCAGAAAATCACCTTTATCCTGGCCCAAACCAGGACACATGTTTACCCAACCTGATAGCCTTTTATGAGATAACCAGGTGGATAGATGGTGGCAGTGCAGTGGATGTGGTTTATCTTGATTTCAGTAAAGTATTTGACACTGTCTCCCACAGCATCCTCATAGTTAAACTAAGAAAATGTAGTCTGGATGACCAGGTAGTGAGATGGATTAAACAAAAGAAGTCAGAGAGCTGTAGTCAATGGGACAGACTCTACTTGGAAGCTGTATCTAGTGGAGTCCCTCAGAGGCTGGACAGAAGAATCACCATGAGAATCATAGAACCATTAGGTTGGAAAAGACCTCTCTAGATGATCAAGTTCAACCATCAACCCAATACCACCATGCAGAATCTTTATCTATCTCTGTCTCCTGTGTTAGTTTGCTATTTGATATATATGTAAAGCAGCACACAATTTAGTCTCAATCCACAGACTCAAGCTTTTAGGTCTGTTGGTAAAGGGAAGAGTACAGAAGGGATGAGGCAGAGAGAGAGAACGACAACAGCTGAGCATCCAGGTTGCAGAGCGGTCCCTGGATTTACTTTTGCCACAATTCCCAGCATGCTGGTCACACGCACAGGCTCAGCTGTGCATGGTGTGTACGCAGCTGGTATCCATCTGTGGGCATCCCTCAGCACTTCAGCCCTGCTGCTGGACAAAAACACACAAATCCAGCCTAGGGATTTCCAGAAAAGGCTAATGAGAAAGAGGCCCTTCAGTGGTGCTGAGCTGGGTAACTCCTGTGAGTCCCTTCGTCTGAGACAGCAATGTGTTCTTTTGGCCAAGAAAGCCCAAGGCATCCCGGGGTGCATTAGAAGGGGGTGGTGAGTAGGTCGAGAGAGGTTCTCCTCCTCCTCTGCTCTGCCCTGGTGAGGCCACTTCTGGAATATTGTGTCCAGTTCTGGGCCCCTCAGTTCAAGGACAGGGATCTGCTTGAAAGCATCCAGTGCAGAGCCACAAAGATGAGTTAGGGTGTGGAATACCACACTTAAGAGGAAAAGCTGAGGAAGCTGGGTGCTGGTGCTGAAAGGGCAGGGAGATACATCCTGTGTGGAGTGATCAAGGCCTCTGTGCTTGTCTAGTTTGAAGAAAAGGAGGCGGAGGGGTGACTGCATTGGTCTTTGCAGCTTCCTGAGGAGGGGAAGTGGATAGGGAGGTGCTGAGATCTTCTCCCTGGAATCTTGTGACAAGATGTGTAGGAACAGCTCAAAGCTACACCAGTGGGGGTTCAGAATCGACATGAGGAAGCATTTCTTTACCAATAGGGTGTTCAGACCCTGGGACACGCTGCTTAAAGAGACATGGTCAATTCCTCAAGCCTGTCAGTGTCCCAGAGGCATTTGGACAACGGTCTTAAAAATATGCATTAACTTTTGATCAGTCCTGAAGTGGTCAGACAGCTGAACTGAACGATGGTCGAAGGTCCTTTCAAAGACTCCGCAAGGAATGTGGCAGACAAGACACAATTGGACAGGGTCCTAGATAATCTCCTCTAGGCACCCTTTCCCATCACAGTTGGAGCCACATGAGCTGAAGGTCCCTTTGATCCTGGACTTGATGGTTCTATGGTTCCATGCTTCCATAAGGCTGTCCTTTCCTTGCAGGATTCGTGTAGATGTCGCATAGTGGGAATGAGGCAAGACCTGTTGGCCAGCCAGCAGTGATGGACTGTAGGGACAGCCAGTAGGACTTAGACTCGCAGATTCCAAGGGAGGCAAAAAAGCCTCATCAGGAGGTGGCTGGAGATATTTGCCATGGCCCGATTGACCAGACAGGCCTCTGGGAGGACACGGATGAGATGCTGGTGTCGGGTGTGAAGCATTGATGCCAACGAGAAAATGAAAGGTAAGAAGAGAGAGTGGAAAGTGGTTGTTGTCCCTAGTGAAGAAAGTGTGTGCAGGGGCACACAGTCTCGACCACTGATAAGGTGAAAGAGGGCAGGGCTGAAGGGACACTGTGATATCACCACATGGTGGGTGGTAACGTCACCGAGGGACAGACTGTGACCTCACGTCCCTGGCTGCTTATCTGGGGGCACCAGCAGAGCCCGGCTCAGTCTGGCTCCTGACTGCTCTCTGACCGAGCGTCCGTGCGAGGTCTGGAGTCTTGAGCGAGGCTTCTTGTGGTGCTGGTGCTGCTGGTGCTTTGGGAGCTGCTGTTGGCAGCTCTGGGTGCCCGAGCCAGAGCCATCCTTTGCGTGTGTTTCCCCGGCCCTGCCAGGTTCAGGCAGCCGGGCACTGCGGGCTGTGCTTGCAGCAGCAGAGGTGAGCTGTGTGGGGAAACATCCTCCTGGGGCAGCCGTGGGGCGGGCGATGGGGCTCAGGGAGCTGCCGGCCCCACAGCCCCAGCCTGGCCCTGGCTGGCAGGGAGCGCTGGGGAAACCACGGGGGCCGGGAGGGTGTCCTTCCCCAGGGACCTGGGCACCTCTGCCTCCCCTCCCCGGGACAGCAAGTGACCGTGGTCTCTCTCCCTCTTGCAGCACACAACACCCGCCGCTGCGGCACCTGCCAGAGGGAGCAGCTGCTCGTCCTCAGCGCTCGCCAGCCCACCACAGCCTGCAGGGAGCATGGCCGATGAGAGCCAGTGGTGCTGCCCCATCTGCTATGGCCACCAGGAGGGCCTCGCCTCCCTGTCACCCTGCAGGCACCAGTTTTGCCTGGGCTGTGCAATGCGTTGGGCAGAGCAGAATCAAAGCTGCCCCCTCTGCAGGGCAGAGACTACTACCATCAAGTTCTCCCAGCGGTCAGAAAATGATTATTTTAGCATTGACATCACGGATCCTACAAGGCGATGGGCTGCAGAACATCACGAGGAGCAGGGGGAGGAGGAGCAGGGAGCAGAGGAGCCCGTAAGAAGGGCTCAGGCTGGTGGCTTTCCTCCTGCGGTCTGGGCAGACTTTTTCAAGAGGAACCCAATTAATGTCTGGCACCTGCAGCTGTGGATACAAGGGATGCTCGAGGTCATCTTTGAAGGTGAATGGTGGGAAGNACGGGAGCCGCCCTCGGGGAGCGCGGCAAAAGGGGTGAGGGGGGGGATCACTGGGTGGTGAGCAACAAGAAACAGAAATGCTCTGCCAGCTTTAGAGGAGGTGGATTGGATACGGACAGATAGGTGCAAAATCATAACACTTGATCAGACAGCACTGACAATGAGACACCTTGGACCCTGGTTACCCACAAAAGCAAGACCAAACGCCATGGCCTAACCCCTAACAGCAGTATAACAGAGTTGCTGCTTTAAGGTGTCTAGACAGTCACGAACATGCACAATGCAGTGAAGCTCTACCAGAAAGACACATAGGTTACCACGAAAAGAAGCAACAGGTGCTTGGGGTGAGGGACTCTTTTAAGGGGCACTGAGACCCCAATCTACTGACCTAACAGAGAATCACAAGAAGTTTGCTGACCCCCATGTGCAAAGATCCCTGACATTCCTGAGGATTCCAACTTGGCAACACAGATGATTGTCTATCTGGGACAGGACCAGCCCAAGGTGAGCTGGCCTACTTGCATGACAACATCTGCTGTTAAGCACAAGAGAAGAGCAGTTGCCCCTGGTGAGTCCCTCCTAAGGGGAATTGAAAGCCCTCTTTGCTGACCAGCCCCAACCTGGAGGGAAGTATGCTGCCTCCCTGGGGCCGGGGTAAGAGACTTTACAAAGATGGTCTGTAACATGGTACCCCTCTGATTTCTACCCGTGACTTGCTTTTCAGGTGGGTAGTGAGGAAATCGCTATAAAAAGTCTAAGGGAAATCAAGAATTACTTTAGAGCATTGGGGAGGTTAATCAGGGATTCAGGAGCCCACGTAATCTTTTCTTCCATCTTGCCATGTGCAGAAAATGATGAAGAAATTAACTGGGGAATCTCACAGATCAACACCTGGATGCTGCCAGTGACAAAATTTTGGGTTCTTTGACTGTGGATTGATATAAACATCACCAAGCCTGCTGGCAAGAGATGGGGTACACCTACCTCAGTGTGCGAAAAGGATCTTCTCACAGGAGTTAGCAGCCCTCACTGAGGGAGCTTCAAAAGAATCAAAAGAGGAGGGCGATGAACTCATGAAACTAAACCAGCCTCATTCAGTAGAGAGCTTTTGTGTGAAGTCAGAAATAGTGTATCAACTTTGGAGAAAGAGGCAGGTGAAACATGAAACTCATAATAAAAAGACTGGCTATCCTCAGAGCAACTGGACTCTTGAGTTGCTAGACAGTGATGGGGAGCAGAATACCCCTCCTGTAATCCAGGAAGAGGTAGTTAAATGTCCTGCTGTGCCACTTGGATCCCAGCAAGTCCATGGTTCTGGGTGGGATTCATCCTAGGGTGCTGAGAGAGCAGGTGGAAGAACTGGTTAAGCCACTCTCCATCATTTATGACAGGTCCTGGCCAACTGGGGAGGTCCCAGATGACTGGAGGTTGGCCAGTGTGACCCCAACCCCCAGGAAGGGCCAGAAGGAGGTTCCAGGGAACTATAGACCTGTCAGCCTGACCTCAGTGCCTGGCAAGGTTATGGAGCAAATCATCTTGAGTGCCATCAAGTGGCATGTTGAGGACAACCAGGGGATCCAGCCCAGGCAAGATGGGTTTAGGAAAGAAAGTTCCTGCCTAAACTATCTCATCTCCTTCTGTGACTGGGTGACCCACCTAGTGGATGAGGGGAAGGCTGTGGTTGTGGTCTAACCTTGACTTCAGCAAAGCTTCTGACAGTCTCTCACAGCATCCTCCTGGAAAAGTTGGCAGCCCATGGCTTGGAGGGGTGCACCCTTCACTGGGTTAAAAACTGGTTGGATGACCAGGGTTATCCAACACATTATTGTCACATGACTGGAATGTGGCCATGGACGGTTATGTGCTTTTTCGGAAAGATAGGGCGGGTAAGCGAGGTGGTGAAGTTGCTCTTTATGTGAGAGAGCAACTAGAATGTGTTGAATTTTGTGCAGGGGCCGATGAGGGGCAAGTTGAAAGTTTGTGGGTAAGAATTAAGGGGCAGGCTGGTGCAGGTGATACAGTTGTGGGGGTCTACTACAGACCTCCTGATCAAGGCGAGGATGTTGATGAGGCCTTCTACAGGCAGCTAGAAAGCAGCCTCACAACTTCAATCCCTAGTCCTCATGGGAGATTTTAACTACCCCGACATCTGCTGGTTGACTCACACAGCCAGCCTTTCACAGTCTAGGAGGTTCCTCCACTGCATTGATGATAACTTCTTAATGCAAATGGAGGACAAGCCGACTAGAAGAGGAGCGCTGCTGGATCTTGTACTAACCAACAAGGAGGGCCTTGTTGAAGCAGTGGTGGTCAATGGCAGCCTTGGCTGCAGTGATCATGAGATGGTGGAGTTCAGGATCCTGTGTGGAAGGAACAGAATACCCAGTAGGACCAGAACCCTAGACTTCCGCAGGGCAAACTTTGGCCTCCTCAATCAACTGTTAAGAGAAATCCCATGGGACAGGGTGTTAGAAGATAAAGGGGCTCAAGATAGCTGGTCAATATTCAAGGACCACTATTTGCAAGCACAGGATCAGAGCGTCCCTATGGTTAGGAAATCTAGTAAGGGAGCTAGGAGACCAGCATGGTTAAAAAAGGAACTGCTGGGAAAACTTAAGTGGAAAAGGAAAATCTACAGATCATGGAAGGGGGGGCTGGTCACTTGGGAGGAATATAGGACTGTTGTCAGAGGATGTAGGGAGGCAATTAGGAAAGCTAAGGCCTCCTTGGAACTTAACCTTGCAAGTCAGGTTAAGGATAATAGAAAGGGCTTTTTCAAATACATAGCTAGCAAAACTAACACTAGAGGCAATATTGGCCCACTAAGGAATGAGCTGGGAGCCCTGGTGACAGAGGATATAAAGAAGGCAGAGGTGCTGAACGCCTTCTTTGCCTCTGTCTTTATCTCTTATACACATCCGCATGAGCCCCAGATTCATTTAGCCCCAGAAGTAGTCAAGATAGATGAGGAGTTTGACATAGTAGATGAGGATTGGGTTAGGGATCATCTGAGTAATCTGGACATCCATAAGTCGATGGGTCCAGATGGAATGCATCCAAGGGTGCTGAGGGAGCTGGCGGAGGTCATTGCTAGGCCACTCTCCATCATCTTCAGCAAGTCATGGGTAACAGGAGAGGTGCCTGAGGACTGGAGGATAGCAAATGTCACTCCAGTCTACAAGAAGGGCAAGAAGGAGGACCCGGGTAACTATAGACCGGTCAGCCTCACCTCCATCCCTGGAAAGGTGATGGAACAACTTGTTCTTGTCACTATCTCCAGGCATATCAAGGACATGGGGATCATCAAGAGCAGTCAGCATGGTTTTATCAAGGGTAAATCATGTTTGACTAACCTCATAGCCTTCTATGAGGAAATTACTAGGTGGATAGATGATGGAAGAGCGGTAGATGTGGTTTATCTTGATTTCAGTAAAGCATTTGACACCGTCTCTCACAGCATCCTTGTAGATAAGTTGATCAAGTATGGGTTTGGTGATCAGGTAGTGAGGTGGATCAGGAACTGGTTGAAAGGAAGGAGGCAGAGAGTTGTAGTCAATGGGGCAGAATCTGGTTGGAGGTGTGTGACTAGTGGAGTCCCTCAGGGGTCAGTACTGGGACCGGTGTTGTTCAATATCTTCATCAACGACTTGGATGAGGGTATAGAATGTACCCTCAGCAAGTTTGCTGATGACACTAAGCTGGGAGGAGTGGCTGACACACCAGAAGGCTGTGCTGCCATTCAGAGAGATTTAGACAGGCTGGAGAGTTGGGCAGGGAGAAACTTGATGAAATTTAACAAGGCGAAGTGTAGAGTGTTGCATTTGGGGAAGAACAACACAATGTCTCAGTATAGGTTGGGGGCTGACCTGCTGGAGAGCAGTGTAGGTGAAAGAGACCTGGGGGTCCTGGTAGATAAGAGGATGACCATGAGCCAGCAATGTGCCCTTGTGGCCAAGAAGGCCAATGGCATCCTGGGGTGCATTAGAAAGGGTGTGGTTAGTAGGTCAAGAGAGGTTCTCCTCCCCCTCTATTCTGCATTGGTGAGGCCACACCTGGAGTATTGTGTCCAGTTCTGGGCCCCTCAGTTCCAGAAGGACAGGGAACTGCTTGAAAGAGTCCAGCGCAGAGCTACTAAGATGATTAAGGGAGTGGAACATCTCCCTTATGAGGAAAGGCTGAGGGAGCTGGGTCTCTTTAGTTTGGAGAAAAGGAGACTGAGGGGTGACCTCATCAATGTTTTCAAATATGTAAGGGGTGAGTGTCAGGGAGATGGAGTTAGGCTTTTCTCAGTGGTGACCAGCGATAGGACAAGGGGTAATGGGTACAAATTGGAGCATAGGAGGTTCAAATTGAATATTCGAAAAAAATTTTTTACTGTAAGGGTGACAGAGCCCTGGAACAGGCTGCCCAGGGGGGTTGTGGAGTCTCCTTCACTGGAGACATTCAAAACCCGCCTGGACACGTTCCTGTGTGATGTGCTCTAGGTGGCCCTGCTCTGGCAGGGGGGGTTGGACTAGATGATCTTTCGAGGTCCCTTCCAACCCCTAGGATTCTATGATTCTATGATTCTATGATTCTATGATCAGGGATAACAGGTACAAGTTGGAGCATAAGAAGTTCTGAATAAACATAAGGAAAAGCTTTTTCACTGTGAGGGTGACAGGGCACTGGAACAGGCTGCCCAATGAGGTTCTGGAGTCTCCTTCCCTGGAGACATTCAAAACCCACCTGGATGCATTCTCACAGGACCTACACCAGGTGATACTGCTCTGGCAGAGGGTGGGGAGGTAATGATCCCTTGAGCTCCCTGCAAACCCCTAACATTCTGTAATTCTGTGATTTCTGACTGATTTTTTATTAGCAGTGAAATGCTAATACATTAGCCACGGATTTCCAAGTCACAGGAAATGTTTATAAATGAAGAAATCCACACTGGAACCTTAATATGTTTGAGGCATAAAATATGAAAAAGTAACCACTTGTGCCACTGGAATGCAGATCTAATTGACATATGGAAATTTCCTTCTTAAATCCCCTGGCAAGTAGCTGTTATTCTTTGAAATTTGTGACACACTTTCCCTCTTTGCATGTGTGCCACTGTGATGATGATGCTCAGACACATACGGTGAATTTCCAGGAAATCAGTCTGAATGTGAAAAATAAAGGCTAAAATTCTAGATTGAAAAGTGATGTCCTCCATCCATCACCTGGGTTTGTTGTATGCAGAGGACAAAGGAGAAGAAGAAACAAACTTGGGACTTCATATGTCAGGGGGCACGCTCTGCAGATGGCAGCCATCTCATACAAACTTAGACAAGTTTCTTCCCACCTTGTGCTTCTTGTCACCTCCAGCTGAAGAGCAAGAATATAATCACAATACATTTTGTGAAAGCAGACACAGAGACCTGTGCCTTGGGGGGATGGCAAAACCATGCATCCATGAAATAGCACTTGCTGGCAGCTTAGGGAAGGGCTTTGGTGAAGAAGTCAGATTAGTGAGATGGAACTAGTGAATTACCTGTCACTCCCAGAAGTCGTTCCACACAAAGAAATCTGGGAAATAGCACTGTTGTTGCCTGTTCTGGAGGAAGAGAGTTTTTTTGGTTTGGTTTGGTTTGGTTTGGTTTGGTTTTTTTTACTTACGAACTTTCAGTCTACTAGCTTTTACCAGAATTAAATACAATCAAATTGAAAATTAAAAAGGGAGTTCTTAAGAAGAGATAAAATAAATATTTATATGTATTTAAAAGCAATTCTACTGATTGGAGCTCAGCAGTGTTGAAATAGATATGCAGTATACTCAATCAAGACCTTTATAGTTACCCCAATGTTATTTAAATTAAAAAAAATGTGTATTTTCACTTTGTGCTGGTTTAAAGCATTAGTAAATCATGTGGTTTTTGTGTAGGGTATATATGGAATTCATATCTTTAAACAGAAAAGACGTATGTAGAATGTGCTAGAAAATAAGGAAAATATTTTTTTCTCTATTGACTAAAGCACTTCACTCTAAGAGTAAACATTTCCTAATCTAAAACTGCTCCACAATAAACAAAGCGTGTGAGTCACAAGAAAAAGATTTGTAAACAAATCAAGCATCCCTGTGGTATCATCTAGTACAAAGGCATTCTACAGCAGGATTTTAGCCTTGCACAACAGCATCTATAGCTCTTGTTCAGCAATATGCAGTAAAAACTATTTCTGTATCAGCCACACTTAACAGATAGGTGTAGGAGTACACAGTAGCCTGTCTGTGAGGAAAAAAAATTAGAACCTGGGGTTAACTTTTATAAAACAAAGCCCTCTAACAGAAAATGTGTGTTTGTTTGAGCCAAATATATTAGGGCCAAATATTTTACTTAGTGATGAATTCACTTGTAGATGTGTCATGTATACTCCCAGATTTTGATTTGTCCTGTGAACACTCGCTTGCTCCTTAGAGCAATTGACATTGCTCATCTGTAAAAGAAAGCCTTTAGTGCTAGACAGGAAAGATCTCATGAAAATTGAAAATTCTAACAATTCAATCTGTGAGTAGATAATACACTGAAAAACATCCATAATGCAGCAGGCAGCTCTTTCTCATGATGATAGGAAATCAGACTGTGTTCTCAACCATAGGCAGCACTTCAGTGTATTACAGCTACAGAATTAAACCAGCTGCCCACATAACAGCCACTGCAATACACAAAAGCCATGCTGATTTGTTACATTTCTGTCAGGAAATAAACCCCTTCATTCACGTAGAGTTGACAGGAATACAGATGAGAAGAGGAGGGTGACTAAAGCAGGCAGCAGGGGATGGAATAGTGCAGGAATTCTAGCTTGATAAACATGCTAGTCTTTCTACAAGGTGTTTGGTGCTGGCACATGGGACTTTGCAGTGAATTATAAGATGGTCCCACAATAATGTGAAAATTGTAATGTTCTCTTACTTGCTATACGGTAATATCTAGTTTTTTCCCCTCTTTTTTATTAACTACAGCCATCTTGCTTCTGCAGAGCTTTTGCAAGTTATTTCCAAACCACACTATCTATAGAGGAACTCTTTGTCTCCCCAGACATAGTTGCTGACATCTGGAAGTAGGCAAGCAGGCACACCAGGACTCTAAAATAAACACCTCTGCCACACAGTCTGGCAGGTAACAGCCTGCGTTTGGGACTGCTACAGCTGGCTTGTTGAGGGACAGCCCCTGTCTGCATTTCAGTGCCCCCTTCTTCCTGATTCAGCTCAAATTTGTAGAGACAGAAACAGCAGACACACACATCTTACTCTTTCTCATCGTGCTCCCTCCTACAGATGCATCACGCATGGATGGTTTTCTGTGCTACAAAGAGTTTGTTACTGTAGTGATAAGTAAAGGAACTGAGAAAGAATTTTAACTGCCTGGTCTTCATGTGCACAACTCTTACTGCAGCAACGATAAAACCCTGTGTCATGATGGGTCCTTGCCCACCCAAGCAAGGGTTACTTCCTTCAGTTCCACAGGTATCAGATTTTGCCCACAATGGTCATAAACAATTTGCACAGTCTGGATACTAGAAGGCACTTCAATGGGAAAACATGGGTTTATGAGGACAGGGAGGTTTTCTACACAGCTGCTACTGATAGGCAGAAATTATTTAGTTTTAACACCTTATTTAAATAGTGATTTCTTTCAGCAAAGTTGACCCAGACTGCAGTAAGGTTTTCTTAATTAATTCACTACATAATCTATGTCTTCTTTAATGAAGGGGATAAAGAGCATTTATTTCAAAGAAGATCTATGTCATCAAATGCATATTATTTGTTCTTGGATTCTCTCTGCTAACATACTTGCCATTAAAATGATTGAAATTATTTACACCAAAGCATGCTGACAGCCCACCCAGTAAAGATCTCCTTACTAAATAAACTATTCACAACAAAGAAGTTTATTTCTGCCTACACTTACAATGCAAGCAACGAAGAAAGGCATAATTGGATACTTAGAAACCAAAACAAATTAATGGACCTGTTATTGCACAGTTCTGTCATTTTGTATGTACTGTTAAAAATAAGGATAGAGCAGATCATAAGGATAAGTTTTTCATTAAAATCTTATGAAAAGTTTATTACATGGTTCCTACAGACTTCAGCATGGATCATTATTAGCAATTTTTTTTTAATTCCATCAATAGAAATTACATATGTTTACCATACCAACTTATTTATGTTAAGCTAAACTACTTTGTGCAGGGCTGGAAGCGTATTTATTTTGATGAACTAGACATAACATCCAATGATGTTCAAGTCTCCAAAAGAGAGCACTTACTGGTCAGTTAGCAAGCAGTTAAAACAAATTGCTTCCAATCTAGATGTTTTCATGTTATTTTCACTTGAGAAATGCTCTCCTTTTTCATCATCGGGGAGTATTCTGTTGTTCTCATTCAAAACACAGTTTGAAGCAGGAGAGAAAAAAATCTATCTATTTTTAATTAGACATAAATTATTCCTAATCTACACACAGTGCTTAATCCCTGGTTCACAGAAATGCAAATTTTGCTTCAGAAACAATATGTTAACAAGCCATTTGTCAGCAGCACACGGGAGCCCGAGTTCAGTATAAAATATAGAACAAATGCTTCAAGCTTGTTACAAAGATCATGCTGATTGAAGGTTTACTCTGAGTTGTACAGAAATACAAGACAAAACTGTGCAAATAAAATAGTTCCCATGGTGAGCCTGTTCATAAGTCAAAGGGTGGGGAAAACATCACTAAAAATGTGCTTCTATGAAATTTCATACTTAGTCTCTTTATAAATAGCAAAAAATATCTCTCTGAATGATTTACAGTGCTGTAAGAGAAATAAGGAAAAGATGTAGCTAAGCCACTAAAGAAACTGCAGAGCATTTTGTTCTCCAGTGTTTGCCAAAAGACATTTCTGAAACCAAGAGCTCATAAGTTTGTAACAGTAATGTAAATAATGCAAATATTTCAGACCTGTAATGAAAACAAGTATTTGAAAAGAGTTCCTGAAGGCATCCTTTGCTCTCAGGCTTAAGCACCATTTTTGACTGAAGTGAAGCTATGCCTAGTAAAGGTTTTGTAGACCCATCTTCCCAAGGGTACAAGCAAGCTAGACTAACCAAGCGTCTTAGCTGATCGACTCAGAGAACTCCTATGTTCTTATGTAAAACATAGGAAAAATGTTAAAAATAGCAAAAAAATCTTCCTAAAAGCTTCACTTGAAAATGTTTGTGGTTTTTTTGTATTGGGTTTTTTTTGTTTGTTTTGTTTTTCACATGGAGACAAAGAATGTAATTTCTGTGACACTCCATTATCTCAGCAAGTCTGAGTGAGGAAACATTTGTGAGCTTGGGAAGAGGTTGGAAACCACACATGAAGATTCTACCATTTGTGCAATGTTCAGTACAATCTGAAGACAAACAGGATTTTCCTCTCTGCTATACACAAAGATAATGCAGCAAATGCTGAGTAACAGAAAATACCACCCCTCTCCATTAATGATACCTGTGCCTCAGTTACTGTTCTTCCTCCTGTCTTACTTTCTCTTAGCAGGTGGCTAAATGTCACAGGAACATGCAGATATTTTCTGTTGCTGTGATGAATTTAACTTCATGGTTGGGGAAGCTGCACCAGAAATCTGGGATCAAGCACATTACACAAGTAGATGTCCTCTGTGAAACTCACCCAAAGCTTATCCCAGTAGTCCTAGTTATAATGAGCAGGAGTGGTTGTGTTCTCAGACACCAGAAAAAAAATGTCGGCTCAGGACAACTGCCAGTCCAAATTTCTATGAGGAATATTAGCAAGCACTTGGACTCCCTGACTATAGAGAACAAGGCACTAAGTCCTCTGGTAGTATACTATGACCAAAGGATTTCAGTTCACCATGTGGGAAACAAAATTAACTGCATTACACATTACTCTCTGACTGTATTATGTATTTGAGTTAGGCCATTTGGTATTTAACAGCAGGAGGATATTCCTAGGGTGAAGATACATGTGCTGCCATCCTCAAAGGACATTTTCCCAGCAGTTCAGAAAAACTGAGTTACAATATACCATTAGCCACGATGGCATACAGGGCATAGAGTTCCCAGAAGAACATAGGCAGCAGTAAAAAACAAAACAAAACAAAAAACAAAACCAAAAATATATTGCCAGTCCATTAATACTATGAAGACCAAAAAATTTGTCTGCTTCTTGCTGAAGTGAGAGTTACCAACATGACACTGAAAGCCAGAGTGTTTGGTATCCTTTTAACTTTTATCTTCAATAAAATATCTGCAGGCTGTGACAGGAGGGCATATAAGTTCTCATCTTAAAACACACTGAGTACTGAGGAAGAGTTCAAATACAGAGAAGTGGCTGATGATGTAGGAGTTAGTGGCATTTTCCTCTCTCACGGAGACTGGAGTCCAGCAGATCTGAGAATCACAGTTGTATTTTCTGATCTTAAAAAGACTGGAAGAGGAGTCAGGAAGTTACACATAATATACTTAACTTTCATTGACAGAGGACACTGAAAGAAATAATAAAGCATCTGTAAAACAAAAAAAAAAAGATAAGCATCAGGAAACATTAATACAGATCATGTCACATCAAGCTAATTAATTTCTTCCGAGGACATGGTAATATGTTTTGTGGATAAAATGTGTCATATATCTGAATGTGTCATATGTCTTTGCTTTAGTACAGTTTTTGGATTTATAGGATGCTTCTCATAAAGCAAGCCAGGGAACCATGGCCTATATGAAACTACTACAGAGAAGTCCTTTTTGCATACACAGCAGTTACAAGTGGTCCACTGCAATGCTGCAAGGACTCATTAACTAGGTTACTGCTGCCCCTCATGCCATGCTGCACACCATGCTGCTTTATCAGTGTAAACTGAGTAAAAACTGATCATAAAATCCAGCCATGAAACTTGTCAAGGTGGTGTGTATTCACACATACTGGAAAACAAAAGCTGTGTTTAGAAACTGGAGAAAAACTTCAAACATACCATTTAATTCAACAAAAAAATGTGCAAATTTTTTAGGGAAATTCTGTGCAAAAGTTGTAGGAAGAAGAATGTGTGGAGGAAGGGTGGGACATGATGGTATGGAGATCTAGATCTGCAGAGAAAGACCTGGTGGAAAATAATTTCATGGAATAGTTGTAATTTATGTGGAAAACCCTTTTACCATAGAGAGAAATATAAACAGGAACATTATCAGAAAGACAAATCAAGTACTCTCCCTCTGGATCTGTATTGCTAACACCAAAACTGTCCTCTGTCCAGTTTTGAGTACTCCATGTCAAGAAGTCTCTGGACTGTTGGAGAAACAAATGGATCTACAAAATGAAGAAATATTTAACTGAATAGGATGTCTATCCTATGAAATAAAAGACCTAAAGGAAAAAAAAAATAATTAGAACATTCAGAAAAAAATAAGGGAATAACTTCTTAATTGTGTCTCCTGGGAGTGACATGGGCTTATTTTGCAGGTATTTAAAACAGAGACTGGGAAAAGCTTTCTAACAGTAAGGATAGCTAATAGCTGAAATAGTTTGACTAAGGAGATAGTGTAACAATTTGCCTTGGGATAATGAGCTCTGTATTATTTTAAATCAGCACCAAACATGTACCCATCAAAACCTCCAAATACCTTTGATATATCCATTTCTTAGCATAAATGTCTCAGCCTCTGACTTACTGCTGGACATACTGCTATGCTGCAAAAAGGAAGCTATCATCTGACTATCACTGCCAAAACAGTACAGTCCTGTGTTCTTTGTACTTTTTGCACAGCCTGCACAACATCATTCAGCATAAGCATTCTACTGAGTATATGATATTCATCACATATGCTCTCCTCCCTCAACAAAATGCATTCTTAGATCATATTCTAATTTACAATGACATTTTCTCTTTGCTTCTGAGAACTGCCTGATACAGAAATGCACAATGTCACAGCAATGACAATTGCTGCTCCACAACTATTCCCACTGAAAGTCAATAGAATTTCAATTTCTTTCACTGGAGAAAGACAGGAGGAGCCAATTATCATTGTTTTGACACTGTGCAGTTTTACCTCAGGCATCACTTAGGTTCCAAACAAAAACATTTCAGATCCTGCTTGCAACCTTCTTCCCAACATGTTGCTCTGAGTCCCAATAACAGTGCTGTATTGAGGGAGGGTTACACTAAATAAACTTACCCATATTGGTCATATGAACAAATAAATAGAGTATTCTATATTCTAAATATTATAAATAAAAAGAAACCTATTAAAAATTTAGTGCTATTTGCTCAGTGTTTTACAAACTATGTTCCAAAATGTTGTACTGAGTTTTCCCTGTCACAGCTTATTAACGGATGAAGTCAGTGTGGTTCTTTTCATTTTTCAACTAATTCATAATCTGAAAGAATTCTGGGTAAGAAGTAATTGAAATAGGAAATCTTGGCTTGTCTCTGTGCCAGGATGGGAGAGTGTCAGTACCTTGTAAATGCTGCAAGCATGACAGCTACCCCATGAGTTTATGGGTACATGTCCTTTGCTTGCTTTTGCTAAAACCACAGTGCCACTGAGAAACATTTCTAATTGTTTGCTGATTGGCACAGCTTTCTGCAATGTTGGGGGTATAACTCTGAAAATCTGTAGCAGATGTGCTCCCTCAGTACAGTTGCGATATGTAAACAGTTGGAGTCTGTCAGCAGAGCTGATGCCTTTCTCAGAGTCAGCTGAGGATGGAGGAACTGAAGTCTGAAATAAGCTCATGTGCAAATTGAGGAGCACAGTGGCTAAAACAGAAAACTCATTTTAGATCATTATGATTTAAGCTCTCGTTGATATGAAGCAAACAGTACAACTCACAGCTATTTAAATGAAGTTGTAATGGCAATACAGTGGCTTTGAAGCCAACGTCTCAGTTCTACAGCTCATGTTGTGAAAATTACAAAGCAGTTTACGCACTACCCAGGAAACAAAAAAACATACTGTGATATTTTCTGAGCAACTGCTCTAACTGCAGGATGATCAATCTACCTTCCTAGCTACCTACCTATTTCTCTTTTTTTTTTCCCTCTGCATTTCTTGTACAGTTGTATGATTTCCAAAATTTTCTGTGAGTTAACAACAGAAGCTTTTCCTTTTTCTTCAGACATGGCTGCTCTAGGCTTGAGAGAGCACTGATATTCGATATCAAGGAATATCAGGCTATATATTTCAACATACATATACTACAGACTTCCAACTCATGGCGCACAGAGTTTTATTCTAGAGAGTTTTATTCTAGAGTTTTATGTCTCATCTTCACATCTGTGGTGCCAACATTCTCTCAAACTGATTTTACTAATCCTCAGAATTAAACTGGAGCAGATTTTCAATGTATGAGTGAAAGCAATACATTGTGCTATTCCCATTTATTTTCTTAAGAGGTTAACAAATAAACACAGGTGGATGGAAAAAAAAAATAAATTTATGGGGCAGTTTTTCAAGGAAAAATTAACATTGCAATATTTTTTTAACATTACAATCCACATCTTTGCTAATGAAAGAATTATCTGTCTAAAAACATCAGCCAATCACAACCTGCCAGTTCTGCAACTGTAAAATTAGAATAAATGAATTTACCTTCCAGTTTTTCTTACTGTCTCTTGACTCACCAGCGTCACACCAAGCAATGGCTATGTCGCTCAGTGACTGTCTAAAAAATCAGACGTTAAAAATCAGGATGATAAAAGGTCAGAAACACTCTAAGGTATGAACTACAGAAGTTTGTATGTTTTGAACAAGTTTTTTAAAAGAAATTTAGGAAAAAACCCCCAACATATTTCAAAGTGTAGATACTGCGCTGAGAAATCACTCTGAAACATGGAGTGATCATTTTTTGTTTATTATATAGGGGAAAGGAATAGGCATTATCTCTGTACAGAAGCAAGCATGGGTAAACCAACTGTGTCATCAGCCTGTGAGCCACTTCTGTGAGTCCAAATGTGACACTTGAACTGGTCTCTTGCAGAACAGAGGGACAGTGTAGCTCCACGATCCAAAACTATTCAGTGAGCACATTCTATGCAGAGGAGTTCCCTGGTACAAACACCAAAGTGTTTTCAGCCTCTGAGGGCTTGCACTGATTTCATCCTTCAGTAAACCTGTGCTAGCACATCTTACCCCGGGCACCATGATGAGTGAAGCACCATTAATGAAAATACTTTCATGGCCTTGTGAAACTGGGGAACTGCAGCAGGACAACTGTACAGGGGACTGTACATTTATCCACATAAATAAATTCAATTGATGGACATACTAAGGGGATTTTCTACATAGAAACACCTCAGTTCTTCAATGTAAGTCTCTCCCAAAGGTTTTCCAGAAAGATATCTGTATTAACATGACCAAGGAGAGAAACACAATATCTGAAGTCAGCAAAGATAAAACAGCTCTCCTATGTGTCCTCTGGAATCACAGCTGGAAAGGACATACTGCACTATGCATCTATTGAGCCTTTCAGAAATAAATTGTCAAAATACGGTTGAAGTTAAAAGCTTTTAAAAGGAAGAATATAGAGATACATGTGAGAGAGCACAAGGGAAGTGGTAACTGATACTTCATACCCATGAGATCAGTCCTGAGAATACAAACTATTATTTTTATATTTCTGGGACTATATTCTCTTTTCAGGGGATAAGGATGTGAAAAGGAGACGGCTGTTTAGAGGAGGGCAGAATTGGGCTGTAGGAAACTCAAGCTGGACAAGATGCTAATTGTCCTGCATTTACTTGCAGTCTTTCAGCAGATCCTGAAGATTACACGTCACCTTTGTAGGAGTAATCAGTGGTCTTAATTTATCTAAGTTTTTCTCTTTTCATACTTTAGATGCCAGAGTAAGAAAGTTGAAACTGGACAAATATCATTCCTTTTTTTCAGCAGTAAGCTTCATCAATGTTCAGATCTGTATAACCAGCATTTTTTGTGAACATGATGAATGATCCAGCAGTGTTCTCAACTGTCTTACTAGGAATATGTTTATATGAGAGAGCACAGGAGGCTTCTTCTGCATAATGCCTCCACTGAGAAAGAGAAACTCATAACTATCATCTTTCTGTGTTGCCAGTAAGCCCAAAAAATAGGGGCTTGTAATATTCCTTCCTAACGTCTACTTGTATGGACTCAGAACTCATGAACAATTTAAACAGCTCAGGAAGGCATGGCAGTTCCAGTATGTGGGCTGTCAGTTTATGTGTCTATAATTGGGTGTTTGCTTTTCCTCTGGAAAAATGAAACAGCTGAGCCAAAATAAGTGGTACCTATCAGTATATTTCCAGTATACAGAGATCGATATTTTTAGGGTATGAAAGGAGAGTGAAGCAGAGAAACATTTGTGCAGCCACTCAGAATTCTGAAAACAATAAAACTGTATAATGGAATATAGTTTCTAGATACAGGGCTAACTTACAGGACTGTATGGCAACTGCAGAGAGGTTCAGAATGGTACCACACATCAGAGAGTTCCCAGCAGAATTCTGCCTACATACATAACAAGAAGGCAGAGTGAGGAAAGGATGGAATAAAGACTTTATTCTAGCCTCAAGTACTGGCTCTGAAATGGAAGTGGATGTGGAATAAAGCCATGCTCCTTTTGTGCAGGACATATCAGCCATGTGATAAATCCCAAGGGCCTGCAGAGGGGCATCCTTACTGACATTCTAGAAGCTGTTCTTAAAAAAGCACACTTAAAGGGAGCAGTTCTGTTTTGAACTCCACACCCTCTAACTATGCATATTGGAGGAGTCAGAATCTTTCCCTTATTAACTGCTAATCTATGAGGTTAAACACAATATATGAATTTATTCCAAATTAATAGCATTAGCTGCCAAGGGCTATGGTTCTAAGGCAAATGGAAGTAACTATTACTATTTTAGTGAAACACAGCTGCCTGTGTACAAGTACTATTTGCACAGCATCCTTTAGTTTGATAAACAAAGGCTTCATATAAACTGTGGAAGTTGGGGGCACTTTGAAATTCACAGCTCTGAGGCTAGATGTGAAGATCACACACAAGACTGAGTCCTGAAGGTTAGATATTTCTGGTCTTCGTCACAGTTTCTCCTGGAAAAAAATCCAGGACCATGAGGAGGGAATGAACTGCTGTGTATGACATGACACCTCCCACTCCAGGTGGCTGGGTGAAAAGGATGGAAGTGAAGATGCTCCACAGAACATGCACTTAAGAGATCAGCAAAAAATATTATATTTACTTTGGTAAGTTGATAACAAGCAAGAAATGAGGCTTCAAATCCTCCTAGTGACAAAAATTCCATTTCAAAACAAAGTCACTTTTTTCTGAAAAACTCTCCTGAAGAATTTTGTCTGCAAGCATTATCATGTGCTTGCATAATATCTTGGCTTACAAATATGCACACATATGCAGACCGTTCATATACACCCCATCAGTTATCACCATTTGCATGATTCAGCCTTATCTCCTGACTCAGTTTTCCTTTGATCACTCAATGCCTGATTCTGGAATTTCTTCCAGCTACCTAAGCAGGACACATCTCACCCTGCAGTAGCCAAAGATCTCACATATTATAACTTCAGCCTCACTGGCACAACCTTGGATTGTAGTCATGCAGAGTGTCACACAGAAATATGATTGGAACTGCTCTGGAAGATACTGACATAGAATATTAAGAATGGAAACGGGGCTGAGGTAGCATAGAGGCTTTTTTAGATCATAGAAGCCACATTTTCTATTCACAACAAACAGGACTGATTTGTCCTCACTTCAGTCTCTGTAGTCAGAAATAACTCCTGCCATCTCAGTGGATATGGGTGATATGGGTATATATGAAGGAGATCTCACATGAACTTGAGATCTTCTGAACAGCCCAACACCAAGGTTTTTTTTTAACACTGGCAGAAAAGTTGGAGTTTAGGAAATATTCTGAGTTGTCTTACCTAACAGCAATTCATCTGAAGTTGTAATTACAATTAAGACCCATAAAAATAGGTGTATTAATACATTTAAATGGAGGCAATTGAAGGTTACTGAGACATCATAAACAGTACTGCCCTTCTGTGCATCTGTGGATCACTCTTCTTTTGACTGCTGGTGCAAATGGGATGTCATTTACAGCAAGGATGAAAATACATATGAGTTTAACTTCCACATTAAAAAGTTTCAGACATCCAGTCAGGTAACTGGTCTGTGTATTTCAAACACTTGCATGCACAAGTGTGAATTACACCCAAATAAAGCACAAATATAAATGTACTTTATATATATAAGACATACCAAAAAGCAAACCACCAAACCAAAAAAACTGTTGGTTCACTCATTTGATTGTACGTAAACTTGTTATTATACTTGACTAGCAAGAGACTTTGCCCACTGGACTACAAGATCATACACAGCTCATACACCAGCAGATAAGTGTGTCTGAAATTCTAGTGCTCTGCAGCAGTTAATAATTCTTGGCAATTATGGACCCAGTACTGAAATTCCCCATTGCTCAAACATTTCCTGATATATTTAATGCTGTGATTGATTTCTCATACAAGACTATTTGCTGTGATCTCTCTGCACATTTGGAAGCTCTTTTCCAAGAAATTACCTTTTCTTTTCATCCATTCTAAATGACTGTCTGATACCCAGCAGAGTATCACAGAACAACTGACTTAGACAGATTTAAACTGTTCACGCTTGCTAATGCAGCTTGTACTTACTGTAATATTCTGTCATAGTGTGCAAAACACTCAGCTTGTTTAAGCAGAATGTTTTAAAATTATTTTTACTGCCCCCCAAAGTAAAGAATTATTTATGAAAATCTTCCAGTAAAGTCATCTGGGATTTGCTAAAGAAAAACTAAAGACTTAGACCCACGATTTCTAAATAGGTTTTGCAGTGGGGGTGACCATGTCATCAAATACTGGTTTTTTTCACTTGAACAGCAATACCGATCACTAACAGAAATTATATTATACTTTGTGAGAATCTCCTGATCTCACTGATTAGAATTTGGCTCAAGTGAATAGCCCTGGCTGGGGTAGAGGACCTGGCCTGGACAGAGCTGAGCAGGGGGTAACGCCCAGAAAGAGATAAGAACTGACACCCTTCTGCAGAAGCCTCCCCTCCAGGCAGCCTGTCTGCAATGGCTCTGATGCCAATGACCCTGGCTTCTGTGGCAGCTGACTGACAGCTGCCCCTTGGCAACAAAAGGAACTCAGGGGTATATATGGCTGTCCATGCTGTGGCTGTTTTGGTGTCTCTTGACCCACCGCCGTTTGGCATCGGACCCTGTCCAGGATCAGCCACATCTTGAAGAAACTCGCTGGACAGCTGGACCCCTGGTGGTGACTCTCTCTCTCTCTCTCTCATTCTTTCTTCCCACTTTCTTACCCCTTTCTCTCCCACTTCTCTCTCTCTCTCATATATCTTCCTTTTCTCTCTCCCTCTTTTGCCTGGCTCTATCATTTTTCTTGTGTCAATTGTCAAATAAAGTCTGCTTGCACCCGACCCTTCCAAGGTTGGACTTTGTTTCACAGATCCAGAACAAAATAAATTTCAATGTTACCTCGGACTGCAACACAACTTGTCAGCTTTCAGGTTCAGATTTCAGTGCTTAAATCTCTGCCTTTAAATATGCATAATTTATTGTAGAACCAAATCTCATACACAGACCTCACAGTTCACTGTGTAATTGACTTCAGGCTCTTTGCTCACATAATAAATAAATTAGATAATATTGGAGCCTTTAAATTAACAAGAGGTTAAATGTTTTATGAGTTCCCTTGGTGATATTCTGGCCAGCACCACATTTTCCATAAGATATCATTACAGCAATAGCACTCTGCAGTATTGTAGCTATATTACAGCAATATTATGGGAAAGCTGCTGCTTTGAGATACCTATTAAGCAGGTTTCAAGGCCCCAGGAGCCTCCAAACAGTCAATAAACTGTACATTATCCAGAATTGCTCAGTGAGTTACAGCAGGGACCACATGACTTGAGAAAAGTTGGAAGTGTCCATTCCCTTTCCAGGGACTCAGCCTTGCTGGAAAAATCAGAAGCAATCACTTTCCTTATCAAGGTGGTTGAGGGTGGTCTTTTTTGATCATAAAACCCCCCTATGTATTCAGTACATAAAACCTTATGTATTCAGTGTGTACTAAGTTTTCATTTTCATTATTTTCCTGTTGCAAAGAGACAACAGATTTTCTTAAGGTATCTAACAATGTTCTTAGTATATTTTAACTTACCTAAGACAAAGTCCAAATGTCTTATTTGTGCATCATCCTCAAAATATATTAGAAGAACACAATGCTTTGAGCATGAACTAGAAACTAAATAGAAGTAGAGCCCTATTCTCTATACTGAGAAAATAACTAGTAGGACATTTTCTGATTGTATAGATCAAAATCCAGTTTTAATTGTTAGGCCAGCAAAGGGTTTCGGAATACCATCATGGTGCCATTTGCACATCATTCAGAATATTTAAGATATGAACTAACCTCAGGACTCAGACAAGTTCTCTTTAAAGTGAGAATCATCCTATTCTGCATTGCTGATTCTAAAAAATGGGATGTATGTTCATCTACAAAGCATGGATGGGCAAGAATTGACATCCCAGTGTCAAATATCATCACTGAAATACTGCCAAAGCAGTGCACTAGTCTCCAGAAGTCTAGAGTGACTCTCAAGAGGAAAAAAAAAAACAGTATTTGCAATTGCCTTTCTTTTTTATATAAACTTACATGAAGTTATATGAATGACAGCTGAAAGAAGTAATGAAGGGTAATGGGTAAAATGTTCAAAAAACAAAGTAAATCATAAACTGCCAGAATACAGATGAATAGAGGACCACTCTAATCAATCAGTAAGTAAACAAAATGTTCAGAAAAATATCAGGGAGGTGTGTTTGCTGTCTTACGAATTTTCCTTTTTCATACTCCACTTTGATTTTAATTAATGTCTTCCACTTGTCTCTCCAATGCACTTTTTTTGCTTTCTTCCCAGTGCACATCAGCACATCAGGAATACCTCTATTTTTGTTGAGTGCTTGAATTTCAAGGGTTTTAATAAACTAAAAGTTAGGACACTATGTATGCCTGAATGTGTCTAAATTAACTGTTCAGGGTACTTTGATTTACTATGGTGACTTGTTCTGGTCTGCAGAACCAAGGCCACTGATCAGTTTTGAGGAATATCTTATGCTCTGGAAAGAGAAAGGTAGTAAAGGGGTTACACCTGCAACCCTCCGTTAGGGAGGAGTGGATAAGACAGGAGACGAGAATTGACCAAACAGAGTATTCCATCCCATGCACATCATATTCTGTATAAATTTGAGGGATCATGAGGGTCAGCCCTTCTCCACTCTTTGCCCTTCCCTTTGGCCCTTCTTCTCTTCCTGCATTCTTCAGAATCCTGCAGGATTCTGTCCATCTTCCTGTGGTCCTAATCCTCCAGATACCGACTGCTCCATCCTGGATTTTCCCAGGTCTGCCCTACAGCCTTGGGGTGATGTGAGTGTTATTGGGGAAAGGGAGGTATGAGGTATCATTTTTCTGTATATTTGTATATATTTCATATTTTTCCTTTTTATCATCACTGTTTCATTAAAGCTGTGCAGTTTAATTTCCAACCCTTAAGTCTCTCTCCCTTATTCTCTCTCTTTTTCAGGGATGAGAGGGGGATTAATACAGAGCATCTGTCATTCAGTTAATTGCCATCCCAGCTTTAAACCATGACATGACTTCATCCACCTCTGTGAAATCTAATATTATGTTTTAAGCATGATTCATACTCAGTGTGCTTTTCATGGCCTTTTATAACCAAATGACATAAACAAAATGTCAGTTACTGTGTTCGACCTCTAGCAGCTGCCTTGTTAATATTTAAACATGTAGGATTTCATACTGCAGTGGTGCCTACTGCAGATCGTAGTGGTCAGACACATTTTCTTCGTTCAAACACTGATTGCTTATTCTTCAGATACTCCACTGATCAGATGCTGTGTACAGAAGACTACAGAAAAATATGTGTATGGCTATCAGTGACCACTACATCTACCAGTACCTACTATCGAATGGCTCACATACAAAAATGTTTCTCAGTGTAACTGATAATGTTCCCCTACCTTGCATTGAAAAGAATATTATCAAACACAACCTTTCCTCAGGCAAGAACTTGGCATATCAAGGTTCCTTAATCCACGAGGTTCTTTAATCTAAACAATGCATGAATTGGGATGTCAATTATTGTTAAATCAGTCTTGGGAAATCTAGTATGCATTTTAAAACCTCTAATTTTTGTTTTCAGGCAAAAATATACTAAATTGCTTATAAGCTACTGAAAATCTGCAGCAGAAATGGTGTGGGCCACTACTTATCCTTTATGTTAAAAAAGTGAAGGATTTTACTTCCTTTCTGCTCTTACATGACAAATATGTATTATGCTTCTCAAGAGATAATTAGTACCAAAGGAAAAAATGAAATTAATCCTGCATTTCTCTTCCATTGCTGTTCTAGTGTGTATGGTCTGTAAATATTATCAGAGAATCACAAAAAGTCTGGTTGGAAGGCATCTCAAGGATCATTTGGCCCAACCTTTCTCCTTTCTCTGGTCCAGCCATTGCAGTCCATGTTTTGATATTGCTCTGAATACCTTCACTTTAAGGGGTTACAGGAATTAGCTGTTCTAACAATTAACACAGAAGTAGCAGGAATTTTTCTGCTTTCTGGATGCAAAACCACAGTACCTTCATCAGCCTCCATAAAAGGTCACAGCCTTTGTCCAGCTAACTGTTACTAGGATAATTTGCTTCTGCAGCTAAACGTGACTCCCAAAAAAACATTCAGAAAATACTGACAGGAAATGCTGAGGATAAAAAATGTACTACAAATTCAGAATGACTATTTCTGCCTAGCTGGGCAGCCTGTTATGATCTACTCAGATTTGCTGAGGAAGGCAATGGCCAAACTATACCTTCTATTTGCATAAAATACATGTTAAAATTTAATCTTGTCTCAGTTTATAATGGAGGCAGAAGCCAGTGGGCAGAAATAGGAAAGAATTTGGTGATGTGGATGACGGGATTGAGTGCACCCTCAGTAAATTTGCAGATGACACCAAGTTGGCTGGGTGATTTGAACTGTTTGTGTGTAGGAAGGCTCTACAGAGGAACCTGGAGAGGCTGGATTGATGGGAAAATGCCAGTTGCATGAGGTTCAGTAAGGCCAAGTGCCAGGTCCTGCATTTTGGTCCCAACAACCCCAGGCAGCACTACTGGCCTGGGGAGGAATGGCTGTAAAGCTTCTCAGCAGAAAGGACCTGGTAGTGCTGGTGGTCCAAATCAAGTTTGCCTGAGTGTGGACTGCACTAGAAAGTTGTAGACCTACAAGACAGAGAGTTGTTTTCCTTTAATCTCTCTAAATAAGATGAAATGTACAGCGTACACTTGCAGCCCAGAAAGCCAACCAGATCCTTGGCTGCATCAAGGGAAGCGTGGCCAGCAGGTTGAGGGAGGTGATTCTCCCCCTCTGCTCTGCTCTCCTGAGAGCCCACCTGGAGTCCTGTGTCCAGTTCTGGAGCCCCTGTTACAAGAAAGACATGGATGTGCTGGAGTGTGTCCAGAGAAGGGCCACAGGGATGATCAGAGGGCTGGAGCACCTCTCCTGTGAAGACAGACTGAGAGAGTTGGGTTGTTCAGTCTGGAGAGGAGAAGGCTCCAAGGAGACCTTATTGTAGCCTTCAGTATCTGAAGGGGCTACAAGAAAGCTGGGGAGGGACTTGTTAGGATGTCAGGGAGTGATAGGACATGGGGGAATGGATTCAAACTAGAGGAGGGGAGATTTAAATTGGAAGTTAGGAAGAAGTTCTTCACCATGAGGGTGGTGAGACACTGGCACAGGTTGCCCAGAGAGGTGGTGGAAGCCCCATCCCTGGAGGTTTTTAAGGCCAGGCTGGACAGGGCTCTGAGCAACCTGATCTGGTGGGAGGTGTCCCTGCCCATGGCAGGGTGTTGGAACAAGGTGATCTTAAAGATCCTTTCCAACCCTGAAAATTCTATGATTCCTTCTAGATCATATATAAGAAAAATACTATTTTTACAACACTAATGGTTTGCATTAAGCAGCTGCTTCTCAAAAAGCAGTTACTCCAAAGCTTCTGCTCTCAGAGTCCCCTCTGTAGTGAAACACTTTTGATTAACAGTAGCAGATAATACAGTACCCTCTGTTTGTAGACATAATTAATATCAAAGATTTTCCTCTGGATGGCAGCACCACTCTCTGGTGCATCAACCACCCCTAGTTCTGTGCCATCTGCCAATATGCTGAGGGTACATTCTGCTACACCACACATCAATGATGCTGATGAATGGTATTGGGAGACAGTACTGCTCCTTGTGTACATCACCACTGTCCTCCAACTCCACAACAATCGTTGATTGCAACTCTGTTGAGTTTGGCTGTTAACACAGTTTTCAGTTCACTATACTATCAGCTTATTTATCCCATACTTTATCATCTTCTCTATGAAGATCTTATGGGAGACATGATCATTCAAACATAATTGAGAGTTTAAGCCCTGTGTTGGTGACAGTTACCAGATCACTCTGATTTCCTCAGAAAATACTGAGGCATCACAGTTACAGTGCTTCCCACTCTGCCTTCAAAAATATGCTCCTGATTGTGGAATTTGGTTGTGAACGCAAACATTAAAAAAGCACAGCCCTAGCCTGGTGGCATGTCATCTGAGCTCTTTCCAAAATCCTGCAGGTAACACCAGTCACAAAGCCACCTATTTGTCACCTGGGTCTTCCTATTTATTTCTTATGAGTCCCTGCAACTGGAGGGACACAGGAGAACACTATTGTGCTCTTGATCCCTTAAGCAGTCATCCCAAGGCTCTGAAGTCACTCTTAAATGCTCTTGGACTTACTGCAAATTCACAGGTGCCCACCCAAAAAACTGCTAATTGGTAATAATCTGAAGGCTGTACCATGGTAGGAGGTCTCCTCATTACATCATTAACCCAGGCCTCAGAGAAGCAACAGACATCCCTAAGAACTGGATCCAGTAGACACATTCAGCTTTCTGCCCCCTGCGTAACAGTCTCCTATGACAACAAACAATCTTTATTTTCTTTATGGAAGTGGTTTTAATGAAGAGCATAGGCTGACTTGGCCTTGGTGACACCTCCAACATAGACAAACCATTGTCCCTGGCATTGCTTCATTCCTCTGTAAATTGCCCTTCACCAGTTATGCAAGGGCACCTGGAAAGGTGGAACAGTCATGGAGGAGATGCACTTGCTGTTCCATGTGGGAACCTGTTGTCATTGGCCCCTGTCCTTTAAGTTGCCATGTTCTGCTGGGTGGAGAGGACAGAATCCTCTCTATCCTGTGTCTTGTCTACCTAACAGACCTGTCCTGGAGAAGCTAGGGTGCAGTTCCAGTAGTCCACCTGCCTCTAGACTCTCTGGTATTCCTCAACCTCTCCTCCTCCCAGAGTTCTGCCACTAAGCTGAAAAGTTCCTCTTTCTGCCTGCACCTCCCACAGGTGTAGTCACTGACATTGTCTGGTACTGGCATAAGAGTTTGGCATACTCTGCAGTCTGACAGCTGGGGAGATGGAGACGAACTTTTAAGTTTGCAAATAACCACTGTGAAAATGGCAGTGTGGGTGGCTAAATGAAAGAGAAAACAGTGGACTTGCTTAGTCATAAGATACAGTCACGGTGATAAGTCTTCCACCCTGTCTATCTATACCAATCCAAACACACAAAATTGATTTAAAAACAGCTCAGTACCCATCCCAGGAGACTTTTTTTTTCTTCCTTTTTTTTTACATATGGGTTTTGTATCACATCTGTTTGTCCTTGAGAAATTTCTAAAGTGCTAAGTTTATCCTTAACTTATACCCAGCAACACTTTCTATGGAAATCCAAGCACTCACAAATGGTGCTGCAAACTGGATGGGACTACAGGCAACAGATATATCCACAGAATGAAACAGCTGCTACAGTCTTTCAGGAGACCATGCAGCTTGCCTCAGATCCATAATGGTAAAAAGGCTTGACTCTTGGGGAACTCTGCAAACATCTCCCATCCCTACCAACACTGCTGTGGAAAATCCAGCCTTGAAAGAAGATCCAGACGTGCAATCAATGTCCAGTATCTTGGAGACTGTTGCAAATGATATCCAATTCAAGTCCCCTTAGCCTAGTTCAAGTAGTCTAGTGCAGTGCCTTGGATGGAGCAAAGATACTCCTTAAAGCTTGTACAATGTCACCTTTCAACCATTTATGCTCTCACTGCATCCTAATGTCACAGCATTAACAGTACAGCTTGTAAAGCAGAACATGATAGCTTTTGCTGCTTTTCTGATTCTACAGTATCTGCATTCCACATGTTCTCATGCCTATAGAGTGAGAAGCTGATAAACCTTTTCACTCCAGGATAACAGATGTGGATGGGATATAACTAGCTAAAGCAGAACCAGACACACACAAACCCTTCTCACCAAAATTAATGAAGAAATAAAGATTGTGAACCTGAAAATGGTGAGAGAACAGAAATGTTGAAAAAAACAAAGGGAGAAGCTCAATTCAACCCAGTATGTAGATAGAGCTAGCATTTCTTTACTCTTTTTTAGAGAATTTGCTGCTTATTAGAAAGTTCAGAGACTAAGCCAAGTTAAGACCATCTAAAAATACAGTAGGCCATGTGTGCTGTGAAATAACATCCCGCTGTAGGTATGCTGCTTGACATAATCCTGCATGTCCTCAAGGCCCAGAACCTTATTAGAAGATAATCAGAGGGCTGGAACATGTCTCCTGTGAGAACAGGCTGGGACAATTGGGATTGTTCAGCCTGGAGATGAGAAAGCTTTGGGGACACTTCATAGAGGTCTTTCAGTATCTGAAGTGGCTGCAGGAAAGCTGGGGAGGGACTTTTTACGTGGGTGCAGAGTGATAGGATGAGGGAGAATGGTTTCAAACTGAAAGAGGTTAATTCAGTTTAGATATTAGGGTGGCACAGGTTGCCCTGGGAAGCTGTGGTTGCCTTTTCCCTAGAAATGTTCAAGAGCAGAATGGATGGGGCTTTGAGTAACCTGGTCTAGTGGAAGGTGTCCCTGCCCAGGCAGGGGGCCTGGAATTAGATGATCTTTAAGGTTCCTTCAAACCCAAACCATTCCATGATTCTCTGATTATCATCCAAGTACAAGTTAGTCTCAGGGGTGGGAACTGGGCCTCATTAGCAACAAGCCTCCTCAGACTTATGATAGATTATAAAAGCATATAGAATCATCATGGTTGGGAAGAGCCTTCAAGATAATGAAGTCCAAGGGTATTCCCTAATTCATCTCCTGAAGCACCACAACTGCCCATTTTTCGACTACCCTAAAGATGGCAACTCCACCACCTCCCTAGGCAACCTGTGCCAATGCTTCGCCACTCGTTTGGTGAGGAAATTTTTTCTAATGTCCAATCTGCACAACCCCACCCCCAGTGCAATCTGAACCCATTTCCTTTTTTTCAGTCTCTAGTGACTAGGCACAAGAGGCCAACAGCTGCCTCACTACAACCTCCTTTCAGGTAGTTGCAGAGAGTGATACAGCCTCCTCTCATCCAGGCCAAACAGCCCTAGCTCCCTCATATGTTATATCTTCATGTCACCTTTCATATTTAGAATAGAGTTAGATGTGGAAGAAATCCAGGGAAGGATGAACTGAATCTCTGTTTTGTGACAAATTAGTAACTTCATTGATGTAAACTGGTATTAAACCATCAAAGGAGATGTGGAAATGCAGGATATATTGTCTTCAGAGTGTTATCTAGTTTCTGCAAGAAATTATTCATTATTAAGATAACTTTTCCCCCTCTTCTTTCTTGCATTTCTTCATCTGGAATCCACTGAACTTTATGTTTATAACCAGCATGTCATTTTTATGATTCAAAAAATTTAAAAACAACCCAAAAAACAGTGGGTAGCTTGAGCATTATTAAGCAGTGATTTAATCTGGCAAGGACCATTTCAATCTGCATTCACTATTCCATAGCTGACAGGTTAAGTAAGAAATGTTTATCTTTCTGAATATTTGACACACATCAGCTTTCCCAGGAAACAAAGCAAGGAAATTTCAGGAAACTAATTCTATGTTGACATTTCCAAAACTGAACTTTTCAATGAACTTGACTCATACAACATTTTTCTTATGTCTAATGAAAGACTTTTCTATTCAATTTTACCTCTTAATCTTAGTACTGACAAGGTAGACTGATAAAAGCTAACAAATACATTGAAAATACCACACCAAGAAAAATTTATAAAAACCCCACCAAACAGGCAACTTATGCTTCTATTTAAATCCAATAAAACAGGCTGAAAATTACAACAAAAGTTTCCAGAGTGGCGAGTGAATTATTTAAAGGATTCAGGATTTTGCTGGTCAGATTTATCTTTATCATCTTAATTAAACTTGTGCTCAGTATGAATCCAGTCTATCTTTATCAGCTATATAAACTTTAGTAAAGAGACAACTTTGCTTACACAATCTGAGATAAAGATGTAATTTCTGCAAACATTTGTACAAAGTATAAATTCAAATACATTTTACAGATTAAGAAAATAACTTATATTGTTACTTTCTTCAGTAATGACAAAACAATGAACACAGAAACTTCATGGTGATATTCCATATTGAGTTACAGAGCTATGTTAACTGCAAAGTTAGCAGCAAAGCCACCAACAGCAGGACAATTGTTTTAAAGCATTTAGCATAAAATAATAGGATTCTTAGCTCAGCAAAAGGAGAGTTAATAGGAAAATACAGAAAACAAGGAAAATCTCCAGCTTTTAAAAACCTCAGTTTTTCAAGAAAAGTATGGTCTAACTGATAAAAAATACTGAATAAGCTATAGCCTATGTTTCTTCAGGTGGCAACAGTGTTGGTTTTCATCACTGGAGGTGTTGGTTTTTTTTTTTAGGTTGGGACTTCGTTTTGATGTAAGATCTGCTCCAAATTCTTCAGGGGAAATATTTCTGCTGCTGAAAAAGTAATGTATATGTCATCTCTATATATGTTAGGCATAGTCTCTGAAAAAAATGCCTATGAACACAAAACTTCCCAGAGAATTGTTACTATACTAATTGGTTAACTTCTTTAAATTATCTGGATGAAAGATGGTGCATTAGAGCTTGGCACTGACTTCCTCACATCAGGCAGTAAAGAACTAATGCAAACGAAGCCACGGACATATTAAAGTACCCAAAACGGAGGGAAAAAATGCTCCTGCCTCTCACATTTACTAGTTTCTGATTTGTTACATAAGAAAGAAAATCTGTTGTACAGAGTTTACCTGTGGAAGCTGCAGCCTCAATGAATATGATAGGAAAGAAAAAAGTTTTAAGAACAGGTTCTCTCTGATTTCTTTCTCTTGAGGTAGGTATCTCTGGCTTCTGTTACTCTTAGGATTTGTTGAATACAATGCTTGATTTCACATTTTGGATGTGAAATTCAGAGCATTTCAATGTATTGAGAGAAATACTGAAAAATGACCTATACTTTCACACAGTATCACAGTGTTAGGGCTGGAAAGGGCCTTGAGACATCATTGATTTCTGCCAGAGCAGGATCATTTAGTGTAGGCCACACGGGAACACGTCCAGGTGGGTTTTGAATGTCTCTAGAAAACAGAATTCCACAACCTCCCAGTGTTTTATCACAGACACAGTGAAAAAGCTTTTTCTTATGTTTCCATGGAATCTCCTGTGTTCCAGCTTGCACCCATTACCCCTTGTCCTATCACTGGACATCACTGAGAAGAGTCTGGTTCCACACTCCTGACACTCACCCTTCACATATTTATAAACATTGATGAGGTCACCCCTCAGTCTTCTCCAAGCTGAAAAGCCCCAGCTCACTCAGCCTTTCCTCATCTTGGTCACTCTGCACTGGATTCTTTCAAGCAGATCCCTGTCCTTGAACTGAGGGTCCCAGAACTGGGCACAATATTCCAGATGTGGCCTCACCAGGACAGAGTAGAGGGGGAGGAAAACCTCTCTTGACCTACTAACCACCCCCCTTCTAATGCACCCCAGGATGCCATTGGCCTTCTTGGCCACAAGGACACATTGTTGGCTCATGGTCATCCTTCCATCCTTCCGTCCCCAAGGAGAACTTTATTTGTTAAGACAAGGACCTCTCCTCATTGGTTCTTCAGTTGGCTGCATCAGAAAGTTACCATAAATGCACTGCAGGATTGAATCCTTTTGGATTGAATACGCCCGGCTCTGTGGGCTTCCCAATGAATATCAGGCACCTGTAAGTGCTAAGGAGTGTGATCTAGAGGCTACTTCCAGCTGACTATAGAAGACCTCATCAACACCTTCTTGGTTTTGCAGTCCACAGTAGACACCTACAACAGTTTTACCTCCATTTGCATGACCCTTAATTCTTACCACAAACTTTCAGACTCTTCTACCTCTCCCCCTGGGTGGAACTCAGTACATTCCAGCTGCTCTTGAACACAAAGAGCAACACCACCACCTCTCTTTGTTAGTCTGTCTTTCCTAAATAGTGCAGAGCCATCCATGACAACATTCCAGTCATGGGAGCTGTCCCAACACATTTCAGTGATAGTGATTTATCATAGTCGTGCAACTTAACACAGATCTCCAACACCCCCTGATTATTGCCCTTCCTCTGTGCACTGGATGAGGAGCAGCTTCCCAATTCCTCTCTTTCTGTCCACTCTCTCCTTGTTTCTCCCTCTCTCCTTCTCTCTCCTCTCTCTCTGTCTCTCTCTCTGTCTCTCTCTCTCTCTCCCCTTTTCTCTTTCTCCCTCTCTCTCACCTGCTCTCCAACCTTTCCCTCTCCTCCCCTCTCCCTCTCTCTTTCTCTGCGCTTTGCATTTTTTTTTTTTCCTGTTGCCGAGATTTAGTTCAGATTTGATACCTCATGTCTTTGCTAAGGATTAATCTATTCTTCCTCATGCTCCAAATTTTTTACACTTCAAAAAACTTCCTTCTAGTTCTGAATAGTAATGAACTCCAAAAATGAACTCAAAACTGTTGCTCGAAAAGAAAAAAAAAACCAAAGAAACCACAAAACAAACCAAATGAAGCAAACAAAAACCAACCAAACAAAAAAAATCCACAAAAAACAACAGACACAAAAAAACCTGGACAAACTCAAATGAACCAGTAAAAAAAAACCCTAAAAATAAACTCATGGGAAAAATTGGGGCCATTCTCATTCTAAATCAGTGCCCAACCAAAATCTATCCACTTTCCTTCTAAGATGTTGAAATACTGAGCTGGAAAAGTTCTTGTTACCATGTGTGTGTAAACGCCAAGTTTAATAATCCAGCTAAAAAAAGTATCTTGTGTTCAGATAGCATTTCACATTATGATGTGTAGAAATTAATTAATTAAATATCTTAATACCCCTCTGAGATAGGGCCTAGACATAGACATAAATACTAGATATATAATTATATGTTCACAAATGTTGGATTTCTAAGTGTTCTCTTTAGCAATTAGTAGAAAACACATTTTTATAAGTATTTATTTTTAATCTATGTTTTCAGTTAGCTAATACACTGCCATCAGTTATTTAAATCCTAGGTGACTCACTGTCACCCTGATAGCCTGACTAGAATAGGAAATGAAAATTCTGATGAGCAACCTCTCTTATATTTTAGTTCTAGTGTATTCTTTCTGTGACATGATCATTAGCAAAATTTTTCAGCACTGTCCAATATCCTGAGGACTGACTTGGGACTACCAAACCTCCATACTTTTTCTTTATTTATCAGTATGCAATGACAAATTTTGTGGCTGATGGACATTTACAATGAAGGCAAAGCAGCCACCTGATCACTGGCAACTATTATTTTTCTATAAGCACTTTCTGTCCTAAACCATGACTCCCTTGGCTAGCACAGTATGTAGAGCAGCAAGTAAATACTCACCTCCCACCTAGCAGCCTATTTCATCTTCAAGTCACATGCAAACCTGAAGCCAAAATGAAGCAAAAATGAAGAGATTCCTAAAAATATACTCTGTTCACTGGCCCTTTTCACCAAACTGAAACCATGGAAACTACTGGAAACTTCATCCTCAAGTAGGGCTGTTAAAACAGCTGCATTTTTTAGACAGAATTGCAAAAACTGACAGGAAAAAGTTTCAGCAGATGTCTTCCCTTCTTGTGGGAATTGCATCTCCATAAAACTTGAGGTAACAGATGTGAGAATCAGGGATGTTGAAGACATTCCTATGACCTCCCTCCTCCCTGGGGTTGTATTGGGCAAATGAGGATGTACTAAGCAAAGCATAACAGAAAGCATCATGTCCAAGAAGATGGCAAAAAGACAGTGATGCCTGGTTGATGCCTATGACTTTCTCTGAAAAGATTCTGGGGTGAGGAATTACAAGGCAGAAAAAGATAGCTGACAAGAATGAACATAGTTTCTGTTCTGCTTTGACCACAGATAAAAAGGATAATGCAGAGAGATGTTCCGCAATATATAGCAAAACCTTTTGAAATACGTATAATCAGATATAAACAATGAAAGTTTGCTCCTTTTAACAACATGCTGTGTGTACCTCCATGCAGTGCTCTACTGAGGTGTGGAAGTTTTAGTCCATCAAATTCAGGAGCAGCAATCCAGCAATCCAGATAAAACATTCTTCCTAGTTTATGAATTTTAGCAAAGCTTTGGATGCTGTCTCTCACAGTGTCCTTCTGAGCAAAATGTCCAGCACACAGCTCAGCAAGTCCATTGGGTACACAAGAGTATTGGGAAAACAACTGGATGATACATCAGGCTCAAAGAATTATAGTAAATGACTGGCTGCCAGTCACCAGTGAGTCCCCATGGCTCAATTTTAGGACTGGTGCCCTAAAAGAACTTGATGCAGAAGTTGCATGGATCCTAAGTGAGTTTGCCAATGATAGGAGGAGCTGTGGACTCCCTCAGGGGCAGAGAGGACTTACAGAGAGATGTGGATAGGCTAGAGAGCTGGTAATCAACAGCCAAATGACAAATAAAAAGAGCAAGTGCCAGATTCTGCACCTGCACTTGGTAACCTTGGTCAGATATACAAAATGTACAAGAGGAGGGCCCCTGGTGAGTGTAGCTGGGGTAGTAATAGTTTGATGCCCAGCCACTTAAATGAACAGGAACATGCATCTCCTTCAAACCGCAGGGCTTTGTGCCTTGAAGTCAGTCATTTTATCTCCTCTTTTAGCTGAAGCGGGGAAAATGGATGTACCTAGGTCTGTCTGTATAGATGTATGTATGTGTGGGCTTGCACACTTGTGTACATACTGTTTTTATGGGAAAGGGAGAGAGGGACAGAGCATGAGTGAACTGTCAGATGTCTGTTGTACCCTGGCAAAAGCACAGTAGAAGGAAGTATATGAAAGAAGCAAAAAAACAAAAAAACCCAAACACACTATTGGATGGGCTAGCATCCTGTAAGACATACTAAGTGCTAAAGTTAGAAAAGTCATTGTGCTCTTGCTGGTGTATTGGGAGTTCTTGTGCACGTTCAGGGCATTTGTACCACACCAGTTATTCCCCTCGATGACAGCTACAAGAAGATATCCTAGACCCAAGGAAATCATTGCACTGGGATAGGCTTTATCTTGACATAAGAAAACATTTTATTGCAATGAGAAAAATCATTCACTAGAACAGTCTCCCCTGGTATGCAGCAATAATCCCCATCACTGGAGTGGAAGAAACAAATGAAAGCCTCCTTGTCCTCTTTAGACTCTGCTGCAAGATATCCTGTGGTGCCCACCTAGGGCTGCTGGTGGCATGGCCTCTTGTGGGGCTGGGGAGAGTCCTGGGGGTGGGGGGCTCTCCTCTTTGGGGGGCGCTGGGGCCCCCCGGGTGAGTGTTCCCTGACCCAGCTGGGAGGAGAGGGGCTGCAGCTGCCACCCTGTCCAGAGGGACCTGCCACTGCCACCTCTGGCTCCTGGAGCTGCTCCTGCTCTGCAGGGATGGGCATAGATGGGGGGCAGCTGAGACCACAGGGGAGGGTGAGTTCTGACATGCCGGGTTGTTCCTCAATGTCGGAGCCTGCTGGGCTACGCTGGAGAAGGCCAGGATGGATTCAGAAGTCCTGCTGTGGGAGGCCGTGTGCCTGGAGCTGGTGTCAGAGCTGGCAGTGGGGCTGTGGCAGGATGCAGGACTGTTGGTAGAGCTGTAGCTCATGTCAGAGCTGGAGGTGGAGCTGGTGTCAGAGCTGGAGGTGGAGCTGGTGTCAGAGCTGTTGGTAGAGCTGGGTCTGGCTGCAGGGTTTTGCTGTGCCAGGTGCTGCTGGAGATCACTGCCACACACTTGTGATGCCATTTCAATGAGCTGGTGCACAAACGTCTCTGGGTTTCCTGGCACATAGTTCCTGGCACTTAGGTCCTCCAGCAATAGCTCCTCGTCCAGCCCGTAGTTGCACAAGCAGCCCACAATGGCAACCTCCACCACATACATCATCCACCATGTATTCTCAAAGATGACCCCAAGCTCCCTTCGAAGCCACGGCAGCAGGGACCTGAAGTTAGATGGGTGACTTCTGAAAAAGTCTGCCCAGACCTCAGGAGGGAAGCCGCCCACCAGAGGCCTGGGCACTGGCTCTGCTGCCACCTGCTCATCCTCATGATCTTCAGCCCAGGGCTCTGTAGAGTCTGAGGTGCTGAATGTCAGGAAGTCATCATCCGAGCGCTCGGAGAACCTGATGGACGTCGTCTGTGCCCTGCAGAGGGGGCAGTTTTTCTTCTGCTTTGTCCAGCGCAGCACACAGCCCAGGCAAAACTGGTGCCTGCAGGGTGACAGGGAGGCGATGCCCTCCTGGTGGCCGTAGCAGATGGGGCAGCACCACTGGCTCTCATCGGCCATGCTCCCTGCAGGCTGTGGTGGGCTGGCGAGCGCTGAGGACGAGCAGCTGCTCCCTCTGGCAGGTGCCGCAGCGGCGGGTGTTGTGTGCTGCAAGAGGGAGAGAGACCACGGTCACTTGCTGTCCCGGGGAGGGGAGGCAGAGGTGCCCAGGTCCCTGGGGAAGGACACCCTCCCGGCCCCCGTGGTTTCCCCAGCGCTCCCTGCCAGCCAGGGCCAGGCTGGGGCTGTGGGGCCGGCAGCTCCCTGAGCCCCATCGCCCGCCCCACGGTTGCCCCAGGAGGACGTTTCCCCACACAGCTCACCTCTGCTGCTGCAAGCACAGCCCGCAGTGCCCGGCTGCCTGAACCTGGCAGGGCCGGGGAAACACACACAAAGGATGGCTCTGGCTCGGGCACCCAGAGCTGCCAACAGCAGCTCCCAAAGCACCCGCAGCACCAGCACCACAAGAAGCCTCGCTCAAGACTCCAGACCTCGCACAAACGCTCGGTCAGAGAGCAGTCAGGAGCCAGACTGAGCTGGGCTCTGCTGGTGCCCCCAGATAAGCAACCAGGGACGTGAGGTCACAGTCTGTCCCTTGTTACTGCTGACTGATGTCTCAGTGTTCCATTTGCCCCAGCTTAATCATGGAACCATGGAACCATCCAGCCCATGTGGTTCCAACTCTGAAGGAAAAGGTGCCTAGAAGAGATTATCTAGCCCCCTGTCCAATTGTGTCTTGAAAACCCCCAGTGATGCGCACTCTGCCACATTCCGTGTGGAGTCTTTGAAAGGACCTTGGACCGTCGTTCAGTTCAATTGTCCGACCACATCAGGGCTGATCAAAAGTTAATGCACGTTTTTAAGACCGTTGTCCAAATGCCTCTGGGACACTGACAGGCTTGAGGAATTGACCACGTCTCTTTAAGCATCCTGCCCCAGGGTCTGAACACCCTATTGGTAAAGAAATGCTTCTGCATGTCAATTCTGAACCCCCACTGGTGTAGCTTTGAGCTGTTCCCACATATTTTGTCACAAGATTCCAGGGAGAAGATCTCAGCACCTCCCATATCCACTTCCCCTCCTCAGGAAGCTGCAAAGACCAATGCAGTCGCCCCTCAGCCTCCTTTTCTTCAAACTAGACAAACCCGGAGGCCTTGATCACTCCTCACAGGACGTATCTCCCTGCCCTTTCAGCACCTTTGTTTCCTTTACCTGGATGCAGCACCTCAATGTCCTTCTTAAATGGAGGGGTCCAGAACTGCACACAGCACAGCTTTCTTGTATGTCAGCCACTCCTCCCAGTTTTGTGTCATCAGCAAATGTGCCGACAGTGCATCCGGTTCCCTACTCCAGATCACTGATGAAAATATTGAATAGTACTAACAGGTACATTTTCACTAGAAAACATTTTCGCTAGAAAATCTGAATTATAGACACATAAGTATTTATGCCTAAAGCCACAGCAATTCATAATCAGGATTGGATGACCATAAAGATAATATGGAGCAGTCTCGGACAGTGGTTAATACCACATAATTAGAGAATCACCTACATAACTTTGTGTCATCATTAATTTTGTTACCTCATTCCTTGATGAATTTTGCAGATCAATAAATATATCAAACACAAGACCTATTAGGGAATTCAGAGGGATCTTGTTGTTCACCTTTAAACATGATGAAATCGGATCATTTTAATGCAGCTCGCCATTTTCTACATTTTAGTGTGTCATCCAGGGTATTTTTTCCTTCTCTCAATAAAGAAACCTAACAGCCTGTGATTCAGTTCAGGAAGAGGAAATCTTTAATGTTTTATAAGCTGGTACCTCATCAACTAAACACTGCCAAAGTAAATAGTTTCTAACAGATCAATAAAACACAATTTTCTCTTAAAAAAGTCATGCTGCTTAATTCTTGTCATATCCTGATTTTCTCTTGCAGTGATTTTTAATCTATTTTCTTTCACACAGCTCTGTGTATCTATGTCTTACTTAATTTTAATTCTTTGATATAACACTAAGTGTTTTATGATTTAAATATGCAGAAAAAATTTGAAATTTTAATTTCCTGGCAGGTTTTGAGAGCAATGCCTATGTTAAATAACCACTAGGTATATTTTCATATTTTTGGACATAACATGGATCTATTCTGTGATTCAGTGAGTATCATCTCAGTTAATCCTGCTGTCCTGCTCAAGACTAACTTGAGTACAGCCTCCCTTTTTTGGTCAGCTCCTGTAAGAGTTTCTTAGAGCTGTGACTTAATTTTACCAATGATTTTCTACACCATGCAATAAAACATTTTGTAAAGTGAAAATCATAGTGTTAGATTTTATGTTTTTTCCACTTTGCCTGTGGCAGCTCTTACAATTCATCTTTTCCAATTCAGCCAATAAAGACAAAACAATATTTTCTTCACAAGAAGCTGGGATTTGTTTTCAAATGAATCATCAGTGATACAGACTTTTTTTCAGAACTTTCTCATTCTACATATTAGCAGTTGTTCTTAATTTTGCAAGAAAAACACAAATAAAAATATATATTAGTAACAGAGGTGGAACAGATGTTAAAATGATGATGAGTTGGTCAGAAGAGCTTTATTGTAATTAATACATTACTGGACAGCAAATATGAAGTAAATCCAAGTGAAAAGAAAAGGTTCTGGTTTACAGTACTATGTACAGATCTAGTATTTTGTATATTCTATTCAGAGATACTTGATTTATAATAGATCAACTTAAATTGCAACAAGGAAAGGGTAGGAAATTCTAGTTGCAGAAATCAAGCACATCTAAAGTGAGATTTGGCAAATAAATATATTCCAGACCAGTCTTACTTCATGCAGACCATGCTCAAACAGACTCCAGTGATTTGACCAGGAATTTCGTAGGAAGAACTTTTGTATGTACATGATTGAAGACATACTATTGAAGACATACATGATTGAAGACTTCCTAGAGTTTCCAGTTACATTACTCCTTTATCTTCTGTAATAGGAAATATGTCTGAGTACTGGATGAATGTAGTTACGATGTATAAGATGAATCTGACTTACTAGAAGGTTAATAATAAAGGAAACCATTATTGAGAAGTTTTTATGCTATATTACTAATCGTAGAAACCGAATGGAGCTATGCCTGAATTTTGTATTTAAAGGGAATAGACTTCAACTTCAAAGAAAAACCCCTAATACATTAATTTCAAGGGCCAGGACTGATTTTTATGTTTGTGTGTATATAGATAGATAGATAGACAGACAGACATACATTCATGAACAAGCAGACATACATATCTGTACATGGTAATTTAGTTGCTTATAGCAGTGATAGTAATAATAACAGTAGCAACCGTAATAATAATGGCAGTAATAATAATAATAATAATAATGATGGTAACAAATTCATCATGAAACAGCTATGTAGGAATTTGATTTTTATATTACAAATTTAGAGCTAAAACCTATACTTTATAATTATCTAGTACCAAATGTGTCCTAGAATTCGGAAATTTTGAAAGTTTTATAGCAGTATTTTCCACAAATAAATTAAATAAAATTACTGTAATTTTATAACATTTTATATCTATGAATCTCTGTAACACTATAATGTCCTGGGCTTTATTACACACTATTAACATTTGTGAACAACAGGTACATATATATATTGGCCTATTGACATTTCTTGTAAAGTACAAAAATGGAACTAATAGCTGTTTGCAATCCTAGAAGTGCAAGAATTTAAAGTGCCAGGTGTTCTGTAGATGAGAAACTGACTACATTTCTGTCATTGTTCCTAGTCTGAATAACATGCCCATTTGTGGTGACACTGGGGATAATGATAATGAAGAGTGACAGAAGCCAAGAGAACACCAACTACCAGCTCATTTTGAAAGATCATTCTCTACAAAAGACAATTTTGCTCTGCAAAACATAGCCCACAGGTAGACACTTTTCATAAGAAAATATGTGGGAATATAAAAAGACTTGCTGTGACATACACACTTCGCACTTCCCATTATCCAAAAACACTAAAAGAAGCGAAGAATGTAAATATTTTTATTATTGTCAGTTTAAAGATATCACTGTCCTTCCCAATTTTCTATTATATATTAATGAAGAGAAGGAAAGTGTCAGTCTTTGTTAAGGTGAATTGAAGGCAATGGTTTTATCAATTCTGAATTAAGTGGAAATTCAGAGGGAAAATATTTCTCTGTTAAGAAGCATAAGTTAACTTCCTAGCTTTGTGTTTGTTGTATTGAATACTGATATTAACAAAAAACAAGCATGATGTTGTCCCCACAGTGAGATTTCTGGATGCTACTCTAATGCTAGGAGCCTTGGTAAGATAAAAGCAGCAGTTCTAGAATTTTAAAATAGAGTAGTCTTTATAAACAGAAAGGTAGTTTAAAGAACAAACATTCAATGTGAAATCTCACAGGTCAGAGAGATCTATCCAACCCTGTTCTTTTCATGTGGTCTATAGCTAACTGTGGTGTTCAAAGACACGCAGAATTCAGATATACCATGCCCACTGGAGTTCAGTGGAAATCAGGTGCTCAACCTTTGCTTTGATCTTCGGAATTTCTCTTTTAACTATCACTTCTTTTGGTACCAAGGTACCCTTTTTATTTCAAATTTAGGTCAGAATAGTTTCCTGATACTAGTTCCAATAGGTGAATTACCTGATTATGTAGAAACAGAAAGACACGTCAAGAGCTGGCAGACATTATAGTAATGCTTGCTATGCCCAATTATTTTTGAACATGAAACTAGATGGGGCTAAACTTGCTGCCTGTTCTGTGGAAAACAGAAAACCTGTTATTTTAAGCTTAAAGAGGCACTACCCAGTCAGTCTCCTTTTCTGGGCAGTTACTTGCCAAAATCACTAGATTACTTCTTGGCAATCAGTTGTGAAAGATAATTAGGTCCTAATCCCACAATGTTTTAGGAGTCTGCAGGTGTGAAGCCCAGGGGCAGAGCAAATAACATCATCTGTGAATCAATTACACAGGCCTCTGAATTGTCTCTCTTTAGCAGTATTATTAAGAATATCAAAGTTGCAATTCAAAGAACTTGAGGATAAACCAAGTAATAATAATTTACATGTTAAGCACTTTTTTTTCTTCTTTTCCTTTGAGAAAATTTTTGTTCTACTGTATTTCTATGTTGGTCTGTGAAATAGAGGAAGCACACTATTACAGATGAATTTTTGCGTGTCTAGCATGCAGCAGCCATTTAAAAGAGGCACTATTTTGATTCTTGCTATTATAAAATCTGTTTTCATCCTTTCCGTGCTAGGAAAAAGTATTATTTCTAAATTAATTAATGTATGTGCTGAACTAATAGACTGATAGGATGTATTTCAGATATATAATTATATGTATAGTACATATTTTATATATATTATTATATATATTATTATATATAATTTGTCAGGTCAGTGTGACTGAATGCATTGGAGGAACTGATTTTCAAATTCTGATTCCAGCCATTTATGAAGAAAATGGAAAAACTACTGCATTACCCCCTCCCTATTTGATATCATGCTCCACTGCTACAATACAAGTAAATTGCTAGCAAAGAAATAGGAGAACTACACTCTCCTTTAGGTGTCTCAGTTTTTTGGTTGATAATTTTCTATCCTGTATCTACCATCTGGGTGAAACAAATAGCAAAATATTTTTCCAGCTTTGAGGAAAACTGAAGATGAAATACAGATATTTACATATTGCCATAGCATACATAAATTTCTGTTTTTTGAAGAAATTCTTTGTTGTCAGCATCAGTCTTTAGTACTGACATTTAAGTGTGAACTCAGTTTCTTTTCTGGTACAAACATCTTCCTTGAACATGTGGCCAAGATAAAAGCAACTCACGTGACTTTGTGTCAGTTATATGTATATTGGAAGATTTCATTTTACCATAAGCCATTCCTGGAATAATTATTTGTCTTCCTGTTTTAGCATACACTGTCATATAAACTACGTTTAACAGAATGGCTAAAGGTGGTATATAATCTGTCACAGATTTCAAGGTTATCATCTGACTATCATTTTTTATAGTAAACCTAGGAAAGAATTTTATTTAATTTTCTTGCAGCAGTTACAGAATATGTTGTTTTGAGGTTCACTTTTTTCCTTCAAGATGACAATGGGCTCCCATGTAACCGCATGAGATATTTCCCATTTTGTCTTCCTATTTCTGCTCTATCAAGTGATACCCACTTTCACTGGGTATCAGTTCTGTGTTGGGCCTGCCAGCTCAACCTACAGAAACACCAAATTGTTAACCAGAAAGCCTTCTATGCTGTATCTGTTGGACAACGCAAAAATGTAAACTACTGCTGTGAAAAAAGACTATAATGTCACAATCATACTCTCATGTTTTTTCTCTGCTGATACTTCTACTAAATCTACAGGTTCATATTTTTCAGCTGTTGCACACTTTCATTCTGAGGATGGGGTGTAAATGTTGGACATCTATGATGAAGGCATCTTTCAGATTTCCTTAGCAGCAAACAAAAAGGAAAAAAATGTCTGGAATGTGACCTATCTGACCTCTTCTAGATACCTGCATGACAGGGACATGAACCATATTAAAAAGGATCTAATTGACCATAAATGGAGTGCATGTAATTAGATGTAAGCACATATGCTGCAAACACAAGATGAATTTCACCAGGTAATTCGGTAAATAAACAGGATATGATGGTTGTTCATGCCCTCAACACCTGTAAATAAAATTTAGTCCATGCTACTAGATTTCAAGATACACTTTCTAGGTTTCTGCTCGATGACCAGTATTTTTTTCAACAGTCGACCTCAGAAAATTCTACACTGAAAACATTCCTGACAATCAGCTTTACCCCCACCTTTTTTTTTTCATCGATAAAAAATTTCCATGCTCAGAATTTTTAAAATTTTACTAGCATGGCTTGCAGATGATTAGCCCTATGCAAATCCAAGACACTTCTTTAGCTTATTATTTCAGATGTCCGAATATCTTGCTCTAATTTTAAAAGTGCAATTTCAAAGTATTTTTGCATTCTTTTAATTGGGACCTCTACTACTAGCTCTAATTCGGTGGTTTATTTTGAACATAAGATCCTTAGTTATCTCATCAAATCCCATGAACAAACACAACTGTCTGAGTTATGGTTTACTGTTCCTCTGCAACTTACAGACCTATTTACCGGTTCAAAGGCCAACTGTTAAGTTTCACTCTAGAAGACTTTGGGCTGTCACTTTATCTCTTCATGTGGTACTTCTTACTCCGAGAATATGGAATTCCATTTTTATCTTCTTACACAAACAAAAGCCCACATGTGCTCACACTACACAGTCACAAAGACATTACAGGCAACACCTTGCATGTATTTCTCAGTCTAAACAGTGCTTTTATTTATGGTTATAAGGCTTTGTTCAGAAAGCCAGGCCAAAGGGGAGTTTGCTGCATGCTGAAGTTCTTACAGTTTAACCCAACCTGTAACCCTTAGTACACCATTCTCTTTCCTCTCCACTAATGCACACAGAGCTCTGAACTCAGCTTCCCCATAATTGTTCACAGTATTTTGAGGGACTGTTCTTTTCCCAAAGCAATATAAATTTTAATTAAAACTGGTATGTCAAGCTTCCCTTATTTATACTCAGTTCTTCTTATGGCAACACATGGATAGGATTAAATGGTGCTATCAAATAGAGATGCTGGTATTTGATGGCTTTTAATATTGCTGCTCATATCAAGACAATAAATAAATGCCATCAATATTACCTATTTTTTCTTCTTTAGTAATTATTTCATTAAAGTTGTATTTGTACTGTCAAATATTAGCAAGAACTGCTGCTTCCAACCAGTAAGTCTGTTAGTAATCAACCATGCCAAATGATTGCTTTGAAAGGAATATTAACAGCTAAATCAATTTGATATTTATTTTATAAAACTTTTTAATGCATGAAACTAATAAACCCAAAGACTAAAGGGAAGCATAAGAAAGCAGTAACTCAAACCACAGGTTTACATTTACTAGATAAAGAATGGCAATCTAGCTAAGCAGCAAATGCCCTCCCAAGCTACTCCCCCCATCCTCAGAATGCTTTTAAAAGGGCAGTTTACATAATTCTCAAAACATCAGTTCTTCCAAGGTTAACAAGACAACTTCTAGTGATCCACGGGTTAGAGGATAAATATAGATGCATAAATTTCTCATGTTGTACTGAAACTCTGTTATGTCAGCATAAAGATCAATACATAATAAACCTTTTGTATTCTAAGTATGATTATCATTTATTAATTATCACGTTGTGTCTCACTTGTGCTCAGTTAGGAAATATGTTTCCCTTACACTTATGACAAATGTTTATCTTCTCCCCTTGGGTTTATCTGCACTGGTTTTCTTTCCCCTTTTCTTTTTCCTTTTATCCCCCTGTAGATCTTGCCACTTCCACACCTACTATTTTGCCCTACTCTCTCCAGTGAAATGTAATCAGTGATGCAATTAATGTTAGCATTTTATATGCCATAAGAGAAGTCTTGAAGAAAGATTCAACCTAATGAGACTTGATATTGTTTCCTAGTAAGGGTCTTCCAGATGATCTTTCAGGCTAAGCCAAAAAGAAAATGTATTTCTTACTTAAGCTTTACTCCCTCTTTGAAAATTCAGAACATGACAGCCAGAAACTCTGCTTGTTAATGTACATAAAGATTCTGAAAAATGCTGATGACTACATAAACACAACAAAACAGCTCAGACCTTTCAACTGGAAATATGAATCACTGGATCATTTTATTGTGAAGGCACTTACCACCTCAGTTTAAAAGCTAATGCACACTACATCGTATTTTTAAATTTGTTGTTTGCTGTCCCTTGGATGACACAGCTTTTTGTGTATACAGAAATGCTCTTACCTTCAGGACTATACAAAATATCACTCAAAACCCTGAGAACTTCTCAGAGTTTCAACTCTGAATCAAAGTTAAGTCTGAAAATCATATTGTACTGCTTGCAACAGTGCAAAATAGTCTACTGTAACTTTAGGGAAATTCATCTTCAGAATAATGATATGCACTTCAGGGGTGTGAGAGACTAAAGAAGTTAATGAATGTTGATGTCTTAAACACTGCAGTGATAACAAGCTACAGTCTGCATAGGGACAATAAATCACAAGTGAGAAGTCCTAGCACAGGAGAGGGTGTGTGGGATGATGCACAGTTCTGTATTCTGACATGCCTGATGCAGCACCTCATCATTTAAGCCCTCAAGGGGTGCAACTGGTGCGATCAAGAGGCAGGGACTTGTCTATAAAAGACACAAACCCAGGAGTCAGTACACAGTCATAACCAGGGAATTACCGTGTTCATCTATGTCATCACGAGGACTGTGATTTTTCTCCCTCTCCCTTTCTCTTTCCTTTTTCTTCTTATAAATGTTTTGATAAGAGGTCACACTGCCTACCATTACACTTTCCATGTCCAGGTTGCTTCTACCATAAATATTTAGTTGATCCTTTCATGTCACTTAACCTTAATTTAGCCTGAGGGGGGACTCTGACTGGATCCAGCAGCACCTCATCTGAATTGTATGCAAGGCAATTCATGAAGCAGAAGAGAGGCTTTGTGCTATATGTTTGGGATGCTAACAGTGGGACACCAGTTTTAAAAAGGGTAGAAAGGAGGAGCCTGTGAACTACTGACCTGTCAGCCTCTGTTCCTTGGAAAATCATGGAACAGATCCCCCTAGAAACTGTACTGAGGCACACAAGAGGACAGGGAGGTGATCTGAGACAGCTGGCATGGCTGCACAAACAGAAAATGTTGCCTGAGCAACCTAGTGGCCATCTACAAGGGGAGTGACTCCATCAGTGAAAAAGGGAAAAGCTACAGGTGTAATTTACAGGTGTAATGCCTTTTTACATGGTCCCCCACAATATTGTTCTGTCTACCTTGGAGAGGTAGATCTCATACATAGATTATTTGGGGAACAAGGAACTGATTGGGTGGCTGCATTCAGAAGTCGTGACCAACAGCTCACTTTCCTGATGGGAGATCAGTGACAAGTGGTGTCCTTCAGGGGACAGAGTGGGGCAAGTACCATTTAATAACTTCATCAGTGACACACACAGCAGGATCAAGTGCTCCCTCAGCAAATTTTCAGGTGACTGCAAGCTGAGTTCTGTAGTGTACATGCCTGAGGGACAGCAGCCATCCAGAGGGACCCGGACAAGCTGAAGAAGTGGGCCCATACAAACCTCATGAGTTTCAATATGGCCAACTGCAAGGACCTGCACCTGGATTGCAGCAATTCCCAGTATCATGACAGGCTGGGGGATGAAGGAATTCAGAGCAGCCCTGTGAAAAAGAATTTAGGGGTGGTGGTATATGGAAAGCTGGACATGAGCTGACAGTGCCCACTCACAGCCCAGAAATCAAAATAAGTGTGGCCAGCAGCTGAAGGCACATGTTTCTGCCCCTCTACACCACTCTGGTAACAGCCCACCTGGAGTACTGTGTCCAGCTCTGGTGTCACCAGCACAGGTAATACATGGACCTGTTGGAGCAGGTCCAAAGAAGGACTGGAGCACCTCTCCTATGAAGATAAGCTGAGAGAGCTGCAGTTGTTCAGTCTGAAGAAGAGGCAGCTCCAGAGAACCTTCCAATACTTAAAGGGGGCTTACAGAAAAAAAGACAGGGACAGACATTTTTGAAGGGCTTGTGACAACAGGACAAGGGATAAAGGTTTTAAAGTAAAAGTGGATACATTCAGACTACATATAGAGAAAAAAAATTTCACAATGAGGGTGATGAAACACTGGAACAGAGAGGTGGTAACCTTCAAGGTCAGGTTGGATGCAGCTCTGAGCAGCCTGATCAAGTTGAAGATGTCACCGATCATTGCAGGAGTGTTGGACTAGATGACCTTTAAAGGTCCCCTACAACACAAACTGTTCCTTGATTCTACAAGCAGAAAACAAGGACAAAAACTGACCTAAATTGGGTTTGGGCCTAACTTTTAGTGTTATCTCCTTTAAGAATCACAGAAAACAAATCCCCTTAACAACCACACAAACTGCAGAGCTGCTTGATTCCTTTCACTTCACAAACATGAACTCAGTGTCCCAAGTTGTAAAGTGAATGGTGGGTGCCAATAGTTTCTGTTTTCCTTTTGAGTTTCTTTTCTAGTCTTTTCCCCATTCAGGTGTGTTGGGATGCAAGATCATTGACAGCTGATGGTCCACAAGCATTGCCACTTTCTCATCCATGGAGGCCCGATTTCAGAACATAAAAACAGGGCTTCAGACAATAGTAACAGAGATAATATTTGTCCCTCAAATATTGTGTCCTCCACAAGTGTTCTGTGAGCAGAAAATCATTGAAGACTGGAAAGTCAAAACTTCTCTGATCACTCCTCCCTTTACAATGTCTAGTGTGGTCCTATCTCACAACTGAAGTTTGGCTATGCTGGCTTAGTGCAGTTGTGTTTTGGAAGCAGGAGCAGGTGGGGAGCGTGGGGGAGAAGGGAGTGGTGGGGAACAGAGGCAACTCCTGTAAGAAGCTGCTGGAATCACCTGTGGTTCCAATGCCTGCCCCATCTCTCCCCAAGGCTTAGAAGATATGGGAAGTGGGATGTGCCTCTGTGAGTAATATGTTCAATAAAGGAAAAATGAAACTGCGTAAAATATATATTAAAAAAAGACATGCTGTGTAAAGGATGAAGTGAGAGAGTGCAATGCCAGAGGACACCTCCTTCAAGGCTAGTGAAGGAGGAGGAGAGGGTGCCTGAGCAGACATTTCCCAGCAGCCTGTGGTGAGATGGCAGCTGTCCTCCTGCAGCATTTGGAGCAGCATAGTGGAGCATCCCCTGAAGATGCACAGAGAAACAGCTCTGGAAGAGCAATGGTGAGGTAAATGTGGATTTGTAGTCCCTGAAGTGTCATGGGTGGGCAGACATGAAGCAGCAGTCTGTGCAGAAACATGAAGAGACGTGGCTCTGCAGCCAGGGAGGACCCCCTGGTAGGGGAGGTGACTGCTCCTGAAGCAGCCGTGACTCTGTGGGCAGCCCGGGCTGGAGCAGTTCCTGAGGGACTGCACCTCATGGGAGGGACTCATGTCGGAGGGGTTCCTGAAGGACTCTCTCCCGTGAGAGGGACCCCACGTTGGAGCAGGGGAAGGCTGTGAGGAGTCCTCCCCCTGAGGAGGAAGGAGCAGCAGAAACACCGTGTGGGGAACTGACCCTGAACCCCCCGGCCTGTCCCCTGTGCCCTGAGGGGGAGGCAGCAGTGAAGCGACCCGGGCCTGGGAAGAGGGGAGGGCGTGTAAAGATCTGGCCATGTTTCCTCTTTCTCCTTGTAGTTTCTTCTTCCCAAGAGGAACCTGTCTGGTTTTTGCCTGTTACCATAACTGGGGATTGAAAACCTCCCTGTCCTTGTGTGGATTAAAGAGCCTTTGGGTGGATTTTCTCCTTGCTGTCCTACAGTGGTGTTGCAGGGGGTGAGCAGAGGCCGGGTTGGTACCAAACCATGACAATTGTCTTTCCCCAGTCAGTGCTTGTTGTCATCAGCTTCAACCCAAGAACATCAAATTAGTGTTTAAACATTGCCTGAGGAATCTGAAATTTAGTAAACTCCTTTCTGATATGTGAGTATGATTTTTCAAGGGTATTACCCATCAATCTTTATGCTTGTGTAAATGCATGCGATTTCTGGAGTACAATAAAGGTACAAAAAAGTACAATAAAGGAAAACTAAAATAGGTAAATAAACAAAAATGAGAGCCATAATACAACACTGGCCACAAGACCTGAGGAAAAGAGCCTCAAATCAAACTTTCCAGTGCTCTTACAGGTGACTGTAATGTTACTCATTGGTCTTCAAAAGGTCAGCCTCTATGTTACCTTACCCACTCCTCAGGAGCGCAAAGCCCTGGTCCACTTCCAGGCAGGTTGAAGAGTCTCTGTACTCTTATTGTATTTGGCCTATAGCTCAATGTAAACTATTATGGGCATCTTGGCAGTGGATATACCTATGGATTTCAAAAGCGACAACATCAAAAAGTGACTAATAAACAGGCATTAATATGTTTCTTTCCATGCAAAACCAGTTTAGTTACATATTACATGAAATTACTATAATGCCCTTGTCAATCTTCCTTTGGAAGCTGGCTTAGTATGGGAAATACTTGCTCTAAATTAATTTTTCCTGATCAGCAGTTATGGCAAAAGTATAGTAATACTAAGATCACTTCTGTTCTGCAGTGATTTGCTGTTTCTTTTCTAACCTTTTTAAGTAAAACAGTCACCATTCAGAGCTCAAAAGACTATGAAAATAATTATTACAATTACTGCTATACATTGTTTGTTGTTCTTCAAATACATGATCCATACTTAAAAGTTCCAGCTGGTTATTAACTCTGTACTGTAGAGCAAGCACAGCCCCTGCCACAGACAGTTCACAACTTCAAGTGCAAAAAATACACAGAGGTCCTCAGTGATCTGTAATCCCAACAGGACTACTTAATTGTACATGGTCACACAAAGAAAGATAGGCAAGGAATTGGTGAGAATTTCAGGGAGATGAATGGATTTCACCATGCACTGTGAAATGCCATTGACGTAGAGTCCTCACATCCTACTCCTTTTCTTCTTCTGGAAATTGTTAATAGACAAGCTTATCCCACATGATCTCATTAGTTTAAGCCAAACACTCTACAAGCTGACAGAACTACTCGCATATATCTTTATAGGCTGCATCTGCCCCTCTTAAATCCCCATAACCTATAGTGGGCTAACATTTGTACAACCAGGTCTTCATAAATGAAGAGCTTCCTAGGTGACATTAACTTTCTCTGTGCCATAGACATCACTTTTAGTAATGATAAAAACAAGACGCTCATGAACACAAGATGGCTGCACATCCAGGCCAGCCAGTGAAACCACACCATGTCACACACAGGATATTGAGGTCCTGGAGCAGGCCCAAAGGAGGGCAACCAGGCTGGTGAAGGGACTCGAGCACAGATCCTGAGGAGAGGCTGAGGGAGCTGGGGCTGTTCATCCTGGAGAAGAGGAGGCTCAGGGGAGACCTCATCACTCTCTACAACTACCTGAAAGTAGGTTGTAGCCAGGTGGGGGTTGGTCTCTTTTCCCAGGCAACTACTAGCAAGACAAGAGGGCATGGACTTAAGTTGTGCCGGGGTAAGTTTAGGTTGGATATTAGAAAGAATTTCTTTATAGAGAGTGCCCAGGGAAGTAGTGGATTCTCTGTCCCTGGAGATATTTAAAAAGAGACTGGATGTGTCTAGTAACTACAGCGGTAGTGGGTCAAGGGTTGACTGGATGATCTCTGAGGTCCCTTCCAGCCCAGCCAATTCTATGATTCTATGGGATGGAGTATCCTGAAAGGGCACTGTCCAGTGGGCCAACCCTATCCGTCACCTCCCATAACTGGGAAGCACGGTTAATGAGAACAAGTCATGACCCAACAGGAGACGTCGAGTTCGTGGGCTCAGGCCCCAAAGCCCAGCCCAGCCCACCCCCGGGCTGCCAGCCGCGNCGGGAGGACCAGCAGCGCCTTCCGGCACCGCCCCGCCACAGCGCTCCTCCCGCCTGCCCGGCCCTCCCTCCCCTCGCCGGCGCGGGCAGTGCCGGCCCTCGGGTCAGGCTGTTTAAGCTCTGCCTTCCTCCCCTCCCTGTTCGCTGGGAAAGCGCGGCCTGACCCCGCCCTTTGAGTCCAAACAGGCTCCTGCCAAGGAAAGGTTGGGGAAAGAGTTGCTTGGGTTTTGTGAGTTCTTCTCTCAGATGTATGAGCAGGAGGCATTGACTTGATCAAGAAGCAGGTTCAAATGGGAAACGGATACCTGAGAGAGGCCAGTGTTTTAGCCGAGGAATGCCTCCAGTCACCTGTTGTCACAGAGGAAAACCACGGTGAAAAGAACAGCTGGTCTCAGTTTCCGAGTTAAAAACTTGCCACGTCAGCCTCAATAGCCATGGAGCCTATCAGAAGATGGCTCTGACCAGTTTTTAGTAGTCTATGAAAAGGGAGTGGACAGAGCTTTTGCAATCTTCTTGGTCAGTGCTCCAGTGAAAGTTGAAGATCCTTTGAACCCCTCTGAATCTGGACATTTACTGCAAAACAGTGTTTGTATCTTTAATAGTGGACTTGGTTCACCATCACATGAATACTGACTTGTATTTTTCCCTTTCACAAAAAACTGCAGGTGATAGAGAAATAAAATCATGACACCAAATCAGTGCCTCAAGTGTGTTTTTTAAGAGGGAGTTATTTTGAAATGGTAAATGAAATGCTTTCAGAGCTTTGTAATGCACTTTCTTAAAGGACTACTTTTTTTTTTTTTTTTTTTTTTTTTCGTTAACAGACTTCTCTTCTAGAAAATCTACTTGAAAACAAGTCTTGTGAAAAACTGACATACCAGTTGGTTTTGTAATGTTCCCTCTTTTTTTGTTTTGCTATTAAGAAAGCTGATGCATTCAGACTTGGGAATGGTTTGTTAGAGCTTTAATAGAAAAGGTCCATTTCAGCTCATAGTTTAGCATGCAAAGGTGGAAATTCATGTTTTTTAAGTATCTTTGATAATGCAACTTCAAAAAAGTTTTTGTTATTTAATGAAAAACCTCTAATCATCAAGTGGCATGTGGTGCATGTATCTCGAGGCTCTTTGGACCTGCAGTTTCAAGAGCATTCACAAAATGGAAAAAAATGTGGCACAATGCAGTTAATCTCTTCTTAATGAGAAGCTGTGCATATTGTAATTAATGAGCAAGTGTGGGTGTTGGTGTCTGTATGTGGTATTTGTGTTGCAAACACATTATTTTCAGAAATGCTTAAATTGGTAAATGCTCAAGGCCCATAATAAGTGCACCAACAAAATTAACTTACTTTAATAGCAATTTTCAGGAAAGTACAAACACCTAAGTGACACAAAGAATCTGTTGAAATAGTACAGTGTAGTAGTACTGTGTTAAAACTGCACGACTGTTACAGGAATCTTACTTAAAAGTATTGGCATCTACAAAAGAGAAGAGATTCTGGCCTTTGTTGATACAGTATGTGTCTTTTTTTAATGAAACATCTGGGGCATCAGATAAGTGGAGTTTTTATACAATACTAAGTTCTATGTAAGATTATGAAAAGGATTCTTTTTAAACTTTTTCTACATCTTAACACAGCCCTCCAGATTACCAAATACAGAGGAAAACAAGAAGGCTGTTTCAGTAAGATTAAAATTAGTGTGAAGAGTGCTAAAGAAGAGATTTTGCATATTTCCTGAAACTGCTGCTGAAAATGAACTGCTGTAAATTACCACTTCATTCAGTCAAAAAAGTCTGTTTTGACCAATCATCTCATCTAGTTGTTTGTTTTGGAAAGCAAAAGACAAGATAACACAGGATTTAGGAAAAGTGTTCAGTAAGATGGTGTAAGACTCGTAATTCTCTACAGTGTCTCCCAATTTACAGTTGGTGGGTTTTCTTTCTGACACACTCACATGATCCTTGGCTACAGGAACTACAAATGCTGAGAATTACAAGAAGAGTAAATACACAGTATGTAATCTGGATTTGTCCACATGACCATTTCTAACAACAGAAACTCACATCTGGTCCTAAAACTGCAGTTCAGCCCAAAAACCTCTTGTGCTAATTGTAGGCAGAAAGCAGAGAGTATCTGAAATTCCCTGGTACAGCATCTACAGCCCTGAAGCAATGGCAGAAGTGATAACTAAAGTTGTATGAAAAGCTTAAGTCTACTTCAGGTTAAGATTTATTTTTTCCCTATTGTTCTGCTCTGTGTCCAATATGTAGTCAAACCTTGAACTTCCAGTCATTGCTTTTTACTCCCAAATCTTCTCTTGAATTCTGCTCATTCCGTTTTGGGCTATGACAAGTATTCTTTCATTCTAGTTGTTGTGGTAGTGGCAGTTTCAATACCTTGCTGTGTTGAGGCTTTCTTCTTCTGGCTTAACTGAATGCTGCTTCCCTGGATTTGGAAGAAAGTGCATTGCAGAACAAAATGGCCACAGCCTGCCCAGCAAACAGAACCATGCTGTCCTGTTGTCCTTCTTTTCGTAATTTCAACTTCAACACCATTTCAGTTGTATGCTGATCATTTTCAAAACTGTGAATCTCAAAACCACGTATTTTTTCATGTTTTTCATTCTTGGTTCTAAGTACTTATTTTTTGTCATGGTCACTAGGAAAGCAAAATGATACAACAAAACAAAACAAAAAACCCAAACACATCTTTTTTGCTAAGGCCAGATTTTTGAAGACTGGTGGATACTTGTCCTGTTTCTTACTGCATATGATTTTGTACTTCAGTGCATCAGGGTGTTGTATGAAAGTGAGTTTATTTTCAGGTAATTTTTCTGTTAAAAAATGGATCAAATACATGTTTGAATTTCAGGGTTTGGGAGTGGGTGGTTTGCATTTTTTATTTTTCTCCCCACCTAAATGCGTAGAAACATAACAATATATAAAACATTTGGCAATAGTATCTTCTTGGTCACCTATTTAAATTAAAATCTTTAAAATATCAGACATACTCTGTAAACTCTTTTTACTAATACAAATATAAATTATGAATTTATAGAGTCAAACAGAAACAAAAATCCTGTAACCTTTCACTTTGTTGATAAGAAAACAATTATTTTCCTTTGTTTTGCTGCAGACTTTTCCTTACCCTTCTGTGCTTCATGTTAACAAAATATTTTTAAGTTTTTAATAAAATGGGAGCTATATGTGTGGTATATTAAAGCTGTATTGAAATATTTTGGGGCCCTGTGTGAATTTGATGGCAATTACTTTAAAACACACGCTTATGAACAGAATTGCTGAGTGTTGGTGCAATATTTAATAAGTACTCTATTGCTCTTTTGAGACCTAATTTAAGTTTCATTAAATATTGCACTCTGAAGGAGTCTCTGTCCGCTACGCTCATGTACTTGAGTATGTCAAGGCCTTGGGGTGCTTTAGCTGCCCACAGAGAATAATGAAATAAATTAAATGCCTTTGTATGATAAATTAATGCCATTCAGATTCAGCTAGTTTTCTGCCAAAGCAGTCATCTGTTATTCTTCCCTTTCTATCTATCTCACAGTGTTCAGTGTCTCCTTCTGTGGTTTTTTTCAACTTGACAGAGACAGTTGCAAGATGTATAGAAAGCCTTTTTTCCAAACTTGCAAATGATTTAAAGTAGTGGTTTAAAGCTTTATTTTTAGTGGTCACAAATTAACTGGTTCTTTCCTGTATACTTTTAAGTGATAACCAATTTCTGTATTATTTCTGGAAAGTTTAGGTGTAACTGTCTGGGAACAGTCATTGTTCTGTGCATTATCAGAATTGAATTCACTGCTACATCCTTTCCAAAATAAAGCCCTGAGTCATTCAGAGAATAGTAGCAGCACATGATTATAAAGCTCTCTTTAAAGCAGCTTGCTACCATTATTACTTCATGACTTTCAAGGCCATTTGTTTGCTCTTTGTGTTGTCAAGGGTCTTTGTGCAGATAAAAGACATTACATTTAGAGAGCATAAAGAAGCTGGTTGAGATCTAGATGTATAGGAGGGGGTGTGGTGTAAGACTGGGACAACAGCAAATTGGTTGGGTAATCCAGAGAGAACATTTTGTGAAAGAGAATTACTATGGAAAGATGCAACCATGAAACAAAAGCTATTGTAATTATATTCATATATATTGGTGTATTTTTAATGACTAAGAATACTGATCACAAAGTTTGGATAAAATGAAAGGTTAGTGTTGAGGGAAAATGCAGTTGTGTCATACACTGGCATGTCTTTGAAGGTAAGAGCAAGCTTTGGACAGAGGCTCTACAAACAATCCTTACCTTCTGCTAAGATTTTTAGCAGTGTTTCTGATTAAGGTTAATCTTTTTCATGTGAAAATTTGTGAGGGCCAGAAGAGTGACCATCTCTGTTTTATAAATGCTTCAGGATTTTCAGTGGTCTCAAGTGCTTTACAAGGTTGTTTGCAGTTCAGCATCTGAACCACCACAGCTCTTAACCTCCTGGTCCAGTTCAATAATAGAGGAAAGCAGTGGAACCATCTGGCAGCACTGAGGTTCTGTGCTTTGACAAACTCCCCTCCAAGTGCCTGACCCAGCCTGGTGTTGATTGGTGTCTGAGAGCTCAGGGCATACCAAGTGGTGAGCTGCTGCAAAGAGCATAAATACAGTAGATCTAATATGTTAGGGTCATGACTTCTATTATAATGACTGCTTACAAAAATTATATGGGCTACTGAAGGAGTAGCTGGTGTGTTTGTGCACAAATTGCAAACAGCTGCATCTGTATTTCATTTCCTTATTAAATACAAAGCAGAATTGTCTATATTCTTTGCTCAGAACGCGGCATTTCAGATTTTCTTTTTTCATAGTGAATATGGTCAGATAGATCATTCTACCTGACTATTAGCCTCATTCCTGGCTGAGACTTCTATGACTCACAACTTTTAATTTTTTAATTATTTTTTATTCAGAAGTGTTGTGTTTGGGGTTTTTTTTTTTTCTTGTTTGTTTTTTGTTTCTCTAATTTATAAAAAATGTTATCTTGCTTTTACAGTTTTAGGAAATTTTGCTATGTGGTACTGATGAGGAAGAAACACTTCAGGCTGGGTGCTGTAAAATCTTACAGAATCAGAGAAGTGTACTTGACAATTTCCCAAGGATTTTAACAGTCAAAAAACAGGATGCAAAGCAAGCAGGACTCTTCAAAGAAATCCTGTGGAAGGTTTTGGTTTTTGTCTGGCTTAAAAATTTTTTTAGTGATGTAAGAATTGTGGCCTTAACAATAGTTAATTACTCTGCATTATAAATACTAGTGACTGGATCTGCTGAAAGACTCAGGCACCTAAGATCTAAAGTAAAGCACTAAAAGCACCAGAGTTGCTCAGAAATCTTCTTCCTACCAAAACCAGTCCTAGACACTGGCGCAGGTTGCCCAAGGAAGTTGTGTCTGCCTCCTCCTGGAAGTGTTCAAGGCCAGGTTGGATGGGGCCTTGAGCATCCTGGTCTAGTGGAAGGTGTCCCTGTCCATGCTGGAGGGTTGGAGCTGAATGATCTTTAAGGTCCATTCCAGCCCTAGCCATTCTATGATTCTATGTACCAGCATGATGATTTCTTATCACTTACATTCAGTACTGCATTTAAAGCTAATTTAGTCCCTGTTCTCAAATGCAGGGAAACTACGCATGCACCTAGCTCTCAAACTGCTATCACTCATGTTTAATTTGTGTACTTGTACATTAACTTTCACCAGCAGGTTAAACTTTTCCCTATCTGTATGCCAAGCAGCACTGTAATATCAGAAAAGCTGAGGCTATCATTGTGTTAACCCATTCCTACTTCCAGATATCTCCCCCACACGTTAATCAGTTTCACAGAGCAGTCCTCAGGCATTAGATACAATGCAAAATATAGGAATGCTTCTGTTTTCTTAAGAAAAGACAGCTGAAGGTGAGCCTTTCATATGAACAAATCTCAGCTTTGAAGATGTAACTTCTGCCTTTGGCATGAAGAAAGTCAAAGTCATTCTCTCACTTTCTGGGGGCTTGCTTGGCTTTGCCAGTGAGGAACTGTGTTGTCTTACTGGGACACTACTGCACTACAGAAAAATTGAATGGAATGTTTATGAGACAAAAAGGCGGCATATTGCTGATCTGTGTAAGCAAAGACTCACCTTGAGTACTGGGTACAGTTTTGAGCACAAAAATACCACAGTATTGAAAAGACATCAGTCTACTGGAGAGTGTCCAAAAGAGAGCAACAAGGCTGGTGAAGGATCTGGAGGGTGTGACTTGAGAAGAGTGGATGAGGTTAAAGTCATTTGGATCATTTGTTTGGAGAAAAGGAGGCTGAGGGGTGACCTCATTGCAGTCTATGGCTTCTTCATGAGGAACACTGATTTCTTCTCTCCCATGACCAACAGCAGGACTTGGGGAAATGGTACAAAGCTGAATCAGGGGAGGTTTGGGTTAGATATCAAGAAAAGGTTTTTCACCCAGAGTGCAGCTGAGCAGTGGAACAAGCTCCCAAGGGAAGTGGTCCCAGCACCAAGCCTCTATGAGTTCAAAAAGCATTTGGATGATGCTCTCAGGGACATGGTGTGATTCTGGGGGTGCACTACACAGGGACAGAGTTGGACTTGATGATCCTGATTGGTCCTTTCCAACTCAGAAGATTCTATGATTCTATAACCTGCTGTGTGATGGAAGTCTCAGTTCATCGGGAGTAAGGGTTCTCAAACTTCAGAGTGATTTTCCTCAGTGATTTCTGAAAGTGGTACTTGTTAATTTCACAAGCTCTTTGTGAGTTGTTGGGAACAAGGCAAAATTACCACCAGATCTCTGTGATGCAGTCATCATCACCCTGTATAAGAAGAAAGGAGAAAAGTCAAACTGCTCCAACTACTGAGGTATAACTCTGCTCTCCATTGATGGAAAAATCCTTGAAAGAATACTTTTGAATAGATTGAATATAGGTATTGTATAGATACCTATAGCAGGTACTTTTGAGCAGTACCTGCTATAGCAGAGGAAGTTCTATCTGAAAGCCAGTGTGACTTCAGAGCCAATAGGAGTACCACAGATAGTATTTGTTCACAAAAAACTGCAAGAGAAGTGTAGGGAACAGAACAAAGGTCTTTTTGTGACATTCATTGACCTCAATAAAGCTTTTGACACTGTGAGAAAGGGCCTGTAGCAAGTCTTGGAACGATTAGGGTGTCCCTCCAAATTTCTCAAAATGATCATCCTGCTACATGATGATCAGTGGGGCCAACTCAGATACAGAGATGCACTCTCTGAATCCTTCCCAATAATCAATGGTGTGAAACAAGGCTGCATTCTCACACCCACTCCATTCACAATATTCTTCAGCACGATGCTCCAAAGGGCAACAGCAGACCTTGATGAAAAAATGCCATTTACATCTGATATGGTACCGATGGGAGCCTATTCAGCCTAAGGTGACTGAAGGCCCACACCAAGACCCTAAATCACCATGGCCCAGAATTGCTTTTTGCTGACGATGCCGCCCTCATTGCTCACACAGAAGCAGCTCTGCAGTGCATAACATCCTGCTTTGCAGATGCTGCAGATCTTTTTGGGCTGGAAGTCAACTTGAGGAAGACAGAAGTTCTCTACCAGCCTGCCCCACAGGGAGACTTCCATCATCCCCACATCACCACAGGTGAATCAGAGCTTAAGTCAGTCCAGCAGTTCATCTGTCTGGGATACATTATTTCCTCAGACACCAAAATCAACAGAGAGACTGACAACAGATTAGCAAAGGCACACAGAGCCTTTGGAAGACTCCATAAAAGAGTCTGGAGCAATAAACACCTGGAGAAAAGTATAAAGATCAGTGTCTACAGAGCCACTGTACTGTGTGCTCTTTTATATGGGTCTGAATCATGGGTCATCTACCACCACCACCTGTGACTCCTTGAACACTTCTATCAGTGCTGCCTCCCTAAAATCCTAAACATCCACTGGACTGACTGTGTGACCAATGTTCCTGTCCTGGAACAGGCAGGGGTCACCAGTACTGAGGCCGTGCTACTGAGGACACAGCTGTGCTGGGCAGGGCACATCTCCAGGATGGAGGATCACCACCTCCCTAAGATTGTGCTCTGTGGGGAACTTGCCACCGGCTGCCACAAGAGAGGAGCCCCAGAGAGGAGATACAAGGACTCCCTGAAACAATCCCTCAGCATGGGCCATACTGACTGCCATCAGTGCTCCACTCTGGCCTCCAGTTGGGAGACATGGAGACACCATCCATAACACTGCTGCCTCCTTTGAGAACACACGGAGAATCAGTCTGGAGGAGAAAAGACAGCACAGAAAGAGCCGTGCCTTGGCTGTCCCCTCACAGGAGACTTTCTGCTGGGCCTTCTGCACCCGCACTGCCTGTCCCACATTGGCCTCATCAGCCATCAGCAAGCGTGGGGAGAACCCTTCTGAAATCTTCCTTTGTGAAGCCACGCCATGATGATGATGATGACTTGTTAATTGACACCTTAATTTCTTTATTTTCTTTATTTTCCTCTCCATAGTTCCAACCTTTAATTCCCTTTTAATAACCCTATTTTAAAAGTATCCTGGGGTTCATCCATCATTTCTGTTCTTAGGGAACTTTTAAGTTGTTTCTCTTTTTAGAACTCCTGAGAGAAGAGGTTTACAACAAGGATAGGTTCAATAGGGAAAAATTTTAAAACATTTCCCTGTACTGTGTGGCTATCATGAAAAAGTAAATGCTATTTTATGATTACAGTGCTGTTACCCTGAGGGTGTTGACTGATAAAGTTAGCACACTGGTTTTCTTAACATTATTCATAAATAAAGGCCTTATTATCACTACTGCTGCCTCAGGAAGAAAAAGAGACAAGACAGTGTTTTTATGAGCATTTTCTGTGGACGTTGAAAATGTGTAATTCTGTCCCTAAGAGGACAACTAGACAAAATACTTGTCACTGACAATGTTTTGCAATTAAATGAGGGAAAAGCAAAGCTTCCAGCTTTACTATATAAAAGCCTGAGGTTTTATGCTTATGCACAGTTTTAACATAACATAGAAGTATGATCTTGAGTCACTGAAATCAGTTGTTAGATTTAACCAGTTTTTTTCCCTCTTTAACACAGGTATGAAAACTATCATTTTCATACTCTTTTCAGTGACATGATTTTACAGTACATTTGTACAGTCTCTGACTTTTTATAGTAATTCCTTTCTTTTCAGAGCATGTATTTTAATAATTTAGGTAGCTGCTTCCCAGCTAAGAAATTTCTTTTCACCTAGTAGCATAAATTTTGTTAAATGAAATTCAGATGGTGCAGCTCATCAGGAATTTGGTTTAGCTGAATCTGAGACTTTTCCCAGATTGTGTAGTTGAGAAGTTATGTTAACTGAAAACGTCAGTGCTGCTGGCTCTCTAGCAAATATGCCATACTTTACTGTGTATCTTTAATAATTTTCTATGGAATATTAAGTACATGATACAGTGCCTTTTTGATTAAAATGGCCTATGGACTTTGTGGAATAAAGAAAGTATTAGGGGATGTTATTGTACATTTGAATTTTGGGGAAAATAGTCTGCTCTTATACTATTATGCCAGATGTTGAAATAGGAAATAGTGTGGTTCAGCATCACTTCATTAATTTAGTTGAGTCACGACAATTAAAAGCAGGTACGCTTCAGCACACCAGTTAAACACAGATAACTAAAAAGTTTCACAGCAGTGGACATTTTTCTGTAGGTACCTCCTTCTTTCTTCTGAGTAATTCTTGATTTTTTTGAAGAAAAAAAAAAGAGATTAAATGCTATGTGGTGGAACTATGCACCATTGCAGAGCTTCACACTGTGACATTTTTGTAAGGTATGTTGAAGGCAGCTTTTCTCCTGCAAGTTCACAGCTTGGTAACTTTTACCAGATAACTGAGTAGGAGTACCTATCTGAGGAAAAAAAGTAGAAGGAACTATAAGGCAGGTAAGGACTTTGTAGTTTCACATCTTTGCACTGGTGGTAGGAGTACAAGCATGTATGTATGTAAATTCATGCACATACATACTGTAGTCTTTATAGAATTTAATAGAAGACTTTTTCTGAATACACACCAAATACATACTGAGGTAGCAAAACAAAATATTCTCTCTCCATGTCTGTCCTCCAGACTGTGCAGATTCCTCTTCTACTGTGGCACACTGCAGCTTGGAGGAATGGGCCTGTCTGATGCTGCTCTGCTGGTGCTTTCTTACAGACACAGGGATCAGGAGCAAAGTTGACTTGTGTACAGATTTCTGAGGAGGTCATGATGGTAAGATGGATTGTGTGGGTTGGTCCTTGCTTTCATCCCCACTGGTTAGGCCTGTTACTTAATGCAAAGATCCAGAAAGGTCCAGAGGCAAAGATGGGATGCAGACAAAAGGTTTTATGGTTGAGATTTTCACACCTGGGGTTTCACTGAATTCTTACCTTCTTTGCCCCCAAGGGTGCTGGAGATGGCACATCCTCATTTCAATGTGATTAGATTAATTTTCTAGTGATTAAATTGTGTTTGAGGCTCTGTGTCTGTAATTATATTTGTCTGCAATTTTGAATTTTTTTTTCTTTTTTTTTTTTTCCTCCCTTGCTCTGTCCCTATTGTTGAATGTTGGTTCTTTTAGATACTGCTGATGTTTTGACAGATATCAGGAAGTAAATACAGTAGTCTTTTGGAAGCCAGTGGAGGCAATCATTTGGGAAAAGTCAAGAAAATATGACCTTTTCAGACTGATGGTATTATAGTGGTACTTTGTGTTTGTTCCAAAAGAAGAATCACTAAAGTGAATTCTGCTTGCCCTAAAGCTAGAGACAAAAAGTGAGAAAGCTGTTTGTGGTGCAGGTGTCTTAAATGTCTTGTAAAACTGGGACTATAAACTGGGACTATAAAAAATTCAGTTTTGTAGTGTCTGGGTGACTCTTGTGCTACAGCAGAAAAGTGAAGATCAGGGTGCCCAGAGAGCAGGGTGTCAGTAACCCATTTTGAAAGTTGAAACCTGAAGGTTAATTAACCATTCAAGTGATGACATAAAATATGCAAAATACTTAAGACATATTGAAGAAGGATATGTTACCTGCAGCTGTAGTCTGTAATCAGCTATAAAATTGATGTGCATGGCTACCCATCCATTCCAGATGGGCATTGCTCAGTCTGTTACTGATTCTGTTGATTTCTGAGAAATAGCCCTTAAGTATTCCTAAAATGGTTTATTGACATCCCAGGAACAGGGTTCTGCAGGTCTAGTAGTGCTGTCTTATTTTAGTTGAAACCTACACATCTTTAGTATTAAACTGTCTGTAGTTTTCCTGCTTGCTTAGAGACTTAGACCAGTACTGTGTGTAGAGAATAGCTCTGTGTAAAATCTATGCACAGCCAGCTTACTAAATCTACCCTAACACTGCAGAGTTTCATTTTAAATTTGTTTTGCTGAAATACTGACTGGCTTTACTGGTTAAGAGAAGTGGGGCACTATGATTCTGTCATATTTATATTTGAGTAAATTGCTGATGCTGGACATTGAGAAATGGAAGAGATAGTCTATGTTCCTGAGTCTGGTGATGAAAAATATCATGATTTATTTGTTTTTCTACTAAGTCCCCTTTCAACTAAGTCCAGTTTCAACTTTCAGTTCAGAGAATCAGTCTACTTTCAACTAAAGCAAATTAAAAGCAAGGTAATAATTCTGCATTTTGTCAGTTAAGATTAGTGCAGCTTTGTTTTTCATAAAGGGCAATTTTCTTACTCGTTTTCCAGTATGCTTCTATTAAATAGCTCTATCTTGACTGATTTAGAGATAGTTTGCTTGAAAATCTCTCTTCAGGTACACAAAAAATATTTTTTTTTCTTTAGTAAGTAAAACCCACAAATCATTAATCAGATGTTGCTCATATTTTTGCATCATGGAAATGAAGTGGGGTTCATAAAGAAACATATCCTTATGGTATTTTTTTCAAGTGATATATTAAAACAACTTCGAATTTTTTATTTTTTTATTTTTTTTTTCAATGTGCAGCAAGTTGATTGTGGTAACCATAGTCCAGAGCTATATATTTGGGTTTATATTGCCGTTATGTCATAGAAATATCAGACACTGACTACTTACTTATGTTCTCTATGCCAGGAAACATGATTTCATGAAAGACTGAAATTCTGCCGCAACCATTTTAAAGGCTGTAACTTAGTACACATTCCATTTGTGGCTTAAGAACACCTCTGTCCTTGAAGTGTCTAAGGAAGGATTTGTAACTAAAGAACAAATATATTCTGAAATGCTTGTGGCTGTTCTCTCTCAAGCCTTGGTGCAGCACATGATGCAAGATTAATAAACAGAAACCTTTCTAGGATGCTGTCTCTCAGGGCTAAGATTCCTGTACTTTTTTTGCTGTGTCTGGATTTCTAGCACTGTAACTTACATACTGTCAGTGGGATGTACCTAATACCAAATCTAGCCTTGGCACTTCGGTTCCCAGCTGCAAATTCATTTCTTATCACAGAGGGAGAACAGGAAGGGAAGATGCACAAGTGTGCAGGAGGCTTGGATGCTTTCATGGTAAAAACTATTATCTACAAAGAAGTAATAATTGCCTTTTTCTCATGGTATTGCTTAATTGAGCTGAGACCTACCTTACAAGAGCACGGAATAAAGTCAATCTGGTGTAGTATGTAGTACTAGCAACAGTGTAGCAGTAAATGGTTTGGATAAAAAATAGTAGGTGGTCAAACCTAACACGGTAGTTCTCCCGTGATACTTGTTCAACTTCTACCTAACAGTGTTTGAGAGATTTTTTTGAGGTGGCTGTCAGGTTAGGGGAAAATGATATTGAAGCGAGAAAGAGAGGACAGTGCAGAAAAAAAATGAAGATACAGATGAAAGAAAATATAAAAGTAAGTTGTAAATTATAAAGCCACTTAGAGAACAACTAGAAAAAGGCTAAATTATAAACTAGAATTTGGGGACGACATTCATGTGTGAGTAAAGAGAAGGGTAAGTAAGCAGAAAGGAGTAGGTAATTTCACAAATGCTTGTATAGTGCAAGAAATAAAAAAGCTATGATTTAAATGTTGATGAGAACAAGCTGTGGAACAGGGTAGTCAAAGAGCTGCAAGATCTATGAATTGTTCAAGTAAATGGAAGTGCTGGAAGATGGTATAGATAAAACCATTGCGTAAAATACCCATTTGATTGCAACATTGTCATGCTACCAACTTACAGGTTCTCCAAGGCTGTTAAGGGAACTCTTCATGAGAAGAATTGGTGAGAGACTATGCTAGAATCTGACTGTACATGCTGATAATGTTTATTCTCTTCTACCAGGAATAGCTGTATGGAAGTCAACAGAGATAATTGTGGAGTGAGGCTCTATTCTGTGTCAGGGTAATACTGCCTGATTTATTAATCTGCAAAACTTCTGGTGACAGGAAGAGAACAGCTAAATCCATATGGAAGGGAAATTTATTCCCCTGGTAATGAGTTAGTTAATTTGCATAGTTACTCTGATCATGACAACTGTGGCAAGAAATGATTGAAATTCTGAGTAATCATGTTTTACAAAGATAGATTTTTCCTCACCATAAACCCTATAGATTTGTTCTTTCACCTCAATAAGGGTCTATGTGTGAAAGAAAGGAGTGAGTACTGCACCTAGTAAAATCAAGTAGTGGCAATTTGCTTGCCTCTGCATCTTACCAGAACCTGAACCTCACCTCCCAACTGGGCACCAGCCAGGGATCATGCTGGCAGTCATGGGAAGGGACACCAAGTGAGAGGGTTATGGAATGTGCTATGCCACTGGGAGAAGCCAGTGGGAATCTGAGAAGGTTGCAAGCATACAGCCAGCTCTATGTAAGCTCATTTGCTTTTGGGCAATTGGTATTGCCAAATAACCACAACCACTTTGGGCAGAAATGGGTCAGCAACTTGCTGCATTCTTTCTGAGAACTGTCAAATGGTGAGGAATTTTGCAAGGAAAGGCACTCATTAAAAGTTCCATTTCCAAGCAAACTATGATATGCTGGGCATTTCCAGGGTGTCCAAGAGTTCCCCACGTCAGGAAGCAGGAGGAGACACCACTGGTTCTTCTGTTTGCAGAGCAAGTATGTTTAATGTCAAGCAATCTGCATAGAGACATCTCACTTCTTTGCCACCATGGTGGAGCATGTGTCATCCAAGCTCAGGGGTCTCTGTATGAGTAGGAACATAGACATGTCAGTATGTTAGTGTTTGGGAAATGTGGACTGATAAATTCTGGCATGTTTTATTAATTTTTGTTTGGTTGGTTGGTTTTTTGTTTGTTTTGGTTTTTTTTTTTGTTTTGTTTTGTTTTGGATTTGTTTGTTTGTTTGTTTGTTTTGTTTTATTTTAATGTGCTTATGAGCTTGAGAACATCAAAGATAAAGTTACCTGGGAACAAATACACCTACTGAAGGTAGAGACCTCAGTGTCTGAATCTGATCTGACCTTTATTTAAGATGGAAAGGAAAGCATTTCAGATGATCAAATATGAAAAAAAACCAAAACAAACAAACAAAATCCAACCTGCTTTTGGTAAATAGAGGTGGAAATTGTTATTTTTGTGTTAACAAAATGGCTATTCCCATTCCAATGTTGTGGGGTTTTTTGTTGGTTTTTTTGGGTTTTTTTTCCCTTCAGATGCAAAAGGTACTGACATGATAGAGCTGGCATTTTCAAATGAACAGCATAGACCAATTAAAATTAGATGCTGATAGTGATGGAAAATTACCATTTTCATTGATGTGGTGATGAAGTAGATTGCAGAGCTATTTCACAGAAGGTCTTTTGAGTACCATCACATTGTTCATCCTCCACAATTTGGCATTTATTTTTGCTGACTCATTAGTTTGAAAGTACTAATTTTTTTTGAAAGTACTAATTTTGGTGACTCCCAAAATTTAAAGGTAGAACAAGAAGATAACAACTGGAGAAAGATACCTTTTTCTTCTTCTTCCTAGTATACAGTGAAATTGAGAATGACTGCAGGGCTGGAAAGGAGGCGTTGTTTCTTGCTTGGTTTCCTACAAAGGCAGGGTGCAAAGGATTGCTGCTTGAGAGTGTGCCTGTATCCTCCTATATTCTTCCTCATTTTACCCCCTTTGAGATAGGCTGTTCTGCCTTTTTTAAACCTAGGGCCATTTCAGCCACTAAGCTTTCAAAAACAACCTTTCAAAAAGCTGCTTTGGAAATGAGCTACAGCACTGAAGTTAGAACTGTTGTCCAGGGACAGGGAAAGGGAAAGAAACCTTTTAGCATGGCTCTGTTTACAGGGAAAAACTTATTTGTCATTTGGAATATATCCAAGTGCAGTACATCAAGGGTAGGTTCAGTAAGGACTGTAGATCAAACCAGTCCAGTGGGAAATATATATGACTATGCAGACATTTATGACAGCACAGTTGTACATATTCACCCACTGGACCAGACTGATTTACATATATATGCAGTTGTATATGTAAAAATTTAATTGTTGAACAAATATCAAGAAGCCAGCTCATCTACTGTCTTCCGTCTGTACAAATCTACTGCATGTTATAGTGCCACTTGAGCCTTTAGGAAGTGGTTGAAAAGGCAAAAATGGAGAGAAATATCTTTCATGACAGCTAACGTTAGGGATTTTTTTTCCTTAACTTCTAATTGTATAACAGGATGGTCAGAGGGCTGGAGCACCTCTCCTATGAAGACAGGCTGAGAGAGTTGGGGTTGTTCAACCTAGAGAAGAGAAAGCTCTCAGGGGGATCTTAGAGCAGCCTCCCAGGACCTGCGAGAAAGCTGGAGGGACTTTTTTCAAAGAGCATGTAGTGCTTGGAAAAGGGGAACGGCTTTAAACTGTAAGAGGGGAGATGTGGGTTAGATATTAGGAAGAAATTCTTTCCTGTGAGGCTGGTGAGACACTGGCACAGGTTACCCAGAGAGGCTGTGGCTGCTCCATCCCTTGAAGTGTTCAAGGCCAGGTTGGATGGGGCTTGGAGAAACCTGGTCTAGTGAAAGGTGTCCCAGCCCATGGCAGGGGCTTTTGAACTAGATGATCTTTAAGGTGCCTTTCAACCCAAACCATTCTATCAGTCTAGGATTCTATGATTCAGTCTGAAATATTTACTTAAGGCTGCTGAGAACTCTTAATTCAAACTGCAACTATGTAATAATATTACCAGTTCAGATATTTAGAACCAAAAAAATGTATTTTTAATTTATTAGCAGGAAAAAAAGAAAAAACAGTATGTTCACCAAGGAAGAGAAGTTTTAGCTGTTTGAGTTGTAACATGGTTACTTTCAAACTGTGGGGGCACGTTAGATCAATGGGGGGCAATATTTAATTTCAGGGTGTGTTAATGTGTTTAATATTCCATTTTTGAAACAGAAGTAAAACATTTTGTTATCTCAGAAATGTAACAAATCCACAGATAGAATTTTTTTTCTTAACAAAATGTTGCTCTGAATCAGAACAAAAATGTTTGGTTTTGTTTTGCTTTGCAAGATTTCCTATGAACTCACAGTTCACAGCTGAGATCTATAACATGCAGACCTAAGTACATAGTTCTCGTGTGCCCTATATATGTCTTATAAATACTATTTAGATCAAAATTTGGCTTTAGTTTAACAGTCTTTGTTCTTGCTTGATATGAACTTAGACATGAAGTGTGCAGTGAAACACATATGAGTATGAAGTCTTGTGAGAAAAAATGTTACTCTGTTTTGTATTTCATTATGTACTAAACCCAGCTTTACATGTTAATGTATCTCTGTTCCTATAAAGTTAAAGCATAGTATTGTTAGAAAACTGGTTTTAGGATCTATCAATTTACCATGTATCTTGTATGAGTCAGTTTCCTCTAATAAATGCTTAAGTCTTTCAAAAATATACTCTGAAAAGTATACAAAAGTATAATGTATTTATTTTAATCTGGTTTTAAAAAGTCTTTTTCCTCCTAACTAGGCTTTTGTAAAAATGACATTTTACATTTGATCTGTCTTTAAGGGGCAGTTTTACTTTGAAATGGGTATCTTCTAAAAAATACCCAAATCTGCTGAAAAATGTGAATATGCTGAAAATTTTCTGGAAAGGATTTCTTTAAGTCTCAAGAGCTTAGTGGGTTTGCCAAGAGACTTTGTGTTTGTAGTGGGGAACCACTCTATGCCTAGGTGCTCATATGGAGAAAACAGTTTCAATTTGCTGTTGTAGTTACTTCATCTGAAAAGTGAGAGGGGAGCCTGTTGGGATCATCAGCAGTGTTGATGATGTGCCTGCAGACCAGAAAAAATGCTTTGTTTGTAACAAACTTTTATTAATGAAAGCAATCCATACTTTTCAGCTAGTATCTTTCATGTGAAACAAACCCAGTAAAATCAGCGAGTTAAAGCAAATGAGCTTCACCAGGTCAGTAAAAACATCTAATAGTTTTGTTTTAGTTGTAACTATTAATAGAATTTTTTTTTTCTCTATTAGGCATTTGCACCAGCTTTGCAATGGCAGAAGAAAGAACAATCATTTTCATTCTATTTATAAGAAGTTATCTAAAAATTTGGATTGAGAAAGTACCTAATGACTACTCAAGACTAACATCTGGGGTGAACAGTCCTCTGACTAGAGAAACAAAAGTGTGTGTGAAGAAAAATGCTAAGATCATTTAATTAAATACTGCCAGTGGGATCTTCAGACAAAAACTGAACGTGTACTTTCTTATCACCTGGTTGTATTGTTTGCAATTTAAACAGATCTGCCTACAGAAGGTCTTAAAAAAACAGTCACCCAGCTGTTAGTAAGGGATCAAATGCAAAAAATATGGCTCAGGGGGGAAGAATTACATTGTGAAGTCCATGCTCAAACAAAACCTTCAGTGGTTTTGGTCTAATCATTCTTTCAGTAAAGATGTGTTGCCATATGCTGAAACTTGTTGTCTTAGCTTTGCTTAAAATATATGCTTAAAAGCAACCAGCTAGGAAAAGAAAACCATAGTGATTCAGGATGGCCAACAGAAAACTGCTAATTGCTCGCTTTGGGGTAGGACCTCTGCTAGATATTCTCTGTTTCTCTTAAAAGGAGTGGGGTTTTTTTGTCCAGTTTGGTGTTATAATTTTTATGAAAAGCCATTTTCATTAACCTTAGATGTGCACCACACTGTCTCATTGCCCATAGGCATGCTGTTATTTACAATTTTCCTTTATCCTGTCTAAAATTAAACAACAACGAATATGAAATTAATGTATGTTAAGTGCCTCAGGAATTTTCCAATTAAGTATTAACAAAGGTTGGAGCACTTCCAAAACATTCAGGGAAAATCTCTTCCAGTAATTTTCATTTTAGATTAATATCAAAAGCTTTTAAAAAAGTAATATAGCCTCAACTAAGGAACTAGTCAAGAAACTTCAGAACACATATACAGCAAGTTTTTCAATGAAAACAAAAATGGGCTGTGTTCCAATCTGCAGACACCATACTTAGTATATGCAACTGTCCCTGCCAAAGTGAAGGGAGGAGTTTACGTGCATTGTCTGTGTCATGGGCTGATTTTGTGGAACACTGAACAAACCGAAAGCAGGAGTTTTAAGAGATCTTGCACACTCATTTATTGCTTATGGTCTATAATTAATAAGGATATACTGATACGAGCATAGAAGTGAACAAAGAAAATATATTCAACAGATAATGGAAATGAAGTAGAGGAGATTTTGAAATAAATTTTAAATATTTCAAGGACGAAAAATTAAGCCTCAGGTTATGAAGACTTTATATTAAAAAAAAAAAAAAAAGGAAAAAAGGAGAAAAAAAAGCAGTGATGTTAGTATTGCATAAAAGGTCCCTGGGGACGACAATGAATAAGTGTATTAAGGGCTCTGGTCTATTCTGCTATCATGTATAGTGTGAATGTATTATGTTTACCTTCTGCCTAAATTAAATGAAGGTTAAAAACGTTTTGTTGTGCGCAGGGCTTGGCAAGGCTCACACTCTATTTAAAACTCACTTTTGTTTAAAATTAAGTTCTTAAGTGCTGCATAAGCACTTGGTTGACTGTATTTATGGAGGTGAAAGCAGTCAATGGAAAAATCAGCGTGATCTTCCAAAGTGTCTAAACGACTTTCATGCTCACTGCCACCAGGATAAGTCTCTTACCTGATTTTTAAAATCTTGCTTAGAGGTTTTGCTACTTGCAATAATGTCTTCTTAAGATAAAAGGGAAAAGACAAGTGAAAAAAAAAAAGCCAGAGAACAAAATACAAAATCATGTATAATATAAAACTGGAGTATAAGCATAAACATTATTATTTATTGTTTTTCTTAATTTGTGAGCAGCAGCTAATTGGTTAATTTAATCTTAGTCATAGCCATTCATGACTAGTTCTATGCTAGACTGGCTATGTAGTCAATGTACTATATCAGGGTATGTGCCCAGTAAAGATTAATGTATCATTCCTAATGAGGAGTTTTGTAATATTTTCAGCAAGACTTTCACGACACTAAAGATTGCAACTGGAAGAGCCAAATACCTACCAGGTAAAAAGGTTAAAATCAGTTAACTAGTTAATCAGATAAAATCCCTTACTGCATGATTTAGAAAGTTTCCCATAAATACATTAAACTCCTGCTAGATTTTAATGTCTTGTATACTGCTGAGCCATCTTCACCACTAAGGTTTCATAATAGGCTTTGTTTCCTTCCTAAATGTGTGTTGTTCAGAATGTTGAATTTAATGGGCTGTTTTTTTAACATTTAGTTTATTACCTAACTTATTTCAATCAACATTTTTTTTCGTGTGGTAAAAATGAAAGTCTAATGCACATTTAATATTAAAAAGCTTAATTTTCAATACTGTCATCCCATTTCTTGTCAAATTTCAGTAAGTTGAAACACAAACATCAAGACTGTGTGGAGAGTGTGTTTTGTTTTGATAATGCACTGAGGTTTTGAAACAAGCAATGTCTCTGAACTTGGCTAATTACTGCCAGTACCCACTAGTTAGCCTGCCATAGTGAAGGGGATGAAAAGCAAGCAGTACAACTCACATTTAACAATCAGTATTTATACTTTTACTCTACAAAACTCCACAATTTTTTGTGAACTAGATATTATCAAGGTGGCATTTATTAGTAATATAATTCATAATACCACCAATAGATCCTTTTTAAAGTTACAGCACTCAATAAAGATAGATGGGCAAGCCCCACATAAAGCTTTTTCATTCCTTTGAGTTCTTGATTCAAAGGATTTTCTCTTCAGGTAGAGTAAGAAAAGCAATATATGTTGCCCACCTAAGAATACCAATAAATATGATAAATGCAATGAAGATTTGTGGCATGAATTCTCACTTGTTGTTATGTGGACTCACAGAAACACTTTCCACAGATAACATCCTACTTTTTATAACTCATTGTTATGAAGAATGGATATGGGGAAGTAAGAATTTATGAAATCAGTCACACTGAAAATCCCACTGATAAAGATCTTAAGGTTGAGTTCATCTTTATAAGCATCTGAACACTTTATCCAAATAGCTTCTAAATATATGGAACATAGTTCTTGATGTTCTGGGTTTCACTTACTGATGGTGGAAGGTATAGTCAGCTTGTTCCTTTTCACATTTCAGCCTGTGTCTTAATTTCTCTACCAAAATATATGCTTTCTGAAAAAAAGTTTCTGCTACATTCCTGCAGCACTTGAGTACATGAAGCTAGCACTGCACTAGAGATTATGGGATATCTGGCTTGTAATTTAGCAGGCCAAAACAAATGTGTAGCTCATCCATATTGGTCTTCTGCTTACTGATAAGTACCATAACGGTGACATGTTTTATTCTCTGGGGCTTAAATTTATATGGGGTTTAGCGTACCCTAAAATAGAGTTACTCCTCTTTATGCAGAAGGGAAAGTGGTTGAATTCAGGTGAAGACAGTTTTCTTAAAGTGCGATTGAAGATTTTCCTCTATATTTTAGTCATACTTAGAACAACACACCATTCTTTCAATGAGGTCATACTGCGCTGTATGCCTGACTCAGGATTTATCACATTACATATTGATGTTTTAGGTTGTATTAGTTTTAAATTATTATGCAAAGGCAGGAAAAAAAAAAAAAAAAAACAGGTACTAAGAGAGGAGGAAAATATTAAAAAGAAAAAAATCACATAAAACATATGCAAAGGCTGTATGAATATATTCTGTTGATGCTTAATGCAGAGCTAGCAAACCAGTATGCAGGCTGGTCCTAGTAGATCTGGTTGCATCACATGTATGTATTTGTCATGGAAATAACAGAAGTATGATTTAGATGAGGTCAGAGCATGAGCAGTTTTCTGCTATTGGAGCTATCGGAGAGATCACAGAGCAGCAGCAAAACAGCCTCTGCTGATGTAAGCTCTGCCCATGAGGTCCAGTTATGTGTTGTATATACCTTTAGGGTAAACAAAAAGTATATTCAGGTAAGTAGAAGGTGATAAATAAAAGCACTGAAATCAGTCAGAGAGGCAAGCTCCAGACAGTACATCCTTTTGTAAATACTCCTTTTGCAAATAATCCACTCTTTGCTAATTAAATTGTTCTGACTGGAAGGACCATTAGCTGCAAATGTTTCTTAACTATGGAGTCCTGCAAAGGCCTGTGAGACATTAACTGCTTCCACATATTCCTGTTGCTGTTCATGAAGGAGAGATAAGCTTGCCACTATACAGGTTCTGCCAATAGCTTATTATATCACTTACTATTATACAGTAAGTGACACAGATACCAAAACAATTGGTCTAAAACTTACAGTTCTCCTGAGGTGAGTGGAACTGCATGAACTCACTAACAAGGCAGATTTTCAACCACTTCAATGTTATGCATATTTTAAAAGTAGCTTCCTTTTTATTTCTGTTTTCAGAACAAGATTTTAAGTGTCATTACTTTCTTCCCGAAGGAAGGCAGGCAGCAAAGCACTGGGCATACAGAGTTCTTGCCTCTGCCATTAAATGGTATGATAATATTACAACTGACTTTATATCTCTCTATATACACATATCAGGCAGTTACCAGGATTGCTGTGATAGAGTATTTAAAGGATTGATAAATTAGGTCACTTTTAGACTCCAAAAAACCCCCACAAACTTTGCTAAATTAATTCATTAGCAACATGACCCTTACTAATGCTCAGTTCTTACATAGTATTTGTCATCATAACTATGTTATAACTATGTTTACAAAGATGCAAGTTTTCCACAGAAACCTCATGACTGAGATATGAAGGTGCAATACCAATGCACTGATGCCATATAATTGGCATCAACAGATAGATGTTATGAAGGTCACAACTATCAGGCTAGAGAGTTGTTAAGCAGGAGAAAGCAGATCCAGAGTGGGTTTGTCCTCTTGTTTTTCTCCAGATGAGGCCTGATGATTTTAGGCTATTGCCCCTGACCTGAAAAAAGTTCTGTTTCTCACTGATTACCTTGTTTTCTTTTGTCTCGGTAGAAATCCTTGTCTGTTCAGAGGGATTGTCTTCCTTGCTCACAGTCCCCTGTGCTCATCTTCTTCTTTGCCTGTCAACTTCCATTCCTGGATGTCTCTTTTGGGCAGCTATACATATATTTCCCCCTTTGCTGATCACCTTGCTCACTCAATTAGGCAAAATTTTGTTTGGCCATGCATTGCATGATATTGGCAGTCTGGCTGTTTCAGTACCTATATACTGAGATTCAAGGTTAATTACATTCTTTTGGGTACATTCATAATTTATAGATCTCATAGACCTTTGCTTTGGTACAGCAACTTTTATTTTTCTCTGGGTAGTATGATATTATCTCTCCTGTCACACAGTACTTGCAAACAGCACAGATGCACACACTGTATTAAGATGATGCACAGCCCAGTAAAATAAGTTTTGCTCCCACAGCAAATTCATTAACATTGCTACAGGGAGGTCTTTCCTTTACTTACCGTTTCTACCTGCACGGTGTACACAGCCAGACATTGTGGAGCCCAGGGTTGTCTTGAGAGTTGCAAAAGCAAAGAAATCTTTCATGGATACCACAGCAGATTGGAAATAGCTATGCTTTAGATATTTCCCTCACCGCAGCTTTATCTCTCCCATGACTGCAACAAAGAAAACCAAAAAGTTAAGAAGAGAACTTTCCATTTAAAGACCCACAGCTGTAGTTCTCGCTAATGAGTTACGTCCATTGCTGCCAGCTTTACTAGGATTGTTCACTGAGTCAGGGTTAATTTCTTTCCTTTTTTTCCCCTCTTATTTTTTATTGTAGTGTTTTGGGAGTATAGTTTGACAGCACTCTTGTCAGTTCTAGCAATTTTACTAATAGCAAGTAGAAAATATGCATTTTGGAGAAGACATAAAGGAGTTATCAACAGTTCTCAATAGAATTCCAGCAAAGCCAGGACAAACACCTCTAATAAAATGGGTCACCTGTAAACCAGTGGTGACTTGTTGACTCCTTGACCAGGCCAGAGGATATACTTTCATGAAAGAAAGACAATAAAGATGCATTTACAACTGAAGTTACACTGGAAGTAACTAAGATCTTTTAAAATACAAGGGTAAATGATGAAGCTGAGTAAGAGGAAAGTTATTAGGAAAAAGCTGGCAATACACTGCCATGTTGCTTAACTTCAAGACTAATTTCTTAATATAAAATCATTAGGTAGAAATTATTATGGTACTTGGAAATCCAAATATTAATGTCAAGGAGATGAAAAGGTAACAATGGTTGCAGTTAAAAGGCCACACAGGTTTGTTTAGTCATACTGAAGGAACAAAAGAGACTGCACAGAAAGCTTCAAGTGCTTTGTTCTTTAGTAAAAGTCAATTTAACTGGTCATGTTTGGGGTTTTTTTATGAACAACTAAAGAGAGCTCAAAAAAAAGAAGAGAAAAGAAGCTTATTCTTGCTCCATTAACAGAAAAAAAGAAGCAAAGGAAAATTAATGAAAAACAAAAAAAAAGCATGAAAAATCCTAGCTAGCATTTCTTTTTTTTTTTAAGATTTTAAAGAATTTAATAGCAATAATGAATTCAAAGTTGACCTGACACAGAGTACTTTTGTAGTGCTACAAGTAGTTACTAGCAGAGATGCTTTTTACTGCTGTGAATGTAAAAACATGTATTTCCAGAATATTCTTATTGCAAATATTGTTAGCACAATGTAGCCCAGATCGTTTTATAAGCAAAATGCAAATTGATGAATTATAAGTAGAAGAGAGAAGTCTTTTTTACCAGACTATCAAAGCTTCATTAGAACTAGAGTCAGAACTTTTCGTATCACTCATGCAAAATTATATAGACTGTAGAATTGCAAATACTTGCTGCTGAAACCAGACTCACTAAGTCAACTATGTTGCAAAACACAGGTCAATTTATATTTGAAAAGCAACACGTAGATTTTATTTTACCTTCCAGTAGTCAGTATCTATATGAAAGTGCCTTTGCATATTTGTGTGTGTAACAAGAAAAACCTGCTTGAAGTATCCAGGTTTTGAGGCTTTGGTCTTTCCACAGCACATTGTGTGAACAGAAAGCTTCATCCTAAGTTTAGTATTGCTCATGACAATTCCTGTCCTGAGGCTTCTAGGTAGTGTTTGAGCTAAGGTGTTAATCAGGACCTCCATTTGCCCTTATATTCCACTGTTATTAATTTTGCTTTTTTGTTTGTTTGGTTGGTTTGGTTTTTACAAACTATATACAGGTACTGAGAACTGCCCCTTCTCAAGTAAAATCAAACTGGTATAAAATATCAGTGTAATTAACTTTGGAGACTTAGCAATGAAATGTCAGTTCTGTCTTATGTTGGCTTCACTGTGTGGATGAATTCATGCCAAACCACAGCAGAATGAACTTTATTGCCTAGGGGCTTTAGTGAAATAAGCTTTCTGTTGCCCCCCCTGAGAGTTACTGCTGAAATTTTCAGGCTGGCAGAGGAAATGGGTAAAGCTGAAACTTAGAGTGGTGACAAGAGCACCAACGAAACCAGGGATGCCTGCCCAGCTGGGGCAAGGGGTAAAAAACAGCACCTGGAACCAAGACAATGTAGAGAATGTAGTAAAACATAATGCAGAATGCTAAGGAGTAGATCCTTTGTAAGTTGCATTGAGGTTGTAAGTGGAAGACTGATTTTGGGAGTAATATAAAAGTTGATTTTGATTTACTGTTTTCTTAGCTTTTCTCTTGAGGGCTTCTGTCTCTCTTCTCTGTCCCTTCCTTTAGTCTGGTTTATTCTGGCTAACGCTGAATTTCTGTCCTTTCATAGATAGGCTGTTCACCCTGATTCACAGAAGAGGCATCCAACACCTAGGGAACATAATCTATCTCCAGCAGGCCATGACCACTCATTGAACACATGCCTGCCCGAAGGCTAACACAAGACATAAGGGGAAAAGATTAAAAGGTTTTCTTAATTTTTTGTCTTTGTCATGGGTGATGATGAGAAGGAGAGGCACAAGTAAAATCTACTTATTTTTCTCTTGTTCATTAAATATTATTGTTACGATCTACCCTATTAGTTGATATAACTTAGAATTTTGATCTATGAGAACAAAGTCCAACAATGAAATGGTCAGGTGCAATCAGAAAGTTTTATTTGACAAATAACACAAGCAAAGTGAAATAACCCAATAAAGATATTGCAAATATGTTTTGAGGAAAAGAGAGAGAGAGAAAGAGAGGGAGAGAGAGAGAGGTATCATCACCCCCTATGAAGTGATGTCCCGCAATCCTTCTTGATGTGAGAGCCCCATTCCATTTGGGGCAGAGGTCTGGTGCTGGGTGGTGGGTCGGTGCTGAGCAGCGACGAGTGAATGCTTTGGTGTTCCTTGTATGGTTTCCCACTGCTCTCAAGGCTGATTCAGGCTCAGGGGATCTCACCCCCCATTGAAAGGACCGGGGCAACTGTTTGCCCAGCCCTCAGTCCTTAGCTGGTCATTGGGCAGTTACCCGGGGGTGTCAGCTCACTGCCCCTCCATCTGGGAGAGACACCCCCCACGACCTTCCCAGTCACTGTGTTTGTCAGGAGCCCACACCCAACATTGCATTTCCCAGACTGTCATTTGAGGCAGAGAAAATTCCACTGAGTAGAACCTCACAGTTATGCTTTTGATGGAAAGCATGAATGTCACTGTAACTTGGATTATGTCTGGTAAATTGTCTTTGAACCTGACCATTATGGACACTGAACAAATGTGTTTACAAGCTCAAGTAGAAAGGGCTCATTTTCCTCTCTCTCCATAAATAACTTGACACCACTGTTGCAATATTGTTGCAATATTATCCAATATTGCAATATTGGATAAAGCAAAATGCAAGCTTCCTCTCTGGCCACTCAGGCGTCTTTTCTCTTCAAAGTGTGTTCTCTGTGTGAGACAGTTCTTGTTCAGTAAACACAGACAGCAGACTAAATAATTCTGTATGTGTGACGAACTGAGGATAAAATACAGGATTAATCCAAGAGCGTGAAAAATTATCCATTAAGAATTCTCATTAGCTATATTTGGTGCTTTAAGTGGCCTTTTTGACTGTGTAATCTCAAGTGATAATTATTTGTGGCCCATTCTACTGTGAATATTATCTTTTAATTAATACCAGAAACTGATTTCACTCTTATCCCTTCTTTCAACATAGCAATGCTTTCTTGTCTCTTTTTAGTGTAAACTGCATACCTCAAGTTTATTTTAAAAATTTCAGTTAATAAAGACTATTTTCATCAGTGATGAAAGATCAAAGGAAAATCCTGAAGGGTCCTGTCTTGAATCCCATATTGTGTTCCCTCTGCAGCAAAGTCAGCCTCACCTCTGGTCCAGGCCAAGCCCATCAGTGATGGTGGATGTGCCTCTGAGAGTTACATTTAAGAAGGGGGAAAGGAAATTACTAAAATGTGTGCAAGGGAGAGGAGAGGGGTAGATGAGAGCAATCCTTATGCAGACACCAAAGTCAGTGAGGATGAGGGGAGAGGAGGTGCTGGAACAGAGATTCCTTTGCACACCTGTGGTGAGGAGGAGGCTGTCCCTCTGCAGCCCAGGGAGGTGAACCTGGTGGAGCAGATGTGGACCTGCAGCCCTGGAGGACCGCGATGGAGCAAATGTGGGTCTGCAGAATGTGAAGGATCCTGGTGGAGCAGATGTAGACCTGCAGCCATGGAGGATACCATGCTAGAGGAGATGACTGTGCCCAAAGAAGGCCATGACTGTGGGAAGCCTGTGCTTGAGCAGTCCATTCCTGAAGGACTGCACCTGGTGGGAGGTACTCGTGAGAGGAGTTTGTGAAGCACTCTCTCCCATGAGAGGAACCTCCACTGGATCCATTGGAGCAGTTCTTGAAGAACTGCAGCCCATGGGAAGAACCTGTGTTGGAAAAGTTAATGGAGGACTGTCTCCCATGGGAGGGACCAGACTCTGGAGCTGAGGAACAGTATTAGGAGTCCTCCCCTCTGAGGGGAAATAAGCAGTGGAGACAACATGTGACAACTTGACAGCAACCCCATCTCCCCCTGTGCTGCTGGAGGGAAGAAGGGAGAGAAATCAGGAGTGAAACTGAGCCTGGGAAGAAGGGAGTCATAGGCAGAAGATATTTATAAGATCTAATTTTCTCTTTTCCTGCTCTGTTCTGATTGGTGACAAACTAAAATGTCTTTTTTTTTCCTCCAAGTCAAGTCTTTGTTGCCTGTGACCATCATTACCAAGGGAACCCTCCCTCTCCTTGTCTCAACCCACAAGCCACTTGTATATTTTCTCCTCTCCATCCCACTGTGGGGAGGGGAGAGGAGTGGTCTTTGTGGATGGCTGGACCTAAATCACGACAGCCTGTTTGCAGATTGCAGGCAAACATCACAATTGCTTAATCTTAATTTCATGTTGTCCCTCTGCCCACCAGTTGGTCTTAGTAAGAGCATAGACATAGCTTTCCAGAGCAGCTTGCCTTTGTAGAATGTTCTTTTGAAATTAGCCTGGCTACACTACTCACATGATTAGAAATAACTAAGTTAGCTGCACTCCGGCAAAGAGGTGAGGTCAATATTATAACTAAAACTGCATTCCTTTTTAATTAGATAGTAGAAGTAAAGCCTCTCAAAGCCAGTAAATGTTTTGTACTACTTAGTTTTAAGTAGCGTTTGTATTTTTGTGTTTTAACAATATTCCAGAAAAAATTACCTCAACTGGAGTCTATCATTTGTGTTAGCTATTTTTTTTTTTAAAGATCTTCAACAAAGCTTTGCAAATTGTGATCTTACAAAGATATAGGAATTTGCAAAGCTTTATGATGCACCTGTTGAAGACAATGAGGAGACTCTGTTCCTACAGTCAGAGTAAAATGCAGCCAGTAATTCTCAAGAGCTTAACAGGTAGTTTGATCTGCTGGGGGTGCTGGGGTATTGCTTTTGGTGGACACAAAACAGATGAAGCATTTCATTCCTCACTTGGCTGCATGAGCCACAATACTTGCAAAGAAAATAGACTAATTTTATGGAAACTTCTCCAACAGCTGTGTTTGTCATAGATATCCAATCCACCTATTCATTTCTCTATTTATGTGTTAAGGTTTGCTCTGTACTAACAAGAGAAAACAGATCTTTGATCAGCTGAGACTAGATTGGTAAAATTTCTACTTCTTAAGCTTCCAAAGCAAACTGAAGCAAAAAATTATCATAAAAAGTATTGATTGAAAACATTTTCTTTTTAGAGCGATGTCATGGTTTAACCCCAGCAGGCAACTAAGCATCCATGGCCACTCACTCAAACTCTTCCCCCACACAGTGGGATGGGAGAGAGAATCGGAGAAGTAAAAGTGAGAAAGCTCATGGTCTGAGATAAAGACAGTCTAATAGCTAAACCAAAGCCATGCATGGCAGCAAAGCAAAACCTGGGATTCATTTACTACTTCCCGTGGCAGGCAGGTGTTCAGCCATTTCCGAGAAAGCAGTGCTGCCTCACACATAACTGTTATTTGGGAAGAGAAACACTGTAACTCCAAATGTTCCCACTTCTTTCTTCCTTTTTTATTCCTATTAAGTTCAAAGGCACATTTTGTGTTACAACATGTAACACACCACTCAAAATATTTAAAAATAAAATGTTATGCCTGGAAGTTTCAAAGCAAAATGCTATGGCATGTCAGAACTCCTTCCTCTGTTCTCTTTCAGCTTTTTATTTCTGAATGATGAGTATAACCCAAACAAAAAAAAAACTTCAACCAGACTTTGAACCATCCACTTGGGGTGTAACTTTCAAGCTGTGTGAAATAACACTCCACAGGTGGTTCTTTGATGCAACTCAGACAACAATTCAAGTCTGATCCTGTTTGGAAGTAAAATATTGTTTGCTTTAATAAGAGTTCTTTTCAAGGTCTTGATATTCGCTGTTGATTTCAGTTTCTTGCCTTAATTTGCGTGGTGGTAGGAAATGCAGTTCCAGGCCACAGTTTCTTGTTGCCTTAATTTTTGATTACTGGTTTTCACACGGACATCACTTTCCTCTGAGTAATACTCTTATCAGTGTTTCTCACTATGATTTATTGTATTAATTGCTCATTGGGATGACAGCTGGCTCTGGTGATGCATGATTTAATACATTATAAAAACAACATCTCATTTGGATTATAAATTACATAAGATTAATAGATAATCTCCCTCCCCTTTTTGTTACCTGTAGTCAAGGCTGTTACTAAGGGTTCCAATGGCATGAGAATTAAAGTGATACAGTATTTCTAGTTTTACCTTCAATTTTCACTCTTGAATGTAGAATAGAGTAATGTAGGTCAGAATAATTTTAACTGTATCTGCAATAACTAAGTGAAACTCAAAAGAGCCTGTCCTTCGCCTGTTCCACATAAAGAAGGCAGATCTTAGACAAAATGCAGTGATTGCCAGTATTATATACTGAAATTCCTCAAAATGATCACATCACCCCTTGTAAAATGAGGCTATTTCCACTGGCAGCCCAGTCAAAGCTGTGGGAAGTCAATGGAAAGCATTGCATGGACTTTAAAGTGCTTCATGTCACTGATGGGAGAGGGAAACAGAGCAAGGTCTGGGAACCACTCTGCAAGGTCTCAGAGAAAGCACCTCCAGATGTATTTCAAACTTAGCAGATATGCTTCTGTCTGAATAAGCATATTCACTGGTTTGCTGCCACTGACTCCAATTTACAAATATTTAATAAAACCATGGGGAAAAAAACCCAAACCATCCAGAAGAAAACTGTTTTTTTAAAAGCTACCTGAATGGTTGGCACCACTTGACTTTTTAGTCTCTTTAATATATGCAATCAAAAGGGAGAGATTTAAAAGTATTTAAAAGTACCCATACTTTGAAATTTATGAGGAAGTTTCTCACCTCTCTTAGCTGTAGACAGAAATCTGCAGTTATGTTTGCATTGTGGTGTCAGACAAAACATCCTAACACAGATTATTATCTGTGTAGAAGTGGTCCATAATGACTTAATTTTTTACCTTCACATGTGAAGAATTTTCTATTATAACCACTACTATACCCACTTCAGTTTAACTGCTTCATCCTGCATGCTTTTCTTCCATATTTCTTCCTAGTCTTCCACTCAAACAGAAAACCCTTTTAGAGCAGAGCCCTTGCTTCACTAAAACTAAAGGAATGATAACTTTTTTTTTTTTCTTTTTTTTTTATTCCAGCTTTCCTTAGTGACAGGGGAAGTGTTTCTGACAAATGAACTGAATTATTGTTAGCTGATTTAATCTGAGCAACTACTTTTCATTCATTTCATCAATTTTTGATAGCTGTGGTGAGAAATAAATGTAGAACATAATTTGTAGTCAGCTACTTAGCACCACACAGAAAGGAATAGTAGGAGAAAGGAATAGTAGGAGCTGGAGAGTTTGGCTTTGCACCTCTTGTGGGGAAAAATAAAAAAAGAGGAAAAAAAGAGTGAGAAAGGAATACTCAGATAGTTGCAGACCATTTTAAACTGAGCTGACTGGAATATAATTTCCACTCACTGACCTCTGTTGAAGTTACTGGAACCTGTCACCCTTCTTCCTTGCATAGCAAGGAATTTTTTTATTTTTTTTTTTAAGACAGAAATAACTCTTCAATTCCCAAAATGCTGGGAAGCACTTAAGTGTGTGCTTGAAGCACATAAGTGTGTGGCATGAATTTATGGAAGCCTCCTAATTTAAGGTGTATCCCTGAATTGATACATTATTAAGTTTTGAAGCCAAAGGAAACATTACTGATCTTGTTTCTTTTGTTTAATTACCCATCTATAGAATTATTTTTCATTTACTGGAAAATATGTAGCAATACATTAGTGTGCTCAGATGTAATTCCAGGGGTAAAAAGCATTGCATGATCCTATCTAGATGCAAAACTTAAAGGAATTCCAAGAACAGAATGACTAGAAATGCAGTAATAATCTGGTCATATTGTAGGAGGAATTTTTCCTTAGTTTATGGTTAGGTTAAAGAAATCCATAAATTAAACTTGCCACCAGTTGCTTGCATATTAGTTTGTATGCCTACAGTTAGTCACAACTATGATACACTGATGCTCCAAATCCAAAATTGCAGTTTTTAGCTCCACTGAAATAGTCTTTAGTGATGCTTCTACAGCTTTCCTGCCTTGGTTAGAAAAAGCAATAGATCTTCAGCAATATACAACACTCATCTCACACTAAAAAAAGTATGGTGGGAAGAGATGTGGTCATGCTTTTTGATGGTGAAAAATCTTTCACCCCAAAAAGTTATCAGAAACGTTGACTGATTAATTAAGCCCAGTCTTTTTCCTAAAAATTCAAACTGTCGTTTCAATTTGATTTTCTTTACTGCAGAATATGGAGGTACATTCATTAGTTCTGGCATGTACATTTCACTGCCAAACACTTTTCAAGTAATCTCTAAACTATCTGAAAACTAATCTAACTAGTTTTAATTTCAGCAGTTTTTAAGGGAAACAAGTTTCCCTTTCTGTCAATAACAAGCTGACCTTTTTTCCCTTGATTTTTGTTCAGCAAACTGAGAAATAATTTCTGGAAAAATCTCAGTTCAGAAATTAAAAACTGAAGCTTGAAAAATACAAACAGAAAATAAGCATGCATTTTCAAACAACGAGACCTACTAACCCCTGGAAAAGGTTTAGCTGGAGTCATGCCATGTGGTTCATTAGTTGAGTTATTTCAATCAAGTTTGACAACATTTCTGAAACCACTACTGTAACTCAGCCAGAATTTGGTGATTTTGGAATTAGTGAGGTTGCCTTCCATGGCTTAATGCAAGTAGTTGCAATCAAGTATGGTTGCTGTAAATTCTCTATAATTCCACTGAATAAAGTTTGTTTATTCTTAGGAAAAAACTATTCCTTCAAGTAAGAACAAGTAGCAGGGGTTCCTTTTCTGTGAGCTCCAGTGGCAGGTACCAGACAAATCTGGAAACAATTTCTCTTAGCTGATCCCATATTGCTTGCAAAGTTACTTGGGGTTAGCTTTCAAAATCAAGTTGCTCTTCTCTTGCTTCCCCCTTGCACACATGTACCAGATGGAAATAATAATCTTATGTAATTTATTTTTCATTTATATAGCAAAAATAGCAAAAAAAGGGCTGTATACTACATTCTAAAACCAAAGGTGTCTACCATGTCCCACTCAGGCAGGCAGGAAGACAGACTTGTGCTTTCAGTAGAGAGATACTGTGCGAATTGCCATCTAGCAGAATGTTTTAATGCGCTTAAGAGCTCAAGGTCACCTAACATACAAATGCAGAAGGCTTTTTTCCCCTTCTTTTTTCACCCTTTCTCTTTCTGACTTATCCTTTTCTTTCCCATGTTTTTCTCCATCCATTTCCCTTCCCCTTACTTTCCTTCGCCTTACTGCCTCCTTCTTTTCTGAAAGCCTTCTTAGACATTTTTCCAAAGGCTCAGCCTGGTCAGACTTGCATACTGGCTCCTTCTTTACCTTATTTTCTGTTTTAATTGAGTGTCGAAGGTTATACATTGCTATTAGAGCAGGACATGAGTGGCAGCAGAGGTCAGGGATTCTGTGGCTTTATATTAGAGCCATAAAAACAAATCGGAATGATCATTTCACCCACTCTAACCCCAATTTTTCCAAGACGTGATAGACACTGACCTTAGTGTTTGACTGCTATTGACTATGTAAACTGCAACCACCCTGATTCTGCTTACTAAACAATAAATGTGCCCTTTATGACCAGGATGGGAAATAAAACAATAAAACATACAAATAGAAGACTCAAGCAAACAGACTAATCTAGGTGACATAAAATGGTAAAATAATGCCTTAATAGGGAGATCAGACCCTTTCTTTGACCATTGTGCCCCTACAGTTATTTCTTCTACCAATTTTGAACTCCTTCTTTCTGGCAGAACATCCTATACCCATCTCCAAATGTTGGGACACTGGCAATAAATCTAAACTGCTAGAGAAGAACATCTAAGCCACTTGAAAGTTCTGTGGATCTCAGGGAGGTGGGTTGTTTTATTTTGCAGTGTGTATTTTGGATAAAGTAGGGAAAAAGTATTTATTTTTTTTAAATAAACTTTTTATAAAATGCAGGCACATTTGCAAAAATCTTCCCGGTCAAAAGATAAAATTGATAAAATAAAGTCTAAGCAACACCAAATGCTATTATTTGATATTAGAATGTAGTAATTTTAGTACCTATTTATAATGTAAATCTAAGTTGGGATTTGCAGGTCGATCCAAATCCCAATCAGGTCAGCTGTGGTACTTCTGTTTAGCTGGTCCTTGATCCAGGTCCACAATGAGGAAATACCAAGTTATAGTTCTTCACTTATTTATAATGTGATAATTGCTTTTTACCATGTGGGATAGCTGGTATAAAATGACAAAATGTAATTTAAAATTAATTAATAATTACTATGAGAGCACTTCAAAAGGTGCTGAGATTCATCCTCTCTTGAACTTTTGCTTGTGGCTTTGGCAGAGACCCATGAGAAAGATATTTAGTATATAATCTATTTGTTTTATAAATTATCCAGAAGTTTGAGAAACCTCCTAATTCTGTCATCAATCATAAATTTTCACTTATTCTACCTGGAAGTATTTAGGCATCCCTACTTTTGGCCATACTGTGGATTTAAAATCAAATTATGCAAAACAATACCAGAGACATCTGTAAGGTTTGCCATAGCAACAGTGAGGAACTCCAGTGGGTCAAAAAGGAGGACAGCCCTCTTTCACTTCCTCTTGATGTCAGTATCCATGGAAACCCTTTTATTAGTATCTGCATCAGACTGAGAAAGCAGGTAAAGAAGTGCATTAAAAGAACACAGTCCTTTGCAAGGTCAGCTCTTGAAAGCCTCGAAGAACCCCTTAGCTGAGAAAGCTGGAGGACTGTAAATTCCCAGGTTTTCTGCTAGGCAGCTCAGCTACAGAGAATCACATTAGTACTCTTTAACAGGGACAGAGGATAGTAAAGCCTTTGTTCCCTGCCTAAGATGTTGCACCCCTGAGAACTCACTTCCTTCACTAGGCATATATAAGGAAGAAGTGATTATGTGAACTGAGAGAACTGAGAGATTAATTAAGAGCAGTATTTAATGGGGAGAAACTGACACAAGCACGTGCATTGGATGTTAAAAAAAAAAATGGAAAAAAGACTGAATTGCAGGAACACCATATGGCAAGTGCCTGTAAACTAAGAATATGTGCACAGGAATATTATTCACATGGCAACATTTAAAAATATCTGTAAACTCAGCATTTTATGGTTAAGTTGTTTGGAGGAAATGGTACTACCTCCCTCTGCCATCTGGGCTATTTGTGTGAGAAACAGAAGTTACCATATCTTTAAATCGCCATGGTCGGAAGCTATCCTTGTTATTCCACTTTTGATTTCCACAACTAAATTAGCACAGACATAATTTTCGGTAACAAAAGGTTACAACTTTATCACTTTTTGTTTCATTTGCAAATAAAAACTGTCAGGTTCAGTCAGGAAGCAGTTTCTCATTATTTTTAAACCCTAAGTATTATATAAAATTAAAAAAAAAATGCACTAGAAAAAAAGAATCAAGACTATGTTAAATTTAAATGCAATCTTTCCATTGAATTCACTCTGGGAATGCATCCCACAGGGTAAATGTTTGTTATAGTACAATCAGAAAAGTAATCTTACATAGCATATGCAACATTTTACATAATTGCATAATGGTGCTATGAATGTGACATTTTGACAAACTTTTCACTTATTTCTTCAGACACACTCGCATGTCACTGATTGATCTCCTAATCTCTTCTTGGCTGAAAGAAAAAAACATTGAATTCTAATGAATCAGTAGTTTGTGGCTAAGGACAGAATATATGGATTGTACATTCCACTTGACACACAGTCTGCCAAGGAAGCAGCTTGAAGTCTAATTGATGAAGGAATCTCATTATTGTCAAGATCTTGTGGTTTAAATTATAAAGGATTCTATCCATATAATTGCAAGACAGCTTCATGTTATGTTCTAAGCAAACCTGAAAAATGCAAATTTGTTGGTTTGTAAACCCATGAACAGTGATAAAATTTACCAAAAGTGTAAAGAAACTGCACAGAGACCTTTGAATATGCCTTAAATCTCAATGCATGTAATGCAAATATTTAGAATGAAAGAATCACCTAGAAAAATTCAAGGCAGCAAGAACCTTTGAATGTCTCCTAGTCCAACCCCTGGCAGAAAGCAGGATTGTGGATGACTTGCCTAGTGAAGTGTTAAACACCTCCTGTACGGAATAACTCACAGCCTTCACAAAGGCAACTTGCTTCAATACTTATCTACACCCATGGCACTCCTTCTTTTCTTTACAAACAGGGCCGCTTGGCCCAGCTCTCCATTCAGTCTAAATTTTGCTGAATGGCAGCACAGCCTTCTGGGATGTCAGCCACTCCTCCCAGCTTTGTGTCATCAGCAAACTTGCTGAGAAGACTCAGCAAGAAGACTCTGTCCCCTCATCAAGGTCACTGATAAAAATGTTGAACAGGACTGGTCCCAGCACTGGTCCCTGAGGAACTCCACCAGTCACAGGTCTCCAGCTGGACTCTGCACCATTGGACACCACTCTCTGGGCTCTGTGGTGTAACCAGTTCTTAATCCACCTCACTGGCCATTCATTCTTCTATCCCACATTTCCTGAGTTTGCTCACAAGAATGTTATAGGACACGGTGTCAAGGTAAACCACATCCACTGGTGTCAAGGCCATCACATTATCCAAGCATGATTTCCCCTTGGTAAATCCATGCTGACTGCTTCCTGGTAACCTTCTTCTCTTCCATGTGCTTAGAGATGACCTCCAGAATGAGCTGCTCCATCATTTTTCCAGGGATGGAGGTGAGGCTGACTGGTCTGTAATTGCCTGGATCTTCCTTCTTGCCCTTTTTGAAGACTTCAGTGACATTGGCTTTCCTCCAGTCCTCAGGCACCTCTCCTGTTTGCTGTGATCTCTCAAAATGAAGAGTGGGAGGGTGATAACATCAGCCAGTTGGCTCAACACTCTTGGGTGCATCCCACCAGGGCCCATGGAACTGTGGATATTCCGTTTGCATAACTCATCTCTAACCCAGTCTTCACTCACCAGTGGGGAGTCTTCCCTCCTCCAGGCTTTCTCTCTTTTGTCCAGGGTCTGGAGTTCACAAGGGTTGGTCTTAGGAGTAAAGACTGAAGCAAAGAAGGTATTCAGCACCTCTGCCTTCTCTGCATCCTCTGCATCCTCAGTTATCAGGGCTCCCACCCCATTCAGCAGTGGGACACATTTTCCCTGCTCTTACCACTGATACATTTGTAGAAGCTCTTCTCTTTTCCTTTTACTTCCTTTGCCAGTTTTAGTTCTTTAGTTCTTTGGCCTTTCTTTTTGCCTTCCTACATTCTCTGACATCATCCCTGTTGTTGTCCCAGGTGACCAGTCCCTTCTTCCACGAGCTGTGAATTTCTTTCTTCCACAGGACTTTATTCAGAAGCTCCTTGCTGATCCCTGAAGGCCTGTTACCATCTCTACCTGTTTTTTTACTCAAAGGAATGCACCTATCTCGGGCTTGAAGAAAGTGGCATTTAAAAACTGATCAATTTGATTGAGCTCCCTTTCCTTCCAGAGTCTTAGCCCACGGGATGCCTGCAAATAGATCCCTTAGTCTGCAGAAATTAGCCCTGCAGAAGTCCAAGGTTGTAATCCTACTTGTTGGCCTTCTTCCTCCTTGTAAAATACTAAACTCCATTATGTCATGGTCACTGTCACCAAGGCTGCTCCCAACCTTAATGTCCCCAAGGAGACCTTCTTTATTTGTTAAGACAAGGACCTCTCCTCGTTGGTTCTTCAATTGGCTGCATCAGAAAGTTACCATCAATGCACTGCAGGACTGAATCCTTTTGGATTGAATATGCCCAGCTCTGTGGGCTTCCCAATGAATATCAGGGTGACTGAAATTACACATAACTGCTAAGGAGTGTGATCTAGAGGCTACTTCCAGCTGACTATAGAAGACCTCATCAGCATCTTTTTCTTGGGTTGGTGGTCTATAGTAGACACTTACAGCAGTTTCACCTCCATGTGCATGAATGACCCTTAATTCTTACCAACAAGTTTTCATGCTTATACATCTAGGAAGATTAAGAAGACCTCTGCGTTTAAGTTATCCACAGATATCTGTGTACATAGCAACATCACCTGCTGCTAACTAGAAGTCACTTAATTCTTAGTGTACTGAAAAGATTGTGTGTTTGAAAATACTGGGTTCATTCCTTCACAGACACGCTGTGCAAAAAGAAATTACATTTTTAACAAAACTTGTATACATACACCTTTTGTTCTCATCTTCCTAGCTGCTGCAAAAATCTTTCTCAATATATTTTTTTGTCCTTTTCATTCTTACAAATATTTCTTTAGAGAAAGCACAGATTTTAAAAACAAAACTTGTCCTCAATATAAGGCATTTTCCTAAGGAACACATATTTTATAACAAAGACTATGATCATGGTTGCTACCCAAGTGCCATTATGCGGACCTATGAGCTGCAAAAGCATCCAGTATGTGAAAATTTTCACATTTAGGAGACCATACTGTTTTATAAGAGCTAAGGCAATTTCCCAGGTATTACTATCAAAGCAAATAATCATGACAATAAATAAGCATGACTATAGATCAGAGATGTTTAAGTGGCACAATATTATGCTGTCAGACACGGCGCAGTGTTAAGCACCAGTGCAGCCAATCAATACTCAGCATCAAAAGCAGGTATGGTGCTGTGTCATAACATATATAACATCAGCTTATTTCAAAGGAGACAATGTTTAGAAGGGCCTAGTATTGACCGATCAGGATTACTGACTGACATTCTCAGCAACTGCTAGCCTATAACTTCTCTGGATTTATGTTGTTCATTTGTATATAGTAGGTTTTATTAAATCTGAGCTGTGGCACTCTTTGTACAACTCCTTCAGGGAGTGTTTACTGAACAAATCAACCTTTATTGTTACTATAAGGGGAAAGGTGGAGAAAGTACTTTATTCTTTTCCTTGTTTCTAGTTAAGAGATGTCCCATCCTTTATAGGAAGGGTGTCAGATCTTAAACATTTTGGGTTTCTGCATCCAAAAAAAAGCAGAAAAAAATACTGCCAAGTGATATCCACAATGCTTTAGTTCTGACCCATCTCCTACTCAAAAATCTTTTCTAACCTGATAATTTTCCCCAACTTTTTCAAATTTTTATTCTTTATGTTTTTTTGTTTGCTCATAGACCCTGCTAACTTAATCACAGAGTAACAGAATGCCTTTAGTTGGAATCCTCTATTTCATTTCCCCAAGGGGAAGTAACTTTTCCCTCACCTTCTGTCCACCCAAGAGTTTCTCTGCAGAGTTTAATCCTACTTGGATTTCAGTGGAGCTAGGGCCTGCCACTAGCCCTTATCCATGACTTAAGCTGCCAAGTAATCCTGCACTGTAAGAGATAATGTTGTTCTTCCCTGAGATAAGCGATTTCCTCGCAGAGCACTCAGCCTCCTGGCCCTTTTCCTGATTACAGCATAACTGGCAAGTAGTGAGTCTACGTTCGAGCACGAGTGTCCTGGTTTGAGCCAGGATAAAGGTGATTTTCTGGTTTGTACTTTTGCTTTCAGCTAAGTTTCTTGTAAGTAGCTGCACTTGTTGAAATTAACAGAAGTTTCTCAGACAGTGTCTTCTTCTAGGACTGATAACACTTGATGTTTATAGTTACTGCTAGAGACTGGTATATAAGCTCAAGGACACTGTTCTGTTCTGAGGAAAACATTTTACCCTGCAGAAGGAGTAAAGAGGTCCCACCTGAACCCCTCCTCGGGGGAGGCCCGAGACAAGATAGATGCCAGAACTGACCAAACAGAGTATTCCATCCCATACACGTCATACTCAGTATAAATTTGAGGGATCACGAGGGTCAAACATTCCTTTCCTGCCCCTTCCCTTCTTCCTGCCCTTCTTTCACCGGGTTTCCCTGTTTGCTTCGGCATCCTGGGAGGATTCCGTCTGTTCCTCTGCCTGTGGTCCTGATCCATGCCAGCCTGAATCTGTGTGTTCCTGCCTCCAGCTACCCCCTCCCGACTGCTGCTGACCCCAGGAGTCCAGCCTGGACTTTCCCAGGGCTGCCCTGCAGCCTCCGTGATGACATGAGAGTTATTGGGGAAAGGGGGGAGGAACGTGGGATCAATCTTTTCCTGTACATTTGTATATTTGTATATATTTAGTAATCTTTCCTATTTATCATTACTGTTTCATTAAAGTTTTGTAGTTTAGTTTCCAACCCGTGAGTTTCTTTTCTTTTATTCTCTCTCCTTTCCTTATCAGGGAGGAGAGGGGGATTAATATAAAAATCTGTTTCTCGGTTTAATTGCCGGGCCAGTGTTAAACCGTGACAACGAGGAACTAAAGAAGGATGCTTTTAAGAACACAGTTCTATTTCCTCCCATCCCCTGCCCATTCTCTCTCAAGCTCACCAGGCCGCAGCCCCTCCTCCCTTCCGCCCGCCCCGCTCCGCGCTGCTGTTCCCTGCGCTCCTTCACCGCCAGCTGCCACCTGCCCTTCAGAATCCACATCCATCGGGGATGGGAAGAGCCCTGGAGCCCTCTCCTCAGGCGGCCCTGGCTCAAAGGGCCCTCAGGGACCTACCCCTGCCAGCATCGAGACTGGGTTGTATATACATTTGTATATTTTTTCCTTATACCCTGTGTTACTGCCTTCCCCCTGTTCTATTAAACATGTCCCAGGTTTAATTTACATCTTTAAGTTTCTTGTTCCTCTTTCATCTTCCCTTGGGGGGCGGGAGAATGGCTTTGTGTTCTCTCTAGGAGAACAATTCTGCCCTCTGCTTTTCAGTCTGCCCAAGCTGCTAATCCGTGACACCATGTCACACGCTGTGAGATTTTGGTTATATGTATATGCCAGTGAAATTTTCATTATAAAGGTACCAGAAACAAGTAATGCTGTAACAGAAAATGTCATACGAATTTGGCTAGTGCTCTGCCAAGCTGCTTCTAGAGCATAATCAAGAGTGAGCAGGTACACTGAAAAGTGAAGGGAGATAAGGACAGAAGGGGAAGGTGTACAGCTGTAGAATAAGGCTGATTTGAGCTAGTACCTGTATAAAATATTACCTTTTGAGATGAGAAACTGCTCAGGATCTGCTTAGCTCTGAATACAGACAGAAATCTGAAGCAGTTGCCTCTTACATGTGTTCCTCTCTCTCTGATAGATTATTGTGGGCTTTTTCAGTCCCTCTGATCTTTCCTTCCTATCAGAGATTACTTTGTCATTTATATTTATTTAGGAACTCATGTTTTATATCATACAGCCAACAGAACTGTATAAATCTACAGATTTTTGGCACTTCATGGCATCCCGCATCTTTCAGGGACAGAACCACATCATGAAACCTTTTATATCATATAAAATTTAATCCTGTGATTCCTGTTATGACTCTTGCTCATAAAAGTAGCATCTGAATTTGTAATGTTCCTTAGCACTCATTAACCTTGGCACTAGATTAACAATATCAGTGCAAGCAGTAACTAGGGCAGACAAATACACGTTATTATAGAAGAAAGCAGCAGAAAAATGAGACAATGGCATAGAAAGATGTTCAAAGGCTAATCTCATATGAAAACAGATGCTCAATGAAAGTTTATCTCTGAAGGAAGGCTTGGTTATAATTTTTGTGTGTGTTTGGGTTTTTTTATAAAGTATCATTACTTTTATTCATTTATCTCTAAATATTTTTTAGCTTGTAAAAATGAAGAATTAATCTTAATGTTCTGAGGCACGCAAAGTTTCCTGTAACAAGTTTATATACTCTTTAGATCATAGACATTTCAGCTTATTAGAATATGAGCCTTCTGTGTACTTTTTCCAGTGGTTTTAATGGCTTATTTTCTGGGTTTTCAAGAGTACCATCTGTTCCTTGCAACACTGGGCACTGTTACAGAAAATATCACTGCACTATATAGCTATTCTCAAAAAGATAAATAATTGAAGGACACACAACATTTAAAAAGCAGATTTTGTTCTAATGCTTTGTAGTAGCATTTTCTCCCTCTTTTGTTACTGAATTCCCAGGACTTCTTTGGAAGGTTTCTAATGGGAAAACATTATTAGGAGAAATAAAATGTGACAGCAAACAGACAGTGATGTAGATTGTCCCTCGTAGAGCTGAGTTCAGCAGCAGGTGAAAAAGCATATACATTTACTCGTCCAAAGATCACAGACCTTTGTAAAACTCAAAAATGACAGTGACCTTACAAAGCAAAGGGAAGGGAACCAATTTAGCAACATCCCTTGAGAAGCCAAGTTTGCAATTACACTCCTTTTGTGCACACTAATACAAGTGTATGCAATAGTAATAAAAAATTAATAATATAATTGTAAGAATAATAGTTGTAATAATAACAACCACAGCCAAAACAGAAGAGCCACACTCACTTTGCTGAGCTGTATTTTCTTTACTGTACCTTAATTCCACCATTTTAATGGCATTCCTGTCAGATAAAAAATAACCACAAAGCACTCCTCTGCTGATTTTACTCTCATGGAAGCTAATAGCCCACTCTAGGTAGCTGCTTTAGCCCTGCAGCTCCCAGTGATCTCAGTATGAACTGTGGGTGTTCAAACCCTCTTCCAGCTGGGGCCATGAATCCTTACTTATGCTGGGCGCTTTAGCTTGAAGTTGTCAAGCTTATTGGCACAGAAGGTTTTGTCACAGTCTCTTTTCTTGTTGTTGCAAATGAGTGCCTATTTGTGCTTCACAGCTTTACCTTGTAAGCTCTCCACTGCAGAGACTGTTGATTTTTGTGCCCTGCAAAATGCCAGTAATATGGAATTCACACAGGAATGCCTCCAAGTGGGCTCTGAATATCCGCAGGAAAGGAAACTCCACAACCTCCCTGGGCAGCCTGTTCCAGTGCTGTCACCCTCACAGTGAAAAAATTATTTGGAACTGCCTATGCTCCAGCTTAAAATGATTGCCTCTTGTCCTATTGTTAGTCACCCCCAAGAAAAGCTTGAATCCATCCTCCTGGCACTTGCCGCTTACATATTTATAAACATTGATGTGGTCACCCGCCATTCTCCTCCAAGCTGAAGAGCCCCAGTTTCCTCAGCCTTTCCTCATAAGGAAAATGTTCCACTCCCTTAATCATCTTGGAAGCTCTGCACTGGATGCTTTCAAGCAGTTCCCTGTCCTTCTTGAACTGAGGGTCCCAGAACTGGACACAATATTCCAGCTGTGGCCTCACCAGGACAGAGTAGAGGGGGAGGAAAACCTCTCTTGACCTACTAACCACCCCCCTTCTAATGCACCCCAGGATGCCATTGGCCTTCTTGGCCACAAGGGCAAATTGTTGGATCATGGTCATCCTTCCACGCACCAGCACCTCCAGGTCCCTTTCCCCTATGCTGCTCTCCAACAGCTCAGTCCCCAGCCTATTCTGGTACCAGGAGTTGTTCTTTCCAGATACAGGACTTTACACTTGCCCTTGTAATTCATTAAATTTCTCCTTGCCCACTCTCCAGCCTGTCCAGGTCCCTCTGAATGGCAGCACAACCTTCTGGGGTGTCAGCCACTCCTCCCAGCTTTTTGTCATCAGCAAACTTGCTGATAGTACACTTCCCCTTAGTAAAGCCATGTTGGCTGCTCCTGATAAGCGTCTTGTCCTTGATGTGCCTGGAGACAGCACCAAGAATGAGTTGTTCCATTACCTTACCAGGGATAGAGGTGAGGCTGACCAGTCTGCAGTTGCCCAGGTCCTCTTTTCTTTCCTTGAAGACTGGAATGACATTTGCTTTCCTCCAGTTCTCAGGCACCTCTGCTGTTCCCAACGACTTACCAAAGATGCTGGAGAGAGGCCTAGCAATGACATCCTCCAGTTCTCTCAGCACCTGTGGGTGCATACCATCAGGACCCATGGGGTTATGGATGTCCGGCCACATTAACTGCTCCTTAACCCAGTCCTCATCAACCAAGGCAAACTAATCCTTTACCCTGACTTCCTCAGCAGCCTTAGGGGTCTGGGGTTCCTGAGGACATCCTCCAGAATACACAGAGGCAACGAAGGCGTTCAGCAATTCCACCTTCTGTGTATCCTCTGCCACCAGGGCACCCTCTAGAGTTAGTTTTATCTGCGATGTATTTGAAGAAGAGCTTCCTGTTGTCTTTAATCTCTCTTGTAAGGTTTAATTCCAAGGAGACTTTTGCTTTCCTGGTTGCCTCTCTGCATCCTCAGACAACAGTCTTGTATTCCTCACAAGTGGCCAGCCCTTCCTTCCACGATCTATAGGTTCTCTTCTTCCATTTGAGTTTACCTAGCAGTTCCCTGTTCAACCATACTGGTCTCCTAGTTCCCTTTCTTGATTTCCTTCCCATTGTGATGCATCGGGCTTGAGTTCAGACAAAGTGGTCCTTGAGTATTAACCAAGGCCCTTAAACCTCTCGTGATTGCTTTTGTAGTTCTTGATACCAATTCCTTGCTATCCACCTGGAAGACCAAAAATGGGTAGGTAATAAGAAGACCTCACGAGGATTGGAAATTTACTTGTGATGTTCTTTATCCTGGCTCCAGGGAGGCCGTAGGGTTCCTTACAAAGTTGGTCTGGTCTTCATATTGGGCCCTATGCACCCCTCAAGAGGTAGTCACCCACAACAATGACCCTTTTTTTTTCCTTTCTGGAATACATCAAGATCATTGGTTTAGGGTGAGTTGGCCCTGATGGTATTTTTGGCCTATGTGGGGTATTTTCAGCACTGCCATTTCCTTCTGCAAGGCCCCATACCTTTTTTGAAATGCCACTGAAGGTGGTGAAGTTCTTGAGGTAACACGCCTGTCCCATTTGTGGCATTGGCCTGGGACCTGTTCCCATTGTCTCTGCTCCTGTGAGTTATCCTGGGATGACTGGGGAGCTTCCTGGGATAACTGGAGGTCCTGAGATGGTAAGGACTCCTGGGGTTCACTAGTAAGATTTGCCTCCTGAGTCATTTTAGTGGTGAGCAGGCTCTTAAAACACTCATCTAACTCCACCTTACTCTCCCTGATACTCCTCAATCTGCTCACCTCCTCCCTGAGCTCCATTACTTCATCCTGCAGCATTGCCACCCGGTAGAGCAGATCATCAACCTGATCACATGGGACACAGCCATGAGCACTGCTGTCCCCAGCTGCCATGGAAAGGCTGTGGCATTCCCAGCAGTCTGCGACCTGGGTAGCCACATCCTTCTGTGAAGGCACCCTCTCAGTGCTCACATCCATTTTAGCAGGTGCTGAGAGCCCACTCCTCTTCCTCCAAGTAGCCACCATCACTCCTTGAGTAAATTGAAGCTCCTCAGTACCGTGTCCATGCGAACTGCCCTGACATGTCCCTCTGTGCCTGTCCCCGGTGACACGTGGTGACACGTGGTGACACATCCCTCCCTGCTCACCACCCACCTCAGGGTGGTTCAAATCCCCCGCACCTTGCCTGGCCAGGCCCCCGCCGCGCCTGATGGCTGAGCCAGAGAGCTCCCGGGTTTCTTCCCGCGGTTCTGGGCAGCTGTACGGAGTGTCCCGATCTCAGGAAACCCCCATACAGCATCATCTTGTCATGAGCCCTGGGGTTTACCTCGGGTTTTCACTCTCACCACCTCTGCTGATCACTGAACCAACTGTCCTCTTTTAAGTACAAATGGCACACATGGCCAGAACCAAGTCCAGAATCACACCACTGGAGAAAATACACTGTATGCACAGTAGCAGTTGAAATTTACTACTGCTGGCATCAGGCACTAGAGGGGGAAGGTGGTCACAGCACCAAGGGCACCCCAGGGAAGAACAGCAGCACCACCCACAGCATTACTGACCCCCAGACTCCTCCTGTTATCTTAAAGCCTTTATTGTCTATAACAGGAAGGTGGAGGCAACAAATGAGAGCCTCCTGGCCCTCTTCAGCCCTTGCTTCATGAGTCCTGGGGTACCCCAGATGTGTATAANAAGTCTGCCCAGGCCTCAGGAGGCAATGCAGACAACTGAGCATTGGGCACTGACCCCACAGCTCCCTCCTCGCCCTGGTGGTATGCAGCCCTTTGCTCTCCAGTGCTTGGGACACTGATTGTCAAAAAATCACTGTCTGAGCGCTGGGAGAAGTTGATGGTCGTTGTGTCTGTCCTGCAGAGGGGGCAGCTTTGATTCTGCTGTGCCAGCGCATTGCACAGCCCAGGCAAAACTGGTGCCTGCAGGGTGACAGGGAGGCGATGCCCTCCTGGTGGCCATAGCAGATGGGGCAGCACCACTGGCTCTCATCGGCCATGCTCCCTGCAGGCTGTGGTGGGCTGGCGAGCGCTGAGGACGAGCAGCTGCTCCCTCTGGCAGGTGCCGCAGCGGCGGGTGTTGTGTGCTGCAAGAGGGAGAGAGACCACGGTCACTTGCTGTCCTGGGGAGGGGAGGCAGAGGTGCCCAGGTCCCTGGGGAAGGACACCCTCCCGGCCCCCGTGGTTTCCCCAGCGCTCCCTGCCAGCCAGGGCCAGGCTGGGGCTGTGGGGCCGGCAGCTCCCTGAGCCCCATCGCCCGCCCCACGGCTGCCCCAGGAGGACGTTTCCCCACACAGCTCACCTCTGCTGCTGCAAGCACAGCCCGCAGTGCCCGGCTGCCTGAACCTGGCAGGGCCGGGGAAACACACACAAAGGATGGCTCTGGCTCGGGCACCCAGAGCTGCCAACAGCAGCTCCCAAAGCACCAGCAGCACCAGCACCACAAGAAGCCTCGCTCAAGACTCCAGACCTCGCACGAACGCTCGGTCAGAGAGCAGTCAGGAGCCAGACTGAGCCGGGCTCTGCTGGTGCCCCCAGATAAGCAGCCAGGGACGTGAGGTCACAGTCTGTCCTTCGGTGACGTTACCACCCACCACGTGGTGATGTCACAGTGTCCCATCAGCGCTGCCATCTCTCACCTTATCAGTGATGCACCCAGTGTGCCCCTGCACACGTGTAGGAGTACAACACTGCTACTTTACATTCCCTCCCTTGTCATTTCCTAATTGGCATCAATGTCTCACACGAGACACCAAGGCTTCAGCCATTTCATGCTACATACCAGTCTGGTCGATCTGGCCATGGCAGATTTCTTTAGACCTTGTGCTTCCCTAGGAGGCTGCAAGTCTAAGTCCTACAGGCTGCCCACAGTCCATCACTGCTGGCTGGCCAACGGGGCTTACCTGTTTCCCACCACGTAACATTCACAGGAGCCCTGAAAGATGTAATCGTGGAACCATCCAGCCCAGGACAGAAGGGACCTCCAAAGATCATGTGGGTCAATCTTTGATGGGAAAGGGAGCCTAGAGATTACTATCTATTGCCCTCTCCAGTTTTGTCTTGAATTTTTGAGTGACAGAGGATGTCCCTGAGGAGACTGTTCCAGTGAGTGGTTGTTCTCACTGCATTTTTTTCTTGTATCAAAATCAATCCTCTCTCAGTACGTTCAGTGCCCATTGTCCCTCAACATCTGAAGAGAAATGTTAAGTATCAGAGGCATGTTAGGGTAGCTTTTTGGCAGTATCAGTTTTTCCCCAGTCCTGTATATGAAGAATTGAGACCACCCTCCAACATTGCTGCTTCCCTCAGTGGAGGGAAGACAAATGACAACTGGTGCAACATGTCTGTCATGTAACCTGTGAAAAACTTTTGAGTACTTTTGTGCACAGTAGGGCAGCCATTTGAGAAGATAGTTGACATTCATAAATGAATTATTCTGTCACTATCTTTTTACTAGACTGTGTTTATAAAGTTCATAATAAGTTAATTCAAGGCCTTTCCTCCATGTACTTATGGAAGTGTCCCAGAGTATTTAGTTATTAATTCAGTAATTAATAATTATTAACTTAGTACATTTAGTAATATGGTAATGAAATTCTCCAGGAGGGTCACTTGAAAAGACAGTACAAAAGAAGAGACAAGGAAAAAGAAGGAAGGACTAGAAGGAAAAGGAAAAAAAGGAGAGAGAGGGAGAGTGAGCAGGAGATGGAAAGGAAAGGGAAAGGGAGAGAGGAAGGGGAAGGGAAGAGACAGTTTTTCTTGATTTACAGGGAAGGGAGGAAAGGCATCCCAGACACAGTAATACAGTATTATGCAGTAGACTGGTTGCATGGTGCCTTCATAATGATGTTTTGCCTTAACATTAGTGTTCGATATTTCTTTGCCTGTGTCACTGAGTTAAAGGATGAGTGTCTTTGGTACTAGGACTCAGTTGTCCCTTAAAATTTCATCATTTTCAGTACTTGCTGGTAAACTTTGTGTCCTTCATGTACGGTAGCTTTAGAAAAGCTAAAGCACTGCTGTGGGATACCAACAAAATATTAACTTTTTCACTGAAAAGAGTTAAGACACTCAAAGAGATTGATAGCTCCATTCACTTTAGATCTATTCTTTGTTATAAGCAGTATGTATTAGGTAGTAAAATAGGAGCTCTCATATTTTTAAATAGGACTTAACAACTCTTTACCGTCAAATTTTTATGTTAAATGAAAGTAGTCTGTGTACTGAACAATTGTGCTGATTTCTACCAATTTATTTCTAATTTACAGACATTTTAAAATTACATTCAGGGACTTTTTTATACTGTCTAACAATAAAAAATATTGTTGAAATTAAATGAGCTGCATTTTTATCTGTTCTGTTCAAGCCACAGATGCTAAATTTGATTTTATTTCTTACACTGAGATTGAAATTCTGTTTTAATATGCAGAACTACAGTCTAGGGAGTCATAAAATGCAGAGTGTTTTCATTAGATGATGGCTCTGCACCTCTAGTTAACAGGAAAGCTGACTCATCAAACAGTAGTGATCAAGACACTGGGGCCTAAAAGGGAAATTTAATACAATGAGGAAAAAATTATGTACCTGTTTTGCAGTATGCAGTGTTTTGCTTTTTGGGTTAAACTCTAATTCTGCCAATAAAACTTTTCTTCAGAAGTACTGCCATTTGTTACAGAACAAGGTAAAGAAAAATTTGAAGAATGTATTATTCTTCCATTTACAGACTATTAGTTACAGAATTTTGGTGGTTGGTTTATAAGCAGTGACTCAGTTTGGTGTTTTTCTTGATGCATGAATAATTTATGGGCTAGGTTTATTTGAGTAGGTTATTGCTCCTAAAAATGTTTTTAGGATTAAAATGTTTTAGTGGATTAAAAAAAAAATAAATATTAAGCCTGAAGAAAATAGCAGGTGAAAAATTAATCCTGCCAATGGTGAATAATATTTTAAGGAAGTATTTTAAATATATCAATTTGGTAATTTTGTTACCTTGATTTGCTATCGTAATTGACTTGGTGAAATATTGTATTGCTGTAGCAGGAAGCACTGTTCTTCAATGTCAGTCATGTTTGATTGGCATTTCATCGAGTGTGGAGATACAAAATAATCAGTTGGAAGCCTCCCTGTTTTAGGGTATGAACCACCATCTTTGGTAGTTTATAAGGTGGTGCCTTGTTTGGAACTGAGAGACACATCTCTGCTTGCTATCAAAATATCTTAGTATTGTCAGTTTAGAGAGTGGTCTAAACTCTTATGAGAGAATGAATCCTACTTGCTCAATAACAAGCAATGATAAAATGAGCAAGAAATCCAAGAGAACAAGAATCTCCAATGCAGAATGATATTTTTGCATTATATATCTTTGCATTTTATCTTTGTTAGCTCCTAAATAACTTCCTTGTAAAGTGCCAGATGCTTCCAATCTCTTTGTTCATCACCGTAGCCCCAGTAGCCACTGGTAGCTCTATTTTTGAATCTTGACCTACATAGTGCTACTCACAACTAACTTTATGTTTAACTGTACAGTGTGTATTTTCAGGAACTGTTTGTGCTTCCACAAAGGGGTTTAATGAAGCTTCAAGATAGAGGTGATACTAATATCTGATTGGCTTTATCCAGAAACAGGTAGCAGCGTGTTTTAAGCAACTGACCAGTTGCTCAGCGCTGGCAAGGCCACACCTCGAGTACTGTGTCCAGTTCTGGGCCCCTCAGTTTAAGAAGGATGTAGAGGTCCTGGAACAGGTCCAAAGGAGGGCAACCAGGCTGGTGAAGGGACTCGAGCACAGGCCCTATGAGGAGAGGCTGAGGGAGCTGGGGCTGTTCAGCCTGAAGAAGAGGAGGCTCAGGGGAGACCTCATTGCTGTCTACAACTACCTGAAAGGAGGCTGTAGCGAGGTGGGAGCTGGACTCTTTTCACAGACGACCTTCAACAAGACAAGAGGACACAGTCTTAAGTTGTGCCAGAGGAGATTTAGGTTAGATGTTAGAAAGAATTTCTTCACGGAGAGGGTGATCAGGCAATGGAATGGTCTGCCCGGTGAGGTGGTGGATTCTCCGTCCCTGGAGACATTTAAAAAGAGACTGGATGTGGCACTCAGTGCCATGGTCTAGCAACCGCACCGGTGGGTCAAGGGTTGGACTTGATGATCTCTGAGGTCCCTTCCAACCCGGCTAATTCTATGATTCTATGATTCTATGATCATGCTGTCCAGACCAGGTAGCACTGCAGTATCCAGAAATACTGTCTATGGCATACTTCTGTTGGTCATTGGGAAACACAGTTTCATATGCACAAGTCTTCAGGACAACCAAGGGTTCTGTTACCTTCTGGAGTTTTTGCTACATTTGTGAGAGCCAAGACCCTTGGTTAATGTAACGGAGATGGATGCAGAACGGTAGACAGCAGATGAAACCCCATTCTTGTAATGTCCTGTTCAGAGTAGTCCTTTCCTTAATTTTTTGCATGTACATTTAGATATACTAAGAAATCATGCCTGAACTTTCCACTTTTTAAATCTATCTGCTCAGTAAATCATATGAATAGATGCATCATGAAATGAGGCTATGCATGTCCACACTTGCAGTTTCCCTGCAGCAATTTATCATTAATGATATTTAAACTGATCCCATACAATTTGGAAAAGTGTAATTTAGGCAAGAGCACTTGGAAATCCTTTGAAGTAAAGAAATCTGTGCTCATATCTCCCCCTCTGCATGTTTTTGTTTATAAGTGAAAAGAGATAACATCCTTCCCCCTCTCTCCCTCCCAAGGGAACCAATGCATTCCCTTGGTTTTTTTCCACCATTTCAAAATTTTAAGATAAATTATAAATATAGCCAATTGTAGGGGGGTTTTTTTTGAGTTTGGGTTTGAGGTGGGGTTTTTTTGTTTTTTGTTTGTTTAAATTTTATGGAACTAGATCAGAGTAATTACTTATCAATTAAGTTATTAATAATTATTAACTTAGTTCATTTAGTAATGTAGTAATGAAGTTCTCTGGCAAGGTTGCTTGGAAAGAAAATACAAAAGAAAAGAAAGGAAAGGAAGGAGAAGGAGAAGGAGAAGGAGAAGGAGAAGGAGAAGGAGAAGGAGAAGGAGAAGGAGAAGGAGAAGGAGGAGGAAGAGGAGGACGAGGACGAGGACGAGGACGAGGACGAGGACGAGGACGAGGACGAGGAGCTCTGTTTGCTCTGTATGCTTTGAACAAATGGCATAAGACCAGGATTTAACTAGAATACTGCTACCACTGGCCTCAGTGAGCCTGATTCCTTTAGCTGTTCATAAACTGATCCCATACTTTCAGCAGGCAAGTGACAAAACAAGGGATAAATGCAAACTTGGAGGGACCATCCTACCTTTTCTGGCCTGCAATCAAGAGAAGTAGAAGCTGTGAAACTATTCTACACTTACGGGCTTTATCAATTTGTGCAATTTGATGTTTATTGGTGTTACCTGCTTATTTTTTCTCCAGTTACTCTTTGAATCACTTCATGCATTTTTTATTACCATGAGTATGGCAAATCCAGTAATTTACAAGATCTTTTCATGTAAATCTTTATGTCATCTCTTAAAATCTGTAGTCTCAGATCCATTTGAATTGAGGCTTGTACTTGAAGAAGTACACTGAAGATAGACAGTTGTGTAGTCATGTAGTCTGTCAGTGTTCTAACATGGAAATGCTTGACTGTTGCTATATATAATTAATTTTTAATACTGGTTATTCTTCAGTGTATCCACCACTAAAAATGTCATAGAAAATAATTCTTTACTGAGTAGCTCCAAGAGAGCATTTCAGAGATGTGTGTCAAGACAGGACACAAATGTATGGTGGTGGAGAATCCATCCATAAAGGCGTAGTGTTGCCCAGACTTGGAGCCATTTTGGGGTGGTGAGGTTAGGGTGAGGCATGCTCTGGGCACTCCAAACCAATGTGCAAACCCTCCTGTGTTTTACCAGAAAAACTGATAAACTGGTTCTCCCCAGAACAAAAAGTCCTGGAGATCTTTGGATATTTAGTGCTATATCTGATGTGTGCCTATTACTCTGTGGATGACACAGGGTTATATCTTTTTTAAATATAATTTTCTTCTAAGAGTTCACCTTTTTGTTAACACTTATTTTCTCATGTGGTGTTGAATGTTGCTTTCTTTATTTACTGTGTCCTCTTTTGCTTATGATTTATCTATTGCTGGAGTGTAGGTGCACAATCATGTTTTACATCTCCCTGACACAAGGGAAATCATGTTTTATAAAAATAGATTTTTAAAAACTAAAATGTAGTGTTTTTAACTAGATCAAGTATTTTTCTCTGTAATTCAAAAAGGTAGGTGTGGTGTGTGTATAATCTGTGGTATAATTTGCCAGAAGGAACTTCAGACTTTTTCTTAATTTGCTATAATTTGCTATATTCACATATAAAATGCAGGAAGATTTGAAAGTTGTTTTGTCTTTTACTATTTTTCTCACCTGCCTCTTTGGCTTAAAGTGAAAAAAAAATATTCTAGTTGATGAATTCTAAGTCTTACCAAGGTAAGGATCTGAGTCAGAATAAGTAATTCCTGCTGCTTATTTCTACAAAATGCAATACAATTACATCTAGTTTCTTCCTGGTTTAATTTAGTTTGTGCCCTTAGGAGAGATCCATTCACCTTATTTAATTTACCTGCAATACACTGTAGTAAATATTTTCCAAAAAGTAAAATTTAATGAGCTTAAGACATGCATCAGAAGCTTCCTATTTTGTACCTTACCTTTTAAAAAGCTTTTTTTTTTTTTTGGTTCCATTAAGCCTTTACAAGGTGAAAATCAAAATTCCAGAAATGTTCTTGGGTTAGCACCCTTAGTGAGGAGGCTGCTTATTAGTTGAGGCACAATCCTAATCCTGGCACAATCCTAATCCTCCTGAGATCACAGGATTTACTCCCCTGAGCTGCCTTTGGCCCCACCAGTATCACTGCCTGCCTGGGGCAGGACTGCACAGATCTCATGCCCCCAGGCCCTCCAAAAATAAGACTCGAAAGCTATGAGATTGTAAGAAAGGATTTAGTTTTTCATCTGCCTATTAGATTTTAATAATGATGGTTTATATTTTGAGGCTTTTCTATATCAACAAGGAACTAGATCATATACTGTCTTTAAGATGATTCTTATGAAATCACTAAATATTCTGGTATTTGAGGAGGGAATAAATGACATGGAATCACTGCTTGAGATACCAGTCCCAGTGACATTATTAACAGATTTACCACTAATTCATATTAGCCAAGATTTTTTTCCATTTTCATTCCAGTCTCCTTTACACCCAAACTGCTGCTGGAGAAACTGGTAGGAATTTTCCTGGAAATGGATCATATATCTGACACCTTCATTCTGTGCTGAGAGATGTAAGTTGCATGGATTAGGTAGAAATTCAGTCCTCCTTATTTTCCCTGTTAGGTGGATACTCTTCACACTCTGAAATTAGAGGTGCAAGAAAAGAATGAAATAACAAACATAACTTTTATGTAACTCTAAGGTTGCATTGTTAATAGTGTAATCAGAATGCCAAAGTTTAGGAGACTGAGAAAATAGTCAGAGACAGGGAAATTTTCTTCCTGGAAGCTGAAGAAAATAATACCATTTATACCTGCCTGAAGATCTGCCCCTTGTTTGCTGCTCTGCATTCACACAGGAATTTCTAATCCTGATTTGCTTTATAAATCTGTAGAATGATAATAGCTTGGTGAGTTACAGCAATGTCAATATCATCCTGAATAAAGCTGTAATTGTATGCTCTGCTAGATGCTGTTTTCTGTAAGCTCCAAGCTCTGGTATTTGTTAATGTCTTTTTAAACTGCAGAAACTTCAAGTCACAAGGCTGTGGTTATTTCTACATTTTAAAAACTTGCACAAGGCTAATGGCACAAAATACCTTTGTCAAGGGTAGACACCAGCATTAGTGGCTTGGGACTAACGACTCAGTCAGTGCCTTGGTTGAGATAGAGCTTACAACCTGCATTTTCATCACAGATCAGCAGCAGACAGCACGTTATACAAACATTAGCACTTAAGCAATGCTTCAGGGGAGGCCAATATTGGGAGAAGAGTTGGTGGGGTTCACGGGCTTTGCCTGCCCCAGAGGGGTCAGAAGTGTCCCCAACCCTGTTCATGCACCCCACAAGTATGCAGCAGCTGCCCCCAGAGCCACGGAGTGCAGAGACAGCATCACTTTGACAAACTACTGACCGGGGCAGTTTATCCATCATCACTAATGAAGCACATTGCAGAGCTGCTTGTGAGAGATTGAGTAATATGGACAAGTCCTACAGAGGACACAGATGTGCAGGGGCCACCAGGGTCTGCTCAGATCTGTTGATCCATCTCCGGTCAAGCCTTCTGGGAAATAAAAGCAGCATGACCCTGAGGATTGTTAGGGACTTGGCTGATTCCCTCAGCTTCTTTAGGTTTTCGTGCAGCCTTAGCGTAGCTGGCAAGGTCAGTTTCACCATGTGCTAATTAAAGTTAAATTGAAACACAGCCTTTTTTCAGCCCAGCTTGATCATGACTCCTGAAGTGCAGAAGCTGGGTGGGTTGCTGGAGAAACTCTAATCTGTGGTAGTAAGTAGTATAAGGGTTGATATCCCTGATCACTTGTGAAATCTGCTTGCTATATTTCACCTTACCTAACTGGGATTTATGCAAAATCTAGGTCTGTGAACTTCCAATGTACTTTCCTGGACACTAAAGCCAAGAGGCCACCAACTATTTGGTGTTTGGGATTATATATTACTGAATTTAAACATTTTTACTTGAATTTACTCAACTAAGCCCACATATTAGCTGGAAATACGAAGAAAACAAATTAATTTACATACAATATTCTCTGGTGTGTCTGAGTGAAAGAGACTTACACTGTACCATTTTCCATCTCATTCTTCTAAGTGTTGGGAATATTAATAGCTAACAGGGTAAAAAAAATGAACTACCTAGCCAGGGAGGTAGGCCTTTTTGAATGGAAGAACTTTTGCAGCAGTTTATCTTCAATCTTGTAAAAAATATATTGAGTAAAAACAGTGCAAACCCCTATAGTGATTCTTCTTTTCGATTCTTGGGGAAGGGTTTGGGGTTTTTTGTTTGTTTGTTTATGATTTGTTTGGTTTTATTTCTTAAAGGTTTTTTTTCTGGTTTTTTTTTTTTTTGTTTTTGTTTTTTTTTTTTTTGTATATCAGTAAATTTCATCTTTTAATTACGGATCTAATAAATTATTAGATTATTTTTTAAAACCATAAAGTTGTCACAGCTTGAATTCTGAGAATGGGGGAATTTATAGCCATGTAGAACTGCTTTGTATCTGTATAGTTAATTATCTTTCCTGTACACGAGTAACTGTGGCAGCTAAAACACCTTTGTAGTGGTATAATGTCCGCACTAATACAACAATCCTTTTCTAAAAACACCAGTATCATTAAGGCAACTCGGTTTTCTATAACAAAAATCTGAATATTTTATTCAGTTCCCAAAAAGTTGTATTTAAAGCAGAAGGGATACATGCAATGGAAACATCAGTGTTACAAACAAGGTTAAATATATTCTGCAGTGTCTGGGCGGTACTGCAGATGCAGCTGTGCTGGCTGAACCAGGGGTCAGTGCAAGCTGTTTTATCTTCCACTGGGTGTTGGTGCTTCAGCAGCTGTGGGTAGAGAGGTAACACTATTTAGGGTAGGTGGTGTCCCCGCTACACCACAGCTTCTCCTTTTTGAAGTTAGACTAGTGCAGTTTTCTCAAGGGGATTTCTCCCATCAGGGTGCTCTATTGGAAGTCAAAAGTAAAACACATTATCGTTCAGGATGAAAAGGCGAGTATTTGTTTTTTGGCTTGAAACATTTTTATTTAAAAAGAACAGCCAAATTTCCAGTAGCAAGCGTATGCTGTAAGTAATTTGCTTGAGGAAGGATGTTCTAGAGCACTTTTCCAGTGTAAGCTGTGAAAAAACAAACCCAAACCAAAACAATGAACCTGAGAAAAATTCCTAAAATAGTAAAACGCTAGTCTTGTTTGCTCAGCTTTTTTCATTCTGTAATGACCAAGTTTCTTGTGACCTGCTCTGGGGAATCACATCTGGAATATAAAAACAAATGGCTTCAAACCAAAGGACTACTTTGCATCAAATGCAAAAAAATATAAGTACATTCTCCTTGCAATCTTACCTGCATTCAGCAGTCATTAGCAGTATTGGAATGATCAAGAAATGGTACATGTTTTTGTGGTAAAAAAGAAATAATTGATGTTAATGTGTCTAGTTTATTGCAGCCTTAGTACAGTTTAAACAATCTGAATTCAGATGCTGCAGTGCAGGTTGTATCTCCTTGTGCTAGGGGCTGTACAAAAAATAAGGGAGAAGGTACTTGTCATAGGAGACACTGGATTCTAAATAGCTACAACACAAAAAAGGAAAGAAACAGAAGCTTTTGAAGATGAAGGGACTGTCCAAGAGTCACACAGTAAATCATGGCAGAGCTAGGATAAAATCTAGACTTCTCAGTTTAGGCTCAGTAATCCCAGCTGTTGAGTATGCTGCTTTTCAGTGCATAGCACAAGCACGCAGTACTTTATAAACAAACACACACCAGACAATTTTGTGTTACTTATTTATTCATAATAACTAAATCCAAGGAGCATTTAAATGCCACAGGCAGGGTTTTTTGAAAGCAATCCCAAATATGACTCCTGGTAAATTAGCTAGATTGTTGGATCCATGATCACAGTAAACCCACTGAAAATACCTCTGTCACTGAAGTGGGTGGTGGTCTATGACAGGAATTTCAAAACAGGTGCTTTCCCTGCACTGTCTGCAGATGCAAAAGCATGCAACAAGGGAATTTGTAAACAACTTCCCTGTCCTATGCAGTTTTAAACACCAATAAACAAAAGTATTAATATGCTTTTCATAACTACTGCCGAACATGCTGATGCCTAGTGTTAGGGACTGCAGTGATGACAAATTTAGAGATTAGAAGATGAAACATGCAGAATATTTTATGCAGAGCAAGGGGCTACCTTTGCTTAGCAGGCAAAAGGCAAAGTCCCTTGGTATCACACAAGACTTTTCTATATTTACATTTTCCTCTTCATGGATTGCAGGAAGCTTGTTGCACTCACAGTGCATGGCACTTCATGGCCATTTTGCCTTTACAGAGTTCAGATTCATTATCTGCCTGCACTGTCTTCCCACCTATAAGGCACACAGTGTTCCTCTTTCCAGGGAAACCTTTATACCTACCTGTCTGCCTCACACTGGCCACAGGACAGCCCCAGGAGGCCACTGTCCAGCTGTGCTATGTAGGAATGGGCCACTCCAGGTGTATAAGCAGGATGTGCCCAGTTATTCAGTTATGAGACAACCAGTGGGGCTGCTCTGGATCTTCTTCCCAGGTGTCTTGCTGTTACGTAGCAAGAACCAAATTCAGCTCTAGCACCATGGCTTTTAGCAGCACAAATGAGCTGCTGGAGGCATGGAGCAGAAAAATGACTGAAAGTTTTGAAAGTCTGTCCTCTTTATTTAAGAGCATATGTGGACGCTAAACCTATATGAAAACACAAGTTCCATGAACAGATGGGAGACTTATCTCTACACAGTTTTCCAGTTATTCGAAATTCATGCATTAGTGTAAGATTACACTTAGACACATAGGAGAATACAACCTGCTGTGATCTGTTGCAGACTTTTTGCAAAGGCAACATGCTCATATCTCAGCTTCATAGAAGAGTCAGAGATAAAACAACAATATTGAAATAATCCTTAATTATTTATTTTCCTGATCAAGATTTCTCTGAAGATTATGATGTACTTGGTCTGAAACATATAAAAGTAGCTTGGCTTTCAGAAAGAATAATTGCTCAGAACTTTCTGTAATCCAATCACAGATTCTTCTGAATGTCTTGCTAGAGGAGACTTACACAGAACACTTATTTTAAGAAAGAAATTTTGGTGCTAGTGGCTCTCTTCTTGGTTGAAAAAGTACAAGATGAGTGTTTCAGTACATTCTTGGCAAATTACAGCTACCCAGTAGTTTAAATTAATATACTAACTTATCTTGCACACATAGTTCTAATTTGCCATTTAATTTTAATGACTAAAGAAACGTTTGTACCATCTGGAAGCTCTCGTTTTATTTTTCCCTGTGTTTTCTGAGGTAGCATATGTAATTCCTTGGCAAACGATCTGGCTGATGACACTACATCTTGTCAATAATTTGTATGCAAAAGATGAACTCCCGTGTGAGTGATAGTTCCTTTGAAGCATGAAAGAGAGCAGACGAAACAGTTTTACCTGAACAAAAATTAAGTGTCTTCTAAATAGATTGCCAAAGCACTTGTTCTAAATGGTGTGTCCCCAGAGACTTGTAGTAATGATCCGAAACACTGCAGCCGTGTGAAAAATCACCAAGATGCTGCCACTGTGCTGTAGCTTGCATCACAGTCAGTGAAGGCTGTCAAATAGAAAGACAGGCTGGTGAGCAGGAGCAAGATGCTGCCAGAGAAGGAACTAAAAAGTCTGGTGTATCGGAGTTGAGGAAGCAACAAACCTGAGAGCATGAAGTGGAAGGCAGGCTGGCAGTGGAGATGGGTGTGTGGATCTTCAGGCCATCTTCACATGACCTCATGTCTCCTTTTCCTGATTTTTCTACTACCCATTTTAGGGAAAGGTTTTGTCCTTATGCAGACTGTTTTCATCACTCTTTTTGTCAGAGTGTGAGGAAAAACACACTTTTCTGCTCTTAACATTATTTCCATTGATTACATATGTTGCTCAAATCCAAAGGAAATTTTGGCATCAAATTAGAACTGAAGAATGAATGTCTGAGAGTAGGCAAAAGGCTTTACTGACACAACACATGCTATGAATAAGTTTCCAATAAAGTTTCCAACTTTAGAATTAAATTCCTTTGCAGCAGAGTAGATCTTGGACTATTTTTAATAGGTTATAAATATCAATTCTTTAACTTTTTCTAGTAGTTTTCTAGTAATTTTGGTGAAGAATTTGAGTAAGACATTTGAAACCAGTGAAATGTAATAAATATAATGAGAATGTGTACATTTCTTTTTACACACATAGAACTTCATATAAAATAACATCAATAACCCAGACTTTAGGATTATCATTTAATGAAATCATTTTCTGAACGGTACTCTTCCACAAAGCAACTGTGTAAAGTTGGTATTGTTTTTATTAGGTTTTTCTATCCTTATTAATATAAATGATATTTTCATTCAGGTATGTTTATTACCTTACAAAATGATCTGCTTGTGTTCATTAACTCTCTTTGCATTGAGAGTTAAACTACCATTTGCAATCTAAAATATTTGCTTTTAATATGACTTCAGGCTGCATTTGTAGGATAGACTTGTTAGCCTTTGTAAACCTTCCCCTTACAAAACTATTTGAATTAAAATAATTTCACTTACATTTTAAATTTTCACTTACATTTTATATGTGTTAAATTTTTAACACTAGACTTGTTAAATTATAATATAACATTTCTTAACACAATTCTCATTTACTTAATCCAAATCCTATACCCAGCAGGTCCAAATTATACAGAATATGTTGGCTACTCACCATGAGTTTTACTGTAACTGTTTCTTAAATCAGCAAACTCTCCAGGCTTTGTTTTATATCTGTGAGTCTGCTTACCTAGTGTAAAGAGAAAAACAAGAAGATAAGTTGAAAAAAACCTTTGCTAATGTAAAGAGAGCAAGAAAAACAATGCCATGGCTTTTTTTGTCATACTGTAAAAAGCAATCTAATTTAATTATTACTCTGTCACTGTGCTAATGACTATTTAGCCTTTACAAATGACAGTCTGCACTATAGCAGAGATCTGACCCATGGTTTTAACACTAAACCCATTTTTCTCTTTTGTGCTAATTTCAATCAGAATGGAAAACGGTGTAATGTTATTACTTGGACTGATTGCAGTAATATATAAAAAATTGTGAAGCTTTATGCATTATATCATTGCAATGGGGCATTTTTGAGATAATGGAGAGGTTTTTGTTAATAGGTTTAACAAAATTATTTTTAAAAGGTTTTTTAGAATAGAAACTTAAATCAAAAATCTACATCACACCAAATAAATTTCTGTTAAAGGATTGAATCCTGGCAGCAGAACTCCAACCAGTATCAGATAGCACAGTCACATCACAAACATTTCCAGCTAGGTATGTGGAAAAATCGTACATGCTGATGCCAGGCTCTCCTGGTTGTCCTTTTTGCTAGATCTGTGAAAAAATGACCATATTCATTAGCATGAGCTGGTGGGTTACAGCCTGCCTGGTGCTCTGTAGTATTTGTTCTCTGCACCACAGGTGTAACTACTGCTTTTCTACTGTTATCTAGCACTGGTTTACCATAATCTGGGCATCATTCCTCTGGCAGTTCAGACTGGGCAGCGTGAGGATTTTGCTGGGGCCTCTTGCCCTGCTGGTAGTGGGTAAGTGGGGACAGTAACAGTGGTTGGTGCCACTCCTGCAAACTGCTGCCCCTTATAGCACAGACAGCTTAACAGTTGAAACATAGCATAAATGTTTACATGGTGTTGGGATTTTTTTCAGCTAAAATCAGTGCTGGACTTAATTTTGTAAGTGCAGTAGCTGAAGAGTTAGTTCATAACACATGCAGCTGTCTCTCCCACAGGCCCAACAATTATCAAAAGGGATGGTGTATGTCCTACCAAAAACTCAATAAATGTCTAAGTCTGGTGAAGATGAACCTGCTTTGGTGGAACATTTTTTTCTCATTTCAGTAGTAAGTATCTTCCTAAAGCAGGTTACCTATTGTGATAAAGAAACCAAACAGAAGTCTGTGTGAAATAGGTGAACAGTGTAACTGGAAAAAATGTAAGATGGATGAAAACAGGAGGATGGAGAAACAACAGTAATCTAGAGTGACTGTATTCAGTCAGCACTCGTTAAACATTCTAGTGCTTTAATGATTTGCTGGCCTTGTGCTGTGTTTAGCTATGCAATTGAAATGGGTATAGGGTAATGTGATTGGTGTGCTGCAGGGTATGTCTTTTTATGTACTTCTTGCATTTTTGTTAACTGTGAAAAAAGCCAGTTTTAATTAAGTTGCTTTCAGCTAATTCAGGTTCTCTTTAAAAATGTAATTAAGATGTGTTACAAGTGGCTGAGACATCCTGCCCATTTGAAAATACTGCAATAGAAGTAAAATGGTTTTCCTCTTTTCTTCTCACTGTGACCAAATGTCTGCTGTGGGAAGAACATGCTCAAGTACAACCAGTTGCAACAAAAGTGGTTTATGGATTTTGTTCGGGTTTTTTGTTGGTTTTGCATCTTTATGTTTGGCTTTTTTGTTTCGTTGGTTTTGCTTTTTGTTTTGTTTGGGGTTTGTGAAAGATATTTGCTAGGATGCAGAGCATGCTGACCAGGAGTAGCAAGGTCACTCTTCTCCTGGGAGCTTCAGCACTGTCTCTGTCCTCAGGCATTTTTTCACAGAGCAAGCAGTGAGGGTATAAATTTGCTGTTGCCTTCACCTGTTTGAGCAATGTGACTTTGAAGGCACATCACAGTGTTTTACAGCTGGATCTCTGGCCTCACCAACATGTTTTAACTTGTTTGGTGGACTAAGGATGTCATCTCAAACATCTAAGGTACTGAGTCATGCTGATAAATACTACTGTTTTCTTTTCCTCAAATGGTTCTTGGGTATTTTGCTTGTGACAGGATCCTCCACAGATGGCCTAAGGAATGTTTGGTGTTATGGTAAGCTTTGCTGAGCAGCTCCTATAAAATACAGAGCTTTTGTGACTCTGGGTTTGATTACATGCAGGAATATGCTGTGTCACAGTTTAGGTCCAGCCGGTACCAATCACACCTCCTCTCACTCATGGGACAGGGAGGAAAAAATGCACCCAAAGGCTCATTAATCCAGACAAGGACAGAGAGGTTTTCATCTCCCAATTATGGTCATGGGCAAAAACCCCAGACAGACTCAATTTGAAGAAATTTGAAGAATTTGAAGAAAAATAGTTAATTTAATCTATCAGGAGAAAGCGAAAACATGATGAGATTCCCCCTCCTCTCTCCCCAGGCCCGGGTCGCTTCACTGCTGCCTCCCCCTCAGGGCACAGGGGACGGGCAGGGGGGGTTCAGGGTCAGTTCCCCACACGGTGTTTCTGCTGCTCCTTCCTCCTCAGGGGGAGGACTCCTCACAGCCTTCCCCTGCTCCAGTAAGGGGTCCCTCTCACGGGAGAGAGTCCTTCAGGAACCCCTGGGACATGAGTCCCTCCCATGGGGTGCAGTCCCTCAGGAACTGCTCCAGCCCGGGCTGCCCACAGAGTCACGGCTGCTTCAGGAGCAGTCACCTCCCCTGCCACGGGGTCCTCCATGGCTGCAGAGCCACACCTGCCCCACCGTGCTCCTCCATGGGCTGCAAGGGGACAGCTGCCATCTCACCATGGGCTGCAGGGAAATCTCTGCTTGGGCACCTTCCTTCCTCACCACCCTCAGTGTCTTTAACTCTGCCATTGCTCTCACCTCCTCCTCTCCTCTGCTTTTCAGGTCTTTTTTGAGGTTTTGCTTTCTCTTTCTTGAACATGTTATTTGCAGAGGCACATCCAGCTTCCCATATCTGCTCATCCTTGGCCAAAGGCAGTGCTGGAATTGGAGCCAGGGTAATTTCCATCAGTTTCTCACAGGAGCCACCCCTGTGCCCCCCCCGCTACCCAAACACCACTGCACTGCCCAGAGGTGTGTGGGCATTCAGCACAGGACTAGGAGAAGTGAAGGAAATTCCATTCTTTGTGATAGAGACATCAGCGTCTTTTAAAGGATTTTAAAATCCTGAACCACTACTGACATGTAAGTAAATCTAGTGCCGTTTATAGTTTATTAAATAGTCTTAAGAAGATGATGGATTTGTCAGATCTGAATACTGGTGGAAAAATACAGACTGGTAGTAGTCTAAGAGGGCTCGAAACTTGTGGTATCACTAGAAGCAAAGAGTTCTCTTTAGATAATCATTACATATGGGTAGATAGTATATGTAGAGATACCTAGAAGTTCTTCAGAGAAAGGTTGATCAAATTCAAAGGTAACAATTTAGATAAAATTACAGAATTTTGTATGCTTAGCTGAGATTAAACCATTATGTTGGTCAGGATTTGTTTTCAGTGTTTGATACCTGAAGATATTTGCCATTTCATTCAAACAGCATGTAGAAAAGATGCTCTGGTCTGCAGTTACAACCTGGAGATATTCCATGGAATCAAATAATTTTAGGGTCAAAATACTCCAGGGTGAAAAGGGCAGATTTTTTTTTTTTCCACCTGTGTTTATGTTGGGATTGGAGAAATTATTTTTTGACTGCTGGACTTCATTACTAAGCACTTCTGGGCTGATAAAAGGTGACCTCTTCCTGGTGGCTCATTTCACAACATTACCAGGGTTTGATATTTATTACTCCTGGTTTCTGGGGGGTTGTTTTTTTATTTGTTTTTGTTTGTTTGTTTGTTTGTATCTGTGCATTGTGCATTGTTTTCACTGAAAGAAAAATACAGGACAGTCATTAAGCACAATGGAGTTTTCAGACTGTGTTGGTATGGAACTGGAAGAATAAACTGTAAGTTTCTGGAAGTGTGCAGTATTTGCAGTTAATTAACTTGATTTTGCTTCTGTTTTTTTACAAACAAACCCTACGCTTCACATAGATAAAGTGCAAGAAAAAAACAACACTATATAACTTAAGGTAGAAATTGAAAGTTTCCATTGTAAATTTCCTTCATCTTGGTGAATTAATTACTATATGCTCACCATGCTGTTCAAGGATGTTGTCTGATCAATACACTTTTCAGGAGACTTAAACCAATAACTATAAAATTTCATATAGTAAAACATGTTAGAATTTCAATGAAAAAGCAAAGAATTTTAAAAGTGTATCAAAGACCTTGGACCAAATTTTAGAAACTGCTGATTTGCATCCTGCAGTTTCACTTACTTGAATTGATGGCAATTAAGTATTTAATAATTGGATGAGAGTTACCTTTAAACAACTGCACCTAGGCTTTCTGGAACATACAGATCATTGTGGGCACAAGATGACACAAAATAACAAAAAGTCAGAAACTGGGGTAAGGCTGATGATTTCACATGGAAAGTATGAAATTATAGTCATTTAGGACACTGGTATTGTAAGAAGACTGCTTCTTAAAATTTGATGGTTCTGACTAATATTATATTAGGAAATCAGCTTAATAACTGTATACCATTATAAAAAAACAGAAAAAAATGCAATTGTTCTTATTTTAAAGACAAAAGTTTAAAAGTCAGAATAACTGCTCTCCAAAGTTCTTGGCACCCCCTTCACAGTGATACTATTTTTGTTCTGTCAGCAACACCAATGAATACAACTACTATACTGTATAAAATAATTGTATTATATGGCAGATAAAACAAGAGGTATGCATCAGATTATAAATAATTTAATTTTAGAAAGGAATTTTACATCTTAATCTGTTTGACCATCACTTCCACTTAGGCTCCGAAATAAAATTATGTTATTATATTCCTTTCTATAATCTAATATTTCACCCATAAGGAAATGTCAGGTCATATTTACAGCAATCTAGGGGCCTCTAAGCCATATTGGAAGGTCATTCTGTTTGAGCATTGTAAATGAACCTGTCCAACAAAGTTTGGTTAAGGACAACCAAGGACTCATTATACAGTCAATATACCCAAATGCCAGAAAAAGCAATGCAAAGTCTGTTACTGTTTGTCCTTTGAAATTTGAAATGCTGTGAAGCTACAGGAATTTAACCTTTATTTTCAAGCCTTGAAAGCAATTGTATTTAAACATATTTCTGCAGAAAGTATTTATGTTACAGTGCAAATAGCATTAAGCAAAATAATGTTTTGCTAGAATGAGACTCACTGTGTTTTGCTATTATGAAAAATAGAGGCGTACGTTTGTTCTCATGAATTATCCTAGGAAGCTTGACTATCCTTTACAGCCTTCCTAAATTGCTACATAAAAATGGTTAAGTTCTAACAAAAGACCAGCAGATTGTGTTTCCCTTTCTTACACGATTGTGTATGTATGCATTCATTATACACACCATCAGGGAACATGGAAACAAGTAGTTTCCACTTCACTTATCTAACACTTACACTAGAAATCAGTAGAAATAGTGATGTAGCTGTAAGTGGTATGTAAGTCACTAATCAATCTGTGTTCTTCTACAGACAGAAAGAACACATGAATTATATTTCTTTGCAAATTTGTGAAGGGCCAGGGATTAGTCAGTATATTCTGGTTATAAACAATAGATTTCATGTTCTGACTATTGCCTTGCAATGGTGTTTGTCTGTTCTGTAGCATTATAATATTGTCTCCAAGTCACTCCAAGTAGCTGAGATTTCCCAAGATGGTGCAAAACCAGCAGGTTGCTGACAATTACCTCCTGTGGTAAGACATGTATTTTGAGCTATACACTGGTAAACTGAGTCAAAGCACATTAGCACTTTCCAAATTCTAATTCAATTTAGCAATACTTAGCCCCATCTACTTTCTTGATCTATGTGAAACATTTACCCATACGTACCAGGTGCAGACATGATTCTATTTGAAAAGAGAAGTAATATTACTTAAAGCATTGGAGCTATATGCTCTGATACGGACACTGGATAGATGATCTCTCAAGAAGAAGGATTTTTCCTTTCTGGATCATCCCAGTTAATTTTTACCTATAAATAAAGCTAACAGAATTGAAGAATTTTTAGAAAAGAGAAATATTTCTCTTCTTACCACCCTGTGGAAATGTCTGCATTCCACCCTGCAAATCCTTAAAGTTCCAGTGCAGTGAAATGCAATGTATTTGATTTACCACACCAGACTGATTCCTTGTTTCTCTGGAAGGCTCCTCTCTATTTCTCTGGAGGGTGGTAACAAGAGACATGTCAGTGTTGAATACACCACAGGTTGCAGAATCAATCCCTTTGCCAAGCTAGGAACAAGCCTTCAGCGTGTTGGATTTTCTTAGTGCTGTTTACAATGTTAGGCATTTTGTTCACAGGTCTGGTGTCAATGCTCTCATGCTTGCTTCTCAGACATCCATAGCTCTGTCAGGGACTTTTATTATTACTGAAGTGACTTGATGTGTGAAGCAAGTAGTTGTGGGCCAAAGGCTTTCATCTGGGATTACACATGGGTGAGTTTCACTAGAACAGGGAGGTTTTCTTATGAAGTCCAATCTCTAAAGTAGCCAAGACCATCCATTTCTGTCAAGAAATTTCCTCAGACCTACAGTAGAGCCTGGGAGCCCGAGGATGGTGAGGAGTTTCCTTTTTCGAAAAATTCCAGATTATCTTTTTATGTATTTAGTGACTATATTTAGTGAGTATTAGTTTAGTGAGTATTTAGTGACTATAAGAAGCATGAATAAAGTTTGACTGATGGCTAATGGGTTTCCTAATTAGTACACTGTTTCCTTAACCATTCTACAATTAAAGCAAAATTCCTAATACATTTAATACGTTTTATGCTTAGCAGGATGCTGTAAAGGACTAATCCAAAGAGCAGTCAAAAAACTCTGCAGGCCACCTTTCATAACAGGCTGAAAAACTGATTAATTCATGATACTTTCAACACGTGTGTCCCATTATTTAGCAGGAAAAAACCTTTGGTGTTTGTCAGACAGCCTCAGTGCAAATGATCTGTGTCTTCAAGCTTTTTTCCCTTTAAATGGTGTAATCATATTAAGCGTTCCCTGTCCATAGCTCTTCCCCTTTAATTCAGTCACTGGCATTTGACACTTACAAACTAAAAATACAATGAGCTGAGTCCCCAGTTAACATCTATTTATTAAAGATGATATCTCATATATAGGATTACCAGGACTTTTGGCCTGATTTACTATACTAACCATTCCAATTTGGCCCTGGGTAGGGAGCTGTGCTAGTAATGCTGCACCCTATGGTGAAATAGTGCCTAATCAGTATTTATGAACAGGGTTTTGGAAGTCACTAAAGAGCAAAGCTTTCACAATGGACTGAGGGAGAGGTTTTACCTTCTTAAAACACAAATATTTCTAAGCTTTTCGAATTTATATGGCACATTAGGATTGAAGAGTTTTCATTTTTAAATTGCAGTTGAAAATATGTAATGTATTATTGTAGGTAATTTAAATTGAGTGTACCTCTTTCAACCATTAATTCTATTTGTTAAGCTTTGTAATTACTATGCAAATGAGCTTCGGCACTTAAAAATGGCAATATAATGAATACAACAGAGAATAACAGCTTGAAATTCTAACAGTTGTGAAAATAATCGTCTTTTGTTATGTCCAGGTGCTAAATATTAACATTTTTTCAGAAACCTGGCCTCAGGAAAAAGTACAAGCTATGCAAGGAAGCTTCATGCATAGATTATTGTGCTACTCATGACCCATCTAGCCCCATAAAATGGGCTCATCTTCTCTCTGTTCTCTTGATATGGAGAGCAGATTACTGCTCCCTTTTATTCTATGCAGTTACCTTATATATACGGGAAAGTTTTAATCCTGTTTTCCCTTCATCTGATTATCTAAAGTCTGTTTTTAAATCTTCCCCAGATTCCTATATTCTAGACTTCCTATATACTTTAGCTCCTCAGGATTTTTTCTAGTGATTCTGTATCCATAATTTGATATAGGAGTTGAAGTCTTCCAAATGTTTTTCTCAATAGCAGAGGAAATTGTAAGGGTATATTGTTTACATTACAAGCTGTCTTCCAGTTTATGAGGTCCACATGGATCTTTGCTTTTTTCATGGTTTGAAAACATGTTTAGTTGATAACTTTTAGATTCTTTCCTGCAAATTTTTTACCTAGAGGCTTGTTTCTACAACTTGAAATAATTGAAAAGAACATTGGAATATATTTGAGTAATTGGTCTGCCTAAGGAAACCAGCAACAGAGTCATGTCAAATGCTGTCCTGAAACAAAATCTGCTGGGACATTTGACTGTCTTTGACTTCAAATAATTTACTCATCACAGTGAATCTTTAGTTTATCTTGAGGACTCTTTAGAAAAAAAAAAAAATCTTCTTGGTAACATTGCCTCTACTAGCAGCAAATATGAGCTAACACAGACTGCAATTTTCAGTGTTAGAAAAACATTGACTAGGAATTTAGGAATGAGTCTATGCAATCTAAATTATGAATAAATAGTTTCAGTTTACCTAATTCTGTTATACTCTTTTGCAAATTAGAATAGCACTCTGTTCCAAATAAGCTGGGAAATATGTGTATTTGTTTGGTGTAAAGCATAGCCAAAAGGGCATAGCTTGCCCTGAACATGTCCACACAGCTTTTTGTCAGCAATGGAAATGGTATGAATGGTGCAATACGGTACATGTGCATGCAAAAAGTCTGTGTAACTGAGCATAGAAGTTCATATCCTTGAGTTATTCCTTCTCCTGCATGTATGAATATGTGTGAACCCATTTTGAGCTTTTTTGTGACAAATCTTCCAAACTAGTCAGAAATGTAGTTGTTTGATATTGAAACCTGCTAGATTCCTCTGCAAGCTAGTGAGGTTTAATAAGAATAAAAAGCAATGATTTCTAAATCATCTAACAACATTATAAAAAAAAGATACTAGGAGAACTTTTAAAATGTGACTACTAAAATTAATTCCCATATAAGGAGTTCTTCTCTCTTTCCTGGCTAGGGAATAGCAACATGCTGAAGATTAGGCATAGCAAGCAGTGAGCAGAGGAAAGGCCAAAATGTCAGATGAAAAGCCATGGAAGATTTTATTATTCACTCAAGGTGCTGTTAAGAAGGATGAAGGATGGTCTTCAGATACTTTTTTGTCCTTTTTCAGTTTGAATGATGGTCTAGCCAGTTTCATCTCTCCAAGGCAAAGCTGTCAGCTGATACTTGGGAACTGTAAAATCAGAAGTGCTCACATAGTTAGAATATGTTAATACTTCTCACCTGAATAACATAGCCCGTGACTGCAGCTGACAGAGCAAATGAGTAAAGACCATATATGTTAAAGTAAATAACATTTTTTCCTTATTTTTATTTTCTTTTCCTTGCTTCAAGAATGTGTTCCAAGCATTGTATTCTAATACTGTAGTATAGAGACTTATGTATGGTATTATTCATCTTTTTAATATATGCATAAGGCTGGAGAAATTAATAGCAAGACAATACTATTATTGAATTAAAAAACATGGATTAATCCAGTATTCTCCACCAACACATCAGTGATCTATTAATGGAAGAGCAAGTACAACAGTTTGCCCTTTGCAATTGCTTTCAGTGTGGCTTGGTATCCCTCTTACAAAAAAATAGACTGGAGAATCATCTTTGACAAAATGCCATGTACATGTGGTTTAGCACTGTGTGGACCAATTCAGCCACCAGAGGATGGAATGAGACCACATGACCTCTTTGTATACAGTTTTGTGCTGCTGGTTCATGAAATTTACAACTCCTATATGAGCTTAAATCAGTTTATGATTAGCAGTTGTTATCAGACAACCAAGGAACACGTCCCTTATGCCATTTAGTCCACTATACTGTTTCATTCCCTCAGCTCATTACTATGTTAAGCAATCATACAAATAATGTGTTTTATTCAAATGTTTTTTCTTTAGAAGTAATCACCACTGTGAAGGTCACAGAGGAAAATCAATGTGTACATTGAATTTCATGTACATATACATTATATGTGCTTAAGCAAAAAACTACATAGTAAATAAAATTGTTACTGAACTGTTTGGAAAAAAACTTTGTAATAATAATAGCAATAATAATTTTTAAAATCTTCAATTTTGTCTTCATGAACTAAAATGAATGTTGACAAAACCCAAAAAATCATATAAAAATTATTTAAAAATTGTCTTTAATAGAGAAGGCCATAAGCTTCAAAAGGACTAACAGACAACTGCAATGAATTTCCTCACTTCTGTTGTGGGTTTTTTGGAGATATTGTCATTTTTCAATTATTTTTTTTTACTTGTATCTAGAACAGACATGGAGAAATGTATTCTTTCTTTTTCATCCTCTCCCTCTCATACATGCAAGTACACACGAGCAGAGCAAATCTCCATCTTCTTATCCCCTCACTTTATTTATAAATATCAACAAGTGATTGTGATATCATCACTAGTGATCATCATATCATCAATATTATCAAGTGAACATTGTCAATCACAGATATTTTCAGATCTTATTTGTGTTACCAGAAGTGATATCATCAACTTGGTTTTATTTACTGGGTGCCAGTCGAGCTCTAGAACTTCCTTGTATTTCTTCAAAATTGACAACAGCTGGTTTGTTGTTTGAGAGCAGCTTGGCAAATGAGAAGTGTAGTCTTTATTCTCACCAAGCTGTTGCCAGTATTATCTAAAGCAGGTGTGAACACACATGCACACACCAACAACTATTTCTATAGTCCTTATTGTCATGGTATCCATATGCTTTATAGCATCCAACAGGCTGTTGTCTTCACAATACCTTTTCAATACAAGCAGCTGTTTTTATTTCCATTTCACAGGTAGAGGCTAAAGTCAATCTTTGCAGTTTGTCCAATCTGACAGCTGACAGGGACAGAGCAGGGAACTGGGTCTGGCCTCCCAAGGATAAAGCCAAATGCTCTGACTTTAAGAGTCATGTTGCTGTATTAGCAGAGAGGGACTCTTGCCTCATTAGTTTGTCAAATAACTGAGGAAGTTTTGCATGAGGATTCACCTTATTGTGGTAAGACAAACATTTTGAATATGTGCTCCTAATTTTAACTTGTGGAGTGGTGCTTGATAGAAATAATGCAGTTCATCAGGAAATTCTGCCATGCTGAAAAAAGTAGAAGAGGGTAGTTTTTGTTCTTTAAAATGGTGTTAGTCTGAACTAGTATTTTTTTTATATCTGCCACTGGCTAAGTAGACAGGGCTGGGTATGTCTTTTCACTGTCCAGTACAGCAGTTTTAATATCTATAACTTTTCATACATTTTCTCTTCCTTTATCTACGTGTGGAAGAGCTAGATCCTCCTGTCTGCAGCAAAGATATATTTATGTAAATGTGAATTTTATGCATAGTATTTTGATTCTTTCATTGTCACTTTTACAGTAATTTCCATTATTGTTTAAATTTAGTTCAGTGTCAGTTTTTTCACAATGCAGTCACTGGCCCTTGTGTCAGTCTGGGAGAAATACTGATCTGTACTCCATGTCCCATTTTTTGATGGTCTCCTGAAATAAATAAAAGGGATCCCATTGACTTCATGTACTGGAATAGGCTCTAAAGTCCTGTAGAAATGAACCTATGAAGCCCCAATTCCTTGAACCAAAACTGAGTTATTCTAAAATACTCTTTCAGAACAATCTCTTTGCTCACCTCCTGACTGCATGGAAGTAGTCAGCTTTGGTTATGTCTTATTCCCTTTTTGATCTTTACCCCTCTAGCATGTTAGCAGAGAGCTTGTCCCAGATGATAGTGTTATGTCTGAACTCATCACAGGTTTTCTTTTCATAAAGAGGGATTTTATTTTGTGAGTTGCAGTGTTTAGAGGCAGAGACCATAGAGGCTATAGAAGAGCCATCATCCAGTGTAGGGACCTGAGCATTACTGCAGAGCTGCAGTACATGAGGTCTGCAAAACAGAACATGTGAAGCTCAGAGAGAAAGTTTGCGTGGAGATAATAGAGCAGTCCCAAGATGGAAAAAAGTGCAGAGCAAACTAAAGCTACCAAAAGTCCTTAATGTAAGTACATAGCAATTTACATTAGTGAAGTAAAATCCAAAACTGGGAACAAAGAGAATGGATCTGATGGAAAAACCAAAATAGCAGAAACAGGTGATTAGACATAGAAGAGGAACACAGCTGGTGCCCATTAGATCCCAGCCTTATTCCCAGGGATGTACTCAAAGTATCTTGAGTAACTTGATATATAGAAAACTAAAGAAATCCAGGAACTCTTTTGTTTGGACTTTAAAAATTAATATGTCCAGAAGAGGACAGCTTAGCTGTTATCCTGAATAATGTGCAAGGGTATGCTTTTTGATAATGAAGTAAAACTGGACACCAAATACTGTGTTCACCTTTTTCTAAAGCAGTATTTGAAAGGATGACCTACAGTGCTTCTCTGCCATTACCACTGTGTCAGCTTTCAGTAGCAAACAGTGATTTTTGATGCTATTTTCTCACATATTTTTTGCTACACACAACAGAAAATGGGGATTATACCTGTTTTGTGGTAGCTATTTGCATGAGGTTGCTTGAAATAGACATGGGGAGTATATCAAACACCCCTTGTTTGCATTTTAGTCTCTTGGCTCTTAGCACAAAAGAAAGGGTGAAGACCACATGAGAAGAGGTTGTTTGTCACATTTCCTCCTTACTGAAAGTAGGAATGGCAGAACTGAGTCTGTGGAGACTTAAGGCCCCTTTCTAGACATAGACTTCCAAACTAAGCTTAAGTGCTTGATCTACACTGAAAAAAATTAAATCTTTCTACATTTTCCTACTTGTATGCTATAACAAGCACCTATAATGTAGTCTCACAGAAAGTACTAGCTTGATTGTATTGATAATATTTCTTCCACATATTTATCATTCTAATTTTCTCACTCTCCATTTTTTTCTGCCACTTCTGTGCATGCTTGTAATTCTTTTGCTCCCCAGTGACAGTGGCATCCTCACAGCCTCTACAGAAGACACTCCCTTGTACTGTGTTCATGCTATTTCTGAACATTTCAAGCATCCCAGTAATTCATCTTAATTCTTACTTGAGCTACTGTAAATTTTTTTTTTTTTTTTTCTCCTCTTCTCCTTTCCAGGAGCTCATGTTCCAAAGCTGTTTATTTTCAAATCTATCTATTGAGAAGATTATTAGAAGCTTGAGAAGAACACAAAAATAAGCTGGATGAAAATCAGGTGAAGCTTAAACTAAAGCTTGATAAATCCAAGAAAATTTAGCTGATACAGATACATGTAAACATTGGGAGTTGTATTGATGCTGGAGGGTCTTGCAGTTGTACATCTTCCTGGAAATCTTTAGAGCCTTAAGCCCTAAATCTTAAGCCTGAATTAATGTGAAAGTATGGTGTAATGTTTTTAGAATGTGTTGGTCTGTTGTTTTCACCCAGAGGTTGACAGGCTTCCTCCACTAGTATTTGAAAAGGATTTTCTTCTGCAGAATAAAGTCCTGAGAGGAACAGCTCTGTGTAAGTCATGCTTCTGTTGCTAAGACTGTTTTCTGACATCCTGTCCATTTTATAGTGACTCTTCCTTTATGCAATTATTGTAACTTATGACAACCTTTTCTTTTATGATTTCAAGCATGAAAATATCTGTTAAAACAATGTTTGGGCAATTATACTTCCTCAGTTATACATGCTGATTTAAGTTTCCTGCCATCTCTTCTCTGACACAATGCTGAGTGTCACTAATGTTTACACAAAGTGAAGACTTCTGCTTAACCCTGTTTTTTCTTCTCATGGTTTATACATAGCACTTCAAGGGAATCCTCTGAGTGATGTTAGACACGTTATTGTAAAAAGCTTTCTATTTACAGCAAAATTCTTACCCCCAAGAACTTGCTCAGGTTACTGTATACTAGCATATTCAGTCTTTTCACCCCAGAATTTATTCTTCTGTCTTCTTGCAAAAGATATGCAAAAATAAGAACCAGAAGTCTTAGTAGTAGCTATTATATAAATCTAATAAGTCCAATTTTCACCTCAGAGGGATTTTTTTCTCTCTGTCTTGTTGGCAATCATATAAATGCTCCTTTGCAATCTTAATCTTTGTTCATGCTTTTGCAGATTTCATGTAGGCAGAATTTTGGCTTAGAAGAAATTGCTAGTGTAAAGATTTAGAATCTGAGTAATCTCAAAATCTGTGGTAAATGCATCAGAGAGATTCTCAATCTGTTTAGAAATGACATTAATATGAGTCAAGCACATAATTTAGTGGTTGGTCCTGTCCCTGGTTAAAATGGAAAATGTGGACCACCCATGCCTCTTGAAAGAACTGGCAGATGAAGTTGCAAAGCCACTGTCCATCATGTTTGAAAAGTCATGGCAGTCTGCTGAAGTTCCTGATGACTAGGAAAAGAGGAAAGAAAACCCTCATTTTCAAAACTGGAAAAGAAAAGACCAGGGGATCTAGAGGCCTGTCAGTCTCACCTCTGTGCCTGACAAGATCATGGAGCAGCTCCTCCTGAAGGCTCTGCTAAGGCAAGCAGATAACAAAGGGGTCATTGGTGACAACCAACACGGCTTCTCTAAGGGCAAGTCCTGCCTGACTGATTTGGTGGCCTTTTATGATGGGGTCTCAACCTCAGTGGACAAAGGCAGAGCAACAGACATCTGGATCTGTGCAAAGCATTCCCTTCCAACCCAAACCATTCTATGATTCTATGGTTCTAGTTGCATCAGTGAAAGCTGTGGTGTGAGTAGAAGGTGAGACAGTGGTCCCAGTTCAGTAACAAAGTTTTCTTCCTTGTTTCTCCTAATAAGCTACTGGCTTACAAAACAAAAGTTAAAATTGATAGTGTTTGTCTGTTTCTGGAAAACCAAGTATATGGTCTGGAGAGGTTTGTACTGAATATTTTCATTATGCGAGTGCCAGAAAAATGCCCCTTCTCAGTGCAAGATAAATGTTATTTTCAAGAAAATCATGTAAAATGGAATAAAAAAGTTTTCATCTACCAAAAAAAAAAAAACCAAAAAAAAAACCAACCAAACCCTAAGGGAAAGTTTTCATCAGCTTTAAGCACACTGTGTAAAGCTCAACAGTGTTTGACTCTTGAGTTTTATAACTTGCCTACTACATTATTTCAAGACCTTGAACGAATTCCATAAAACAAGGTGTTTGTAGCTATTATCAACTATATATGGTGTTTTGTAATTGTGTTTTAATAATGCTATTAATATTCACCAAGGTGATCTACTTTGAGTGCACTTAATAATACATTTATTGGGTATTCAAATACCCAGCATGAACAGACTGAAATTAAGTAATTATCACGAACCTTGCTAATTTAGCACCTGTACTCAAGCTTTCATTTGCATTGACTTTGAGTTATTACGTTAAAGACAGATTTCTTCTTACCAATTTGAAGAACTGTGATAATATCTGAAAAAGTCTCAGCGAGACAGTAAGAAGGACGCAGGAACTGATTCAGACATTTCATAGCTGGTTCTGCATCTGCATCTTTTAATGCCTTTGACTACTTATGGGAAATTTGAGTATCTTCTGTTGTAGATATATTTGCTATTTTGGACCAGTTGGTACTCCAGCAGGAAGATGCAGCTATCCCTATAGTACTTAAGTTTCGTGATTATTTCCATTATAAGACTGGCTGTTCCACTATCCAGTCTTGATTCAGATTATATTATTGACATATTGTTACTTTTCCCCTTAAAGCCCACCCAAATGTCAGTTTTAAAATAGGAGGAATTTTAATTTTATCCAGAATTTACACCAGAGATCTCAAGTGGAGGTAGTCCTGCTGGCTCTATGGAGAGGAGTGAAATATATGATATTGTTGAGGAATATCTTATGATATTTTTGACTTCTAATGTTTTAATTTAATTTTATTTTACCACAACACATACTAGAGAAAGAATGCTGTAAAATTACTGTAAAATAAAAGATTATATTTAACTTGTCATGCAGGAGCCTTCAGAGGACATGATCTAATTTAGTCCTTAACTCACCCAGTTGTACATGAATATTCTAAGACTTTATACATTAGTAATATGCAAGACAACACTATCATCTAAAAGCTTTGTAGTACCATGGGCATAGCAGCACGAGATGAGCTATTCTTATCCTTTCCTTTGTCTTTCAGGTAGCCGTCTGAATAGTTCAATACAGATGGACTATGGAATGTGTATAAGCAGCCTGGGAGAAGATTTAGGGTTTACAGGAGGTGGGTGTTGCTGTGGCTCAGGGACAACAGGAGCATGGACTAACAGAGGGCAGACAGTCCTTCAGTGTGTGGGTGTTTACTTCAGTGGTCCTTTCTTCTGTTTAAATCTTATTTCTAACTTCAGTGAAGTTCAATCTGTCACCTCTCAGATGATGTTTATGGGGTGAACCACACTGGTTGTGCACCTGGTGTGAATATTTTCTCTGGCTGGTCAAGTTATACACACTTCCTACAAAAGACACAGTGAAAGTAATATATGGTAAAAAATATAAAGGGCTTCCTTGAAGATCAGTGATGAGCATTTAGCTTTTAGGTTATCCTTCTTGTGTTTGTTTTTGGTTTAGTTTTGTTTTGTTTTGTTTTTTTGTTTTGTTTTTAATTCTCAGAAAAAGTCAGAAGACGTGGCATACTAAAATGATCATAGCAAATTTCATATAATAAATTGTTATTCATTGATCTTGTGGAAGTATGGAAGTACTGGGTGTAGCCTTGAGGTGAAGAGATACAAAAGGATGGAGTAAAGGCAAAATGCTGGAGTAAACATTTAGGGGTTTTAAAATGATATTTCAATAAGACAAATAGAGTGCCTGGATTTGTGAGGCTGATTTATTTGATAAAGAGCAGAGGTAATAGTGAAGAAAGATGTTTTAAAAAGCTATGCAGCTCAACTGTAATTTATGTCTCTGAGCTCAATGAAAGCATACATAACAGTTTTCTTAGTAATTATTTGTTTTACGTTATTCTCACCTTTTCACCACAGCCTCCTTTAGCATCCCAGTGCAGCTACTCCTTTCTGAGTGGGAAACTTTAATGGCTATCTATATCATACAGAGTTTGGAGGACTTATTCATTTTTCCTGCAGAAGTTAAATAAAGTGCAAAACTTTCAGCCCATCAATCCTTTAGCAAGCTGTCCAAGGTGACATTTCATTAGCACATTCTGTCAATGGATAAATCGTACAGCATGCTCTGAAGATAAGGTAGAAAACATCCAGTCCTTTTTCATTAGATCCATCCGATGCTGAACCACTAGAGATTACATACAAAAAGCACATGAGACAGAGAAAGCACTATTCTGTCTATAAACTGCATTAATCATTCATTCCCTTCTGAGTGCTTTGAGTCACTGCCCTGTCTCTGGTTAGGTCCAAAACTGGCAATTTAATTTTGAGCTGCATGACAGATACATTTCAAGGAAAATCACAGACATAACGACTCCTGCCAGACTTGATAAAGTCCTCATTCATCAATTAAAGAGCTTCCAATAAGGCAAGATGGATAGAGCAAAAATGAGGCAGATCACATGATAATATGTGCAGGATTGAGGTTGCCATTTTTTTTACTCCTCTTTCTCATGCACGCACAAGTACATATCCCAAAACACACACACACACACACTTCTTTTGTTGATTCTGTGAATAGAAATAATTAGGAAACTTCGAATCACTAGTATGAATTAATTACCTAAGGGATTACTGGGACTTCTTTGCTGCTCTACCGACAGTAAGTGTCAAAGGGCTGACCATCGTTAATAAATACCTGAGGACTCACCCATTTACTGTAGAGTCAAAATTATTTTCTTTTAGTGATTCTTTTTTCTGGCTATGCTGAAAATGAGTGTTCAAATAACAATGATCTATGTTTAGAAAAAGCAGTGTGGCAAAATCAAATGAATCGATAGAAAACACTACATAAACAAGTGAAGCTATGACAAAAAAAGAGACAAAATGTGATAGATTAATCACCATTTTTAATTAGTGAGAAGTCAATTAAAGGGGTACTATGGGGTTTAAATCATGGGTCGGATTCCATGTTAAGGTAGGGGATGCATTATGTATTAAGGAGTCACTTTGCAGAGCAAGGCTTGGCTAAATAAAAACTCATCCCTGCTGAAGGGTTCTTAACCAGACAACTCTGATAAAATTTATTTGTAGATATTGTTCCCTAGGATAAGAAGGTCATATCCTTGTCCATCTTTATTATGTATAAACGAATAATTAAAGACATTCCTGGAATAGCTTTCACACAGAATTCCTCTATTAGGTGGTGACAGTGCAAGTACTGCTGGAAGCTAAACCTCTGTATAAAAATGTTGAATTTTGCTCAGCTCCTTTGATGATACCAGGAGGAACCTAGTAACCCTCATAAACCTTGTTTGCCTTGTTCCTCTCCCTCTTTTGGTTTTGTGTTCTTTTTGCCTTCCTAGCAGCTATTATAACCTGTCCACCTTTATCACTTTCAATCACTAAGAATATGGTTTCTTTTATTCCACAAGAGAAAAAAATGGATGGTCACAGAAGTCAGGCATGTTTGCTTTCCAGTGGATCACCTCTAGAAAAACATTGTTGTTTAACATATTTAAAAGGCAAACGGTTGTGTCCCCACTGGTCCATAATCAAAAATATTACATCTATGCTAGATTTGGAAGAGATTGCATCTTGGAAACCTGGTACCTGACTTTTTTTTGTACCTCATTCCACCTCCAATGAAGGCTTTTTCTGACATTCAGAGAAATGGAAGCCATAACTCCTCATATTCCTGTCTTCTGTCTGCATTTAGAGTGTCACTGGAGGAGACACAGATCATGAACTGGATTTTTCTTGTAATTTAAAGGATAAGAGTAGATGAGCTTGGAAATGGTGGAAAGTCATCTTTACCCTCTCTCCCTCTACCTTTATCTCAAGGAACACAGTAATATTTTCCTTATGTACAAAATACATGGGCTGTGCTCTGAATTTTTACTTTCTTGATGACTGTTATGAAATAATTTATTTTTTACTTGTAATCAGTTTAACCTTTTCCTTCTGATGTACAGTAATGGGTTGTTTACAAGATTTCTTGTCTGCAAATAATTGTTTGAATCTCTAAATGCTGTTTTAAATGGCTATTTTAAATAGCATTTAGACCTTTGAAAGAAATAGTATGGAGACCTTTGAAAGAAGGTCTCCAAATTACTCTTCCTTTCCACCCACCTGCTTCAAAAATGTTTTAAATCTTATACAATGCAGTGCTTGAAAGCGGTTTTTTTAAATGGCTTTTTATGACTGAAAAAAAGAAAATCTGGCAGTTAAAATGTGTTTGTTGAATTCTCAGAATTAATGAAATAGCAATATGACAATGTTCAAGTTAGCAGAAGCAGGATTTGCTCATCTGCTTAGAGGTAATTGTTCTCATACAAAAGTCTGTACTCTTGGTCACAAGATCTTTTAATTTTCTACAATTATGTTAGGCAACATACTGATTCTCATTAAATTTTGGCAGTTAGGAGCACTCAAGTCTTTCTTCACAGAGGTATTTTAATTTTGGACTAAACTTGATCTTTATTTTATGTACTATTTTCCATAAAACTGAAACACCTAATATTAGGAATTATTTTCCACTAGACAGACTCCATGTCATTTGATGACACACTTGCATTTTTGAGATCATAGGCAGTTGCTTGTGCTTTCACAAATATTGAAGAAAACTGATTTCACAAAATTGGATGTTAAAGAATTAATGCATCTTTCATGTATTTATTAACTAACTTGTTTTGAAAGTTTCACCTGAAAGAGAAAATAGTGATTGTGCTGCAAATGGCTTCTTCCACTGACAGTTTCATTTTTCCAAAACATTTCATAGACCTTTTAAAAGTGAAGACAGTAGACACCTGACACTTTTGAGAACAGAGTTAAATGGATTGCATCAAAAAATTTAATCTTCCCCAGATTTTTCACCTTTTTAATGGTTATCCATGCCAAAGTTTTACTAAAAATTGAAGATTAACTTATTTGTTTTTTTACTTGTTTATCTGTTCGCAGATTGTGTTCTAGCCACTAGCCACTGTCTATAATACTAAGTAGTACTAATAGAAAAGGGAAAAAAGACAGTTGGGGTAAATGTCTTTTGCTGTTGCTGTTACAAGGCAAGCAGATGATGTTTAAGAAAGATCATTATCAGCAGGCCTGGAGGTGATTATCCAGATACTCATTTTAGAGGCCTAAGGTGGCATTTAGGATGGCCTTGTAAAGTTGGGCTGAAAAATCTAATGAGGACTTGTTCAAATTTTAAGCCAGGCAATTTGTTGCTCTTACTTGTCTGCTTGGAGTCCCTGATGGGAAATGTTAATGGGCAAAATATTCTATAAGACACCCCAGTCTCCCTCAGAGCTTGAAGGGTTACAGGAATTGCCTCCCTTATTTTCTCCATATTTCCCATGTATGCAAGAAAGGAAGCAAAGCCTCCTTGCAGCTACAGAAGATTCTCTGGCAGCTTTTCCCCTGCTGTGCTTTCCTACTGGGCCAGCAGGGCAGAGAAAAGGGCAAGGGTGGGTGTGAGGAGGTCCTGCTGTGATGATCAGCAACAGACCTTTCACCCTGGGGAATGAAAAAATTCAGTGTACTTCATCTCTGTGTGAGAAAAATGTTGCTTGGAGATTTTTTAGAAAGTTGAAAGCCTACATCAGAAAAAAAGTGATACTGAGGAAAAAACAAGCATGCTGACAAGTCAAAGGAGCTGTTTCCTACAGGCCTACTTTGGGGGCATTTGCTAGTCCAGTGGCACTCATTGAGACAATAAACGTTTTTTCTCCCTAGGAATCTATCCTACAAATGTGAAATAGTTACTTGCGTAAATCCAAACATAAATACAGCACTGCTGTTCAACTGGCTAGATTGTCAGTTTTGTCAGTACTCTACTTAATATGTTTTAATGATAAGAAATTGTTAGATAAAGGTGTTGAAGAATTTGTTTGCTTTGGTAAAAAAGCAAATATTTTAATGAAGTCACTTAAAGAAAGGTAAAAATAAATGTTAGGGGTTCTGTGTATAGAATCTCCAAAATAATTTTTACAACATTTATCATTCTAGCTGAAGCACTTAAATGTCACTGTACTCATCCAATAGTAAAACTTACGGTACTGTTTGCAGGTATTTTTCATAATGCACTTACATTTTCCCCTTCATAAAATTATATTTGGATTACACATATTGTAGTAAAACCATGGCAACTACACAAATGTCAATATAAAATCATGGCCCAAGATATTTTATTTCAAGATTATTTTTGTTACTCTGGCTACAACAAGTTTATTGTAGTTATAAATACAAATAAACTATAATGCATTTTATTTCCATATCTCTATTACAAACAGAATTTTCTTCATGGAACAGTAGCTCTTATAGGTTCTTTGTAACAAATGCTACAGGCTTATTTTCTACTTATATTTTTTTGCCATTCATCCTGAGTCTGGAAGCTTTTAAAGACAGATGAGGAATGGGATTTAAAAAACAAGGTGATTTTTACTTTTAAAAATTCTGAGGATTCTTTGTAAAATCTTAGAACCATGGAACCACTTAGGCTGGAAAAGTCCTTTCAGATCATTATATCCAGCCATTTACTCAGCACTGTCAGGTCCACACCACTGCTAAAACACATCCCTCAGAACCACATCTACATGATCTTTGAATAACCCCAGGGATGGTGACCCAAACACACCCCTCAGCAGGCTGTTCAGTGCCTGACAGCCCTTCCAGTGAAGAATTTTTTCCTAATATCTCATCTAAACCTCACCTGCAACAACATGAGGCTGTTTCCTCTCATCCTATCATTTGTTACCAGGGGGAGAAGTCCAACACCCACCTTGCTACAACCTCCTTTCAGGTAGCTGTAGGGGGTAGTGAGGTCTTCCCTGAGACCTCATCTCATTTGCTGTAACGAAGTTAAGTCTATAAGGAGCTTCTGAGATTGTCTAAAAGGAAAATTTATGCAAGCACTATAAAGCATGCATGCATAATTGTATTTAATTCTTTGGCTACATGATCACACAAATTTGCATACATGCATATTTCTGATTTGTTTTTATGCATGTATATACAAAGATGCCAGCAGATGTATGTAGTGCACCAGCTACATGACATATTTGTGTTGGCATTTTGTTTTATCTGCAAATTTGCGTTTATACCACCAGCAATTTTTTCTTTTTATTTTTAAAAATAATGTATTGTTAAAAAGAATTACTAAATTAGTACTTCGAATTAGGAGACTCTTTATTCTGTTACAGTTTTGAAAGACAACTAAAACAAAAACTAACAGAGAAATGTGGGATGTTACATTACAGGGTGTCTATTCTAGGCAGAATATCATGTGGAAAGACAGATTGAAGAGTCTAGGACAGAAACCATGGGTAGCATGGGACCTACATGCAACGACACAGTAACACTTCATGATTTACTTTTTTTGCTCTGTTGGGCATAATGTTGGTGTTTTGGCTGCCCAAAGACTGTTTTCATACAAGATTTGAGAAAAGTTTCAAGCCATATCGCCACATTATGCATTTGGAATGTTTCAGAAGAAATAAGGCAGTTTCAATAGTACTGGAGTAAAGACTTTTATTCCTAAAAAAATTTAATGTTCATTGAACCATTTGGACTTCTGAAGACTGATTACCATGAGCAGGAATGTGCTCATATCTCAATATGCTCACAGAGGTGCCTAATAATTTTAAAAGTGCACTGCCAGCACTCAGACTTTTTATTCACCTCAAAAGAATTAATATGAATAATTTTTGTTTACTTCTCCCAGTGAGACCAAGGATGACATGACATTTCTTTCCTTCTGATTTTGATCCTTGCTTATAAACAGTGAAACAGAATATAAGAAGTAACCCTTGTTGAATTTTTTCATTCCTAACTTGTTTAGTGACTCTTAATTAATACGTACCAATTAGGTGAGGATGAAATATCATTAAAGCCTAACAGCAGGTCTCAAGGAGCATATAGAAAAGGTTAAAATCATTACTTTCTCAATAATAGCTCTAATAGTCTTCCTTGTAAGATATATAAGGTGAAATTTTTTGTTTTGAAAGGTTAAATATGGATGCCTCATCTCGGGTAGCTTTGAGGATGGGAATAAAGCAGATTTCTTACAATTATAAACCTAGCTGAGCGGTTTCTCTTTTTGACTTGCAACATTTTACACTACAAGCCAATTAGCTATAAGAGAAAACTTTGCCTTCGTTATCCTTTCACACTTTTCCAATAGTCTGTTATGGAACAGAAATGAGGTTTATAGTATGATGAAAGGCATTAATGTACCACCTGTTCTGTACCATAATACTTACTCTGTTTAATGGAATAGAAGTCTTAGTGGGACTTCTTATAAAGATCCAGAGGAAAGAATTGAAAAATATTATTGCCTAATGCAGACTATTTACATTCCTCTTTAAATATATAACTCTTTACGTTCCTGTCTGGTTTCTAACCTCTAACATAAGCCAGTGGGCATGACTGATAATTTACTGGCTAAGATTTGTGCTTAAAGACAAAAGACTAAGAAAAGATGTCCTACATGAAAAGAAATGACAGATCTTTCTTTCCTCTCTAGGTCAGTAAGATCTGGCATCTGTAATAGCATAAGAGTTACAAACAGATGACTTACTAAAAATTAATCTCTACATAAAAATACATGTGTGACTAATAGGAAGACACCCTTGCAGATAGTGGTATAAATCTTACTGCTAGCACTAAACCATTTTAATAATAGGTTAGACTAATGAAATGTGTTATAATTTATGTGCAACAAAGAGTACTATGGTTTTGGTTTGGTTTTTTTTTATATTCTACCTATGACATGAAGCTAAGGGGATCTCTTAGCAAATCCAAATAAACAAGCAGACACAAACCATGTGCTACTCTCCTAAGTATCCTGATAATAAATATCTGTAGATGATCAGCTTCTGCAGATTCAGAAAAGAAATTAAAGCAAATCCTAGCTGTTTACAACTACTTACTATTAAGATACTTGAACATGAAGTAGCTGATCTCCCCCGTCATTTGGATTCACTAGAGATTTTATTTTTCTTCTTTTCTGTAATTAGAGCAGGAGATGATGCAGCCCTGTTGTGCTAAATACACAAACATATGACTCTCCAGAAATCCTTAAGGAAACTTTGAACATGGTTGTCTTTATTTTCATCTTGGTTGTAATGACAGCAAGCAGGAATTTTTCTGCTATTATTTGAACAATAAAAGTATTCTAGTTATTGAAGTTTTTAAAATATTTTAAGAAAGTGAGAAATACAACAATAGCCTATTAAATAGGTAGAATATTGGTGGTGACAAAATTATTAAAATACATGCCTTAGAGAAAGGAGAGTTTGTATAGAAAGTCAGTAATGATACACTGTCATATTATGGGGAAATGTAATATAATTGCAAGCTAAATAAAGAGATAGGCATCACTGATCCATCAATGACAGGTCCAGGGTCAATTCACCTAAAACCCCTAAATTAATTGAAAATTCACCCTAAAGTAATTGGTTACTGACATGTCTAGAATCAATCAAAAATCAGTAATAAGCCAGAAATACTAGTCCTTTTATCTATTTGTGTGAAATACAGTTGCCAGTTTTAGAGTGTATGTGAAATACAAGCTCTAGTTTGTGAAGGGGCTCCAAAAGAAGGTGAAATTCTTTTGTCAGATAGGAATGAAAATTCTGTTTCATTCTGGATCACTCATTCAGACAGTAGACACTGTGTTTCACCTTTAAGATCATCAAGTCCAGCCTGCTACATAAAACCACTTTTGATCTCTAGGTCCTTCAAGATCCATACAGACGCTGTCTGCTGTATTTCTGGAGATAGCAGGACCTAAGGTTAGGACTCAGTGGGAGTGTAAGCAACTAGTGGCATGGAGCTGGAACAGTTTCTACCCCTCTACTTGTTGCTGGTAATGGGTGAGACATCTTTGACCTGAACAGTCATGACCCAGAGCATGCAACACCTTAGCAACCCTGCCAGTGCTTTTTGCTTTCTGCTCACAGCTAAGGAGGCTCATAGCTATCCTCCAGGTTCTCCAAGAAAAAACAGGAAGACATCTCAATGAGGGTCACGGAGGGGGTCTTGGACTCTTAGCTTTCCCATAGACCTGCCTCACCTGCAGACTGAGCTTAGAGGTCACTGATCTGGTAGACCATTGTGCTACACCCTGTGTTTGGGGATAATGGGACTAATCCTTGTCAGTGAGGCCACCACCTCTTCTTGCTTTGTATTGTGCTCTTCATTTTCAGGCAGCCTCAGAGAAGCTTTTAATGGCACTTCTTGCATTTGGAAATTTGACAGGTTTACAGACCAGCATGTGGAAAAGAGCATAACTGGAGATGGAAATATAAGTGTGTATCTATAAAGGCAGGTCTTGGATGTAAGCCAGAGTAACTCCATATTATAGTCCTGATCCCACAAACTAAGAACAAATCAGTAAAAAGCAAAATGGGACACCAAAGCTTACAAAGTGTAAGCTTAATGTGTGTCAAAAAAGCATTATGGACAGAGATGTGGTGGAGACTGAACACAACCTCAGTGTATGTCAGTGAACATAGAAAGAGCATCTTAAGAAGTCATAGATCAGCCAAAGTCAAAATTCTCTCCTTTCTTCCAGCCAAGTGAGATCCAAAGATATGGACAACAACATGGCTTAGTTGTTCAAAGATATATGAAAAATATGTGGGGAAAAGCATCCAACATTTGTACCATTCTACTTAGAAATGCATAGTTCAATAAAACAAATGGTTTTCTAGACTGCATGACTGTGTAAGACATATGACTAAACAGACAATAGATAGGGTATAATGTTATCCTATGCATGAATTTTTTTGAAAATAATTTCAAAAATCTATATTTTCTGCCTTACTGAGCCCTTTAAGTGAAGGGAAGGCCAGAGCTCTGTTAAGGATATCAAGGATCACCAGGAGAAGAGAACATTAAATGTGGAAAAGAACTAATCACACAGAGTCTAGGTCAGAGTGGGCAGTGTAGAGCCTCAGTATTCAAATTTCCTGGTTTCTGTGTGTGTTTCTGTTTAATTTAATATAAAAATAGAAATCTTGGGCTACACATCAAAGTTTTTTGGAGAGAGTCAGTGGCATCACCTGATGTCAGTCAAATGTATATCAATCAACTGAAATACATCAATGTTGGAGAATGGTTCCAAACCTTCCCAAATAATTTGAAAACATAAAAGATTTTTAGGAAACTGTAATATGCAGGGAGATTTAGCCTCAGGAAAACATGGAGCTGTATAAAATCAGAATTGCAGACTCAGGACAACTGAGGAACCCTGAGGGGCCTCCACTCTGACTTGTGACCCAGGACAGGCTCAGCCATTGGATCAGAATGTATGCTGTGGGAGGTGGGAAGAACTGCAGCCTTGTCCTTCTCACAGGCTTCTTGGTTTTGATGTTCCTGCTCCTCCCTTAACAGCCTACTCCTCCCTTAAAATCTGATACACTTCCTAGAATCACAGAATGGTTTGGGTTGGAAGGGACCTTAAAAATCATCTAGGGACAACGTCTCCTGCAATGCCATTTGAAACTTTCAGCCTTTTCCAACCTGGCCTTAAACACTTCTAGGATGGGGGGAGATGGACCCTGAACTTCCCTGGGAAACCTGTGCCAGTGTCTCACCACCCTCATACTAAAGAATTTCTTCCTAATATCTAACCTAAATATACATCTTTCAGCTTAAAACCGTTTCTCCTTGTTCTTATACTACGTGCCCCTGTGAAAAGACCCTCCCCAGCTTTCCTGTAGCCCCTTTCAGGTGCTGGAAGGACACCATGACATCGTCCCAGAGCCTTCTCTTAGTCAGGCTGAACACCCCAACCCAATCTGTCTTCACAGGAGACATGCTCCATCCCTCTGATCATCTTCATGGCCCTCCTCTGGACTTTGTCCAACACCTCTATGTCCTTTGTGTGTTGGAGGCTCCAGAACTGGACACAGTACTCCAGGTGTGGTCTCACCAGAGCAGAGTTGAGGGGGAGAATCACCTCCCTTGACCTGCTGGTCAGGCTTCTTTTGATGCAGCCCAGGATACTGTGGGCTTTCTGGGCTGAGAGAGCACATTGCTGGCTGAAGTTGAGCTTCTCATCAACACCTCTAAGTCCTTTTCCCCAGAACTGTTCTTAACTAAATATAGCTGAACCAAGATAGTGTTTCAAATATTATTTTTTTAATTTTTTTTTTTCCTCTGCAATAGTCAAATAATTGCTTTTAACAGATCCATATCATTAAAATACATCTTTTGGTCACCACAGTGCGAAAGGCAATGCAGTTTAACTGGTAATGTAGTTGGTACCTCAGCTTCCCCATAATGCACACAGTTGTGTAGCTGTCTTGAGCCTATCAGCAGTTGGTGGGTGCCCAAAATTCTGAGGCAACTCGAAGCAGCGAAGCATAGAGGAATGCTTGGAACTACAGTGTTTTCTGGAACACCACAGAGAACCTGGATGTCACCTAAATCCAGAACCTTTCATGAGGAGCTTCTGGGAGCTGCCAAAACCATTTTGATGAAAAAAGTATGAAAAGTGTAACAAAATGTAACATGTAAAACTTTGTTTTTTAAATGAAACACACAGACAGTCTAATCATGCTAAGCTAGCCAAATTTAGAGTAATTTTTTAGGAAAAGAAATGTCCTGAGGACATGAAGAGTTTGAAGACTGCAGAATGGCCATATCCTCTAGGCCACACAAGCCTGGACTGTTGTCTGTGTTGTCAGAAATTATCCAATTAACCTCATTGCCTTTTCATTATATCTTAAACTGTTTTCTTTAAAGAGGTAAATCCAGGAGCTCCAAATTGTGACTTTGTTATATGCTAATGCGTATAACAATTTGCATGCTATGTTTTAAGTTGTTTTTGTGCAAAGTAGGCCTGCCTTCACTGACTTTGCTAAGTGAGCCTGACCTAGCCTCCTTTCTCAGTATTTTAAGCTACTGTCTATAAATTGGTTCTTTAGACTACCTGTGACAAGTGTTATACAACTGTAATGGAAAAATTTTGCTGTAAGATTTTGTCATATTTGTTTCAATGGCATTATAAACATCAAGCCACCATTTCACAGGGGATCATATGTCTAGATTTCTGAAACATCAGAAGAAATATTTCAGGTTTTAATTGGATAAACATTGGAACATCTCTTCCCTTCATTAAAAATCAGAATTGCAGTTTTCAAGATGTTATCCAACTGTACTTCCAACTGTATTTTGTTCTTTGATTTTAACTTCTGAGAATTATTTTGATGTGTCTTTGAAGAACTGATCTCCCTCTACATCCTTGGTTTCATTTAGTTATTATATGTTGTTTTATCTCTGTTGTCTTATCTTGCTTAACTTCCATGTTCTTGCTCTAAAAGTCTTTCATAAAATAGCAAATTCCAGGTGACATATTAGCAAAGGCATTGCTGCAGATCAGCTCCAATTGACTTTGACTTGTAGGAAAACAAGCATTAATGTACAAGCTAATTCTCTTCAGCAAACCAGGAGACATAGCATGTCAATATGGTATTTGTTTTTTTTCACAGGGACTCTGAGAATGTGGTTTAGATGAGCAGAACCTAGGACTTTTCAGAAAAGCGTAGGTCAAAAGACATCATAGAAATTTGTTCCCAGATGTAATGGTGAAAGATTTAATGTGTGAACAAGCACTTCACCCCACACTGTTATTGAGAATGTAGTGAGACTCTACAGCTTCCCAGCTACTTATATCACTAAAGAAACTGGCACTTTTAGAGTCAGTGACCCCTGCTTGTGGGCTCAGCCTCTGTATCCTGCTTACAGTATTGCTCACGGTTGCCTGACAGCCCCATTCAGGCACAATTCACTTCCTATAGAAAGGATTTATGAGTTTCAGGGATCTAATCAGTTCTCAAGGAACTAAGCAGATAAATAGCCAAAGAATGTAACACTTCCAGTGGAATAAATTCATATGTAGAAGCTGGGATTATACATAAGGTGAAGGGTAGGGATAGTGTAACATGGAAGTTAGCATGCAAATGCAATTCCAATTGGAATAAAGATCAAGAAAAAAATATGTGTGCTCACAACTGACAGGTGGATTAGATCCATTGATCCCACAAGCCTGGATCTCTGCTGTCTCAACCCGTGTATATTCTGCCTCTCCTCTTTTTTCAGCTATCTTTCAGAAGGACCCACATCTAAAGACAAGAGATCTTATCTGTGAATCAGAACACATTAACACAGTCTGTTTCAATGAAGATAAAATTATTTTATAAAATATAAAAACATCAAGAATGTTGTTTTCTTTATATTTTATTTTTATTGCTTGAAACAAATCTTAAAGATCAGATTCTGCTACCCTGATATAAAAAAAATTTAAAAAAAAAATTTTAAAAAAAAATTAAAAAAGGATCATGTTTCTTGACTGCAGCAAATAAGTTCACAGGGTAACTGAATATAGTAACTGAGGTATTACTGAAATACTGAAGTCTGTCCCGAGACAACTGAGCAAGTAAAATAGCCTGCAAAATGTCCTGCCTTGAACTGAATTAGTTACACACAAGTGAAAAAACACCCTGTGATTAGTATCCTCCTGAAGGGTCTCAGCAGAGTTTGGGTCCAAATATAAGTAAAGATTAAGTGTTTCTGGTCTGCTCAGCTCCGGTTTGTGAATGAGAAGAGTTGGCTGGATGCACAAGCCAGGATTTGGGAAGAATGTAGGAACAAGGTCCTGGATTGCTGGTAATGCAGGCTATCAGGAATTGTTATCTATACCCTTCTGCTTTATACAGAACAATGTTCACATGAGTTCCTCCCTCTTCACCACTCATAAACATACAGAAGGTTCTCCAGAAACTCAGCTCAGGTCACTACTATTTTTGGCACTTGTTGATAAAAGTTCACTTTCTTTGTAAAAATCCCAATAAAGAAAGGGAAAAGCTGAATGAAAATGTGAGAGGAAACTACCTCCTACAGCACAAACCAGTGGTAATGGTGTCCTCACCAATGATGTAAGATTAGGAATTTTCTAGGTGGATGAGGGGGCTTTTATTCCCACAGGTGGAGGCTGGACTACTGTACAGCAGCTGCCAACACTGACTGCACTAGACACTTTTCTGTTCTTCTTTGGATAAGATTAGTTTTGTGTTTGAAAGGACAAACCTTCATGATGCTTTAAACCAAAAGCATGTATCCCAGCTGTCAAGCTGGGATGTGAGTTACAGCATATCTATACAGCAAAATACAACCTTTACAGTATAATAATGAGAAATGCCATAGAGAAGGGTGGTGATATAGCCATTTTCCCTTCAACATACATCACTAGATGTCTGTTTACCATTCCAGTTGATGTTCCTAGTTCTTCTTACTTCAGTTGCTGCTGCAGCTGTCCTGTTGCATCAGCCCAGCAAAAAGGATAAAGACATCAACTCCCAGATTTGTACAAAAAGGTTTAGTTTAAGAATTTTGAGACTGTAGAAGTAATTCAACTGTGGGTTGATATCTTTTTGGCTGTCTGAGAGACAATAGCAGGTTATCCAAAATAGGTTTATTACATACGATTCCACATTATTTTGATGAGAGTGTTCATATTTTTAAATCTATGCCACAAAATAATGGTAGATACTAATGAAGTTTTTATTTCCTCAGCCTGCTATTTTCTGTGCCTATTTGCCCTGCTGTGTTGTACTGTACCTTGACAGCCATTTCATTTTAAATTAACATTTGCATTTTAAGTTAATATTTATCAACAATAAATCTAAAAATAATGTTGCAATTTTATTTGAAGAAAATTGAAAATACAGCAATTTTGTCATGAAAGGGAAAGATAAAGGCATGCAAAAATACCAACCTTCAGAAAGCGATTTTTTAAAAAACCAACTTATCTATATATTTTGTGTACCACAAAGATAGTCTTTTAAAATAAGAAAATTTCACTCTCACTTTAATAAGCTTTAACTTTCATGTAATCAGATTTCTTTTGATAATCAGTTACAGAGTGTAATTGATTTTTTAGGTCTAATTTTAAGGGCTACTTAAGTAATTACAGACGTGAATAGTTTCACAAATGTGAATGTAAAAATTATTTTGTTACAGCAGTCCTCTGCCTATCAAACATGCAAATTTACATTTATGAATAAATTTCTTAGGGCTTTTAAAACATATTGTCTGAATCCATGAGACTTGTTTTTAATGTTAAGTGAGCTAGTCTTGGAATATACTTTGTTTTGTTAGCCTCTGAGGAACACATATTATCTGTGTTAACAGCCTAAAATCCACAAATGTACCATATTCAGTAAAAGCTAAAGAGAACAGCTGGTGTTTTTCATTTTTTTGCTAGGGATGCGACTTGAATCCCTGAATCACAGTACTGCAATGTGTGGTCAATTTTGTGATGATCTTCACTCTTGAAATATCTAAACTGAATATTTACATCCTTTTCTGTCTTAAGCTCCGAGTGTCACAACCCATGTTTCTGGGACACATGATCAGTGGATCGAATGCCCACATTCAGGAAAGTCAATCTGTATACACCCAGCAAGTCAGCTGCACCCCACATGGCATTGTCCTGCTTCTTACAGGTGTGCACTTACGAATTCTACAGCATGATGAAAGTTCACAAGTATGTTTTCTTTGCAGAAAATCCCTAGACAGAAATTGTAGAATTTGCCTAGCACCATGGGGTTCTTGTTCTTGGATGTGATCACAGCACAGGTGATCACATGAGAGGAGATCTCATGTACAACTTTTGCAGAGGGAGTTGTTTCCAGTTCTAGGGTTGGTCAGGCCTTGTTTTGTGTAGCTAAATCCTGAAAACCTCCAGCAATTAAGTTCCTACCTCTTCTTCTGGCCATCCTGTTCACCTAATCTCCAGCTCACCTGCTCAACTGGAATTTGTGGTGGGTGTCAACTGTTAGGTATTCTAGCAATAGCAAGTAGAATCTGTCCTGCATTAGCAGCTACCTTTCAAATATCTATGGGATTCATCACTTAGCCTGTTTCTTAGCAGTGAACACCCACCAGTATCTGTAGGAATCAAACAGGTAATATGCAATAACAACACCAACCTCCTTAAGAAAGAGACACCAGCTTGGCACATAGGTGACCTAAGACTTAGGATGTGGAGAGATTTTTATCCTGTGTGTAACTACTGAGCTGCACTGTGGTATTTTCCACTGCCATTGAGGCACTGGGCCAGTTCATGCAAATCAGTCTCATGTGGATAAAGAGAGAAAAATCTCATGAGTTAATTCTGTGTCAAACTGCTATGTTGTGAAAATATGATCCCTAGTTCTAAAGAATGGCACTGCACAAAACCAGATCACTCAAAGAGCAGATGGTAATGTTTGCAGCTTTGGGATAGACTTTAGACACATTTCATCATCTGTCTGCACAGCATTTTCTGAAATTTTGCTAAATACTAAGTTTATTGACAGTAAGCTTATGAGCATTAGGAGACAAATTACCAAGTCTCACAGTCAATCAAACATTTTTTTTTAACACTGTATTGTTAGTCAGATAAATAACTTGGGACGACTGTAGCAAATTTCTCCTCCCCACTGCCCATAGCGACTCACTTAAACAGAACTTCTCTCTGTGTTTAACATATCCTTTTGTCTTTACTATGTAATCTTATTATAAAATATGCAAAATACATCCTTCATTGTTCTCCAAGGTTTCTAAATAATTTGTATTTTTTCCGACAAATGTGCAAGTTTATAGTGCTTTAAAAGCTTTCTGATATTTTGACACCTGTTTCATTTTCTCTCTTATTCTAATAGATTTTTTCCTCAGAAATGTAGCAATTGTTTCTGTTATAGATGAGTCAGGTGCCATGAAGTCTCTTTTTAGAGCTTGTTCCACTGAGAATCCCTTTGTCTGTAATCAGGAAAATGGGCTCAGTTAATGTAAATTTCTAAGCATATCTGAGGAAGGAGTAGTCTAGAGAATGTTAGGACTGGAAAATAATGTCTTCACAGTGTATATCCACAAACAACTTGATTTTGCATACCTTTGTTTCCTGTCCTGGATTTTATTTTGTCTTTGATGTTTGTGTTTATTATTGTTATGAACTTTTGAGCTTTAGTCATAACCTGACCTATAGCCTGTAAAAAATTAGGCTGAACAAAAAGGGGGAAGCTAAACAGGTTCTCTGGTGTTTCAGGGATCCCTCTCACCAGGATTAAGACTACAAGATGATAGTCAATTTCAATGAACACAGAGTCTCTTATGGACTGTTGGCCTTAAGATGAACCTAGTGGTAGATGATGATGAGAAAATTCACAACATTCAGTACCACAATCTAAAACTGAGCCTCCTGGTCACAAAAAAACACAAGTTAGTCAAGAGTGGGTGTCTTGTTTTTGCAGGTAAGATGAAAAAAACCTGATAATTGTGAACTGTGGAATATTTGATCTTGACTATCTGACTCCAGGAGGGTCAGGTATTTCTGCCCATACACTGAAGTCGCTAAAATTAAAAAAACCCCAAATCAATATTAAAAAATACCTTCTTGATAACGCTGCCTTATTTCTAGTAGATGGGTATATTTTTTTAGTTTAAGGCATTAGGACACAAATGCTGATCATCTGGTTGTTGTTTGGATATGTTTAATTACTATCCTAATTAATAGGATAGTAAATCTTTAATAATTTGTGGAAAAGCTGAAGTGATATGTCAGGGATGTTTTCTAGGTCGAAGTATAACCATGCAAATAATATGTACAGGTTATATAGGATCAAGGAAGATATACTACAAAGCATACCTCATTCTTTCCAAAAATTTCTGGTATTCAGATTTCATGGGGTGAGACCTCCTAAATACAGTACATTAAATCTGTAAATGTATCACTGGAGTAAATACAAAAATTGAAAGCTCACTATTAGGAGGCTGATTGCATAATTTACTTAGGATATATTGACAAAGAATTTGAGCTGTTATTTCAAGTCCTAATTACTGTACATCATGCTCAGACTAGATGCATATTGTTTGATTAGTTAATTGCTACTACATTTTTTCTTGAGCAAGTTATAAGACATTTTTTTGTTTTGCAATACTGTTGCAAGTAAACAGTACTGTTTACCAGTAAACAGACATAATGAGATTAAACACCTCAGTGTTACATATTCTGTCCTCAACTAACAGTATTAATACTGCTTTATAATTTTTATTAGCACATCCCATATGAATTCATTATTTCTTTCTTCTAAACTGTCTGTATCCAATTGGCACTGTGGTATATATCTACCTTCACAATATATTAATGCAGAATATAGAACAGTAGTTATTTCAGAAGTTCAGAGCATATAAAAGACAAGGAGATTACATAGGTAATGGGCATAGTATATGGCCTGAATACTTTACTATTCAGAAGGTAGAAAGCTGTTTTCCACAGGTATCTGGAATTACGGCTTCGTATCTCAAATATCAGTATGTTGGATAAATGAAGAATGAAAAATGAAAATCAGCTTTTTTTTTAGAGAACCATTCAGAATTCTGACACGACTTCCCCTCCCTCAAGTCTTTCAGCTAATGTGGATCTCCAGGAAACACTGTAACACAAAATTTGAGTGATGGTGTCCTAAGTAGGCAAAGGAGTGGGGTTTAGGTATAAGGGGAATGCTGTCCATGAGCCAAAAAGTCCATGAGATTCCCGTTAGTGCCAGATGAGGGCAGGTAGAAGGGCTCCATTTTCCCTTACACATGTTTTGTATCATGTAACACCGTAAGGAAGAAACACCTGAAATGAAGACTGAATCTTTTGGGAAGAGGCTACCTCAGCCACTAGCATGAAGGCCTTATTGAAGATAACCTGGGACACCAGTGGTTGGTGATGCATGCCTGGCTTTCAGGCTTCAGTGGCTTTTCTTGAGGCAAGGACAATTTATACAGCCATTATGTATGTTATTCATATGTCTTTTCATACATGAAGCGCTGATTTATTTCAAGATTTTGTACATAAAAAGACAATTTAATCTTTTCTGTGTCTGGTTTAACTACAAGGGGCTGATTTAGTTGTGTACATATTTTAAAAGCATCAGAGCTCTGGAATTTTGAAGTAAACATTTTAATGGCTTTTATATTGTAAAATTACCATGGATGGGGATTGCAAAGAAAATCAGTGTAAAATATACCCCATCATAAAGAACTCTGTGCTGGTTATCTGTTGAAAAGAATTCATTTCAGGCTTGCTGCTGTGATTTGCACAACAAGCAGAGTAATTTCTGAGTTTCTGAGTAAGTGTTTTTCTCTGAGAACACAGTCCTGTATGCAATTATAATGGACAATGACAATGCAAGTCAGCAATGCCAATGAATTGGCTAGCAGTGTCTGGGGAAGGCAGAAAAAAAAAGGACTTTGATACTCATTAAAATCACCAGCTACCAGTATAGCACACAAGATAAAATTAGTACCTTGCATTTTCACTACTCACTCATAATTTCCCTTTGAAGAAAATACATCAATTGGTTTGCTAAAGCAACAATTGGTGTTAACAAAGGACGTGAGGCTTCATTACTCTGAGAGACCTGCATATTTGATTGAAAAGAGTAATACTGTAATTTGGAAAGACATATATAGGCATAAGCCTATCTTGATTTTATTGTGTCTACATTCTTATAATTAAGCAGATGTTATTCTTGTGAACTAACACTACATTAAAAATTACTATAAATAATAATCTAATTACCCCCAAATATTCTATATTTAGATCATTACTTCCTGTAAGTGCATCTGAAAATGTCTGCCCTGAGCTTTATTCAAATCAATGAACTAGAATTAAAAGGATCATTTACCAGTTATTAATTCCTAAATCTATGGAGATGCCATAAAAGAGCATGCATATTTTGCTTTACTTCTGTATATCAGTGGAAAAAGATGCCATTATTTCTCAGAATACTCTACACAATAAGAAACAACTAGATGTATTGAGCTTTTTAGGTATGATTTTATTTTTCTTATTACAGGTAAATCATGGTTTCCATGAGCTGAGCTTCCAAACATAGACTCAATTTAGTCTATCTTAAATTTATCTTACTTCTATGCTACAAAAACCATTTGTTTTCTCCAAATGTCCATGTGAGCTTTGGTGACAATGAACTTTCTGCAGATAGATGTGCAGAAATGCACATAACCATTGCAAAAGCTTCTATCCCTTGCAAATAAGAGCTTTCTAAAAGATAGTGAAATGTCCACTGAGGGTTTTCACTTCAGTGGTTTTGCTTTATGCATTTCCCACTTTGCTCAGCTCTGAAATGGCAAAGGACTTCCTGTCCATCTTTTCATAACATTTTGAAGAATGATTGTGAAGCCTTAGTGGCCACATGGAAGGCCACGTAGAAGTAAAGAAGTAGCTTATAAACACAAGGTTTGTAATAAAGTCACTGTGATAATCTGAATGGCTCTGTATGCTCTTATGTAACCTCTAACATCTGTATAAAGTTTTATGTATCTGAGAGAGACACTGCTGATGTATCTTTAATACTTCTAGCAACATTTTTTTAAGTCGTTGACTAGCTTAGTCTTCTCTAAGTCATCCTGATCTTCTCTGATTCACTTGTTCCCCTGACCCATTTAGCAGCGGGCCCTGGTTTTCCTTTTGTCATATATGTATCCATAGATTCCTTTCTTGTTGCCCTCCATGGTCTGTGCCAGATTCAGCCCCAGGCTGGACTTGGCCTACATAACCTCATGCCTGCAACATCAGACAGAAACTATACTTCTCTTCAGTCATCTGCCCCTGTTTCTATGTCTTATACTCTGTCTTTTTGATGTCAGGTCTAGGTCAGTAGTATTTGCTTATCTAGGTAGGTGTCCTGTTGCATTTACTTTCTTCCTACCAGTCAGAATAGGCTCTTCTTGACCTCAGGGAAGGTCATCCTTAATTGTCAGCTGACAACTCTCTTCTGTCCAGGTTATCCCACAGGATTCTTCAAGGCAGATGTGTGAAGTGGTTGAAGTCTGCTTTTCTGAAATGTAGGACTATATTCCTGCTTTTGGGTGTACTAGCTCCACTTAAGATACTGATCTCCAGCATCTCATGGTTACTGAAGCCAAGGCTGCCTCTGATTTTCAACTCTCACATCAGTTCCTCCTTCTTCTGTAAGTATCAGTTCCAGAAGAGCACCTTTTCTCTGTTGACTTCTGTTACCTATCCCAGGAAGTTGCTGCTCCTGCATTAACAAATCTCTCAGACTGCTTGATCCCTGCTTTACTTCCAGCAGATATCAACATGATTAGTCTTCTGAGGGCCACATCTTCTGAACATAACATTTCTTCCTGTCATTTGAGTAAAACCTCACATCCTTCTGCTCAGCCCATCAGGTGGCCTCAGGAGATAGATTACTACAATTATACTCATGTTAGTTTGCCTACTAATCTTGATTCATAAGATCTTTACTGACTGCTGACCCATCCCAAGGGAGAACTCCATACATCTGACGTCTGCTACAGAAGGCTGTCTTCCTCCTCACCTTGCCAGACACTCCCACCTAAAGCCTGTATCCCTCCATCACAGCACTTCATGCACTACTTATCTTTGTGGATGGATTGTGCCAAGAAAGTTTGATATGAACTTTCTTGAAAAGATGTCATGGATAGCTTATGGCTTGGGTGTATTTGGATGTTTCTATTATGACTGGATTGGGACCTTAACCTAATATTCAGAAATTCATCTGAGAAAAAATATATTTAAGGCTAAAAGCAAAGGTAGTTGCACATGGTATTGAAGTTTCTGAAATTCTTTGATGTGAAATGTCAGTGTCCTATAATTTCATGCATTCTTTTATTTTAACTCAAATCTTGTGAATATAATAGTTTGAGAGGTTTGTTTTGTTCTGGTTTTTGGTTTGTTGTGCTTTGTTTTGTTTGGTTGGGGTTTTTATTAGGTTTTTTTTATATGTATAAATATATATATTCAAAACTGGGGAGAATAAGAAGGTTTGCTTTGGAGCTTTGGATCATGTTCTTGAAGGATGGTCATTCCACATGAAAACTGCAGCAAGCTAAGGCACAAAATTCAATTTCTCCTAATATGTGTGTAAGATATGGGATATGAACAATTGTTTAGATTTTGTGTGAATCCTTACACTGAAGTTGTGGTTAAATATGTTTACCATCTGCAGCTTTCTGAAAGCTGTTCTGTGAGTAAATTTGGTATGCTCAGCCAGCAAATACGTAAGTTAGAATGATTTTGAAAAATTGTTTCTTCATAACAATAGGCAATTTCGCTGCCTTACTTAGACAATAGTCAGCAGCTTCTGTTGATTATGTAAAACAATCAGAAACATGGGTTCTTTACCAAATAGTCTATAAAATAACCTATTTAGCAAATGAAGTTAGAAATTTTCATTTTCTCACTTGCAAAATCAGTTACCCTGTGTTGTTTAAAGATGTGTTTAGAATTTTCTGCTAGAGGTTACATAAATCTCAGGAAAATTCCTACAGGAAACACGGGACCATAACTGTGAAATCATCATAAAATATTCATATTTTTGGAAGTAATGTTTATGATTTATTTCCTCACTTCCATATAATAATCTCCCGGATGCACTGACTATCAATTTCCCCACTGATTTTAATTTCTATGTTCTATCTGTGCACATTATTTCAGGCATTATATAGATATTTGCATATCAATGTTATTGCTTTTCTGCTACTGAATGCCAACATGTAGAAATACGGTGTACATTCGCCTTCTTACCTCCTTTAATCAAATTCTTATCTCTGCATGTATTGTTGCACAGCAGCAAGGCAGTGTGACATTTTAAACAGTCCTAAGTGATGACATGGGCAAGAGACGTGGCTACATCAGTGATAAAAAGGAGGCTGGGGTATAGTGTATGGCCATAAACACAGGCATCTCTAGGTGAAAATTAAAAGATCATTTTTGCTGGCAGAGACTATATGTATCTGTGCTAGCAGTGCAAGTCTTACAACAACAAATACCCAGCAACTGTGTTTGCTGCTTTGTTTGTCCCACACATAGCAGCAGGAAAAGCCCTTGGTGATATGCACAAACTAGCCTGTTGCACTGCTAAGCAGATGAACTTAACTTCTGATATTTTGACATGGATGCTAAAAGATGTTCGATAGTGTCAGACATACAGTTTTACAAAATCATGCTGCCGCTGACTTTTTATTGTTAACTTTTAGGTCATGTTTGTGAAGCCTTTGATGGAATGTGATGCATGAACTTGTCTGATCATTCGGAGTCAATTCACAACCAAATACAATTGCTTAAGATAACACAAAAAAAATTTAACTGTTGCACATGCTGGGATAGACAAATGGTTAAACCACTTAGGCATATGGGGATAGCTTAGAGACTTAATTAGACAAGGCTTATCAATTATATTAGTTATTATTGCTTTTGTATTATTAGTATGTTTTTTATGACGATGTATCATTAGCATGTTGTCTTGCGCGATGAAGTAAGTCTGGATTGCTCAAAAAAAAAAAGGGGTAACTGTTAGAGAGTTTTTGGAATAAAATGGACATGTGAGCAATCCTGACTATTTAACTTTAGCCAGAGTGAGCTAAGAGCCGTAAGGCCCAGCTGCAAGGTTACTAAAAGATCCTCTACAGGCCAAAGATAAGGAAGTTGGCAGCAGAAAAGAAGAATAACAGGAACCCTTTTGATGAATGGCTTCAGAGCTTGTTTTCAGGATTGCCTAGTTGGGGGGATTGGCCTGATCAAAGAGGGCCTTGGGTGGGTGGGCATTATGATGTTGTTGTTGTTGGGGGGATGTCTTTTGTTTTCTTGTCTCCACAGGGCCTCAACAAAGATTATCAATGAGGCATGGATTGTCCAAAAAGAAAAAGGGGCAGTTGTGGAGGGATTTCTGAAGGAACAGGGACACCCAGCAATTATGGCCAATCCATGTTTTGAGACCTATGAAGCAGACTGAAGTCTTTAGTCCTGGGAGCAGTAAACAACCTATTCCCAAAGTGTCCTTGAAGTGCGATTAGAAGAACTAGTTTGGCAGATGTAAGACCAGCTTTAAAAAGAAACAGGATGTGTAGTCTAGGTGTAGCTAGTTGCAAGAATTTATCTAAAGAGGCATGGTCTCTGAGTTCTATATAATGCTGTGTGATTTTTAATAAAAATGAGAGCTGTGTTTCAACCATATTGTTTTTAGTCACAGACTCCGTGTTTTTTGCGCTCTTCCTGACGTGTTCTCCCAACCTAGTGCCAAAATGAAGACTGCAAACTTTCACTTGCAAAGACTTGTCATGCTATCCCTGAAATGGGTAGCAGCAATCTGAGGCTTCTAGGAGCAGTTTTGTACATAGCATACACAAAGGCATTTGTCAGAAGGTGCTTCCATGATGTGGTCTTCTTCACTAGGAACTCAGCTGATGGAGATGATCCTCTTAACTTCAAGAAGTTTCCAGTGATGGATCTTTACCATTTTACAGGTAAGATATATGGCTACTGCAGTGCAGTAAAAAGTTGACTCTAGCCCAGTTTCCAAAGAAAAATATACTTTTTTAACTGTGTTGAGAAAACAGACCTCAGGAGTACCAAGTCCCACCAAATTTGGAACTGTGTGGGGCTAGTTCAAGGTTAGATACACGAACCTTGCTCAGATTGAGCAGATGATAAGGGGACCCATTTGCACCAGCTAGCTCACCCACAGAATGAACAGAGACAGCCTCAGACAAGAGGATCATGGATAAAAGGTGACTTACTCAAAAAAATATGTGGTGAAGAAACATAAGTAGACAAACAGATCTATAAAGTTTAGGAGAGAGCAGTGGTCTATGGAGACATGAAGAAAACTAGTTTCAGGCTTTTCAGGAGCAGGCCATGAAGAACTGTCCTCAGATCCTCTGAAATAAGAGTTTGGTTGGACCTCCTGTTCATGGAAGGAACTTTGTCTTCACAATATTTTTTTAAAGATTCCCACCCAGGTATTTTTTTTTTTTGGATCATGTTGTACATGATTTACTGTACTTTTGCTTCTTGAAATATGCTAAAATTTTTCTCATAGTAACAAATGGTTCCAGTGTTGCAAAATGAGAAAAAAACTTCTGCTTTAGATGAAAAATATACCAAAAATAGATTTTAATCACATACTGTCTTCTTGAGATTGTGCTTCATAGAATGGTTTGGGTTGGAAAGGACCTTAAAGATCATCTTGTTCCAACACCCCTGCATGGGCAGGGACACCTCCCACTTTGAGCAGGTTGCTCAAAAAAGGCCTTCAACACTTCCAAGACAAGGGGGAGGAGGGGGTGGCACCCATAATTTTCCCAGACAACTTATGCTGATGTCTCACCACCCTCACAGTGAAGGATTTCTTCATAGTGTTTATTCTACAACTATCTTACTGTTTAAAGCCACCACCCTTGTTCTGTCACTACATGCCCTGTAAAAAGTCCCTCCCCAGCTTTCCTGTAGTTCCCTTTCAGGTACTGGAAGGTCTCTCCAGAGTCTTCTCTTCTCCAGGTTGAACAACTCCAACCCTCAGCCTGCCTTCATAGAAGAGGTGATCCAAACTTCTGATCATCTTTGTGGCCCTCCTCTGGAATTGCCCCAACAGTTTTGTGACTTTCTTTGGGGCCCCAGAACTAGACTCAGTACTACAGGGTGAGATTCTTATGAGAGTGGAGTGCTGGGGAAGAATCACCTCCCTTAATCTGCTGAACATGCCTTTTTTGATGCAGTCCAGGATGCAGTTGGCTTTTTGGGCTGCAGCCACACACTGCTGGCTCATGTTGAGCTTCTCATCAACCAACAACCCTGAATCTTTCTCATCAGGGCTCAATCCATTCTCTGCCCAGTCTGTATTTGTGTTTATGGATGCTTTGACCCAGGTGTGAGACCTTACACTTGGCCTTATTGAACTTCATGAGTTTGCCAAGGGCCCACCTCTCAAGCCTGCCAAAGTTCCTCTGGATGGCCTCCCTTCCCTCCAGTGTGTCTAATACACCACAAAGATTTGTGTTGTCATCAAGTTTTATCAAGTATTTTGCCAGATATGTAGGAAAGCTCTTTGTAGCTATCCATGTAAAGCAACATAATTTGGAGCTTAAAGTTAAGCCTTTTAGTTTGGTTTCCTTGTTCTTAGAGTCTTCTGGTTTTAAAACTAATTACTATTACGCTACTGCAGCCTTGGATATTAAAATTTCCATTCTGCTCAAAACCAGTAATTTCAGACAGACTAGACACAGAGAACCCTAAACTAAGCTAAAATCTTTTCCTACAGTTTTTCATCCCTGAATTGCCAGTCACTGCAGGGGAATGATTGATTTCTGCTTATTATGGGCACATTCTTCTATTTATTCTGTGTCCACTGGAAAGGGAAACCCTTTACTGAAGTGCATTAGGTGAAGTCTTTACTCCAGGTGGTGATTTTTAACTTTTTTTCCTGAGAAACAGCATTTCCTTTCTGAGCTACAGCAACAGCACTGTCCAGGCACTTCATTGACTTGTCACTCTACTGCTCTGCAGAATGAAGATTAGCAATAATTATATTGTTAATAGTGATTTCCTGGATAGGATTACCTGGAGCTTTTGGAACATTCAGTTGGTGAGGAACTGTCCCCACATAAGAGCAGAGGCTGTATGCAGATGTCTTTATTTCAGTTATTAGATATACTTCATTTCCGTCCCTCAGTCTCTTGTGGGAGTTCTTATGGCAGTATTTCTTGTAGCAAGAAGAATTTTCCTCATCAGTATCTAGTATTTCTCTTTGAATCCCTCCAGGACTTCTTCTCCCTCTCCTGTCAGCCATCCTACGTATTTAGTTTTCCTACAACTTTCCTCTCCAAGCTCCATTTAGCCTGTATCACACCAGCTGCAAAGTTCTTGTTAGCTTTCATAATTTCTGATTTATCTGCAAGTTTCTCAGCTTGGCTTGCTCTATCTTTTATATGATTATTTAGCTTTGTGCTATTATTAAGGGAATGGTGCCTTGTGGATCAAACACTGAGTGAGACTATGTGCACTGTTTCCTCTTCTGTCAGAAAGTTTCTCTGAAATCTTTTGTGTGCCTTAGCAGTAACTGGAGAAAGACCATTCTAACTTCCTGGCATTATGTGAAGTACACTTCACTAATGACTGTGACAAGATTACTGGATGACAGTGGAGTGCCATAATCAGTCTTTAGATTTGACTTTCCAAACACATTAGGGCTTTTTACCACCTCTTAATGGAAAACAGTTTAGCATTAAGATTACTTGACCCATTACAAGATGCTTTTTTCAGTGTTTTCACTTTTCAGCCATTCACACTTCAGCCATTTTGATTCAAGTACTCAGTTTGATAACCCAGGATACATGAACAATACTGTCACACAAAATCCACAGAAAAACTTCTCTGCAGTTCTTAGCCTAGCCCTATGAAGGCTACTGTATTTTGTCCAATTTGGACAAAATAAATAAGCCTATTGCTACTATTACTACTACTACTACTACTACTACTACTACTACTACTGCAAGATACAAGAGCATCTTTCCTATTTTAACTTTGCTTGTTTCAAGGGCTTGATTTTGCAGCCCTCATATGAACTTTTAACACAGGTCTTTTTTCATGTGCAAACAAAAAACAATGCCCAAAATTGGCAAAATGCTGTATCTGCTCTAACAAATGCATTAGGATGAAAAAATCAGCAATTCCTTGTCAGTAAATTGCTTCCAAGTTATACAGTGGAGAACAATATAGAACAAATAAGACAAGGCACGTAGTGGGCAATAACTGTGCATACACATTATTTTAACAGATATTTCCTATTAATAAGGCTACTTAGCAGTTCATTTAATGTATTCTTTATTTCTTCCAACAAGCAGAAAATCTTTTCAATTCAGCACTGCTTTAATATTTGATAACCACATTAGTTACTGGAAAATTTTATAAGCAATAAATTCTTGTATGTGACCAGAAGCATTCCAAAGTAGTACCTGTCAGCATTTTATAATAGTGTAGCAGAACAATTTCTTTAAGCTATACAATGCTAGTCCAACTAGGTATGAAAATGTTTACAGGAAAGAATTATTATTTAGGGACATGAACTTCAAAGAGGTAAAGTGATCAGTCCAGGTTTTTCTGCTCCTTAGGCTAATATGATGGATTTCTTAAACTTTTATTAATTTTTCTCTTTTCTGCATCTTGGTAGTAGATCATTGGTGTCATGACAGATCAGCTTCTTGCAACTCTCTGCCACTGAGTCAGATTCTGTAGCAGACACAACAGACCTACAATTTCTGTTTCATATGCTCGTCACCTCCCTTTATTCTTCACCAAACCTTTTTTACAACTTTTCCTATTTTTTTTATGACCCTTGTGACACAGGTGAAACTATTCACAAAACATGGTTGTGTCTTTTTATTCATATATCAGTGGGAAGCAAAGTCCAGAGTCTGATACAAAAACATGAAAGGGGTATTGGGATAAAGTGGGGATCAGCTTCAGTACTCCTATCCAACTGATACTTTGAAAAGATATCTTATTGAATTTGATTAATTTAAAAGTAAAACTAAGTTATTTAGTTATTACACCCTATTTGTATAATTTATAACAGAGAAAAAAAAAACCCTGCAAAGGAGTTCGCAAGTGCAAGAAAAAGGACTATATCAGAATTTCCCTACTTTGTGTGGTAGGATATTGAAGGGAACTTCCAGCAGTAGCTAAAAGTCTTTAGTATCAAGCCATTGGATTTACCCACTTTCAAATTACAAAGATTTGTAATTAATTAATCTTTTCTAATCTACTGCTTAACACAGGCTTCAGCCATCATTTTTCTTATTAAGCCTGTAATTTCTGGTGATGTTTCATGGACAGATTTTTTCATCAAATTCTTACTATTTAAACAACATAAACTGCCTCATAAACTTGCCCAGCAAGAAGGGGTTTGAAATATTTTAAAATAGTTTTGTAAAGGTCCCCATGTGTATCAAAGCATCAGTAAACTAAACAGTGAGTACAGGTACTATTATTCTAATTTTTATTATCAATTTCTATGCTATAATCTGATGCAGATATTTGGGCTTTCCTCCGTTAGGCATCATAATAAATGTGTACTAATCCATGGATTAATACAAGAAAAGCAAAGAGTCTATAGAAAAAAAGACAAAGGAGAGATTGAGAAGTATAGCTGTGAAGTAACATTCTTAAGCATGTGCAAAAAGTTATAAACTAGAAGGACATTAGTGTTTATTTCATGTACTCAGTACGACTTCTCATACATTTTGAAATAATAGAACTCATGATACTCATCATACAAACAGGTAATGGATCAAATAATAGATGTAATTTGTTGTGTTATATTTTAAAGTACATGAGGTGCTACTGAGTTTAACAGTTTGTCAGGATCTTTAAAAAAACTTAGCCTTTCACACAGGATGTGACAGAGTAAACACTTAAGAGAAATTGGAAGGGATGCAAGGACTTACTTTTGGGGGTGTAACTTTAGGGGTCAGAGGTGCTTATAACTATTGGAGGGATGGGTCTCAGAATGCTTCTGGGCCACTGCTCTGGTATTGTGGCTTCTGTGTCCTTTCACTGCAAGCCCATTAGAAAAAGATGCTTTATCTACAAGGCATCTGAAGTGATCATGGTTTCCCCGTTTTACAATGAAAACCGGAACCTGTGGATTCACTTTAGCAGGCAGCTGTTAGTCATAACTAGTGGTGTCAAGTTGACCTTCTCAAAGGCAGATGCAAGTGGTAGGAGAGCTGCTGCTCCATTTGAAGGGTAATTTGACACACCCCAGTAATTACATATCTTCTTGGTTGTAAGACCTGCACAAAAGGATTTGATTTTTGCATCTTTGAGATGGAGAAAGGATGAGGAGAAAATGATAACTCTCTTGTCTGTCTTTCGGCACTCAAATTGCTGACCATCAGCTGAAGGATCCGTTCAGTAATCTTACTGTGATCTTTATGCACACTTAAGTCACAAAAGCAGATCAAATTAATCTTCTTATCATTGTTCAGTTCTGGCTTAGCAGTGTGTATTGGAGTAGTTTTTCATGGCAGAAGTTTGGTCTTCCTTGTATTTCCCCTTAGTTCTGAGTTGACAAGAGATGCAGGGATAATAACTGCCTGTTTTCTAGTGGTTTAGAAAGAATAAGATAGCAGTCTTTGCATGCCATTTCTTGCTTTAAGGTTTTTGCATTCTTTAATACACTTAGGCTTCTTTCAAACATTCAGCTTTAATATTTTGTCATATTTTACAGTTTTAAATTTTACTAATATGGATACAGAATTCATTTGTAAAATGATAACCAAATTCTACAAAATTCTTTTGGACTGGGCTTGTTTCTTTTAGTATCAGAGATAGTCTGATAGCATTGTCTGCCCTAAATTTGGGACACCATGTCATATTATTCCAGAATATACATCGTAAGTACATCTTTTTTCTGAGTTCTTCCTTCTGAAAACCCAGCTTTAAAATTTGCCCCCAAAATAATGGAGAGTTGTGAAATTTATTTGTATTTTTGGGCCAATTTTTTTTTGTTTTATTAAGATCCATTTAAATTATTAATAGTATCAAAGCTTACTGTTACACTGCATCATAAAGGTTAAGGTTCTTTAAGCCGCCAGACAAAGCCAAAGATACTGTATAAAACTAGGCTCAACTTGCTTTCTAAAATTGATTTATTTATCCTAGCTACTAATCAGGTAACTTGAATGGTGTCTGTATTTTATTTTTATTTTTACCTTAAAAGGTAAAATTCAAAACCCTGAGCATCAGTGTGTTTCCCAAGTACTAATTATATTTTGAAAAAAAATCAGAAGATAAAAGGGCTTACATACCAAGCATTAATGATTTCCAAATTGGAGTAACATCATATATAAATGATTTTCATTTCAGAATTTTCATTAAACTGGGCCAGATATGGAATTTCCATTCCTATCAGGTACCAATTCAAGCAAAATTGTCACTGCTTGAAAAGAGAAAAAAAAAAAAAAAAAAAAAAAAAAAAAAAAAAAAAAAAAAAAAAGAGAGGATTCTCCATCTATATACAGTTTATGATATATTTTCTTATTGCTAAGTGATTTTTTTATACCACGGAAGACAAAATCTCCAGAGTCAAAGTAATTTCTTTCTGCCCCTCCCTACACTCCTTCAGATTTCACATATTTTCTCTGAGCAGGGACTGTTCCCTGCACTTGGCACCTTGAACCTTGGGTCCTCACTGCAAGAAGAACCTTGAGGGATGGAGAGTGTCCAGAGAAGGTCAACGGAGCTGGGGAAGGATCTGGAGAGCAAGAAGGGTCTGCAGAACTTCTGAGGAGTAGCTGAGGAACCTGGGGAAGCAAAGGAGTCTGGGGGGCCCTGAGAGGAGGTTGGAGCCAGGGGTGTTGTTCTGTGCTCCCAAGTAACAAGAGATGGGACAAGGGGAACTGGTCTCAAGTTGCCCAGGATGTTTAGATTGGAGATTGAGAACAATTTCTTCCTGGAAAGAGTTGTCAGGCTCTACTCCAGACTGCCCAGGGCAGGGATGGATCCCCACCCCTGAAGGGGCTTCAAAGCTGTGTAGCTGTGATGCTGTGGGCCATGGGTTAGTGGTGGCCTTGGCAATGCTGGGGGAATGATTGGACTGAATGACCTTTAAAGGTCTTTTCTAACCCAAATTATTCCATTCCATGTTTCCAAGTGGAGAGAACTGAAAAAAATTTTGAGTCTCATTAGAAAGAAAACATGAACCAAATAATAAGTGAAAAAAATTCTGCAAAAAATCCATGGAGGACAATTGCCTAAGAAAGTACAAACTCTGTATGATAGAAAACCTCCTCTCTGTTGGGAGGTTGAGTGAAACAGGCATGCAGCAAGAGTTATTCTTAAAGTGGCCTAAAGTTTAAAGGTAAAAAGGCTGATGAAAAAATGGTCTGTGGGTGGAAAAGAGAAGAAAAGGTCTTTGCTTATACATATTTCCTGGAAGAAAAAAACTCTGTAAAACTACAATAACTATCTAACAGACTGTTATTTTGCAAGAACACACAGTATTTCTAGGAAAAGTAAAGAGTCTCCCTTCAGCATACTGCTGTATAATTATAAAACAATTTACGGGAGCAATAGCTTTTGGCAGATGGTTTTACTTTTTGTTGAAAAGTCTTTTGGAACAATAACATAATTCTCTGAAGCAAGATGAACAGAAAAATATACCTAAGAAAGAGGGAAAAAAGGAAGGAAAAAAGTAAATTTTGAAAATAACTAAATGTTATATAGCAGTAGTCCACAAATGACATGTGATGGTAATTCATTGTCTTGTGATACTGTCCTGCTTTAAGCCTCTTTCAAATGTGTCTGTGGGCACATCATACAAAGACATATGTGTACCCTTAGAAACACCCACCCACCCCTTTGCATGCACACCAGTTCACATACTACATATTATGTGTGCTGCTACCCACACACTTTCATAGCTACAGTTTTAACTCTGCTAGGTCAGAACATTCTCCCAGGTACCTCTCAGTCTCAGAGATATTAATTCAAAAGCTGTTCACTTGTTAGCAGCAACCACAGAATCCACTGTGGCAGAAAAGCTCAAATCCTAATATAACCAGTCATCAAGCAAATTAGCAATATGAGTGCTGTTTCCCTGAAAATTTGGCTTTAAATTCTGTAATTTGAAGTCAGAAGTATACAGAAATTGCTGCAGAAATTCATTATTGTTAATATTAATTCTTGTAGGAATTTAAGGTGGCACTTTTTTTGGCACCGTCTCTTCACACAGGAGCAGTAATCACGGTAGCTGCATAACAGTATAGGAAATTAGCTCAATCAAACTTTTTCTCTTCTAATTGGAAAAAGAAGATAATATTTTTTCTTATCATACTTAAGATCTGACCTGAAAAAAACTATATACATATATATATATATCAAATTTTCTTCAGTAAAATATCTGTATATACAAATAATTTATGTTGAAAATACCTGCATGAAATAAATAAAGTGATCTGAACTGTACTCACTTATTTTATACCTAGAAAAAACAGAAAATGTCTAAACAGTAACTTATGTATATTAGCTCTTTTTTTAACTCTGTTATGGGAACTTGATAATCACATCCTTCCTAAGCTTACCATTGTGAGAAGATAGCTGGATAATCCACTGATAGATTTGGGAATGAGTAAAAGTACCTCAACCTTTGCTTATTACTAAAAATTGCATAAATCTAATGGATTTCTAATCAAATTCTTGGCTGAAATTCCTGCTGCAGGGATTACAAAGTTTGGCCTATATTTTCTTGTTAGTCATTACAGCACTAATAGATAAATTCAGGGAAGAACAACCTGATAATGAATCAGAATTTTGGCATTCAGTTTCACTTAAATGTTAACAAACCTTTTTTTCTGTGTCCCACTCAGATTTTTTTTTTCAAATGTTGCAGAGTTAAAGCAAACTTCTTTTAAAAACAACTTGTTTTGTCATTTCATGCAATACCAGTGCAAATGAATTGCAGCCATGAGTCTTAAGCTGAAAAAAAATCTCTTCTGCTTGCATTCTGAGACTGTGTTTATGGAAAACCAGCAGTGATTTTAAATTTATACTGTTTTGTAACATGTTTTGCATTTTACTGTGACTCTTAAAAGTAGAGATTAATAGAGCTGACCACTAAATTGCATTATTTATGATACAGGTAAAATGATTTGGTTTATTTTTTTCACTCTAAGAAATTTATTTTCCTTTGCTGTACTTAAAAACTGCTTCAGAGGAATAATAATCTTCATACTTGATTTAATGAACTAGCTAAACATAAATAAATAAATATAAATAAATAAGGTATGTATTAATTTTATTTTAATATCCTGATCTAAAAAGTTAAATCAATGGTGGAACCATTCTGTCCTCTTTGACCTTTCTGTTAATGTATTTCACTGTGTTTGGGGACAAAAAAGTATATGGTGCAGGAGAGAAGAGTAAAATCTACAAATACTTATTATTATCTATATGCTACTATTTCTATGCCCTTCGATCAGTGTTTAGAAATGCCACAGACTGTCATTTGCAGAATCTAATTTTTAACAGTCCCTGGCTCCTTTGCACGTTTGCTGTCCCCTCTGCAGATTGATGGCTCAAATCCATACTTAACTTAGCACAAAAGAGAGGCCCATGAATGTCATACAGAGAGAAAAAATTCAGTTTCTTAGAGAAATACTGTCTGTCTCTAAGAGGAGTGGGATCTTTACCAGCAGATGTAGGGTTGCTATTTGACAGGCAAGAATTTCTTGTTGCTGGGAAACAGACCTTGCTGAAATAATAGGCAACAGGCATTAGTGCTTGATTCTGAAAGAGTCACGAGGAAGAGCCTTGATTTGCTAGTTGAGGAGACTTGCCTTTTTGCATTGTGCCTGTGCCTGAAATCAAAAGATAAACCATAGTTTGGTTTGTTTGGGAGTGATACTTCCTTCCTAAAAAGCCATTCAATCACTCTGTAGCCATTTTAGGCTAAACTGTCTGCAAATGATTGATTTCTATGTTAGATGGGAGATCTAATTCCTACCGCCTTCAGTTTACTCATACCAAAACAAAGTTAAAATGCTTAGGCTGTGGGAGGTTAGCCTTGCTGATTCCTCCTTTCCCCTTGTGTACAATCAAAGATTGGATCACCGGATCTCATAGTCATTGGATGCAAGTCATTGGAAATGATTCAAAAACAAGCCTCTACTAAATTCCAGAGTGTGTGTTTCAGTTTCTCCAAAGGCTGGGAAATAACATTGAGGTTTCATACTATCACACGGCTATGAATTACTTCTAACTAAAATTTATAGGAAACTGCAGTATACAGCTTGGTATATTTTTCAGTGCAAAAGTATGAACCCCTCATTAAGAGGTCAAATATTAAAAAAAGGTCAGGAAGACAATAGTAATAAAGCCTCTTTTTCTCTGGAAGTAACTTCTAGACTTTGTTTTTTTCTTCTTCTTCTTTTTAAGACATCTGATGTGATACCATGGGTTTTCATACCAAAACACATTCATGGCATAGTATTGAGTGTTAATTATTGCTATCATTAAATGACAAGGCAACAAGCTCTACAAGACCAGTTAAGCTTCTGTATTTCTATTTCAGGATAGGTTTTAATGAGTTTTGGATGAGAACAAAAAGAAAGTGTTTGTCTTTATACCTGAGAACTTCCATACATCTTGGTTTGGCATCGTCGAATATGTCAAAATAATCAAGTTAGGTAAGGCCTAATATGAAAACTTATTCGGAGATGACATTTCAACTGTAGTATTTAGGCGTTTTATAAATAAAGTTTTGATTTTGACCCACCTCCATTCAGTTGAAAGTGAATGTAGGAGAGCAGGGTCTAAGTTTAGGTTTTCAAAAATCTGTTAAATTTGTTTTGTGAAACTAATCCAAAGACAGATCTCATTTGATACCTTTGACCAGAACACAGTTCAGGATAGAGAAAAAGAGTATAAATAACACAAATTTTCCCAGTCTGAGTCCTGGTTCATTGGTATTTCTCACTGCCTATGTCTAGAAGGGGTTTGATTAGAAGATCTTGAGTAAACAAGTGGTAACAGTAAGAAGTGTCTTAAAGCTGAAAATAATACTAATACAAAAGAAAGCCATCACATTCTACAGTGATACCATAAAATTTAGTTGCATCTTCAACCATGGGATTCCCTGTTGATTCTTGTCACAGTTTAACACTGGCCTGGCAATTAAACCGAATAACAGATGCTCTCTATTAATCCCCCTCTCCTCCCTGATAAGGAAAGGAGAGAGAATAAGGGAGAGAGAGACTGGTGGGTTGGAAAATAAACTACACAACTTTAATGAAACAGTAATGATAAATAGGAAAAATTACTAAATATATACAAATATACAGGAAAAATTGATACCGTGTTCTTCCCCCCTTCCCCCAATAACTCTCATGTCACCACCTGGCTCCAGGGCAGCAGCAGGGGGGGGGGGGTAGCTGGAGGCAGGAACACACAGATTCAGGCTGGCATGGATCAGGACCACAGGCAGAGGAACGGATGGTATCCTCCCAGGATGCCGAAGCAAACAGGGAACAGGAAAAGGAAGAGCAGGAAAAACAGGAAGAAGGGTCAGGAAGGTGTTGACCCTCGTGATCCCTCAAATTTATACTGAGTATGATGTGTATAGGATGGAATACTCTTGTTTGATCAGTTCTGGCATCTATCTTGTCTGGCCCTCCCCAAAGGAGGGGTTCAGGTGGGACCTCTTTACTCCTTCTGGAGGGTAAAATGTTCCTCAGAGCTGAGCAGTGCCCTTAGGTCTGCACACCAGTGCCTGGCAGTAACTATAAACATCCAGAGTTATCAGTCCCAGAAGCAGACACTGTCTGAGAAACTTGCTGTTAATTTCAGCCAGTGCAACTACTTACAAGAAACTTAGCTGAAAGCAAAAGTACAATCACCTTTATCATGGCCCAAACCAGGACAATTCTATATTCAGAACCTGTTTTACATCTGACCTAAGTGGTAGTCTAACTATGTCATTTTTAAGTACAAACTTGCTTTGCAGTCGATGCAAGTGGATGTAGCAGAGAGGAATTAGTATAGTGTCTCTTAAACACAGGTGCTGGAGAGTGAGCAGGAAAAGATGAGGGGAAGTGGTGTTACATTTTTGTCAGATACCTAAGTGTACCAGATAAGCTCTGAAACTAGTCAGCTCAGTAACCTACAACTAGTTTAAAATCATGGATAATTCATTACCTACATCTTTCTACTTGTCAAGCATAGCATAAAGATTACAAGTCTTAATTGCTTACCATCACCTTCACTTTGTGACTTTGAGGTTTGGCCCTGCTTTTAAGTCTTCCCAATTGATGTGCATGGTGTCCGGCCATAAAGCAATTTAACTCATGATGCATGATTACCAGTTGCTTTTCTGCTGAAGGTTTTTCTGTTGATGTGAGGCTGACAATTCCGGTCTCTTGCCCCAGTGCCTCCTGTGTTGTGTAAGTAATCTCTTCTGACATACCATGTATTTTAAAGTAATGTCTCCTAAATTTAAATGTTTCTGTTTTGACTACTGACAAAAGCAAATATTCCTCTGAGACATGGGAAGCTAGAAGTAGAAGGAGCATCTCAGAAGCAGTGAAAACATTGTTTAAACAGCATGAATTAATCCCATATTACATGATGTGACATGCAACTGCTTGCTGTTATCAGCCATTAAACCTTGAAAGTTGTCATATGAAAAATAAAAAAACACATAAATAATAAAGATTTGCTCTTCAAAGCCCTGGGTGCTTGCAAACCTTTTGTGAATTCTCTCTTTCCTAGGTAAGGTCCATCACAGAGATTATACTTCAACTGAGGCAGCAAATAGAAACCCAGATCTTGTGCATTGGTTGTGTAGCATCAAATTCATAACTACTATACTTGTTGTTTCACAAATATTGATGAGTTTGTCTTTGCAAATGCCTTTGTGAATTAGGGAACTGTGACTTCCAGTGTACTGATAGGAAGTGGCTGCACAGACAGATGGAGAGGACCACCTGCTGTTGTTGTATAATGAATCTGTAGAAGATTTAGAAAGAGAGGTCAAGTTTTTGAGCCTCTGACCAGGTATCTTTAGCTAGTGTTGGTGATAAAAACATAGCAGTCATAGCCAACACAACAACTCTCATCAAGTAATTTCCTGGGGCTTCCCCCAGTCCCAGTGTGCAGGTCTGTATGAGGATATCTCCACTCCATTGTTTTCCTGCCTTCCTCCTGTAAGTCACTCTATAGATGTTTTACACAGCCACAGCTGTTAGGGCAGTGGCATCCTTCACAGTGATGGAGTTCAGAAACAGTGACATACCCCTGTGAATTTTATAAATTCCAAGCAGACCTACCAGAAATGCTACAGTCCAGCCTTTCTTATTAAATGGTCTATGCTGATAAGCATTCCTCTGAATAGTAACAAGGTGTGTGAATCATTCATCTTACATCCATATAATGTATTCAAACACTTATCTTGTTTGTCCTCAGATTCCTGGAATTCATGATATTTGCTCTGGTCTTTATTCCCAGGTTCCGTCAAACTATACAATGTTCCTAAAATCAAGCAGCAAGTACTTTTTCTGAGTTGTCTTAAGAGCAGAGGAAATTGTAAAAACTTGCTGTGACATCCTGTTTATGGAGAGAAAAAACACAAGTATATGGGATTTTTGGTAAGCCCAGCTGAAGCTTTCTGATTATAGAGCAGCCATTCAGACAGGCCCTTGAGAGGTGCTGGGGCTCTTAACAATCCCTGCTAAAACAGATGATGGAAGTAATAGCTGAGCAATCAGACAAAATAGGATCTGAAACTCATCAAGCAGATGTGGACGATATGATTTATATTACTTACTGTTGTAAATGCTATGGTAGAATTGCAATATGTTGCAGATATGAGATGTCTAGGTGTTATCATTTACAATTTATCTACACTGTTTGTCACGAATAGAGGTCAAATCCTTCACAAATCAGTAGACAAGAATTTTTCCTCACAATCTTAAAATATGTCTTTAAATGTGGGGAAGCAGTTTAATTTTTGAAAGGTTCCAAAAATCATGACATAGGATGATGATAGTGCTTTACAGAACAATGTGTATTTATTCCCACGTTGCAATTTTCACTGAATCATAGCATCATAGAATAGTTTGGGTTGGAAAGCACCTAAAAAACCATCTAATTCCAACTCACCAACATTTCACATATCTCAACACCCTCGCACAAGTTTTATTCTAAATTTTAAACTAAATCTCCCCTCTTTCATTTTAAACCATTTCCCTCTTGTGGTATGGCCACATACCTTTGTAAAAAGTCTCTTCTTCCTGTAGATCCCTGTAAGTACTGGAAGGCTTCTATAACAGGTGATAAGACCATATTTTTTTCTGTACAATTCTTTTTGCCTGAACCATACCCTGGGATGAGTGAGTCATACTTTCACTGAAGTTAGAGGCTCTTGCTAATGCCTAGCCAAGGGTCTAGCTATCCAGGTTCAGTCACACATACTGACTCTTTATGTCAGTAATAAGTACACATTGTTCTTTTCTGACTGGGCCCACAAATCATTTTGATGAAATTTCTTTTTCAAATGATCCTATTATAAATATTAACCTAATACAATTTTATGCATAGCTGTACAGTCCTTTTTAAGAAATGTCCGTTTTATAAATCCTTGCTGTTTCCCCTAGTACAATAAATGTGTTAAGAACTTCTATAAATTTCCATGTAATATCCACCACTGCATACTGGTTTTTAGGCTACTTGCATCTTTTGAAATAGCTTCAATTTTCAGTAACTTTCTGTTGCTTTTTATCTTCATCTTGAAACAGATGGTTATGAAGACAAAAAAAGCCTACACAACAGCTTTTTATATAGTAATTAACAAAACCAGTTCTTTTGCTGCTTCAGCCATACATCAAAAGGAAAACAATTATTGCTAATGCTTCTTTGAATATCATCACACCAGTGTTTGAACAGCAGTTTTTTTTAGTCCAACTGAAGGGAAATGCAAAACTGAGATTTACTTCACAGGTATTTTTCTCCATGTCAGATAATAAATATTTGTGCTGTGTTTGATGCTTAGGATCTTCTTAACAACATAAATAATAATTTATTTGTACCTCTATCTGAACTTTGTTCCTCTGCGAGGTATAAAGCAATTGGTGCTGTACTTCTAGCTATCAGTATGGCCCATGAGAGATATTATGATCCTTCCAAGGGCCCTTCTTCATCTAATGTATCCCCCTTGAGGAACTTTAGCAATTAAAATTAATTACTAGATGCTTTCATGGTTTAATTTATACACTATTCAAACATTACTTAGGCAATGCTTTCATTTGGATAAATTTGCTTGAGCATAATGGAAATTCCCCAGCTTTCCCTTGAAAATTTGACTTATTTCACAATAATAGTATCTCCATGCACTTTCTACCCAGTAATTTGCATAGAGTAGGAAACTTGTGTCTATGAGATCATAGTAACACCACTGATGAGTGCAACTTTAAAGGTCCAGTGTAAAGGACAGCTAAAGCAGAGCTTCACTTAAGCTATTCTGATCTTGCAAGTGTACCAATATGAAGTTAAACTTCATGACAATAATCTTCCCTGTACTACTATCTTTGAGATGATAATACTTCTTCTGTAATTCAGCTCCTGCTGTTCACAACAGCTTTTCAGATTTTCTTAGTGAGGATGAAAATACAACTTAGTAGGAAGAATATCCATTAGCAGCATAGCTACTGTAACACACTGGATTTAGCTGCTCTCTGCAATGTGCAGAACACTGTACATAGGCTTAGAAGATAAACATACATTATTTATGTATTGAGAATTCACACTGAGCATATACTATGAGAATTTTTTTCTCTTTGAGCAAGGTTTCCTGTCGTTGCATCAGTTTACAAAGAAATTGCTTCAATTTCCCCCCCAATATCTGCAAATTATATTCATATGCCTGTTCTCACTCACTTATACACATATCCCAGTTCTTTTGTCCTTTAAAAAGGAACTGAAGAAGGTAGTAATCTCGTTATTGCTTTGATTCTCCACAGAAGATAATTCTTTGATTTGAGTATATGTGTATTTTGAATGAAAAATCACTGTATCGGAGGCAATACCTTAAACTGAATGTAGTTCCTTGGTGTTGTGCTGCTACAGAGGTAACTCATATTTCACAAATCAAATCCCATTTTAAAATAGAGATTAGAAATTAACCTACTCCCTGTTTGCTTGAAGAGATCTGCAAACTAAAATGTGTATTTCGTGCATAAGCTTCATTTGGGCATAAACTGCTATACATATATTTTTAAGATACCTATAAAAAATTAATCCTTAAGCTCACTGAGACTAACCACAATATCTTTTGCAGAACAGCTACAGAGAATCTTGATAGGCCACAATGGTAAGGATAAAGAATCCCATCTCTCATGTAGAGGGAAGTAAGTGAGTCTGTGAGACAGAAAGACGCTGCTGGTTTCTTCTGTGTACCTGCCCGTGCTCTGTTAATAGATATCCAGTGATCACAAACTGCTAGGGACATCTGCTGCATTTCTAGCCGCAGGATGGCTGTGGTTTGAAGACAACAGACTGCTGTTTTTTGCTTTTCCCTTGAGATCTGTACTTTATTCTCTCTGGGGGATTTTCCTGTCTTAGCAAGAGAAGCTGCACACAGACAGGCTCATGCATGTACATACATGTATAAGCTGAAATGCACAAAATTGGATAGGATAATTAATTTGTAAGTATAAGAGGGAACACAAGGCCCAAATGATTATGAAGTAAAATGTGGAAACAAGAATTTTAGCAGCAAGGCAAAAATAAAAGGAAGAAATCCTCACACAAGTGAAATCTGCTTTTCCATGGGATTTAATTCAAATCACAGAACACCTTGCCTGTGGGATTTATCTTGGGTATAAGCACTGCTCAAAAAGTACCACAGAATGACATCAGTTAAAATTAACTTTAGCCAAGAAAATATTTTTTAAATTTTTAAACATCTTGAGCTGGTAACAGTCTGTGTATTTCATTCTGAGAGAATGAAATTTAAATAGTTTCCCTTTTTGTGAAAACCTCTAGGCATAAAAGAACTAGTATCATGGTAGAAAATTCGAATTTAATACATATTTAAATCCATTACACTTTTAAGTCACTTTTACAGGTGATTGTTTTTCCCTAAAGAGCTTGCTGCATGGTTGGACCTCACACTAAATCCTGCAGATGAGGTCCTCAGATGGTGTGAATCAAGGTAACTCCCCTCACCTGACTAGGGGAAATCATCCAAATAATTTATGTACAGGGATAAGTATCCTAGATGTCATCTACTCAAGCTATTTTCGTGAACTAAAGTGTTTTTCAAACTAAGCTTATTTTAATTAGCATTTATGGAGCTATATTCATCACTCATGACTGGCTGATGAAAATGGAAGACCTGGCTTGCTGAGAATGTACCCTGCTGCACAGAACACATGGTGGTAACAGCCTGCAACTATCCCTTTGCAGCCCTGATCACATTTTATCTGTTCTGAATTTCCCATAGTGGGTCTCAGAAGATTACTGAACATGTGCTTTATTTTTAAAATGTTTTTTATTTTCAAATTGTTTCTTTGTTGGTTTTGGTTTGGTTTGGGGGTTTTGTTTTTTCCTGAAGTTACCTTCCTGCACTGAAGCACAGATAGCTTATCTTCGCCTTGTAAAGGTTTTTTTGAATTAGTAGATTTAAACATTTTTAACACAAATTAGGTTCTCCACTACTATTGAATCTTTTGTTAAACTTTAATTTTGCCTACAGCTATACAGGAATCTTCCAACACTGCATGAAATGTGCATAAGATGTGTAAAAGAGAAGGAAAAAAAGAAGCATGACAACAAACACAAATTTGTTTGAATTAATGATAAAAAGAGATCCCATTTAAGTGAATATTGTTTTCCCTTGATGAACTATTTCTCACTCTCAATTCTGATAATATTCATCCTCAATATATTTCACCCAGAAGCACTGAATTCTGGGAAAAAAACGAGGTTTAGATTTAATGTTGGACTCATAAAAGTGAGACCATTCCTATCAAAACTAACAATGATGACCAGTGAATGTCAAATGCCTCTGATACCAGCTCGATACATGATAACATCTACTTCTCAATGTAAAACAATTAATCCCTAGAAGATCAATGATAAATAGAGAAAATATTTGTTGAAACATTTCAGCATTCTAGTAAAAGTTTCTTTTTCAGTGTTTTGTGTAAGAAAGGGGATAAAAAACATCACCATATTCTGTATCACTTCATTAAAGCTATCAGGAGAGGTATATTAAAATTCAATCAGACTGAAAAAAATATGTTAGAGTTTATGCACTTTTCTTCACAAACTTTCATATAAAAATGCTCAGCAATATTTCTATAATTCTAATTAAATGTGACAGAGATAGAGGAAATGTAAAACAGCAGTGATGCAAATCCTAATGGCCATATTAATTACTTTTATCTTCTGTGAATTCAAGGGCTTTTCTTAGCAGAATCTGTTGGCCACAATAACAAATTTTATTTGGGTAATTTCTCCAGCTGTACCGATCTGTGATTCAGCAAAGCATCTAAACTTATGCTAAACTAGACCAAAGTTTTAAAGTATTATTCCAAAGGTATTTAAATAGAGAATTTGGACTTTGATGAATCTGAGACAAAGAGAACACAAAAAACACCAAGATCTTGTTTTATGTACTGCAGTTTGGGCTTGAGTTCTGCAGGAAGTTTCTGCTTTTTAGCATACTAGGAATTCTTTTGTAGACTTTAAATTCTCCAATATAGTCCTAAAAGTTTTACTATGTAGAAAATGTGAATGAAACAATTATTTCTGTTACCTGCATATTTAGTTTGCTGTATTTTCAGTTAAAAGTAGTCATCTTCCTCTTGACTTTTGTGTGACCATTTCCTAATTACAGTTTCAAATTTATAAGCATGAGAATAGTGTTTTAGATTCTGGAAAAAACATCAAGAGGGCTCAATATTTGCATGTGTTTTTTGTCCTTGTTTTGCTTTGTTTTCTTTAAGTCATTACTATGAAATGGTGTTAGAAATTTTAAAATCTCTTGTCACATTCTTAGCCAGGAGAAACACCATTATAAACACAGGAAAAATGCAGCTTTCACAGATGGAGAAGCTTTTAGTTTGTCTGTTATTTGCTCAGTCATCCTAGAAATGAACACAAATTCATCCAGTGCATATTAGCATTCACATAATCTTTTCTTGAAAGCAAAGTGCTCAAATCTAAATTTGCAGCAGGAAATACTATCTGTGGAGGATTCTAACAGCATGGAATCATAATATGCAAAGACAAGACTAGCCAGATTTTCCATTTGTCAAGAAAGCAAAGGAACATGGCCTTCCTGGTAGTGCTCTGTGTTCATACCTAGCAGGCTTAAAAAAAGAAGAAATACCATCAGATTTATTAGACAGGATTCATCTTCTTGAATCTGATACAGAATAGGAATGTACTATGATTACTACACCAAAATAATAGGTGACAGGGAAAACAAGGCAAAACAACAAAACAAAAAACAAAGATAAAACCAAAACAAAACAAGAAAAAAAGAAAAAAGAAAAACTTGAAGTCAATAATTGTATTTTAACAACTGTAATTAAACTGAAACTAAAAATTAGTCTAGGTTCTTATGCCTAGCATTGGAAGCTTTGTGTGCATGCTGTTCTGAGGCCATTGCAAGTCTCTGCAGTTTAGGTTGGGCATAGCACAATCCATGTTCATTGGTGTAATTTCTTCCTAAAATCTAATTTAAATCTTCCCTGTTGAAACCATTCCCGCTTGTCCTGTCACTACACTTGATGATAAAGGATACCTTCCTAGCTTTCCTGTAGTCCCCCTTCAGGTATTGGAAGGTCTCCCAGGAGCCTTTTGTTTTCTAGGCTAAACAACTTCAAGTTTCTCAGCCTGTCCTCATGGTAGATGTGCTTCAGCCCTCTGATTATCTTTGTGGCCCTTCTCTAGACTAGCTCTAACACAACATGTCCACATCTTATTCTGGGGAACTACAGCTGATCTCAGTACCTGAGTTGGGCTGCACAATAGCAGAGTAGAGGGGGAACCCACCTCCCTCCATCTATTTACCCTCACTTCTTTTGATGCAGCCCAGAATACTGTTGGCTTTCTTGGGCTCCAAGAGCACACTTCTGGCTCATGTCCAGCTTTTAATCCACCCATACGCTCCAGTTTTTCTCCATAGAGCTGCTCTCAATCCACTTAACACCCTACCTCTATCCATTTTTGTCATTGTCCCAGCCCATGTGCAGAACCTTGAACTTGGGCTAGTTGAACTTCATGCAGAAGCCAGACTTTGTAGCCTGTTAAGTCCCCTCTGGTGTCATCTGCAAACCTACTAAAGTTGCACTCAATCCCATTGTCCATGTCCTCAACAAAGAAACTCCTTTGTTTCTGAGGGTCACTTCCCAATGGATCCCACACATTAGCACCCTCAGCTTCCTCAGATTTGCTTTTCTGAGGTTTAACATCCTGACTCTACTTTCTCTGTTTGTCTTTGCTGAAGATTATGGTCTTGATAAAGCATCTAGAAAAATTGCCTACTTTGGGAGTCCTAGGTAATAACTAATGTACTTTCTATTTTATTTAGCATGATTACCTGCATATTTTAATACAAAATCCAAATGATATAGCATACATGTACCATGTTTTCCGTATCGTGTACAGATAAAACTGCAGTAAAGCAGTAAGCTTCACCTGGAATGAAACAAAAAGCCTGCCTAATGTAACAGGGTATTATATACCATCCCTAGACTCTGTTATTAGCACCTAAGATTTTAATCCTTTGTTCTTCTCCTGAAGATGATGTAAGTACAATTCTCAAGTCCTGATTCCACTGAACCCTTTATGAACTGAAATACTGATTAAAAGAACTGAGAACTGACTTAGCAAACTTTATTCTTAAGGTGTGAGCACCACTGGAATTTTCAGGCTTAGAATAATTATGCAGTTTTTGTTCATATATGATTTTAATGTTTCAGAAGGTTTTTTCTGAGAATCCTTTTCTAGTTAATTTTAGTTTTCTTTGGAAATAAATTTACTAAGTGAAGAGAGCTTACACTAGCTGTTATAGTTAATTACAAAAAGATTAACATTTTCACCAAAAAGTATTTACAAGAATTTTAAATAAATAAATTTCCATCTTTCAAAAAGGCATATTTCTTGATGGAAAATTGAAATGTTAATTAGAAGTTGTTTCAAGAAATCTGACATCCTCACTTAGATATGTTCCTAATATATTTCTCTTGGTACAAGGCACTTAATAATTTATTTTCTCCACCTGGCACTTTTGATTCCAGAAAATCAATTAGGTGTGATCACATTACTGGATATAGGCTTTGACTCCTCCCAAGAACCATAATGTAGAATTATAAGTCATTAAATTTAAAATTCCACTACACATTTTTGTTTCTGACTCATTGGCAGTATATACAGTGAACTGTCAGTTAACACAGTTAACATATCAAGATGTTTCAAACTGTAGCTGTTTCAGACTATCTGAGGGGAAAAAAAAAAAAAAGTAAGAGGTAGAAAATGAACTAAGGAAGGACTAAAGCATCATGTTACATTTCAGTCCACATGCGGACATTTGAAAGTCCACTCTCTCCCCTAAGAAAATCAAGCTTCTTACCTTTTCCAAGTGCATATAAGTGTTGTTCTTTGTGTCTTCAAAACAGTGTGATAATGTATACAGTCTTCCATACTAGTCTCGAGGCTTAGAGAAATGTCCTGGCCAAATTACAGGCTGGGAGGAGAATGGAATGAGAGCAGCCCTGAGGAGAAGGACTTGGGGGTGTTGATTGTTGAGAAGCTCAACATGAGCCTTCAATGCATGCCTGCAGCCCAGAAAGCCAACTGTATCCTGGGCTGCATCAAAAGAAGCATGGCCAGGAGGTCGGGGGAGGTCATTTACCCCTTGACTCCAGCTGGAGCACTGTGTCCTGTTCCAGGGCCACCAGCATAAGGACATGGAACTGTTGAAGTGAGTCCTGTGAAGGGCCTTGAAAATGATTAGAGGTTTGGGTTTGGAGCACTTCTGCTATGGACACAAGCTGACAGAGCTGGTGTTGTTCATCCTGAAGAAGAGAGGAGAGAGAGCTCTGAGGAGACCTTAATACCTGAAAGGGACGACAGGACAGGTGGGGAGGGAGTTCTTACAAGGGCATGGAGCAACCATTACACCCATTTACCAGGGGCAATGGGTGTAAACTGAAAGAGGGTTGGTTTAAGTTAGATGTTACGAAGAAATTCTTCAACATGGGGGTGGTGAGACTGTGGCACAGGTTGCCCAGGGAGGTTGCGGATGCTCCATCTTTGGAAGTGTTCACAGCCAGGTTGGACAGAACTTTGGCCAAAGTTGGAGGTGTCCCTGCCCATGAAGGGGGCTTCAAACTAGATGATCTTTAAGGTCTCTTCCAACCCTAACCATTCTATGTGTCTATGATTCCATGAGGTGTACAACAAGGTATTTTAAGCAGGGAGTGTATTTTATCAGCAGATGCTTTTGCCTCTGTTTTCTATTTCAGTGTGTTTATTGTAGCAAAATGGAACAAAAGTTCTGGAAAACCTCATTTTTTAAAATTCAGTCCCAACAACTATGTTATTTTGGACTGCTGAACAATGTATTATATGCAATGCTCGTTGTCTAAAAAAACACCCCTCTTGCACTTATTTGCCCTGCAAATAAGTATAGTGTAGAAACAGGTTCTCTCCAGAACTTTTTTGGTACTATGAAACCACACAGAAAGTGTATCTGAGAAATCAGTGTATTTATGAGCTACAATCTATTTAAAGTGTCTTGAGAAAACTGAATAAGTAATAGTGTACAATGTACCTTTATTTCATACAGACATTTTTACACAAAACTGCAAAATCCATTTGGTAATTGAAATGTGAAAAAATCAGAGCAGTAGGAGGAAAAAAAAATTGTTAAATTGGAAAGTAGGAAATACAGGTATTCTGAAGAGACAAAAAGTAGAATAATAAGATAGGCAGACACACTGAAAACCTTTTCTAGAATGCAAGTATTATAAAAATGTTTTTTAAAATACTTGATTGAACACCCTCATTCTCATTTGGGATGTTGTGCTGTATTTCTTTTCAGTTTATTCTGTCAGTGTAGGAGCCCAGCACGCTGGGTGTAAGGATTTTCTTTTTATTTTCTTCCTCTTGTTTGTTTTATTTTGGAAATGGCATGGTTGCATTTAGTAGCTACAAAGAATTAGCTACTGAGACTTTTCATCTTTTTGTGTTTTGAGAGGGAAGTTTAATTCAATCATACAGATTGTGAGCATTACAATTGTAACTCCAAAATGGCTGAGTTTGTTAACTCTTATTAATGCTGTGGAAAACCGTTCTGAGGTAGAGATGATTTCTGTACAGACTAAACATAAGCACACGGTCAACTTACCTAGGGTAGGACAGGTCATTCTATTCAAATTTCTAGACAATTTAACTAATTTTTTAAAATTATACAACTGTTTTATATTATTTATTATTATTATTATTATTATTTGTAACTACTCTGTAAATGAAAGGTATAATCTATGTAAAGAAAGAAAGTAAGCAATGATGCAAAGACATTTTTCCCTTTCTTCTCACTGCTCATTCATTTTGCTGAAGCAGCCTGACCAAGAATATAGAATCATAGAATCATAGAATTATCATGGTTGGAAAGGACCTTCAGGATCACCAAGTCCAACCATCAGTCCTATAACACCATAGTCACTAAATTATCTGAAGTGCCATAACTACCCATTTTATGAATACCCCCAGGGAGGCAACTCCCTGGGCAACATGTTCCAATGCTTCACCACTCTTTTAGAGAATAAATTTTTCAAAATAGTCGATCTGAACCTCCCCTAGAGCAACTTGAAGCCATTTCCTCTTGTCCTATCACTAGTCACTTGAGAGAAGAGGCCAACAACCACATCACTACAACCTTCTTTCAGGTATCTGAAGAGAGCAATGAGGTCTCCACCTCTTCTCCAGGCTAAACAGCCTCATATCCTTCAGCCTCCTGATAAGACCTGTTCTCCAGACACCTAATCAGCCTGGCTGCCCTTCTCTGCACCCTCTCCACTACCTTGTTGTCCTTCTTATACCGCAGCACCCAAAACTTCGCACAGTACTCAAGGTGCAGCCTCACCAAGGCTGAATACCAGGGTAAGAGCATGTTTCTGGTCCTCCTGGTCACACTGTCCCTGATACAGGCCAGGATGCCATTTGCCTTCTTGGCAATCTGGGCACACTGTTGGCTCATGTTTGGTCTGCTGAAAATCAGCACTCCCAGGTCCCTGTCTGCTGGACTGCTCTCCAGACACTCCTCACCAAATGGGTAGTGTTAGTGGGGTTTTTTCTGGCCCAAAGTGCAGGACCTGATATTTGGCCTTGTTGAAACTCATAATACTGGCCTTGGCCCATCAACAAAGCCTTTCTAGATCCCACTGGAGAGCTTTCCTACCCGCAGGTAAATTGATACTTCCACCCATTTTGCTGTCATCTACAAATTTACTGAGGGTGCACACTATCCCCTCATCCAAATCAATAAAAATGTTAAACAGGAGTGGCCCTATCACCGAGCCCTCCATTTAACACATCTTTTTGGACTCAGCCATCCAACCAACCAGTGTTTTATAGAATGAAGGATGTGAGCATCAGAGCCATGAGCAGACAGCTTTTCCAGGAGAATGCTGTGGGAAACCTTGTCAAAGGCCTTGCAATAACCAAAGTACCCAACATCCACAGACCTTGCCAAATCCAATAAAGAAGTCACCCTGTCACAGAAGATCAGGTTAGTCAAACAGGACTTGCCCTTCATGGACCCATACAGACTGGGCATGATCACTTGACTGTTCTGCATGTACTCCATAATGGTACTCAGGAAGATCTGCTCCATCAGCTTCCTGGGTACTGAAGTCAGACTAACAGGCCTGTAATTATCTGGATCATCCTTCTATCACTTCTTATATATGGGGATGATGTTGGCTGATACTATTTTTATAATAAGGATTAGGTTGGAGAAAGAATCTTTGATGGACACTATTAGTAAAATACTGGAAAGAGAGGGGGGACTGAAATAATCTGCTGTTCCAGGTGCATAAGTGGCAGTTCAAATTTGTTCCGGATTTCTGGAACTAGAAGGTTAAGATTAACAGGAAATATGGAATCTCACATTTCATTAGTTTTGTTTAGGAAATAAACAAGTTGTCTGTATTTCCTTTCTTATTAGTATCTCATTTACTGCTGCTCATCCCTAGGATAAATAATAAAATTATATTAATGAAAAATATTTTGCACTTAAAGACAAGCATGTTAATTTAAAGATGCTTTTTCTTTCCTTGTTCTTCCTCTCTGATCTTTTTACCTGCCTAATATGTCACACAAAAAGACACTACTGATGTGTCAAGGCCATGCTTTAAAAGCAAATACTCATTTGCAGAGCTTGTAGTCTCCATTCCTTTCTTAAATCATTGATGTCTTACAGTGTATGTCTCACTTCCAGGACTTGCTAAATCCCACAAGATGTCACATCAGCCCTCACACTGAACAAAAATTACTGTGTGTTTCATTTTTCTTCCATAGCTGACAGCTGGAATTTCTTCAAATGCTCAAAGTGACTATGAAATAATTGGAAGTTAATATGGGATAAGGGTGTCTTTCAATGGAAAGTGTTTTCTCGCTAAAAGTGGGGGGTTTTATTTCTTTGGTTTTTGTTTTGTTTTGTTTTGCTTTGTTGGGGTTTTTTTACACAAAATACTGTGTCTTGTAATAGAATTTATAATCTACCAGCTTCAGCCCATGCTTTTAGAGTTGTTTCTGATCGCCTGTGATACCATCATGTATACCTGTGCAGCACAGTGAGAACATGGTCAAGGAGGATACGTTTCAGCTCCTCAGCTGCAGATGTCCTCCTCTTGCCTCTTGTAGTGATCTTGAAGTGATAACAAGGCATGTTGTTAGAAGACTGTTTTAATTTTTTCTTATTTGTTCTTGTATTATGAGTGAGTAAAGTTATGAGGCTCAAAATTATTCCAATGTTTTAACTCAAATTAACAGTACAAAACTGCTGCATAAGTGTTAATCTTTCAGTTCACAGATATGCTACACTAGTTGGAGTTTGATGGAGGAACTGGACTATGATGCACCTTCTAGTTCTGTACAGTTTATTGCACCCTCATGGCCTTTTTCACATGACAAATATATTTTACTTGAATTTTCATTAGAAATTTTTAGATGCCCCCCAAAATTCAAATAATAAATGTTTTGCACTTGGAAATGTGGTTTTTGTTGCCCTCACTTTCACTTATTACAGGTTAACACCTTCTTCCTCTACTTTTACACCTGTTTGACCTCTAATGTATAGTAGCTTGCAGAGAAAATATCTTCAAGAGAGTATTTATAACAGACTAGTTTTGCATAGTATCCACGGGTGAAAAGTAAAAAAGGAGAGGACAGGTAATTAAATACTTTACCCAGGATAAAATCTTCATCAACCAATATTAAATGCAAGAAAACAACACCCACATACTGTCCTACCCTCAGAGAAATACACTTTTTGTCACTTCAGAGCTTTTGCATTTATACTAAAGTACAAGGTCAGTAAATTTTGGATCTACTTTTCATGGTTCCTGATATCCACTGCACCTGAAATTTGGTGTAATGTTCATATAAAATATAACGCACTGTAGACCTCAGTGAATTCTAAGAATTTTGAATTCTTTTCTCCTTTATTCTTTCGATATTTTTACATGATGAATGCTTTCTTGTAAGTGTTTGCCATATTCAGCACTTAACACAATAGCACCATTTGGGAATTATATAAACATGTATGTGTATATTTGTAAAAAGACAGTAAGAATAATCTATCTGAACTGATAAACCTCTATAAAATCCTCCAGATTTCCTTAAGAATAGCAACTCCATCTTGTAGATGGTGTGTTTCTTTACATAATTGCACATCCTGAAGTGCTTTCTAGCAATATTGGAGATGGTGTCTAATTTCTTGGCCCGCCCAATAATTCATATTGTGTTTAGGTGTTCAGATCATACGTGGTCAGGGAGCCAGGGTCAGGCACAGAAAGAGAGAAAATTTTGCTTAAAAAGCAGAACAGGTTCTAATTACACTTGCCCTTGCCTTTCTCCACTCTTGGCCTTAGAATTTATTAACTAGCAGATCCTCCTCTTTGTTTCCTGAAATGAGGTATAATGTCAAATCTTATACTCGGTATATTTTTTCTAGTTGCATATTTTTCATAAACAGAAAACACTTGCCATGTCTGGACCCCATCTGTTGTATTTATTAATTTAGTGATGTACCACTTTTCACTAGCGTTGCACTCAGTATTAGTTGATCACTTCAGACATCAAAGCATTTTCTTCTTTTTTTGGGAGTGAGCTGCCACATGGTGTCATTTGTATTCACCTAGGGCAGATACCTCTACTCATTTCATCAAAAAACTTTTTATGAGGCTGTAAAAAAGATGAGCTTCTCGGAATAGTCTCCAAATTAAACTTTTAAAAGTTTAATGTTGGCACACCAAAATAATTACAGTTATAAACCATTAAACATTTAGAGGAAATTTATACTTTTGGAGGAGAAAATTTACGGCTCCGGTCAAATACAATAAATTTCCTTGGAAAAGCATTTCCACAGAAACATTTCTTTCTGAAAATTAAAAAATGTAGTTCTTTATGGACGACACCAAAAAGCACAGGTGATGTCTTTAGACATTATTTAGATTGGAAGATACAGATCTTTATAAAATACTCTTAGTTAACCCTGCAAAATTGTGTGCACATATATACATGCATACACGTTATTTTTATTTGTCTGGACTTCTTTACATCAGCAAGTATGGGGCTCTGAGTTTAGTAAGTATATCAGGCTACATATGCTATATGATCCTAGAAGGCATAGCTTGCTATTTCCTTCCAAGAATTATGGTGTTGCAATTATCACATTCCTGAAGGGCAGTTAACATCTATGAAGCTTAGTCAATCCTTTATTCAGCCCTTAGACAGTCCCTAGTTATCTCTGCTACTATGTTTGTCATTTAACATTGTATAAAATAATCTCACTTTGAGCCTCCAAGTCTTTTCACTCACAGAGAAAAATTTATAGGATCTGGCTTAGCTCAGATGTCATGCTACTTAATAAGCCCCTATTCCCTAGAAATTTTCTCAAATGCAACTGATTTATTAGAGGCAAAATCCAAAGCATACAGAACTAAAAAAATTCCCACTGATTTCTTGGGAGCTTTGATTTACACTACTTTTCACTTAAATTATTTCATTCAACATCTAACTCTGTTGGAAACATTTGGATTTTGGAACTACTAAGGAGAAGCAGAAGCATCTCAGATTCCTTAGCTGCCTTTTGATTTCACTATCACAAGTCATTATGCATAGGAAAAACCATATATTCCTATTTACATTTGTTTAGTGTAAACAGACAGTAAAGCATAGTATTGAAGTAGAATAAATCAAAAATATTTAACTGTAAATGCAAATTAAGCTGCAAACACTTTAGTTCAGAGCCTGTACTGTTCATGATTATAGCCACATTAGAACATGACCTGGTATTTTGCAATAAATACTCAAAGAAATAAAAATAATTGTTGAATTTACATTGCAGACTGTGTCAAACTCTGCGGCATGTTTACATTGTGAAAGGAAACACCATCTGTCACAAAAATCTAAAATTTCAGCAGTTCAGTGCTGTCTTGTGCACTCGTCTCTTACTAAAAGCCTGACATTATTAAAATCTAGTTGGTAAAAGATTTTGGTTTTGAAGATGGTCTTTGAATGGAAATAAATATGAATGGAGAATCAGACTCGTAGCTGTCTTCCCTGGGCTTAGATGCAATTTTTTTTCAGAACTAGTCTCTTTTCCATAGCATTTCTTCTATGACACTTCAGATACTATACGTCTCAAAAGAAATTAAAGACTGAAAGAAAACTCTTTCCTGTAAGCCCTGGGATGCTATGTCAGCCTGAGTCCACAACTCAGAGTGAGTCTAGGTTCCAATAAACCTTTGCAGATTTTTTTTTATTTATTTATTTATTTATTTTCTTATGTTCTTCTTGCCCTTGTAACTTTCATGCATTTCATAGCTTGGAAAATTATTAATTCTTTTATTGAAAAAAAGAAAATGGTGAAAAATGTTTTGAAATTACTTTTCTGTTCAAATGTAGTCATTTTGACTGAGCAAGGACATAGAAGGTGACTTATCTTACAGAATTTATTCATCTAGCCAAGCTGATGGAGCAAATGAATCAGATATTGCTGCCTACCAGCAGTTATGTTTTCAGATTGATCAAAAAGTCTGGGCAGGTGAAATCAAGTTATTCTAGCAACTTATTGACAGTTATTGACTAGTTACTGATTGCAGTTAGGTCTGCAGGCTTCCTTTGTACTAGGTGTATGTGATTCTGACTGCACTTTCCTCACAATCCTGGCCAGATAAACCAGATAATTATAATTAGAACATGGACATTTCAAGCAGGAATTTGTATCTCATTATCTTTGTTTTCCCAACTCAGATAGGCAAGATTGCAGTTGCAATAATGACTTTTACCAAGCACCAGTTAGAAGGCTCGGCTATATGCCTTTGGATGCATAGGAATATGCAGTGAGCATGCTGCTGATGTACCCTTTGTAGAGGACTGAGAGGAAAAATGAAAAACGGGAAAAAAAACCCAAATAAGTGCAGTCCAACCTGCAGTCCAACTGCACCTGTGCAGTGCAGTCCAACCTGCAGTGAAGATCAGCAGCAGCACCAGTGGCAATGCACCATGGCACAGAAGGATAGAAATAGAAGAGGAATACATCACTTTTTTTTCCCCATGACTGTCTCTTCATTCACTCCAGATGAAAAACTGACTAAATTTCAAGGTGAGAGAAAGAATTTAATTTAAGAGCATGAAATTTTCCATTTTGTATCTTGTGTTTGCATATAGCACATCTTGGGAAGCAAGTAAAACCAAATGTCACCATATCATCAAGTTTTACATATCTGCCTAAAAAGCTTTCACCATTGCTCCATGGTGATCATGTAGGCAGGAACTGATGGAGTACAGTAGCTTCCTGGCCATATGGCCTTCTGAGGTTGCTGTGTTAAAGGATCATATTGCTTCCCAGTAACAGCAGGGAGCCATCTTATTCATTTTTTGTAACTGAATGCTGTGGAAGGCATATACCTAAAGCTAAAACCTACCAGAGCCATTGAATATAAGAAACCCAGTTACTTGTTTCAAACCTAGGATCCCTGTGTGTTGAAAGTGGAGTAAATTGACTGGTCTTCTTTTGTCTGCTAGGGGACCAATGAGGCAAAAAATGTAGTGAATTTTGCCAGATCTGTGCTGATCTTGGACCTGTCTACCTGTACTGTGTCTTCAAAGGGGAGGCCAGAGGTCTTTATGTGTCTGGACAAAGTAAACTTCTTGAGAAACTTCTGAACTTGGACAGCTGAAGCTAATGTCAAAAAAGAGAAATTTGGGCAGCAGGAACCCCAGGTGAAGAGGCAAGACAAGAGGACAGAGAATGTGAGATAATGGCAAGTGGGAAAAGAAGGTGCAGTGGTGACTGGATGAGGTGAAAAATCAAGGAGGTGAACAGCAATTTTTATATAATTTTACAAGAATATTCTGTTTCAGTCTGTGAAAGGAAAATCAGGACCAGAACTTCTGCAGCTATTTATCCAGTGCAACAGTTCCTCTCCATGTTACAGAGACCGCACCAGTTCTAGCTTATAGTTGTTCCTCAGGTCATTGGTCTTCACCTGCACTCAGTTATTTGGGTCTGAAAGGCCAACTTAGTTCCTCAAAACAATTAGCAATTAGACCCACAAGGAAGTGCTAGCAAAGAGGAGGAATCAAATAGAGCATAGTCAGAAAGCTGTGATGTTCATAGGCACTAAATGGAGAAAGCAGCAGATCCAATGGTTCACTTATGCATGAAGAAAAAGAAATATCTTTGGTTTTATGACAGTGATGTCATCTAAGCATAAATTGACAGTTAAAAGAACATTTATTGAAATTTAATAGGAAAGATTATGTGTACTCTTTAACAGAAAAGATGATGTGTAATCTACTTAAAATTATGGGACACAAATATAATTAGGTTTTCCACACATAAAAATTGTAATGAATATTTAGGCCTTTAATTGGATTTTAAAAAGCTAGCAATATCGAGTTAATAATTGTGACAACTAACTAAATGTCAGTATTTTTATTAATTGATATTTAATTTTCTGCAAACTGTCTTGGCAAATGTTAATTAAATGCTAGAAAATTCCTTACAAATTTTAACATATTAATAACCTTAAATTATGCCTTTATTGCTTACATAATTATAAGTCAATTACACAGCTACAGACTTACCCTCTACCCATTACACAGAGTTCAGGAGTGTGAGGTTTCTTGTCGGTCAATAAACTCACCTCTTATTAGCTACAGAAATGGAAAATGAAGGCTTATCCTGTGTAATCACACTCTTTCTGTGGTGTAGCACACATTAATTTCTAGGTGAATCCCTGGTCAGACCAAAGGAATTTGAACCAAGTGCAGTGTGTCGTGTATAGTTTTCCCTACAGCTTCTGTGCAAGAATGGCTATTTGCAGAATCACCAGATGTGGAATTTGAGGAAAATACAAGTCACTGAGGCTGACAAGTCAGAAAACTTGCTTTCCAGAGGAATCACATTCTGCATTACTGAAAGAGTGTATGTACTTGCATTGTTCTTTCTTTCTTTTTGAGTGGAATCTTGGTTCCAATAAACTATGGTAAGATTCTGTAACCAAAGTCTGTAGACATTTTGTGGGAAGGGCCAAGTTTTCCTTGTATGCATATGAGACAGTTGAGAAAATGAAGGTGGTAGTTACATCAGTTATTCTCAATGTTTGTGGAGGTCATTCTGCAGGACATAGATGCTACTCTCCCTTAAATACCTGAAAATACTGAAAAAAATCTTGTCAGGTGGGTGAAAACTGCCATCTTGTTTGAGAAGCAAAATTTTCTTAATAGTTTAGCATAAGGAGCAGTGTTTGTGTTAAAAGGAGTAGGCTGCCAGAAAATTCACTTGGGTGCAGTGATTTTAATCTATGCCCTGTCCCTTCTCAATATGGCTATTTATGCACCTTGCATTTTTCTCCCCTGAAAGATCAACTTTAATTAATGATTTGAAAAAAATCACTGAGAATTAATGAAAATTAATCATTATAGGATGATTGTGGGGGAAACAGTACCACAGAAATTACATTGTTGTTGATTTGCTATGGAAGACTTCAGTGGATCAGGTTTCTTCTTCCTCCATTTTATCAAAATGGCACTTTGGAATTCAAGTCTGAGTTCTCACAGGTAAGACAAGTAGTCAAAAGTTGAAGAGAACTTCTCTCTAGGGATTTCTAAGACTAAATTCAATGAAGCACACTAAGTGGAAGACACTTTTCCCTGTGTATCTTACAAGTGGAACTTCTCTAAGAGCAGAACTTCGATCCAAACTGTGTGATCTGTTGTAAGGTGTTGAAGGGGATTCTCATATCTCAGAAGTTGACAGCAATGTATTCAGATCTCTTGCTGTGAACTAATAGTGGATTTTGCTTAGTAAGTAAACTGGTTCTTTGTTGAGTAAACATGTCATAGCTGCATAAAGTGATGTACATACAAGCAAGCTCCCACTACAATTCTAAAATAGTCCCTTACAGCAGCCTTAGAAATTTTTTTTTTTTTTTTTTTTTTTTTTTTTTTTTTTTTTTTTTTAATCATCTGGCTCTTTTTATCTGTTTCTTGTGCCTAAAAATGGAAAGACAATTTTTGTCCAGGCACAGGTGCAGTGCATGGCTGCATATTGCAGGTGTACAGAGGGAGCAACTCCTCTTGAAATACATATCTGCTTCTTCCTTTCTTTCCACCCCACAAGAACTGAAGTTGTACCATCCTGTGAGGATGTAAATTTTCATCAATAATGGACTAGAGGGTGGTGAACTTTCCTCATGTATTACAACAGCAGAATACATAAAAGTTAAAGACAGGCTATGTATTAATACTACCAATAGCAGGAAGCTGCTGGAAACCATTGCTGCTTCTATATGATTGTCACCACCTGTTTCAGTAGACAGATCATCTTTTGCATCGGTGACATTTGTCTATGATACTACAAAAGTGCAGATATGTTCATAGGTAACTCAATGAATCAGAATTATTTTTAGGCATTGACTGATTTAATTGGCAGTAAAGATACAGTCCTCAGTTATGTAGCCTTCTGTTTTTATTTTTGTGATATGTTCCTCCTCAGTGACATGGTAGCAGAAGAAGCATGTTATCCAATAAATTTATTGTGATTATTCTAATATTCTGTTTGGGTTTTCTGTTTATATCTTACTGACTAAAAGTTCTGGATCACCTCAAATGGCAAAATAGTAAAAATTAGCTATCTAATGAGCTTATACATTATTTTCAATTAACTTGTCCTTAGTCAAGAAATGTGTACTCTGGTGAAGTAATCAGCTGGAGCTGCTTCAGAGGAATGTACTTTTACAGAGCTATTTTTGCTGTCAAATGGCATACACGTTACCATTGGTGAAGATTTCTTTACTAGTGTATCCATAATTGACAATATAATTTAATAAAACTATGGACAGTCAAAATACAGAAGACATTGGTAGGGAGATATAGGTAAAAACTGTCACAGCCTTGATAATTTTAACACAGTAGCAGTGATTTCCACCAGTGTCAGTATCTTCAGAATCCAGACATCATTCTCTTTCCTTATTAAAGTAATATGTGAATATATGTGAGAAAGAGGCACAGAGAGATATTCTTGTATACTTGATTTCCATGGGGATGAGAGGTGCCTGGTCCCTCTTTGGATCAGGAAACAGCAGTGATTCAGGAAGAAGTCAGGCAGGTGTGTCAGGCACTAAACTGATAGAAATTAGGATAGCTCACCAGAAATGTCTAGAGCTAGGAAACAGAGAAAATCAAGATCAAAATTACATTTAGTCTGTCTTTTTCTCTCTTTCTTTAGACACTATTGGGATTAAAGCATGCTGAAGTGTTGACTTTCTGAGTCTAAAAAATGTTTTGCATTCCCTGTAAGACATAATTTACATCTCTTCACAGACATTGAGATCTTTAAATTAATATAATTACACTGATGGGCAGTGGAAAGAAAATTGACATACAGTCATGTTAACAAACACATTTTGACTTGCAGTAATTTCTGTAAGTCAGATGTGATCAGTTCTTTAAACAGCCTAAAATTACAGTACTTTACATTTCTGTACTTTGTTATGTGAAGACACAGGTAATAGCCCTATATTTAACTAGATAGCGCCAAGGTACTGGTTTATATCCATATATTTTACTAATTGTCTTGGGTAGTAAATATAAAAAAGTGAACTTAAACCAAGTTATAGCAATTCATTCTGAGGGACATATTTTGAATACTATTGAAGTTGTGGGATAACCACTGCAATGTTTCAGAACAAAATTTCAAATTAAACATTTGTTTAAAAAAAAAGACTATTGACATTTCCATGTTTTATTCAAATTACCATCTTCTCCAGGAAATTTAGAATAATAGGATCATAGGATGCTTTGGTTTGGAAGGGACCTTTAAGATATACACCCATGTAAATAGCCCTACCCCAGCTTCCTTGTAGGCCCCCTACAGGTACTGGAAAGCTGCTCTAAGGTCACCTCTTCTCAGGCTGAACAATCCCAGCTTCCTCATTCTGTCTTCATAGGGGAGATGCTGGTTTTAGTTTTAGGTCAACTAGTTCCAGAAATGTGAAATCCCTTATCTAAATTTTTTTAGCTTTGACCTTCAGATGAGTTCTAGCACAAAATTATAGTTTGCTAATTGTTTAGGTAAATTTTAAAGGACAGAATTTTGAAAACAGACAAGTGAACCACAGGCAAAATATATGGAGTAATTAATTTGATATGCTCTTTATGCTATATTAATTTAAATACCTCCAGGATTGAACTGGTTAAGTAGAAATCTATTCTGAGTAGTAGAACTATCCTTATCTTTCCTGAAATCTATAAACCCATGTTTTTTTTTCATTCTGCCTGACACTCGTCACAGTTTCTTAAGGAAACTTAAAGTTCCTTGTGCTTAGGTATTTTTGATTTTTGGGTTTTTTTGTAAGTCACAAGGGAAATATTAATAAAAGAACAAGTGTGTTATGTTCTAAGAAGTGTTTTAAAGACTTTCACATTTGAGTAGACTTTCTTTCTTCCTAAATCCTCCTTTTCATGTATGCAAGAGACTGCAATTCATATACAGACATACAATACATACTACTCTGCAGTACCCACCTTGCAAAGTCTGGAGTCAGGAAGACTTTCAAGATAGTACAGTTGTCTTCTCTGTCAATTTGCTAGTGATTTAGCCTTACTTTCAAATATTTATATATATATATTACAGTGAAAAAAAGACCATTTCTGCATATGTATTTAGACTTATTAGTCAAAATACTATGTCAGGTATATTGCTCATCTCTTTAAAGGAAAAGCCAGCCTTATATTTTGACATGTGGAGAAAACATTTTGTTTTACATTATGGTGAGTCATCAGTAAGTTAGTTATTCTTCTCCTAGCAGCTTGTTAGCCCATTAGCTGTTAATTTTATGAGTATGCAGATGAAAACAAGTAACTCCAGTGAATCTACTGGTTTAGTATGCAATGGGTACATACAAATCACCACACACAGTAGCAGAGCTGTAGGTTTTCTCTGCTGTTGCACTACAAAAGTATCTTGCTAACTTTACAGACACCAAGGCCTATCTTCTGCACTTACTGAAACAGTAGATTTTTCTTGGGATCAGCATTACATGTAAGAGTTCTCGGGCAGTGAAGTTGTTAGTAGTCCACTAATCTTAAGTGACGGAGAAAACAGAAACATCACTGCTGTCAGATGAGTATTTTTCCCCTTCATGGATTTTTTATAAAGCTGGGTAAATAAGGAGCTTCAGGAGCTAAGAATTAGAGGCTTAGCTTTTGTAGGGATTCTTATTTAGAGCTGTATATCAGATTTGCAATTTAAACTGAGTTCTGCAGTTTTACTATAGAAAAAAAAAAAAAAGAAAATTGTTGTAGAAAAGGCATCAGAGCAAAAAAAGGCAGTTCAGGGACAAATCAGTGTTGTTAAGGATATAAAGTGAGAAGGCAAAGGAAGAAATAGAGAATAGCAGTTACGGTCAGAGATATTTAAAGTACATGAAAACAAAAGCATTTCAAAAGTTGTGTTGAATAGGTCTATGTAATGTGGAAAATGAGAAAAAATACATAAAAGTGGATGTTTATCAGGCAGAAGGAAGATTAGACAAAAATTTAACAAAACTATTAAGTAAAATAACAGAAGTCTTGTTTCTGTCAGAGCAATAGGGAGCAGAGGACAAAAAGAAATGAGGAAAGAGAAATAGCTGTTTAGAAAATGGTAATAAGTTATATTTATTCTGTGTTTTTTTGGAACTCAGTTCTCCATAATGGACCAAGTAGGGCAAAATTTGAGCATAAATATGTCTAATAAGGAAGTCTAAACATTTTATGAAGAGCAGAGGAATGAATGCATTTTTTATTTCTTGCAGACTTTCTCAAGCTCATCAGCTACCTACTGAGATCAACGGAGAAACATCGCTTTATATTTATGGACTCTGGATCATAACCTGGAAAAAATAAAATATTAAACTCAGTAAAATAGAACTTCACTGCTTATATAAGAGTTCAGAGTTGTTTTGTAATGACTCATTTAGACTGTAGGGAGAAGCAAGTTACAAAATATGAAATGTGTCTTGATCTTGCAGAATATATGCACGTAAATTACGTTACTCATCCTGCCTTTTCCTTAGTCTGAATGAGGATGAGCCAAAAATTATCCCATTTTAGAAAATAAGATGCTTACAGCTATTTACATAAAGAGATTTACTGAAGCATTGTCAATATCTACATCTGCTCCTTCCCTTGCAGTGGAAATCATTTCACACTCATTGCCCTCTTTGATAGGGGTGAGCTGAAATTGTTTTCTAAGCCATCATATCACCTGAATCATAACACACTGGTCAGGCTTTACTGTCTGCATGCATTGAAAAAAGACATCATAGGATACTCTTTTGCCTCTCATTTTCCTCTCTGTCTTGACTATGCTATAATTTTCTCCCTCACTCTTTTTTTTGGGGGTGTGTGTGTGTGTGTGTGTGCTCTTTTTGCTATTCATTTAATCTTCCTCTACACATAGTTAAAATAGTTTATGCCTCCTGGTGTGCATTAGGTGTTATGGGAGTTAGGTGTCAGAATCTGGGATCTGCAGATGCCTTTAGTGTTTGCAAGGTGTGTACAGGGTTCAAACAGTTTTGGGTGTTACATAGAGCTAACCTAAACACATACAGGCTATCAAAGCCAAGTGAAGGACTGATGTGAATCTGTATAAATCACTGGAAAACATTGTCATTGTAAATTACAAGGAAAGAAAAGCAGCTACAACGAATGTGAAAGCCATGGTTCCCCAGTTCTATCAAGGGTCTTCACAAGGTTCACAATACAACCTGACTTTATGATAATTTTAATAAAAACCTGATTGATAAGCAGACCAGTAATTATGTCAAAGTTGGATAAATATGTAAGTACTTGAATTTCTAGGGATAGGGAATCTTTTAAAACCTTGCTTCAATACAGAAGCTTAGAAAAACATGGAAGAAACAAAAACCCCTCGATACTTAAGAATTTCTGATCCTTCTGAAACCAAACAAACAAATAAACAGCAAAAACCACCAACATCACAAAAACATTTCAGAAGCTGTTAGAAAAATTCCTGCATTTCTTATTTTTCCTGGAGCAGGCTTATGTATTCTTTATCCAGGTTAGAGTTATACAACTTTCCTCTTTAAGGCTGGAAAAATCAAGAAGAGCAAGTGTCAATCCTGTGACCTGGCACAGATAAGACCCAAAAGAGATTCTACCTCCCAGGCCTGGGTTTTCCTCTGAGAAAGGTTACCTTTTGAGGGTAACCAAAAATAACAGCCTTGATCAGATTAAGGTGAAACAATACTTAAAGTCTGCTCACAAACATAAGATTTGATTAGAACTACAGAAGGAATGAAAAGACAAAAGCTGATACTTTGATTATTATGTATGTTCAGTCTGCACAATCCCAAAGGCTGATTGTTTAGATCACAAAAGCCACAGTACAAGGATATTAAAGCTGCATAGCCTGGGAAGATTATGGTTACTTAATGGTTTCAGGAAAAGGAAAGGGAAAGAGAAAGCAAGAGAGTAGGAGAATAAAAGTTAAGAGAGAGAGATAGATAATAGACAATCACTAGTCCAGGGTCTAGCACTGAGCCAGCCAACAGGAGAGGGTTGCTGTCAAAAAAACTCCCAAAGTCCACCAATGCAGCCCGTCATTTTATAGGCCTGTTTTGCTTAGTAAACTGGTTGAAACATATCAGACTGAACAAGCAGAGCAGGCCTCCCACCTGGCCCCAAATCCTTATCTCTATTATTTTCAGGCCCTTATTGCTGTCTCCTTTTTCTCCAGCAATCCCTTTGAAAATGCTAATGAGGATTTGTTCCTAGTTTGCAAAGGTGGCTTGTCACCCTCTCCCCGTTGGCCAGTTCTATTGGATTGCTAAAAGGGTCAGATGGAGGGATTACAGTGGTTCCTCCATTGAGTCCCTTGCAGCAAGTCACTAGGGCATAGTACAAAAGTGCTGCAGAAATGCCAGACAGATGCCATCACCATTTGCCATCATCCCATTGAACCTATGACCAAGATCATCCCAAATACAATTCACTGTACACTGGGGCAGCACAACTCACAAGGTCACAGAAATTAATGATGGCTCATGAACTGAAGAGGAAGCTGTCAGCAACCTTGGTACAAGGCACCACTATTATAGCCATTCATGCAGTGTTCATTTAGACTATTTACATATGCAAAATGAATTCTACTCAAGTTTTTGCAAGGTCTGAAATTGTTTTGATAATGCAAAGAAAGAAAACATCTTATAAAAACAGTTTACCATTGTCATGGACATTAACATTTCTTTAAAATGGTGCAGCCACTTTTTACTTGGCTTTAGGCAAACTCTGTTTTCTTGTATGTAAATACAAATACTCAGTTATGGTTCAATATTAAACTATTACATGAACCTGATGGAAATTAATATGATTTTTTTTCTTTATTTAATTAAACTTTACTCCAACTGCAGGGTTGTTGCACAGAGTGACAGCACTATACTTTCACAGAAATAAATTACGGTTGACAAGCAGTAGTATTCTGTCTGGCACCACAGAGTAGTCTGCAGAGAGCTCCTGGATTACATTAATGTATATAGCCTTTACAAAGGAAGAACAGACATCTACTCTTGTACTTTTTTACCTTCCTTAATATTTTGCTTTATTAGAAAGCAATTGCAGGTGCAACTAAGATGTATTCCTCCTAGTTTTTTCCAGCCTGGCTTGGAAACTGACTACATCCCTTTTTACTGACACTGACAATACCTAGTGTATATTCTTACTCCTGCTGGGGCAAAGTAGATCACCAGTGTGCAACAGTATATGTGGATAGTACTTCATGGCATGAAAAATTCCTCTGTTGCACCAGTGATAGCTTAAAAGAATTGGTTGAATTGTTAGCCTCAGATGGAAACTAGTTCCCTCTCTGAACTATCATGATGGAGGATTATTCTTTTATTTCTTCTCTTTGGTTTTGCAAAGGAATGTTGACTGAAACAACTATCTGTTATGTTTTCCTGTTTTGTTTTTTTGTTTTTTTTTTTGTCCTCCCACAACTGGGATTGACTCCTAACTGGTATGTGTTTAGACATCTCTTCTCATTTCAGGAAAGCAAGATTACTGGGCACCAGTTTAGAATTTTACTTGACTTCCTCTCTTATTTTAACAAATTGGTACAATCAGGCACGACATTCACATTCTTTGAGATACTGGAAAAAGTGGGAATTTTTAGGGAGGAGAGACAAGTGGTTAGCAGTTGAAAGTGAATCTTGAAGGTAACATCTGCTTTCTAAAACCAAAAATTTTCTAGAGTAGTTATGCAATATCACCAAAGCAGAGGAGTTTCTTTTCCTCTCTTGCTCCTTAAAGACAGAAGAAAATTAAAATTTATTCTATTATTTGTTCTGTTGTACAGAGATAGCACAAAAACAAGAGTGCTCAAACAAAAATGCTTTATTGAATAACAGAAGAAGGATGATATCAATATGTTTATAGATGTTTAAGACATTTATCTGTAGTAGCTCTTTGGTGCCCTGTGCTCAAATACTTTATATGGCTACTAATGGCTTTCTAATCTCATCATCTGCAATGCTAGAGTTTTAAATCTATTTACAACAATTTCATGATATGTATCAGGGAAGAAGGGATGTATTTACTGGCTTTGTATTACATGTTTATATTAGATTAGAAGATGCCCAGATGTCTTCATCAGGAACTCTCATTGCAAGTTTTCAAAGAGGGAAGGAAAGAAAAGGTCACTTTATTAGTAATTTCAGCAGTCAAATAATAAAAGCTGGATTCTTGATGTAGTTTCGAGCTACAGCATGTCCACAACTGGTTTCAGACTGAATTTCTGCTTTCAGTAGGCTGCAGCTTGCCTCTGAGGCATTGTACTTACCACTTGAATCACTTTTTCTTATTCTATTTTTTCTCAGTAAACTGTTCTCAAAACTCTTTTCTCAGAAAATGCTGTCAGAAACTATAACTTTGATTAAAATTTGAACATGTGTGGGTATTTCCTGTCAATAAACCAGTAAATAATTTTCCTGTAATCCTGAATATTTTCCTTGAAAGAAAGCTTAGTTTAGAACATCTGGGATATGTGTAGGGACAGCATTTCCATCCCTGGATAGTTACCTTTCTTTGCTACAGATTACTACCATCTCAGTGCAGAGTAAATGACTTCTTGTTCTGAGGGGAGGAATTTTGAACAAGAATGAGGAGGAAACAATGTGAACAACTGTGTGCTGTCCCAAAAGTAAACAAATCTATCACAAACCTTGGATGTAAGAAAGGATCTCTCCCTCAAAAGTAGATGTGATTTTTTAGATCCAGCGATTTTTAAGGTTAGCCTGTCAAGGTGGCTATCATAACAGCTGTTAGAAAAACACAGCCCACAGAAGGGAAAAAGGACTGGATTAGCAATTACTGTAAAATCACATGCAAACCTTAACTATACTTCAGCACATGGAGACAGTGACTTTTGCTTATTCTTAATTGGAAAATGCAACAGAATATGATACTCTATTGGAGACATGGGAACAGGAGGGGACACACAGTGATGAATTCCTCTAAGAGAACACTCTTGATCTTCATAGTCAAGATTTTCTCTGTGATTTCTTCTGAGTCTCTGTGCTGATTGCTCTACCTGAATTCCATATGGTAGGATGCTCTACCTGAATTAGAAATCTACCTGGATTACATATGGACTTGATGGATGGACCACTCATTGGATAAGTAGCTGGCTGGATGGTTGCACCCAAAGAGTTGTGATCAGTGACTCAGTGTCCAAATGGAGATGTGTGATGAGTGGTGCTCCTCAGGGGTCAGTACTCAGACCAGTGCTGTTTAACATCTTTGGTGACATGGGCAGTGGAATCAAATGCACCCTCAGCAAGTTTGCTGACAACACCAAAGTGTGTGGTGAAGTCAACACACTGGAGGGAAGGGATGCCACCGAGGGGGACCTTGACAGGCTTGAGAAGTGGGCTTGTGCAAACTGCATGAAGTTCAACAAGGCCAAGTGCAAGGTTCTGCACCTGGGTTGAGGCAATCCCATGCAAGAATACAGGTTGGGAGGAGAAAGGATAGAGGGCAGCCCTGAGGGGAAGGACTTGGGGGTGCTGGTGGACCAGAAGTCCAACATCAGCTGTCAATGTGCATGTGCAGCCCAGAAAGCTGGCTGCTGGGCTGCATCAAAAGAAGCATAGACAGTTGGTCAAGGCAGGTGATTCTCCCCCTCTACTCTGCTCTTGTGAGACTCCAGCTGGAGTAATGATTTCAGTTCTGGAGTCCCTAGCATAAGAAGACTCATGGAGCTCCTCAAACATGTCCAGAGGAGAGCTATTAAATTGCTAAGAGGTCTGGAACACCTCCCCTATGAAGACAGGCTAAGGAAATTGGTAGTGGTCAGTCTGGAGAAGAGGAGGATCTGAGGTGACCTTAGATACAAACCTTCCAGTATCTGAAGGGTGCCTACAAGAAAGCTGGGGTAGGGCTTTTGACAGGGATGTGTAGTGAGAGGACAAGGGGCAATTGTTTCAAACTTGAAGGAGGGAGATGTAGGTTAGATATTAGGAAGAAATTATTTCCTGCGAGGCTGGTGAGGCACTGTCACAGGTTGCCCAGAGAAACTGTGGCTGCCCCCCCCTGGAATTGTTCAAGGCCAGGTTGGATGGGGCCTTGACCAACCTGGTCTAGTGGGAGGTGTCCCTGCCCATGCAGGGGTTTTGTTTGAACTCGATGACCTTTAAGATCTTTTCCAGTCCTAGCCACTCTAGGATTCTCTGATTCTGTGTGTACAGTAAAGCACCTTCCTCATGTGTTAATGACAAAGCAAGAGCAGAGCAGAATATTCCTTCCTTCCTCTTTGGACCTCCTAGGTCGGTTCAGGTATTTATGCAGGTATAGCTGTATGAAAGTTGTCTGTTCTGCTGAAGTTTCGTGCTTTAGAAAATGCTATCAGGAGAGAGAAAGACAAAAGTTGTACTAACGAGCCATTTCTGAATTGAAAAAAAAAATGACTTGAACCTTGAAATGTACTCAAGCTCAATCTTCATTTCTGATTTGCTGTTGTGAAGGAGTATGTGTTCACACTAATTTTAGATTATATTCAGAAACTTTTCAAGTTATGTGGGTGATCTAGCTGAATATTCAAAGGTTCTTATTACACTGTAGGAGAGAACAAGTTGTAATAATAAATTTCAGTTATGTCTACAAAAGCTAGTTGAGGTTCTAGCATTTTAGTAAATCAGTTCCTCCCTGTGCAAGAGGACACAAATCTGCCAAATCCAAACCTTGGCTGAGCCTCTACATTATTATTTTAATTTTTTTTTACCATAGTGAAAATTAGGTTGATACTGTTCTGGTGCACTCTATGAACCTTTAAGAGTTAAAAAGCTGAAAACCTTCTTTGAACATGTTTATGTTTCAGTTTAATGTTTCCTATGCTATTTTTTGCTACAATTTTATATCCTGATATAAGCACCATGTAGCAAATCATGCTTGTGCACTGTAGCCAGCTGCTGAGAATTTTTACAGTACCTGATAGCTATTCTTAAATGCCTCCCCTCCTGAAATCATCCAGGGGAGTGATTTTCAGATGTAAATTATAAAGTATGTTTTTAGTCCTTCTGATTTCTGAAAAAATGTTTCCCTGAATCCCAAGCACATTATAAGGTAGTAGCAGCATCCATAATCTTCTCTAGTTTACAGCATTCTCTGTGATTGAATCTCTTAAATTCAATTCTTGTCTTTTAGACAAGAATTTAATGAGAAGTTAGAAATGGGTACACACTGTAATTACAGGGAAAAAAAAAAAGACATTAGCATAACAACAACTTTGGTTTCTCAGCATTTTTAATAAACTGAACAATTGCTATGGAAAGCTGGTAGAAATGTTGCAGCAAATGTTGATGGTACACTTTGTTGCATCTTCATTTAAAAAAATGAGATAAACTTTTATAGTTTTGTATTTTCCTATTTCTATGATGCTGACTACATGGTTCTAGTTAATTTGCTTATTTATTGGCAAGGGAAATTACGTGTTTAATTAAAAAGGCATAAAAGGGAAAATAACACCATTGTATATCTTATGCAGTACTGACCACTGCTTGCATTCTAATTTGGGTTTTTGAATTTATGTAACACCAGTTTTAAAGTAATATGAATTGGAACAGTTGTCTAGAACTTAATGGACATTGGGTGAAATAGCTCAGAATGTAGCCTCCTTGGCTTTGGGTTTTTTGTTTATCTGACATGGAGTGTAGCGCAGGACAGTGACATCTGGATCCTTCCTGATCTCTCTTAGAGGAAGATTTTGCTTGTAAGAACTCTCCACATGCATGCTTTTATTGGGCTACTCTCTTGGATTTGGCAGTCAGGCATCTGAAGTCTCTTTCAGAGGCCTTTTGGGAAAGCTTGTTTTTAAGTGCATCACTCATGTAGCAGCTGGAAAAACATCTTTTAGTGTGTTTGCTTGCTATTGTTCCATATTTTTGTAATAGTATCCGTTTTTTCCTTTATATTGTGTTTTGCAGACAATTGTGAAGGCTACTTTTAGATATCAGATCTGTTTTATAATTGTAAATTACAAAAGGAGCTAGAGGCTTGAAGATTCTGAACATAAATTTAGCACTCACTACCCTCCAATTAAATTAAAAATGTGGCTCATGCAGAAGACTAGGCTTGAGATGTAGCCTGCACAGTTTATAATTTGACAGGGTCTATGTATGTGAACGTAGGCTATACAGTATATGATGAATAGCTTTAATGGGAAGCATTAGTAAAGTAAATTAGAGCAATGCTTTTCCCATGTGTTGGCACAAATCAGGACTGATCTGCTGGGATAAGTGGAAGATTGGCAGATCACAGACAGATATCAGCAAGTTGTTTTTAAGTCAAAGTGACCGTAACTCTTCCTGTTTAAAGACAATACTGTAGAAATAGAGAGAACTGTCTGGACTGTTTAAAAAGTCACTCAGAATTCCAGTATTCACCCAATTTCAATGTAATTATCTGTAACAGATGATTCCGCTTTCCTTCCAACCTAACCTTTTCCTGAAAGGAAAACACGTAACCCATTTGAGTTGATTTTTATGGTTTATACATATGAGACTTAAAATTAAAAGTTCGTCTGTGGCTTGCATTTTCTTAGAACATTGGTTTGATTTGTCCTGGGTTTTTTTGTTCTTGTTTTTTGTTTTTGTTTTTTTCTTTCTTTGTTTGTTTGGGGTTTTTTTGTTGTTGTTTTGGTTTGGTTTTTGTTTGTTTTTTTGTTTTTGTTTCGTTTTGTTTGATTTTCTTTCTTTTGCCATTTGTTGCTTTCTCTGCCATTATCTCTGAAGTGAGAAGAAAAATTCTGATACCATCCTAGCTTCATATTTTGTCACAGCAAGAACAACCAGGTGAGGAGGTAAAGGAAAGCATAGACACAGTGGTATAGTTTGTTGCTCTGAAGGTCACTGACTGTTTTGACTTTTTTTGTTTTGTTTTGTTTTTAACTTAGAATTGTAAAAAGAACACATAAATCAGTGTGACAAGGAATCCTTGTGCATGGATTATTTGTTATTTACTCCTCTTCTGCATGCTTTAAACACCTTTGCATGCTGAAGGCTCAAAGGCTTCAAACTAGGCTGTCAGGCTTCTTCCCAAAGGCAGGGTTGATCCTGCTTGGAGAAAGGTAACTTTGTTCCCCTTTTACACAGCTATAGGAGAACGGCTGTGGGCCGCTTGCTGCATTAGAAAGAAATGCTGCACAAGATAATTAAAACAAGACCACCAGAGAAAAATTTTATGTCTACTTTTGCTTCTCTTAGTTGTTTTTTTCTCCTTCTCACTCACTAGGATAAACCATTATATGTTTCTATTTATCGTTGGGGTTTTTAATGAAGTATCTCCCAAAAGGGTACTTTGACTGCAGAAGTCTGATAACTTAAATAATCTAGCTCTCTTCTCTCTTTCTCACTCCCTCTTTTTTCTTTTTTTTTCTTTTTTTTTTTTCTTTTTTTTTAAATTTTTTTTTTTCATGTAGCATTTTGCACATCCCTAGATATAAGTGCTAGTGCTCACCTTAAGTTGCTTTCCAGCTCCCTGTCTCAATTACAAGGTAACTGTTAGATAATCTTGTGAGCTGTTCAATAAATTCTCCATTGAAAGCTAAGGGCAACTGGATTAAATCACTCTTGAAATGATTTACTGTTTGTTAATGCCCTTTCCTATATGCTGAAGAATGTGGAGCAAACATATTTTCTGCCTCAAAATAAAGCAATGATTAATATGTGAAGACAAATAGTCAAGAGAAATGGATGCAGGTTTAGCAGCAAAGGAGGAAAAAATAGTAATTTATGAGTAATGACAACCCCATTTTTCCCCAAAAGAAATAGATGCAGTTTTATGTTGTTCAACAGGCTTCAGTAGGAATATATAAATGTAAACAGCTTGGCCATCAAATAATAAATATTGTATTTCCTTGCCTTACCTGTGAGATAGACTGTCACTCTAAAAGGTGTTGAAGAATGAGTGCAAAGATATCTCATTCTAGTAATAAATAAACAACAAACAGGAAATAATGTGATAAATTCAGAGACTTTGTTTTGGAGGTTAAACCCAACTCCTGTAGCAGAGTGGTCACCCCTTTATTACACCCCAGTGAGTGAAGGATCAGCTCTGCTCTGAACTCTCATTTTCCCATTCTAAGACCCTTCTATCACTTTCTTCTGTGTTTAATACCAAACACTAAAGGTTGAAAACCTTGAGTTTACCTCTTATTTTCAAATACTTGTGCAGAAAATTCCATTTTGGTCCTGTTTTTATATTTAGAACTTATTTACCTAATAACTTCTTTTCTTTATAGATTCCTAACATCTTATTCAGCATTAAGTCATTGCTAAAAATGAATGAAAACATTATTTTTTAAACATATTCATAACTAAACATTATTTTTAAAAGATTTTTTAAATTTTAATTTCAGTTCTGTTCATACTTATATAAAAACAGGAAGTGTAGAGGTTCCATGTAATTAATCCTTGTGATAAATAGAAATGGTCAGAACTTAATTATTATTCTGCTATTAATTTCCATTTTTCTGGAATTCTTCAGATAGTTCAGGCAAAATGTGTAATTTTTTTCAGAAAATAATTTTTAGTCTGTGGAATAGAGACTGCAAATGAAAATTCAATTCCCTATTCATGCTAGGACTTCATTGCTAATATCTAAAAGAATGTGAATTTTATATTCTGTTGCATATTTCAATTTTATTAATTTTTGCTACGTTATTTTGTTACAGTATGTCATCAACAAAAAAGAAGGAAAATACCAAGCCATGTATTATGGTATGTATATGTTACCATTCATAAAACAGAAATACAAATTTTAAACTAAAAAGTATGATTTGACAATGGAGGATTTATTCCTGAATATGTGAAATAAACAAATGTAAGCATGCTCTAGGAAGCTAATTGCCCTGATTTACCTTTTAAAATAAATTATTTTAAAACAATAGGTTTTAAAAGCCAAGAAGATAACATTGTTATACTAATGGTGTATCACTGCATGGCACAGATTTAAATCTAAGGGCCTGGTAATGACCTTTATACATAGCATTTTTAACATTTTTTTTCCGATTTAATCTGCATTTTCCATCTAGCTCATTTCCTGTACTGCATTTTTTTGGCCAGCTGACAGTGAGGATGCCCTTTGAATATGCTGGGAGGAGGGTGGGGGTGATTTAACTTTAATCAGGTTTAAAGTGAATCACTGACCAGTTCAAATCTATACCCAAGCCAGTTTTATAGTTCATTATATTATATATATGACTACATATAGTCATATATATAATATATAGTTATATATAATAGTTATATAATATATATATTATATATATGACTATTATAATTCTCACTTCTGTTTTATTCACTAGTTCCTAGGCTAGTAGAGGATAAGATTACTGTCTCACTAATCGTGAGCAGTACCTGGTTGATCCACTTCAGTGTTTAATTGTGAGTTGATTATTAGATCTGAATTTCTGTTGAGAGAATTATCTCATACATGAGTTCTTTTCCTATTAAAAAACAAAACAAAGTAAAACAAAAACAACAACAAAAAACAGGAAAAAACCAAAAAACAGGAAAAAATAAAAAAACAGCAAAAAAACCCAAAACAACCAAAACCAACCCAAACAAAAAAAACCCCAAACAAACAACAACAACAAACCACAAAACCAAAACAAAAATAGAGAAATCTAGCCAAATAAAGTACTCAGGAGAGATCACTGAAAGTCTAGGCATCTCTCAAGCTAAATTTCTTTCAAATGTATATAATGGAAGTGTTAACTACTTAGAAGTACATTAGCCTACTAAAGATAAAAGAACTCAAAAGTAGCCTTTACATCCTTGAAAAACAGATATATGCAGAGGGCAGGCTGAAGTGGAGTTTTGGAGAAGGGATAAATGAGATATTCTTTGAAGTTCAGTCATACAGTGCTGTAAAAGTGAAAGATAGTTTTCGAATTAAGTGTATAAACACATTTTTTTTTCTTATTGTCATTACAAACTACAGTTTAATGATTAAAATCCTGTTAACGAATAAAAAAACCCTCACCAAACAAGTGTGACGTCATAAAAGGTGAGAAAGATCAAGGCAAAAATTTCAAAGTTTGGAATTTATTCTGTATTTCCTGTCATCTTAATTGGATTTGATACATTCTGTGCATCTCAAGTCACCCAAAAAGTCCAGTGTTTTCAGAATTATTATAGTAATATTGTACAAGATCTTATTATGATAGTTCATTAAAATAATTTATTGATGGAAGTAGAATGTGGTTAGACAAAGAAGAGAAGGGAATATTCTGGACTTAGTAGACAAGAAAATAATATAAAATAAAAAATTAAATTAAAAAAACAACCAACCAAAGAAAAAAACAAAAAAAACCAAAAACAAAACCCCCAAACAAAACAACGAAAAAACCCAACCTGTCTTACAACTGCTTACAACACTGTGTATCTGTGTCAGACTGCTTACAATACTGTATATCTGTGGTGATAAGCTGGTAAACTGTTCCAAAATGGTCACCATGTATTGTGTGGTTTAGCTTTTGTACCAGACTAGTGCATGGCCCTGAATCTGTCACCTATTGATCCCTGAGGAGGACAAATTGCTACTGCACTCATCCTTGCCAGTCATCCTTAGACAACAGCACTTCCTTCACATGGGATGAAAGAGGCACAACACAACCTACATAGCACAGGAGCTCAAGCAGAGTGCGGCAACAGTTTCAAAAAGAAGAGTTTTTTATCTGACATTTAATGCCTGTCAGATAACCTGTCACAAAAAAAAAAAAAAAAGAAAATACCTTTATCCTCCTCTTAAATGTGATTTCTATTAAAACTTGAAAAAGCCTTTGGGAATAGTTTTCTGTGGGGTTTGTGTGGCAAGTTTCCTGTGGTATGATCTGTTATTCTCTCTACATGTAGCTTCAAAAATAATTGAATAAATTTTAAAAATAAAATTTAAAATGTGATGATTTATTCTGTGCCTCGTTACTTCCTGTTTTGTTTCTGCCATTTAATTACCATTTTCTCTAAAAACAGGTTTTAAAGGCCAGAAAGGGGCTGTCACACTGATATCAGAATAACAAGGATATTAAATGGTGGAAAAGTGATTCAAAGAAATTAGTATCCCACAGGGACCAAGCATTAACGCCTGTCCTTCCTGCTGCTTCACACTGAGTGGATTGCACAGCACTCGCCAGTCATTAAAGAAGGTGAAAAATGTTTGCAGCTACATCCTCAACAACTGTTCAGCTCTTAGCTATAGGCTGGCTACAGAGTCAAGTTCCCAGGGTACAGTAAGACACAACCTTAAATATTCTCTTCTGCAAGCCTTATGCTACACAAGTACCTTCACGTTGTGCATGCCATACAGTTGCATGTACCCCTTGCCAACAATAATGATATTAAAACCATCTTTTGGGGGACTCCTCACCTCCTGGCTTTGGGTAGGTGTACACAGCACTTCCCCACTCCCACCCTCAGTGTTCTGGAGACTCAAATGAAAACTCTAAGGCTACAGAGTGAAGTCTTGATATGGCTTAACATGGACTTGAATACTTTTATTTTTTTTAACACCTCTGCAGTATTGTGCATCCATTGAAAATCTGCAAGAATAATAAAAAAAGGCAGTTCCTGTTACCCTATTGTTCCATCGTCCCATTGGTTTAATATAAGGCCATATCTGAATAGCCTTTATGATGGAGAGCCTTTATGATGCTGTAACCTGCATATTGACACCATCCACGTAGTTACTTTATTACTTGGTGGTTGCTGAATGCAAAGCCACCTGGACAGAGAATTCACATACCTTTAATTTTATTTTGGACAATACTTACTCACCAAAGCAAGGATACTCTTCGTCTTTTTTTTCTAAATATAATAGTGTTTCACATGTTCTTACTTCTACACAGTGTTGACTAATGCTGAATGAAGTCTCTTTAGCCCTTAAAAAGTATGACTCCAATCATACACATATGATTATTGCACAGCTGCATCTGAACTGATATGGAAAAATACTGTCAGTGTCTTCTCAGATTTTTCCCTCTTCCACGTTAATTTGCTGCCCCAGGAGAAAAGAAAGCACTAAGAGGAAAAATTTATTACCACTCTGTCTGAGGTCTGTCACCACACAGTTGATTTTAAAAAATAAATATGATTGGACTCACTCTATGACTGGAGTATGCTTAGGACAAGAATCCTACTGGTACTGAATATAGAGAACTGCTTGCCTAACAAGTAAACCACAACAATACATACAGTAGCATTCTATTACTGACTTTGTGAAGGAAGTACAAATACTTCTTACTGAAGTATGTTTCTTTTAGGCTGTGCTCTCATCACTAAACAGTTTTTGAGTTCTCAAGAATCCAGCGACATCATACCTCAGCATGTTTTCTTTCCATTAAACCTCTTCATTTTGTACCTAAAGTACCCTCCCACCCTTCCCTTGAGATGTCATTGTAAATTGTTATTGTGTTTGTTTTTTCTTGGATCATCACTAATTTGTTAAAGAAACACTTAAACAAACTGAATAGGGAAGAAATTTATTAACTTCACTTCCAGCAGTTGTGGTTAACTGCTACTATTTTACCCAGATTCAAAGACTTTTCCAAGGTAAGTATTCTATTATGGTAATTTCAGCTGCAAAACATATCTGATTCGTTCATGAATAAAGAACATAAAGCTTTAAATAAATTAATGAAACCCTTTGGGAAAAAAGCAAGAAGGAGAAAAGAGTAGAAACAAAACCTCTTTGGAGAGAAACTTTGATCCTGAGCTAAAAAATAACTGTAGCTCCATTAAAAGATTATTTTTCTTTTTAACAGCAGAAAAAAAAAAAAAAAAACCCAAACCCCAAACCTTATTTTAGGTGCCCAAAGAAATTTTATTACTTAACTAAAGAACATGCAAGTTATCCTCATATGCATGTAGATTTGTTACATAATTTGTCACATGTGCTCTAGTTTTCTCAGGTGTGAAAGAGGTTACAATCACATTCCTCAATTATGTTCTTTCAAACCAGCGTTTGACAAAGAGAAAAAAAAATGGTTTGTTTCAATATTTTTGTTCAGTTTTTGTGTACAGGGCTTATTACTTTATCAGCAGCACACTATCTGAACCAGATAGAGTGTGGGAAGAAATACACTGTGGTCGTTTGACACATTTAAAACATGTAGTTTTCAAACTACATTCCTTTTAGTTACATGTGGCTAAGTTGTACAGACAGGAGTGAGCATGGTGCAGAGAACTGCAAAGTTTAAAGATTTACATGCCAGATGGAAGTGCCATTGGAAATTTGGTTATGGAAAGGGTGAATTTGTACAGTATTAACTTCATCATCTTTCATGTGTGTAGATCTGCTATCTATGTGCCATTTTCTAGACACCCTATATTACTACTTTAAGTCACATCCCTATTCATACTGTACACCAGTCTTGGAGACATGCTCTAGATTATCACAAAGTCTGAGCTTCAGTAGAAAGATGGTAGGCAGAACCTGATGTACAATGTCATGGCTATCTGGCCCTGGCTTTTAGCACTCTAAGTCTTTGGGTCAGTTCCCACTGGGTCAGCCAAGACAGAAATAACCACAGTATCTCCAAACCTTCCCTACAGTCTGTTTCCTGCTGTCAGCCCTGGGCCAGTTTCATATGGTAATCCAACTGATGGAGGAAAGCCCAAGCTTGATGAGTTAGAAGCATGTCCTCCACCATCCCCTTTCTGAAATCACCAAAGGAATCACTGGAGTGGAAGTATAATGAGATGTGGCAATTCATAGAGGTAATTTTGGCACAACTTCAATCACGTTATTGGCAAAAGCAAAATGTTGATGAAATAAATTAATTTTACTACCATGTATCCATCCATCCCTTTTCCATCAGGTTACTGCTGTGCCTTTTCACTTAGCAACAGCTGTCAGCTCCCAGGAAAGACAATAACAGAGCTGGAGACTGTAGTAAGTAAAAACACATATTACAGGTCTATAGAATCTAGTTGCTAATCTCAAAGGTAAAACCAGAAACACAGAAACTCTTCCATTGTGTCTGACCTCTCACAGAAGGTCGTGTAGATACCTATGTGACCAGGTGAAGGACGTATTGTAGCTCTGGTCCTAAACCTGTGTGGCCACAGCTGTATCATGTGGAAGTTGCTACTTTACCTGAAAAATGCACACTATTATTATGAACCACCAGCTTGGGACAGACTCGGAGAAGACATACTGAGAAGTGACCTGACTTTGCAATTGTACCTGCAGTGTGAAAAATGTGAGTCTGCACAGCTGTCTTGCAGCCTGTTCTCCCTCTGCATGACAGTGTTACCAAACTTCATTACTATCATGCTTCCAGGTTAAGCAGCACTGGAATAAAACAGTCACTCAAGATCTGAGACATTACTAGAACTTGATGGTCCTATTGCACTGCTGCACATGAGGAGCAGCTGGAATGGGCAATCATCTTCATTACAGATCATGTGGTGTGGAGCTTTGTGACCAAAACAATGATGGTGACAACATGATGTTTCCATTATTGCTGAGCAGTGCCTGAATGACATCAAGGTACACACTGTGACCTTCCAGCAAGCATGTTTTGTGGGGGCACACAGCTGGGACAGCTGGTCCAAAAGCCAAAGGTGTATCCCATACCATATGCCATCATGCTCAACAAGAGGGAGCAGAGAGTTTTGGGGTAGGCAGCTATTTCTTGGAGACTGGCTGTGCATCAGTCTAGTTGTGGGGTGTGATGGGTGCTTATCTTTTTATCACTTTGGGGAGGGGATTTAGGTTTTTATTTTTCTTTCTTCTCTTTTCATATTAAAATGTGTTCATTAAACCCACAAATTTTCTCTCTCTTCCTGCTCTCTCCCCTATCTATTCTAGTTTGCTCTAGAACAGGAAAGCTTAAACAAATTTCTGCCCAAAGTTTTCCAACTTTTTGTTTTAGTCTTAGAGTGGAACATGAGAGAGAAAGTGAGCACCATATCCCCACCAAAACCAAGAGCCAACAAGGAATTTATAAATTATAGAGAAATGCTTCTTCCTTGAAAGTGATTCTTTCCTTCCCTTTATGATAACTAATCAGAGGCAGTGGTGGTTGTAAGCAAAACTGTATTAAACTGCACAATTTTTACTAATACAGAATCTCTGAGAAACTGGTATTACAGTTTCTGTGTTATATTAAGTTGTTCAGAAAGTTTTAAAAATTCTTTAGCACTGACTATAAACTGAAAATCTCATTCAGACCTTGATTTTCTACAGTGACCATAAATATGGTAATTTTAACATTTGCCACCTCTTTTCCTCTCAGAAATGATCCTCTCAGTGGGCCTAGTACTTCTGACATTTTCTTCTGTTTTATAGAGATAAGTAGCAACCTGGAAGTGCCTTCCCCAGGCCTCTTGTGACAAGAATTCATAATATTAATTGCCAAAAATTGCCAGCTGTAAGGAGTTTTATCTAACAAAGCTGCTCTGCTTCTTCCTCAAACAGTATAGTACAATTTATGTCTCAAGCAAGCACTTAAGTATGTAAATAGGAAAAAACCCAAAGTATAATCAATATTTTAAAAGTAAAATGCCAGAATCAGCTGAACAGTTTTTCAACATCCATCTTTCTCTTTTTTTCTTAAATCACATTGTCCTCAGAGAAATGCAATTTGGGACTTAACTGAGCAATTTTCCATCAATTAGAGCTAAGTATTTTACTCCAAAGTGCCAAGAACTACAGAAATTATGTAAGACTCAGATTTAGAATCAGGGAAAAACACCACTTAGCTCTTAAACATCTGATCATCAAATTACCAAAACATAATCAAATGATGATTTTTTTGTTGTTTTTGTGGTTGTTGTTGTTGTTTGTTTGGTTTGGTTTGTTTTTTTTCTTAAGGAACATAGAAGCAGGGAAAGAAAAGCCCACAGAAATAAAGAAAAAGACTCTAAGAGTTACTAGGTGCAGAAAATAAAGAGGACTTTTTACTATGTGTATGTAAATGAAGATCTGTGTTTTACAGATTTTTCTTTCCCTGGCTTGGTAAAATTAGAAGATCTAAAAGTTCTTTTTGCCAATGTACGTCAATAATTGCAGCTTTTATACTCCCAAGTTACCTCACTAAAATTTTAGCTTCATGCTATAGAAAGGAAACTGTGGAGAAGACATCTTATGTGAAATATCCAACTTTCTGTAAAAGAACAGAAGTGCTGTAACAGAGTTTGAAGGGAACAAGCAGTTATCTGGAAGATAGTTGAAGATAGTCCAGTTTGTCTGTAGTATTCTCCGAGGGTAAGAAAATATTATTACATACAGCAGTTTTCTTCTGATTGCCAAAATTTACTCTTCTGCTTAAAAACTATAACTCAACAGTTTCACTAACTTGATGATTTTGTATTTTAGCAGCACTATACTGAAATCATGACATATATGATATAAACTTCTATAGGTGACACTGCTTCAGAGATTTATTTCTCCCCCTTCATGAATCCACAAAAGTCAGAGAAGCTTGTGAATGGTAATGGAGGTTTTGGGTCTTTCTTTTGTTCATAGTTAAATGATCGATGAAAAATGTCTTTCTAAAACAAAGTAAAATAGACACATCAAAAAAATAAATACAAATACAACAAAATGATCAGCAATTATCAACATTGAACAAATAGTCAAAGACCTATAAGTGAGTAAGTGAAGGAATAGTCTTCTCTCTGGTAATCGGAATTTACTCATGTTTGAAGCAACTGAATTCTTTTCCCAGAGACAACTGATGCCTGTGATGTGGGCATAGTGTCCAGCTTTGAGTTTGTCCATTTATCAACAGTGAATTTAGATATTACTTTCTTAACACATTTTTGCAGCAGCTGTATTCGACTATCAGGTAAGTCTACTGCTGCCATACGCTGTACAAACATAAAAGTGACAGATCAGATGACAACAGTCTCCTCTCGGTGTTTACAAAGGGATTTGAGAGCCTGGGAGACACTAAGACAAGTCAAAGCCAAAGGTGTTTTGTTGCAAATAAAAGCACTAAAACTCAGGTGAAGAGAGGAAGAGGGATTTTATTACCAGGGATTTTTTTATTGCAGAGCAAGAGACGGGCAGTTTTCTGAGGAATGGGGTCCACCATGAAGGTAGGCATCAAGTTACTAGTGTAGGAGTGAGTATCACTTCACAGTGGCTGTTGGCAGAGCCAGCTGCTGCAAGGGCTGAGTGTGAATTGCTCAAACTGAAGACAGTGAGCCAGCCACTACGGCTGGTCATGCATTAGCAACCCCATGGATTAATGAGAGGGATAAAGAAAGGCACGTGTCTCTGATCCCTTAGCCAGCCAGTGTTCAGACAAGAACAACTTCACCAAGCTGGCAGTTCAAGTTTGAAATCAACATGCACAGTCCTTCTTTCTTTGAATTTATTGTGAAAAATAGATTATTGTTATGATTAGTTATGAAGTTCCCCCAGATAAAATTGCATTATTTTCTTCATAGTTGGGTTTGGGTTTTTTTGAAAGCAGAAGCATAAAACTATTCATTTTGTGGTATTCTTGAAATGCAGAGGAGGCATTGTATAATGAGACAGAATAATGCATGTAGACCAGGAAGTAGAAATAAAGAACCCAAACCAAAACCAAATGCCAGATGTTTTCTCTCAGAAAGACGACTGGTGTTTTGGGGTTTTTTTCAACTATTTCCAAATTGTACACCTTTAGGCACAGATGGAATATGGAAAAAAAAAAAAAAAAAGTCATTAAAAAGGCAAATTTTTTGAGAGACTTTGAAATGACGCTACAACGGATTTTTTTTTTCTTTTTTTTAATAGCAGCCACTTTCTGTATCAGTTTTAACCTTGAAAATATTTTCATACTTTAAAAGTAATAAGACCTCAAGTGGCTTGAGGCTTTCAAACTGTGCTTGAGATAAGAGGTACATACAGTACCTACAACATTTTAATATCACACCCATAGAAAAAGGTCATTCTATGAGGAGATACTTATTTCATTTGCAAAATAGAATTCATAACAGTAACTGCAGTAGAATTACAAAATGTCACAATAAAAAAGTCAGTAGTTTACCATTAGACTTACCGTTATTGTCCATCTCATGCACTTGGGTAAGTGATACAGTGCTCCTGTGGTTAAGGTTCAGACTAGGAAAGAACAAACACGGTGTGAGTCACAAATATGGTCGTGGCCAATGCATAACAACTCTTCACTTAACTGCTGTTCCTTACATCACAGGAGCTGTTTGTCTACATATTTCTGCAGATGTTCTAGCAGATGCTATAGTGGTAGAGTCAGCATTGTGATTTCTACCTGAGACTTCATGTGTAAATTGTGGGACATCCACTACAAGATGAGACTGTTGGGAAATGCAAACTGGGCAGAACTTCTGGCTGATTCCTTGGAGAAATGCCCCCAAAAGTTCCAGTAACATTTTTTTTCCTCTTTAGAGTATTTGTTATTACAGTGACACAGTTACTGTAATAGAAGTCCAGTTTGTCTGCAGTATTCTCCAAGGGTAAGAAGATATTACTAAATACATCAGTTTTTCTTCTGTTTGCCATGCTCTGAGTGAATGCCAGGTAACCTGGGAACATATCTTTGATGTGATGGAGGCAGTTAGTGGTGATAAGTGGCTTTTTAGAAGGTTTTACTGCTTCTTTTATTAGATAAGACTATTTTTCCTGGATATTTACAAACAGTAGACTGTGAGCAGAATTCAGTACACATCATCCACATGATATTCCATGAGTCCTCAGCTTATATTAACGAGCTGATTTATACTTCTGGAGTGTGTGACCCTACCTCTTGTATGATAAATTATTTTTTTTTATACATTACAGTGAATGTGTTCAGCAGACCTTTACATCAATCACTGTCACAGAATAGGAGTTATAGCTGGTGAGATAGTGCCAGACACATATGCAGAACTCCATCAGAAATACTTAGCTTTTCCTGACATATAGCAAGCTGCCACATGAAACTTTTGAGATACAAAGAAATACCTAAACCGCAGTACCAAACACTCTTCTTGAAGGCTGTATGTCACATATTCATATGCAAGAAATCACTAATATTTTTAAGTAGGGTTGCAAATGATTAAGAAACAAATGTAAGCAGACCAACCATATCTTAGCTAGGTTGCTTTTTCCTTCCTCAATAAACTGTGTAAAAAATAACCCTTTCTTTCAAAGAGCATGAATTTTGAAAATTGCTGGAGCTGCTAAAATGCTTTTTAGAGTTAATGTGGCAAGTGCCATGAAAGTTCAGTTCCATTCTACAAATTCTGAAATGTACATAAACGTATACAATGATGCAATTCCTGTAGCCTGGTATTTTAAAAAAAATTATCCCTTGCCCTGTTTTTTGAACTGATTTGATGCATTTAAAAGCACAATTTAAGCCCAAGGACCTCTTTCTTTCAGCAATATTAGTCCAGTTATACTGGTGTTTAGGATCTGGGTGTGACTGTATACACTGATTCAGATTATCTGGCACAGACAGACATAAAATACTGGATGAAGTACTGCCCTGAAAGTGCAGAGGAACCCTGGCATGCAGCACAATGTGCCCCTGAGACTGGAGAACGATATCCTTACCCTACTGACAAAAATCTATACAATTTCTGACTGTAGGGTGTTGACAACAGTCTGCATCTTTTGTTCACTCTAACATGGCATGAGTGTCTCCTATCCTGATCACTGAAAAAAAGTGTTTTTCTTTCTTCCCTGAATAGCAAGAATCACTGCCAGTGGTTAGTGGCAGGTGGTACATCCAGTATCAACTCAGAGACAGCTTTGCTTCCGCCTCGGAGTCCCATAAGGAAAGTCCTATCAGAAACCCCAAAGAGGCTGTTAGGATTTTATGTGGTGGCATATGCTAGCTGAAACCAGTGGACATTAGTTTCTGAATTTTTTAGGCTCAAGAGATGCAGTCACACAGGTTATCAGTTATTTGACCTGATAAGTGACTATAAAGCAGCATTTCTTTATTCACTGAGTTGTTTGATAAAATGCTACATTAATGACAAAGCCATAAATGGGCTGAATCAAAGTCATATGATGGTCTCTTTTGCTAGCCTGTGTTTATTCTCTGGTTTAGTTTTACTAGAGTTGTTCATGGGCTGTCTGCTTTGCCTGGGTTGATTTCTTCTCTCTTTTTAAATAATTTACTTGGACTTTCAAATAAGTACTACCATGTGGAAGATTTTTGCTGTTTTCAAAGACAAGTCTGGTATCAAAGTTTCACAGTGTCTTCATAGAAGGCATGCTATTTGCTACCCTGGAATTTTTTTTTTTTGCTGCTTTTGTAGATCAAGGAATAATACTTTGAAGTTCTGCATACATATAGTAAATGAAGCAGCTGCATTTGGTGCTTCCTAGGCAGAGACAAAATATTTTATTTGTTTCTTGATCTTGCTGTGTAAATAGACATGAAAAATTTACAATAATACATTCAACATAACATCTAAAAGAAAATGAAAAGACAGAGACAGGACACTGGAAAATGTTAAGTAATGATTGTGTCATCCACAATTATTTCCTCCTTTTGGGTATTGCATCAGATGACTGTTTCACTGCTGTGCCTAGATAATTCTTTAAAATTGCATAATTAATTTACAACAAATATTATTAATATAGGACCTCCATAGCTGATCTGGCTCATTAGTGGTCTTTTCTGTTGCAGTTATAAGATTAAATTTCATTAGTATATTTTTGAGAGTCCTTTCTGGACTCCAAGCCACTCTAAAAAATTAGAGAGCTCTTTTATCACCTATAATCTGTTTCAGAGCAATGTATAGAGCACACCACCCAGTCATCTCAAGAACAGAGGTTTTCAACTCATACATGAGTATTTCTAACAATTACAGCTAATAAAATATTCATACATATTTCAAAATACTTTTATGATTGGCAGGGAAGTAAGATACTGTGGGAGAAGACAGATGTGTGAGGCAATACTAAGAATGTGAACATTTTCTGGGGTGATTAATTTTTATTCCTTTATTTTAGTAAATTTTTTTTTTTTTTTTTTTTTTTTTTTTTTTTTTTTTTTTGAGAATCTTTGGTTACAGAAAAGGAAATATATACTAGAAATTGAAGTGAACAAACATTCTTTATTTGAGAAGCAGTCCAGAGAGCCCAACATTTAAACCTTTTTAATAAATTAATTATTCAAATAAGAGAAGTAAATAGCTCTAAAAATTTCTGGCTTTCTGATGTTCTGTTTGTTGGAAATTTTATCTTGAATACAGGCTCTTTTCTTTCCTTTCTTATGTGCATTCCTTCTTATGTGATACCATCCACGAGAGACCTTGCCAGGCTTGAGAGATGAGTCCATACCGACTTCAGGGAGTTCAGTAAGGCCAAGTGCAAGGCCTCACACCCAGATCAGGGCAATCCCAGGCACAAATACTGACCACAGAATGTATTGAAAGCAGTCCTTAGGAAAAGGACTTGAAACTGTTGGTTGATGAGAAACTCAATATGAGCCAGCAATGTGTGCTTGCAACCCTGAAAGCCAACCATATCCTCGGCTGCATCAAAAGAAGTTGGGTCAGCTGTTTGAGGGAGGTGACTCTCCCCCTTGACTCTGCACTCATGAGACCCCATCTGCAGTCCTGTGCCCAATTCTGGAGCCCCCGACACAGAAAGTACATGGACCTCTTGGAGCATATCCAGAGGTATGACACAAGAATAATCAGAGACCTGGAATGCCTCTTATGAAGACAAACTGAGGGAATTGGGATTGTTCAGCCTGGAGAAGAGAAGGCTCCAGGGAGACCCTGTAGGAGCCTTTCAGCACCTGAATGGGCTATAGAAAAGACTTTTTATAAGGGCATGTAGTACTGGGACAAGTAATGATTTTAAGATGAAATAGAGTAGATATAGGTTAAAACTTTGAAGGAAGTTCTTCAGTGTGACGGTGGTGAGACACTTGCATATGTTGCCCAGGGAAGTTGTAGATGCTGTCTCCTTGGAAGTGTTCACAGAGAGATTGAATGGACCTTTGAGCAACCTGATCTAGTGGGAGGTGTCCCTGCCCATACAGGGGCTTGGAAGTAGATGATCTTTAAGGTCCCTTCCAACCCAAACTTATCTATGATTCTATAATACCACTATACCATGGTTCTATGATTCTATGATTTTGTGTAACAACTGAGATTTCCTGTTTTGAAGCTGCCAATGTGGAAAATTAAATCTGGGTTAAATTCATGTTTGGTCATAACTGTTTCTCACTGTAAAGATCCTCCTTACAACCATTGTGGTACAATGCATAATAACTTCATATGTACTAAAAAGAGACATTGACATATTTGAGGATTGCTTTTCATTAATAGTATTTCTTTTACAGGATGCTCTAATATCTAAATGTTTTTGTGTTATGTTAGTAATCTAAAACTCATCAGTTTACATGGACAGTATTTGGTATACATTGCTATCATGATCTACAGAAACATCAGACAGTGGCTTATAAACAGCTCAAGAGTGCTATGGAAACTGACTATCAAGACTTCAACATCTAGATATACCTACTGCCTGATACTGCTGATAATAAGGTTTTGGCTGATTTATCTGTTGATGACTAAAATACAGCAGTAATATGTTCCTTAAAAGTGTTATAGGGGCCTGAGATTTATGTTATGCAGGACCCAGCAATGTCTTGAATTTTACAGCTTCAGATCTTTTTTGAACATCTATTTCTTTATTTTGAACTTCTATTTAAGACTGTAAAATTTGTTGGACCTTTGTTTACCAGATCTCCTCAGACGATGTCTTCAATAAATTTTTTTGTGGAAATGACATTCTCCTGATTTTAACTTTTTTATGGTATAGTTATTAATCTAAGGTAAAGGCTAATACAGCCAAGGTATTAATATTTATGAAAATAAGAACAGCTATCAGCATTGATTTTACCTTGCATTTGGTACAGTTGTCTATTAAGAAAGGCTACCTAACTGGCACTCCATATGCTACATAAGAAAGATATGGCTACCTAACTGGCTACCTAACTGGCATTGCATATGGTCCATTTTTTTACACTTTCTGTTAGACTATTTTCATACATATGGTAGATCAGTACTCATATTATTAACTAGTATTTTGTTAATGATTGTACTTACTAATTTTGAGCTGCTACTTCAGTTCTTATGATCATTAGAGATTAACTATTTTGCTCCAAATGTTCTGGAGGAACTGGGGAAATTACCTGCATATTCTTTAAACTAAAATGGATTTAAAAGTGTACAAGATGAGCATTGCTTTCTGTTTAAATAAAGAAAACAACAAACTAAAACAAAGAGCAAACTGAAAAAGTTGAAACTGCTGAAACATTTTACCTTTCACTATGGTTTTGAGAAAAAGCCCATCTTATATAATTATATGGAAATAGACCCATGTATGAATAATTCTGAAGGTTCACTCTGAACTATTATGTCCCTATGCCCACATCCTACAGATCCCTCATGGTTGAGGACACAGAGGGCAGTGGAGAAGTAGAAAAGATGAAGAATATAAAAATCATTAAAATGTCATGGAAGCCTAGAGTGGACCTATCGAAAATGGCTGGCCCACATTAACCTAGGAAATCTATGACACATCTGAAAAGAATCCCAGGTCACTTGATGGAAGTTTTATGCTGTATCTAGAAGATTATTTGAGACATGGATTTCAGGCCATGCAAAAATTTCAGGAAAAAGAGTGGTACAAAGAAGAATCTCATCTAGATTTTTCTAATTCCAAGACAAATTCTTAGACTTATCTGAATTTGGTACATTACAAGAACTTAAAATCTGGTGAATCACAGGCATAGGAGACTTTACAACCTTAGTGATACAATATTAAAAAACCTTTACCTTTCAGAAAAAGCTGCTCTACATATTTATGCTGTGTGGTTCTGACCTCACTGGTTTGAAATTGTCTCAAAGGAGCAATTTTAAAATGAATAGCCCTGGCTATGGTGGAAGACTTCCCTGGCCGGAGTTGAGTGCAGGGGGTGACACCTCAGGATGTGATAAGACCTTCTGGGTGGAGACACCTCCTCTGAACAGCAGCCTGCAATGCTGGGTGATCCCTCCAGGCATGACTGAGCCACCTTGATTGTACTTGCGAAGTACCTGGCTAGGGTGGCTGGAACAGAGTAAGGGTGACACCAGGAAGAAGATAAGACCTGATGACTGGAGGACACTACTCCCCTTTCCTGAGGGCCAAGCTTCAATGATGCCCCTGGAGGCAGGATTATGTACCTGGCTGGGGTGGCTGGAACAGAGGAGGAATGGCATCTGGAAGAAGGTAAGAACTGATGACTGGGTGGAGGACTGCACCCTTCTGCTCCCCTCCAGGCAGCCTGTCTTCCTGGCTGAGTGACAGCTGCCCCTTGGGAACAAAAGGGGCTCAGGGGTATATATGGCTGTCCCTGCTTGGCTTTTGTCATCTCGACCCACTGCCATTTCTGCACTGGACCTTGTCCAGGATCAGCACCATCCTGAAGAACCTCGCTGGACAGCTGGACCCCTGGTGGTGACTCTCTCTCTCTCATTCTTCCCACTTTCTTACCCCTTTTTTCTACATTTTCTCTCTCTCGTTCTTTCTTAACAATTCTTTACCACTTTTCTCTCTGTGTCTTATACCTTCTTTTCCTCTCTCCCTCTTTTACCTGGCTCTATATTTTTGCCTGGGTCAGTTGTCAAATAAAATCTGCTTGCACCCGACCCTTTTTTGTGGTTGGACTTTGTTTTGTGTATCCAAAACAAAAATAAATTTTAATGTTACCTCGGGCCGTAAAATATGCACACTTTATCTTTTGACTTTCCAGAATCTTTGTTATTAAAAATGCCCATAAATACTCAATATTGAATGCCCAAACCTCTGAGGTAGATATTGCTTATTTGTCAAAATGGCCTAACATTCCCAGTTCTGGCTTTGTAAGCTGTGATAGTACAAAGTAGTGTAATTTCAGAGAAATTTCAAAACAGCAATACAGTTTTAAAGAATAAATTCTAAAAAATAATTTTAGGAATTACTTTGCCACTAATTACAAGCCATATTTTCTACAAGTTAAATCCAAATATATCCAAATGTCCAAAATAACTTTAGGAAACATTTAAATGTTTTTTTGGGTGTTCATAACAGTCTTCATAAATTTTGAAATTGTTACTATTAACACAGTTATGGAAAAATACTCAGAACTGTTCTATTTGGTATTCATTATGCATCATCATTAACTATTTAGTTTAAAAGTTTTTTCCAAATTAGGAACTAAAAAACAGTTCTGTTGGCTAAGTTGACAACCTACATAATCCAAATTCTTAATAACAAAGACTAAGAGAGGGATTTTTAAACAAGGTGAAGAAAGAATACTCAGCTAAGCCAAACCATAGACAATATTCAGAAACATGAGGACAGTGAATTATTCAGCAATAATTAAATATATTGGACATCCAATGACATTTCTTGTGTTGGAAAATCATTGCAAGTATTAAGTTTTTTAGCAATTTATAGTCTGACCTAAGTTTTGGAGAACATTTGTTACCCAAGATTGTTTTTTTCTTCAGAAATATTTTATTTTTACTCTTCCAACACTACAGGAAAAAAAATAATTGAAAGTATCACCTTGAAGTGAAAATAGAAAGCAAGCACAAATAACTCACTTTATTTTCCTCATATTATCCCATCATCACCCGGTCACAAATTTTAACGAGTAGAAATTGATCATGTTAACTACTTGTAGCAAAAATAGAAAAGCAGTTCTATTTTAGTTCTGCTTCACTACTGATTTGTTCCATTCACATCCATCCACATGTCAATTCTTTGGATCCAAATTTCTACTGACGTAAATTATAGTAGCTGAACTGTCTTCTAAGACTTTTGATACTCGTGGAAAAAAACTTGCAGTGGCACACAGCTATAGACAGCTGTAACAGAGTTCATCTCCTTTTCTTGATTCTTGAAATCATGTGCTTTAGTATACCTGATGGATGGGTCTACACTCCCAATCTACTGAGAAGTGCAGTAACCCTTATGTTCATCCCTGGCTAGCATGGCACAAGGCAGTATGTTTAAGGACGTGGAGTACAAAAACATTTTCTGGCAACTACCCCCACTGACTGTCTGTGACGTTATTGGCACAGCAAATCTATTTTTTACTGGTTGTTTTGTTAGGCACTGTTATAAAGACCAATTTACATAAATGTCATCTTTCATAAAGTTGTCACTTGTTATTTTAAAAGAAACCAACGGTCTAGTATGAGTGCACTGTTTTAAGATAAAATGTACTGAACAAAGATTTTCCAAAAGGATTCTTTTAAATTAATTTTATTAGTCTGAAAAACTTTTCCCCTTTTCCCTCCTAGGTCTCATTTATATACTAAATAAGGCATTACGTGTAAATTATGTTTATTTTCACATATTTTTATTGTCTCTTTGACTCTGCTGGTATATATTACATGTGAGACCAATAAACAGGCAAACTCAAGCACATTTACCTACTTACTTGGAAAAGCAGACAAGTTTGAATTCATATAAATTTGCATCCATAAATTATATCTGTGTAATTGTAATGGAAATAGTTTATGATTAGAACACAGTATGGGGGTAAGAATAGCTTAGTTTCAAGAGGACAGCAATACTGTGGAGATGCCCTTTGTGTCTTCTGTGTTATTAAGACAGCTTGACATTTGCCAAAATTTTCTTTAGGCTGGTAAAAAGACAGCAATTGATAATCTAGGTCTTTTGTTTTCTAGCTTTGCTGCACTGTGTTGGATATTAGACGAAATTCTTTCCAGAGAGGGTGATCAGGTATTGGAATAGGCTGCCCAGAGAGGTGGTGGATTCTCCATCCCTGGGGTTTTTTAAAAAGAGACTGGATGTGGCACTCAGTGCCATGGTCTGGTAATGGATCAAGGGTTGGACTTGATGATTTCAGAAGTCCTTTCCAACCCAGATGTTTTTGTGATACTGTGAATTCTTTCCCATGAGGGTGGTGAGACACTGTGACAGGCTGCCCAGGGAACTCATTGATACTCCCTCCCTGGAAGTGTTCACCAAGTTGGATGGGTCTTTGAGCTACCTGGTCTAGTGGGAGATGTCCCTGTCTATGGCAGAGGGGTTCAAACTAGGTGATTATTGAGGTTCCTTTTAATCCATGTCATTCTATGAACAGTGCAGTTTTGCCATGTTTTCGTATGGTTCATGGCTGGCATATGTAGTGGAAAACAGTGCTGCAATGACTCAAGAAAAATCTAATCTAGTGGTCATCAATACGGCTAGAAAATAAGAAAAGAAAAACCTGATGAAGGAGCATAGCAGGAGGAAGAAAACTGGAGAGAATTCATTTCATCTTTATACAGAATTTAAAAATCTATCATATTTCCTGTTCACTTGCATCTGGATCCTCCAACACATTTGAGACAAAGGTCTGTTTCAAGGGAAATTGGAAAAAACCTGAGAGAGCATATGGCTGGGAGGGGACATCTAGGCAGTTCCTTTCATTGGTTGCACCATAATTTTCAAGACAAGGGCTTGAAAAAGTCTATATATACAAAAATATCCATAAACCCCTTCTACAAATCAATTCCCAGTGCAACTGATTATCAGGTAACTGAACTTTCCAACTGGGTGGGCTTTGTTTGGCTCTTTAAAGTCTTTGAAATATGTATAAATTCCTCTCCCTCAGTCCAGATTGTCTTATTCTTTTGCTTGTGTGCGCTCTCCTCAGAACAAGTGTTGATGTTTTTGAGTGCCTCACGCTGATGCCAAAGCAGATTTAGACAATGATGCTGTCAGGTGTTGCGGTGTTGAAAGTCATACAGAGAAGATGTACTCTTTTCCAGTGATGTGGAAATAGTGAGGATGAAGTAACTCATAAGTATACAAAAGTGGAGGTAATTTCCATGAATGTTTCAACATGCACACACTGTGACCTTGTCAAGTGACTGAAGAATGCACATACTTTATCTTACCTGCATTCCTTTGAAACAAATGAAATAATAGATATGTGACTTCTATTAGCTTTTGGGCAGGGTTCAAAACAGTCTATGCCAGTATGGGCTGGCATAGGACTATGCCATAGTCCTAAGACTACGTGGGTCTTAGGGAGGAATAAAGTACTTTTTAGTACAATGGGCCAATTGACCTTAACACGCTTCCAATAAGTGTAAGTTTATGTTTTTATTTGTCTATCAAGGACAGGGATATGGTGGCAAATATTTATTATTCCTTAAAACAAGCTAAGAAAAGAGAGAAAAAAAAAATCAGACCAAAAGCCAACCAAATCAAACAAAAAAACAAAAAAACCCAATAAACCAAATCAAAACAAAAAGCAAAAAAACACCAAATCAAACCAAACAAAAAAACAACCAAACAACCAAACAAAAAAACCCCCAAAATAAACAGAGAAACAAATTAACTAAAATCTGGGAAAAATTATAGGTAGATAATTTCTTCAATGTATTTGAAGCTACTTTTCTGTGTATTCAGAGTTCATTATAAGTCAGTGTTCAGTTTTGAGTGTGAAAGCATAAAAAACTGTTAATTGCTGTCTTATTTATAGCAATGACATTTTCAAATTAGTCCAATCTCATATGTGTTACATGTTCCCATTTTCCTTGAAGAATCTGAGGATCAATGTGAGTAAGAGTAAGATACTTATGAAGGGTGTGAGTTTCAAAAAAAGCACTATATAATAGCTACTAATATTTCAAGTAACATCTGCAGTAGAGCAGTAACATGAATCCATTTCATCAAGTTAATAGTACCTACACCTTACACTATCACCTTCTTTACATGAAACAATTACCTAATACCAAGATCTGTGTAAGCTCAGACACTGAGAATTCATTCCTTCTATCTGGAGTGTATGGTGACAGTGACAGCTTCACAAAGCACATCAGTATAAAAAATATGACTTGACCCTGCTTCAATCTCTGCCATAATAGTACTGGAGGCAAGAAAAAGACAAGCAGAAAAGACTATCAACTAAGGTAAAACTATGAACATAAATATGGATTTCAAAAACAATAAAAAATACTTAGCAAGGGTTTACATGTTTGATTTCTACTTGCAGGGGCTTTAGCACTGTCCTAATTCTGAGTCTGGGGTTTACATAAACTTATAATTTGAATGACAAATTCTTCTCTTTCATCTAAATATTTAAACCATGTTATCCAGAATTTCAACTTGTGTTTCAGATTCAGGTACAACTTTGATAGAGTTTTGCCTCTTTCAATTTTTGTTTGAACAATTCCTGAAACTGCCATAATTGCAAAAATCCATTGCAAAAGCAAAACTTTCGGGGAGAGCACTCAGATTAAGACTGAAGAACAGTAGGTTAAAATAAACAATAGGGAAGCAGAGGGGATGAATACATGATAGAAAAGTGAGTCAATAAAGTCAATACTGCTTCACTGTTCCAATTCTGGACAGAAGCTATGATAAATTACATTTAACTTCAGATCTTATGAAAAAATGTAATCATTTTTGTTTCTGAGATAAGTAAAGTAAGACCAATGTATATGAATTCCCTCTTGAAGACAGAAGCAACTGTCCCAGAACTTATCTAATATTCTAGTTGAATGATTATATCATATTAATATACAGAAAGTGAAAAACATTAAAATAAATGAACATTTATTCTCAGAAAAAGATCTGAGAAAAACAGGATCACTGAATATGAACCAAGGCATAAGTTTTCACATATATTATGTGAAAGAAGTTACCATATTTAGATTAACTCTTTTAAATGGTAGCAGCAGTGGATATATTCAAACCAAACCCTCAAAAATTGTCTTTAGGACTTTGCAGAAAGTAATGTAACAACAATGAAGGAACAGCTGCTGGATTTTTTTTTAAAAGCTTTAGCCAATTCAAAGAGAAACAATGTAAATTGAACATCTTCATTAACTTCAGAGAGGTTCTTTGATGACATCTAAGAGGAACTAGAAGCTTTGAAGCTCAATAGTAGAAAAGATGTGTATCAATCTGAGTATTCTGTCATTGTACCATTATTACTAGCATTTATTATAAGGGGTGACCTAACAAGAACATCCTGCCTTGCTGCCAGAAGCAATCTTTGTAGTAACATATGGAAAGAGAATAAATTCTACAAATACACAAAACCTGATTACTTTGGAACTTCAAAGAGTCTATCTTGGATCTAGCACTCCATCTGATCATTTGGGTCTGATAATGGCAAAAAAATGTGTGCACAGTGGTAAGTTAAAAGAAAGGAAAAAACTTCATGTATCCAGATACTTAGCTAAAAAATTACTTTCCTTTTGTGAAGATCACAACCACTGAAGTTATACTTTCTGTTGAGATGAACAGTATTATTAATTCTGCTGTATAAATCCAGAAAGCTAACAAGCTTCAAAACAAAAAACTAAACAAATCTACTAAACCTCTCCACAATTATAACTCTTCAAGTAAAGCATTGAAGAAAAAACAAAAAAAAAGCTTGAGAGGAATGCCAGAAAAATAATTTTAAAGGACTCTGAGAAGAGTGACTTACTATATGACAAGCAAAGGGTTATGTTTTAGTTAATTCCATATAATTTAGGGCAAATATGTGCTACAATTTCTCCACTTGCCTCCTGTCTGCAGTGCTTCAGCCACTGTGGGATACTGAGGGTATTAAAATACACACAAAAATACAGCCTGATAGGTGACCCTTTTGTAGAGTTCTTGGGAGCATATGCAAAATTATCTATTGTTTTACAAACATATGGCATTTAAATATACATACACATACATTGCAGTTTTGTTGACATTGAATGGTCTACAAGTAGAAACTCACAATACGTTGCCTCTTCAAGGCAGTATTAGACCAGACAGATTGAACTAAAAGCAATGGTAAAATGGCCATTGACCTGTGTCTAACTCAAGACTATAAATTACAGTATCTCATTATGAATAGTGCTTTTCCTGCCTGCAAGGAAAGACACAGAGGACTTAAACCAGATGCAACTGTTACAAAGAAAAGAGGGAGAAAAAAAGAAAATTGGGAAAAGATTTATTTACACTTAGATTATTTTACCAGTCCACTAGGCTGCCTTGGCAATAGTGCTTACAATTCACAACTTACTATTACACCACAAAATCTTCTTCATTGCATTCACAGTGAAAATTGCAGATTAATTAAATGCCTTCCAGATTCCTTACTGATTCAAACTTTGAAGTGCTAGTGGGTATAAGTCATTTTCTCTTTTCCAGACTGTAAAATTAATTTTTATTTTTCCATACACTGTTTTACTTCTTGCCTGAGGCTAAATTGAATGAGCACTGGTGACAATTCAATTCTCCCTGTGGATGTTCTGCCTCCACAACAGCTGTAATATCAGAAGGCTTGATGTCTGCAGCAGAGAGTAAATAACTTTACCTCAAAGTAGGAGAAGGTGCATCAGCAAATAAGGAATGTTTTAGTGTGCTATCCTGTATCAGTATTGGTAGTAACAGTTTGTAGGCTCATTTAGAACATCAAGTCTAATATTTTTCCTGTAACCACCCTCTTTTTCTTTGTTTGAAGTGCACTTGCATAGGAAAGACTCTTTGCAGTGTTTATGAATAATCAAGGGAGAGCAGAGCTCATGGGCACTGCACCCTAATTTGCCATCCAGCAACTGGACTACAGACCCTAGGCTTGTCCTTTTATACCTACGCTGCAGAGGGAAAGCAGTTCTTTAGTTAGAATTTCCCTAAATTGAGGGTTAGGAGAGTCGGCATCTAACTATTCCACAAATGGTAGCAGTGGGAGAAGTGTCAGCTGTGGATATGGAACCTTGTAAGCACGTACATTTGTATTTCATAACTAAATACATTATTTCATCAATGTGTGTTTAACTTTGAGCCTTAGAGTTCTATTGGGCCACAGGAAGTGCACAACTCTGAAAAAGGATTGGTTGTAAATTATATCATCTTCAGAGACAACACCATGTTTCTTACAGCATGACAGACTCAAAGTAGTGCAGGATGAAAAATAAAATAAAACTCACTTTCTTCAGAGTTTCAACACTATCAGTTTTTCCTTTGCCCATCCTCATAGAAATAAAAAATTTCATTCCAGTTGTTCTGTTTTATTTTTCTTTTCCACCAACCCTTGTGTTGCTTTTCTTTACATGTCCTTGGGGGAAAAATATTTCATTAAGAAAATTTGTGATTTTTTTTTACTATTTAGAAAAAAGTTGATGAAATGTCCTGACTAGTTAAGAAACAGATATTGAGAACTGACTTCTCAGTTAAGTAGGAAAAAATAGTATTTAAATCAGTGAACTGTGCAAGTTTACATTAATTGAAACTCTTACAATATGTGATTAAGTATCTGCAAGGTAGTTAAGTACCTGCAAGAAAAAGAACTGTAACTGCATCTTATGCCACAATAATTTCCTTCATGTAGTGAATGTGAGTAAACATCAAGTTGTGATACACCAAATAAAGATATATGAGACAGGAAAAATACAGGAATTCTTGTACATAGTTTCTTCTCAAACAGGAATACAAAACCACAGTTGCTTTTCAGAATTCATGTTAGGATTATCACAACATCTGCAATGCTTATGTTTTACAGATTTCTGAAACTTAAGAAAATTAGTAATTCTTTAAATCCATCTCCAAACATAATATTTTTTCAGAAAACTAGATGTTCAGATTTATTGTTATTTTTACTATGTTTTTCTCTTAAAAAAAAAGAAGTTAATGACAAGGAAGAAGTGTTAGATTTACAATTTTCCCATTTTGAACAAAAAATGTGTACTCAAGTTGTACACTTATTTGCTATATCTGTCTACAATACTTTCTGAAGTTTTAAAATAAAAGTTTAGTTTAGGAGATGTTAAGAAGGGAGTTTTGAAGATACATAGATACATGTAAATGCAGATAACAGAAATAACAAAACAGATGCAAAGATCAGTGTTCCTTCTTTTATCGTGGCCTTGGGAATACTATGCATTGAATATTGCCTGCTTTGCTGAGCCAAGTCTAACTCTTCTCTGATGTTAGAAAAATTGCAAAGGAAGACAAAATGCTTAACCCACACTGGTATAGGAGAGTTAGGACCCTAGGACCTCCACATCCAGGCTAAACACAGAGTAAGTTTATAGTGATTTTCCATTCCCACTTTTTTCTTCATGTGCTCAGGCAGATAGCATATAAAAGAAATTATTGCTGCTGTACATTAGATTTATTCAGAATATATTGCCCTTCTCCAGATCCTTTTTAAGTACCTACACAGCACAGAAGTCCTCCTATGGCAGATATTTTCTAAGATAATTGATCTGTTGTTTTAAGGAATAATCAGTAGAGTTACACAACCAAAAAATTATATCAAGCACATCTTTTATGCAGACTAGTATTTATGTGCTAAAATGTATAGAGGCAGCAAGTAGGAAATGAATACAAGTTATTGTAGGCATCAAGGATCATAAGCTTGGCTTATCTCATGAGAAAGCTGTCTTCAGTCAACAAGTTCCTCAATCCTGATGCAGAGTAACAGACCTGGTTGAAATTATTTGGACTCTAATGAACTGGCATCACTTATTCATTGCTGGACATCTTGGCTTATTTTTCAGTCCACTCTAGGTGCAATTGTCCTATAGTGATGGTATGTGTAGCTGTTCACAGCGACAAACAAATTAATGTATCTCTCAAAGACATTTACATTCTACTGAACACTAGCAAAAATGAAGTAAGCTCAGTTTTCTTTAAAGGCAGCCTCAGATTATGACATGAGAGGGCAAGAGGGAAAAGACTTGATGTTCTAATGCCTTAGCTGGCATTCATCACTTAAAAGACCCACAACTTCAGCCTTGCAAAACAACACCCTTTCTTTTTTTATTAAAAAAAAATCAGTTGTGTGATACTGGCAGTAAGCAGAATGGTCTGGGTTTTCTGCCTGGACTGGTTAGTTTCTAAATAAGTTTTCTTCATCATCTACTAGTCATCAGTGTTGAAAATCTAATTTATATTTTACGTGATGCGAAAAGTGAACTAATATGATTGGTTAAAATACACTTTTATGTCTTGCATAAAATCCTTCCCAAAACAGCTTTACCTAGTAAGCATATTTATCACATATTTTGAATCATTGCTGGAAGTTTACCAGTTTGAATATTTTTTTATGTTTTACCATTTCATCTTTTGTTTTTGCTATATTAGGTAATATTGTGCAAACAATTATATATAAAACCATGAACCTCAGAAAAATCCAGAAGCCCTGGTGGTAACAGGATAAGCCCAATACTATTAGTGCCTTCGTAACACACTTTTAATACAGGGAGATGCAGTTACTTATTCAAAACAAATGCTTGTGTCTAAAGTAACTCCATAATGAGATTTTTCTCCAGTGAATTCTATCATTTCTTTGAGATGAAAAAATACACAGCTAACTCAATAAAATCTTCTGTGGAGCTCAGCTGAACATAACCCCCTCTAATGCAATTATCCATGTTTCATTTAGAAGAGTGATCCTCCTGATGGCTGAAAGTATTTCTTCTTTAATAAGTGAGAGCATTTGCATCTTATTAACATGCAAAGAGCTTCCTCAGAGTATTTTGTGAGACTGGAAAAAAACCAAACACAGCCCAAAGAATCCAAACCCAATCTTTCTTTTGTGCTATCTCAGCAGCAGTAATAATACAGTAAGTTAAAATGCTACATTGGAAGTGTTTGAGGTTTTTTAGAGTTAGATATATTCAATTTGCTCTTTGCTTATGCATATATAAAATGAGAAAGTTTTCATTAATGTAGGTAAAACATTTTAAGAGTTTTTACTGACAAGCCAGTGGAGACTTCTATTGGGTACCAATAAAGTAATATACATGATGCTACCTTATGATACATAATTTACTTAAATTTTCAATGCTGCAGCCTGAAAAAGAGTAATTGTTGGCAATGAGCCCCTTTTGTGAGAATTCCTAAGTGCCTGTGTAAGCAATCTCCTTTCCTGATTTGTGTGTGGTGTTGACAGCATGCATGTGCAGTAGATATCTTCAGATTCTTGCCTATAAAAAGTAGTGCAAACATTTCAGTGTCTGTAAACTGAAATGCAAGTGTAAAGAGACGTAAAAGCTTTTCTTAAAATTTCTTATTTCAAACCTGTGCAAGTAATCAGAGTTGCATGCAGAGCTCCATGTCTAGTAATAACAACATTCAAGCTCCTTCGTCTCTGAGGCCAAAGAGTTCTTACATGTAGTGTGGCTGCTCAGCTATACATAAGACTTCTAAGAACTCCTAGCTGCCAACTAAACTGGGAGGTGCCCTTACAAGAGTCAACATGATGCAGGATGAGGTGCTCTTGGTGGTACAAGCAGCTGAGCAACAGTTCAGTGTTACTGCCACATGGCCAGATGGTTCCCAAGACCTGGTGGAGCTAGTCTCAAAGGTGTTGCTGGGGGTATAAATATAGGCCACTTCATTATTAGTGCATTGAAGTGAAATCTTAATTTCAGCTCTGTACTCTGTAGGAAATAACAAAGGAGCTACAAAACTGAATTAATGGAAGAACAGTGTAGTGACTGTTTTCCAACGGATATATCAGAAACAGAGCTTCCTCAAGTGCCCAAATGTGTTTTGAGGGATGGGAAACACTTGATGTGATTTTACAGAAAATTAAGGATGAGAAATGAGACGTAACAGACACTTTTCTGGTTTCTTCTGGATTTTTTATTGAGGTGAGTGTCACTTTATGCTCTGCAATTCCAGTTTCTTTTGCTTTCTCCTGACACAACTTGCTTGCATATGACTTGTAACATTTGTGATTTTTAGACTGCACAAAATGCTTGCTGATGTGATGAAAATTTGTTTTGTTTTGTTTTTATGAATGTTTGAATGCTTTGATTCAAAGGCATTCTGCCATCTGACACTAAAAGGCCAATTTGGAAAAAAATATGAGGTTCATAGAGATAAACAGTGACATTTATCTTTGTGTTTATCTGATATACAATGTGTTTCATGCTTCTGCTCTTGTTGTCTCTTTTGCTGTTGGAAGTGGCATTTGAACTACAAGATAATGTGCCAGCAGAGTATAGAAAAATTGTTGATGAACAACAGATAATTTTTAGCCATTTTTCCTTCATTGTGATGACATTTGAAAGGAATCCAATGCAAAGAAGAGCAAAGGAATTTTAATCCTAACCCTGCCCCCCATTTTGGAGCATTATGCTTATAGTGTTTTTCAAGAATTTTTGCACCTGCCCCAGAATACCTAGGGAATGGTATCTCCAAGGCTAAATTTTCTCTGGTTTACTCCTGTGTTCTTAGGTAGGAGGGGGGTGACATTCTTCTGGTTTCCTTGGTTTATGACCATAGTCAATGATAATCTAAAGCAAAGCATTTTATTTATGTTTGTCCAATATGATGCTTTTATGATCATTATTAGCTAGTGCAAAGTAGGCAAACTTGGGGAGGTTGTTCTGTTTTTCCAAACTGGGCAATTCACAACTGAGAGAAGCAATGAATCATGGAAAAGACCATGTATTCTTAACAACTGCATCCTTTTTCTGCAGCAATGTAGGACCTGTAGTTTAAAGTCTGATTTGTAGAGATTCAAGCTTTAGAAAATAAATTTACATAAGTTATATAAATTGACAGAAGTTACATATTAGTAGGAGAGAGAAAAGGAAGACCTGTTCCCTGCAGAAAACTTTGATGCAAAGACTTTTCAGTCGGCACAAGAGTGAAACAGAATATCAAAAAAAGTGAGCATCTGATAACTGATGAAAAATTAGAACTTGCTCTTTGCTCTGCAAGACACTACATATGGACAATGACAAAAATACTATGTCATCTGGAAAAGCTGCTGTTTGTGACTTTGACTCAGTAGATCACCAAGCCTTTTGTTTATGTCATTCATGAATTATTAGGTCTGACAAAACCCAGAGTGACTGCTGTGCAGTGAGAACAAATCCTGGATGATTAGGTAGAATTAAATGTGGACTGCTCATGACTCACCAAAAATGCAGATAGCTCTCTGAACTTCACTGTATGCAGATATTGTAAATTTTTATGTATGGCTTTCAAGAAAAAAAAGAAATCTGCATACTAATGCCTTGTATACATTACTCTAACTAATGTAGTCCTTGAGAGTAACAGGCATATAACTTTTAAACTTTTTATTAAATGTATCCTAACAGCTAGCCTTCAATAACAGTGGAGGTAGAATGGAAATCAGCAAAAAATGTGATACTTCAACAAACTCTGAGCCAGGGGTGACAATTTGTTCTCCTGTTATACTGAGGAGTCAAAACAAGATATTTGATCTTAAGGACATCCCAACAGTTTTAATTTTGGTGTATGAGCTTTTATTATATTCCTGCATACATCTTTATTATTATTTAAGCATTCTCGTCTCTATTGCTCTTGAAAAACTAAATGCTAATATGTAGCTGCACTTACCTGGTAATTCTCTTGTCTAATAGTGTCAATATTCGCTTCTTACAGTCAAACTTGTAACACAAATAATAAACTTTCCCCAAATTGCAATTCAAGTTGCACTGAGCTCTTAAAACTCTCACTGTCTTCAAGAGATGAAAGTCATATTACAAGTCTGTAGTTGTCACATAAACTAAAGGCAAACCTGACACATGTTAGATTTAATGCAGGTGAAGACATGAAAAGAAGATAGTTTGCATACATGAAAATCCTCTTTTAAAAGTATAGCTACTATGGTGGATATTTTGCCAAAGTAGTCACTACCAAAGTCATGATCCCTGCCAAATCCAGCATTCAGCTGTAGTCATGCAGTCTGACTTATACTGCAGAACTGAACAATATATTGTGCAAAGAAAGGGTTTAGCATATTATTACACTTCATCACATACTAGTCAAAATTCATCTACATTTGCAGCACTATTATAATTTGAAGATAATCCAAGTGCTACACTATGCTGAGTTCTCTTGTCATTTCCTTTCCTTTTTTCCTTTTCCTGTTTTCTGAGGTCCCTTCCAACCCAGCCATTTCTATGATTCTATGATTTAATTTGTGTGAAAAAGAATGCATACATTCACATGAATAGTGAATCACACAGCTAGTCAGAATATCTTGGGATCAGATATTTAGCAGATGGGGAAGAGATAGGTGTAGTCTAAAAAATATGAAAATCTATTACATGCAAGCATTAATAAAGGCAGAACTGATATTTTGGAAGACAAATAAATTCAAAAGCAAATAGGTTAAATCCAATGTTGCCACAAGAGCTTTTTGAAACAAATGTCTGAGACATAAAACAGAAGGTTTCGATGTGTCTTATATATTTAGGCTTTCAGATACAACATTCAAATATATGTCAGCTTCTGTTATGAGCAGTAGATTAAACTTCTCTCTGCGAAGAGAGTAGTAGATTAAATGAAATAAATTACTGCATGCAAGGTCTTGCTGGAGCAATGCATGCAGAAACTCTGGAATAACAGAGCTGGTGTATGTATCACTGTTGATCAGTCATTAGTGGATAAGCATCTGGTTTGTTACTTTTTTTACATCTTTGCTTAGAAGGCCAGAGTCATAAATATGCTTCCTGTTCATTGCAACATAATTTTGTGGTAGGACCTAGAAACTTGCCATAATATACAAAAACTAATAGTTGGTAATAACTCTTAAGGACAAAATATTAGATCTTTGAAAATTGATTTTGAATGCAACTGCTATTACTCATTAAATTTACAGTTCTTGCTATTAACTTCTGAGGAGTCTTTTTTCTAGCAGTCAATTTTCTTTTGTCTGACATCTCACATAACTTCACTGACTCACAAGTAGTTCCATATATGTATCAACTCAAAAGTGAAGGCTGTACTTGGCACAAAATGTCTATGGGACAGATCACCAACTAGTGTGCATCAGCTTTGTTTTACATTAGCTCAGAGATTGCCCTTTTTGTATTTAATTTAATTTTTGACTCACCTGAGAGTGGTGATTACACTTTCCTCAGAAGATTTCTAGTCATCACTGTATATTTGTTTGAGGGTCTGAAATTAGTAATATATAACAATGATTCTTCATTGTTTCCCTCTCTGCAATATTTCTTTTTTCTCCAGTGAACAGTGACAATATTAAAAATCAACCTTATGATTATAATGATACTTTTTTGCATACAGGTGTGATTTTTAGGCATCAATAGAAAACTCTTTGTAATGTCACAGAAAACAATTACTGTAAGGCCACTCTGACACATTGCTATATTTTATTGTCATAGTTTGCTATAGGAACGGTCAGAGACTGGCAAAATAAAAATTCAAGGTCAGTCCTACTTGTACATATGTGGCTAATTTCCTGAATTAAGAAATCTGTTTCTTTACACTGTCCATATATTGCTACTTTTACGCTTATGACTAGTTGTGTTTGAGTCTACACATCACTAAAGACACAGGGATCCTTAGAGCAAGCACAGTAATACAAAGAGAAAAAATGTTGGTACATAATATATTACATGTGGATGTAATCTTTAGATGTAAATATGGCAGCAAACTGTTGCCAGCTGTTAATCCAAATAACAGCTGGATCATTCATCATTAGAATGTCAAAGACATTCTCAGTGTCTTTTAGAATACTGGGTAACTGTTTATTGACAAGTAGTCCCAATCTCCTCCTGAGCAGTTCAGTATATCTGAATCATTGCTGTGACTGAAGTGTTGTAGTACTCTCAGGGGGTATGGTGCCTGGTCACTTTCACCTGGCTTTTTCCAGCTGTGCTTAGTTAGATGGTCCCTTTTTGACATTGTGAAGAAAGTCCTATATAGAAAGAAATATCTCTTCATAAAAGCTGTGTCAAAAGTGATTTATGATTTGTCATAGCACTTGCCTTGGAAGCGCATTTTGGGATGTCAAGTGTAAAACAAACTTCTTCATTAGTAACACAAAACTTGGCTCCACTTTTGTGTTTCAGTAAATCTCCACTTTTCTCATCACAATGACTAATGACTCCAGACTGCTTCTGAAGCTGGTAGTAGAACACATACCATCAAAAGACCATGCTGAAATACACAAGCCTCACAATATGATGAGGTCTTCATTTCCTCTTTGGCATCTCTGAAGGAGTGGCATCCCCATATTTCAGACTACAAAATACTTGCTCCACACAGTGGAATCCTCTGATACATGGTGAAGCTACTGTAACAAATACACCTTAGTACTAGAGAAATGTCATGCTAAGGAAAAGGACTAAGGACTAAATGCTTCTCTGGCAGGACAGTTAAGTCAATTAGGTTATCCTCATATCACAGCAAGCTAAAAAATTGATTGCAGACCTACTTTATTTTGAAAATAACCTAGAGTAGACCCATAAAGAAAGAACAGTGGTTATCAAAGTGGCACCCTTCAGGCATAACAGCTATTACAGTAAGCAGATATTTATTTCCATAGTATGACACAAAACATGTAGATGAATTTAAACAGTTTATACAGTGAATGGCCTATTGTATCACCAGCTCTGTCTGAAGGATCAAGAAGTATAGAAACACCTCCTCCTAGTGAGAGACTTCCAAAAAGACTAACACAGGGTAAACTACATCAGGGGCAAACCTCTGGCTGGCCATTACAAAACCTTTTATTAGCTTTATTTCTGTGAGTGAAGATGCATTTTCTTTTTTACTTGAATACATTAATCCTGGTCTAGAGGAGCTGAAGTGTCTGTCAGACACAAGAAACATGGTTTAAAAGACAGTGGAAAAGGCAGGAATTTTAAAGTAGATTTTCATTTCAGTTTCTTTGAAATTGAAAAATGTCACTTTATTGTAATCAAGGGTTAATATGGGATGCAATATAGAGTGAGATCCTATTAATGCTTCAGTTAATAGCAAAATTACTTGTCATCCACAGAGTTACATTTACTTTCAAAATTTATTATGTTCTCTGAATGCACTATGAACTGTATTTTAGAAAGGATGACTATTACTTTTTGTAAAATAAATTAATTATGACTACAATAAACAAATTCCACCTAGGAAACCAGCTACTGTCTCAGTGTCTCTATAAAGTTAAGACTCAGAATTCACTGCCTCCTTTTCTCCAAACCAGGCAAGCCCAGATGCCTCCACCACTCCTCATAGGACATCCATTAGATTTTGGGGCTGGCAGAAATGAATTCAAGCAAAAAAATCTCTTCAAAGCAGAGCTGAGAGAAAGGGTCAGATCTTGAGCCCTGTTGAGTAGAACAGGGACAGAGAAAATATTGTGAAGCGAGAGACTTGTGCTGAGTTCAATCTTCTTGGAAGATTTCATGGTGCGTTCTGCACATGGAGGAAACCTGGAGTAGCTAGTGTACAGCTAAATATCGTGGTTGGTTTCTTTTATCTAGATAAGCAGACTTGCAAGTGTATCCAACAAAGCATCTAAGCCAGGTTTGGAAGGAATGTAAATTAAATGTTTGGTTTAATTCAATCTTACAAAAAGAGGGGGGGAAAAGAAAAAAGGACTAAGATGAGAAGGTAGCAGAATATGTAGTATACTCTACCAGGATTATATACCAAATTAGTCTTCCTGGTTTTGTTCTGAAAAAGCCACCCACTGGAGAGAAAATGGAAGATTGTAAAGGTAAAATATCAGTCAAGTGGGACAATTTTTTTAAAGTATGCAGGAATCATGCTGAATTGTCACTGTTGGAAAAGACCCCTAAGATCATTGCATCCAATCACCAACATCTTCCCCACCCCAGTAAAATAAATTAAAAAACCCATACATCAATATCTGTATCACCCTGTCCATTAGAGCATATCCTGAAGTTCCTCATCTACACAGTTTGTAAATATTTTTAAAATACTTCCACCACCTCCCTGGGCAATCTGTTACAATGCTTAACTGTTCTCTCAGTAAGGAAATTCTTCCTAATATCTAGTTTGAACCTCCTCTTTTGCAGGCTCAGGCCATTTCCTCTAGTCTTATTATTTACTTGAGAGAAGAGGTCATCATCCTCCTCCCTACATCCTCCTTTCAGCAAGTTGTGGAGAGCAATAAGGCCTTCTCTCAGCCTCCCCTTCTCCAAATTAAACATTCCCCATTTCTTCAGCTTCTATACCCTCAGCCTCTCAGGAGTTGTGCTTAGGCTAATAGGTATGTGAAATACAACAGTAATTTCCATCCTGTAGCCCAAGGATGCATTCACTTCCAGGACAATGTATACTGTAGATTTTGAGAAAATTTCTGGTTTGTGCAAATGGATGAAGTATAAATTATTGTATAAGTTCTGTTATGTTCATATTTACATGGTTCTTATTTGCTTTGAAAGCATAGGGGTAATAAAAAAGTAGAGCAATACATAAAAACAAAGACTTTTTTTGAATATTTTATGGAATTATTTCAACAATAATGGTATCTTTATGGAAATATATATCAAACTTTAGAAACACTGATGTTAATTTCATTGCGTTTGGGCTTTGAGTTCTTAAAAATAAAAACGTATACTCATCACAGAAATACACTGCTTACTTAGAACTCTTATTCTGATGTCATAAAAAATGTTGATTTATGCAAGCAACCACTGTTGCTTTGGTAAAGTTTGCATGAGTTTTTTACCTAGTTTAACACACAATATATTTTATTTTAGTACTAATATTTCAATGTACTGATTTGTTATTTTTCTTAATTACTTATGGTAGCTGTTTTCTTCCCAGAGTCACAGTGTCATGAAACTACTCGTAGCTATAATAAATTGTATGAGTCCCTTTCCCAACCAGATGAAAATATATTTGTGTCCATACCTGCAGTTTGCTCCTGTTTATAGTCTCTTCTCAATCTAAAATCATGTGAAACCAACTATTGCAGTCCTTTCAGTGCTTGTTTGCTGATCTCCAGTTATTTCCCACATCGTGTTGCTTAATTCCAGATTTAGTACCTCATCACTTTTAAAACTTTCCAGTTGTCACATTTTGCAGGAAAGTATAAGCATAAAGAAAAACATTCAATTGTTTGAATGATGTGAACAGATCTGCTGCAATCAGTAGAAATCCACCTACATGCTGCAATTGGTTGTTCTTAAACAAATGGCATGATGATAGAAGGATACTGGAGGTTCCTGGGCAGCTTGCGTGACAGTATGATTTTTTAAATGAATTTTTTAAAAAGGAAGGAAAAAAAAAGAAAAGTAACGTCAGATTCAGTCACCCATCCTCATGCTCCATTCTAGAGCACATTAGTCATATAATGTCCCCCAGATGGGTATGACAGTAAAGACAAACCTTGTTATTTGGTATCTTTACCTCATGTTTGGGAATAGATTGAACAACTAGAGCAGCAGATGATATTTCTGCTTCTAGTGAAAATAAAAGTGCTATGTTAAAATTAAAGTGGGAGGAAAACTATAAGGTAATGCAATTACGCTTCCAATTTCCCATATGCATAAAAAATACATGGAATTAGCCTAGTTCTGGGTATTTATAGCTTCTTGTTAGAAGATAACATACAGTATTAATGCAGAAGACTCAGGTCAGTTCAGGCTTCACAACATTGCCAAGGAAAGCCATCCTAGGAGATGGAGAGAATATTTCATGTCCTAATGGTTCATACTTCATATGGAAAAAGAAGACATGAATAGACACTCAGAAATCCTACTTTTACCTCTAACCACAGGGAAGGTAGTAAATTACCAGGAATAAGGATGGTGGGGAAACATGAAGGAAGCTTCTCTAGGGACATAAAAAAACCCCAATGTGCCCTGAATTCTCTGCACTGAAATCTGTTCACATAGACAACCCATTGCACTTTTAAAGCATCTACCAAAACTGTATAGTGTCTCATAAACAGAACATGAATTTCTTGTGTACTGAGAATTTCAATTAGTTAGTGAGGTGTGGAATTATCTCTCAAGGGAAAGCATGGAAGGAAAACTCATTTAATGTCAAGGTAATTAGAAACTGTGAACTTTAGTCATCTCTGATTTATGTGAAACATATAAATGAAACAGGCCAACATTACATATTATTTTTAAAGGGGGGAAACAAGATTTAGAAATATTTGGTTGTATTTTATATCTGTGTGAATTTAAACCTACCTTGGCTTCTGATACATTTTTGCAGTTTCTGTTTCTCACTGTCTGTCACTGCACCATAGCTGATCTGCAAATATGTATGTATCAGCAGTCATATAAAAGCACTCTAAACTATCTAAAAAGTGTTTTATTAAGTACCAGATAAGAAAGAATATGCATGCAGTCTCTCTCTTGCACAAATTATTCATCTGTCTTGATGTAAAAGTCTGAAAAAATAGGAAAATTTGGTCATTGAAAAGAGAATCGGTAGAGAGCTTGCTAGTCTCTCAAGACTGCCTTTTTGGTTCTCTCTCAGAGAATGTGAAGAAAAAAATTACAAGAAGCAAAAGGAAGTAAAATTCACCTCTTATATTAGTAACAAAAACTAGTAAACAAAATGGTTTAGAACCATTTAGCAGTTTATTGACAGCAGATCTGTTGATACAACAATGATGGAGAAGAAAATTTCACTCTGGTCTGGGGTGGAATTCACTGCACAACATTTACAGCACCAGAGACCAAAACTGGGTGCATATATGCCCTTATGCAAAAGTGTTGGGTGGGCTGATAACACATTAGTGTATCTAGAAGGGATATTAGCTATCATAAATCAGAGTATGGCTACAAATATGTAGCTATCTTGATCCATAGATTTCAGTTTGATGAAATCTTTACTTTTTCTGCCCTTAGTAGTAACAGCATTTACTCAAGTACAAATGTGCCTCCTTAGAATAAATTCAAAACACCCTAGCTTGGACTATTGCCTCATCTGTCTTTTGTTGTCCTGAAAGAGAATGTTATCAACCAGTTGATATTTGCTATTCCATTTCCCCATTGGGACTGAAGAGTCTACATTTCTTTGAAACTAACAGAATTATTTCACTATTGTATAACTATAATTCCAGTCAGAGACATTATTAAACCTCTTATTCTACAGTTGATATATGATTGCTGAGTCAGTAGCAAGACTTCTAGGTTTAAGTGTAATGTTATACTGCAAAAATACAAAAGTAAAAAGCTTATCTACACAACTGAGCTCATCAGTTTCTGCTTTTTGCAGGAATTGAGAGACTGGATTTGCTTTGCACAAACAGTCATTAGAAGTATATATCAAGAAACACAAGGCTGAAAAGTTACCATTCTGCATATCTGATGCCCTCAATGTATTTATTGATAACTTGGGCTTCTGTGAGGAAAAATTTCACCTGGGGTATGACTGCATATCATTGTAGCTTAACAAGGTTGTGTTTGTGTGAAATTATGGTAAAAGTGAAAGAAGAATCAATTATCAACATATGCTAATATTTATAATTCAGCCTAGAGAAAGGTCTATGCAAGCCTGAAAGAGAAATATTGAAATTTCTCTAATATTTTCTAATTCTGCTTATCTGTTTCCAACGTGTATTGCCCTACTGTTCCCTTCTTTTTTTGCCCCAAGTATTCAGATTGAATTTCCTGAATTCTTTTTCTAGCTTTTAATATGAAAAAAAAATAAAATAAATGTTAAATCACAATGAAAAAGTACCCCATTTATGAAAAAACTTGTTTTAACTAATCAGCATTGCTGAAATATTGCAAGCACAGAACTGCCATTAGAAAGCTATATGTAATTCATAAAATGAAAATTTATTTGAGGAATCTCAGTCTCAGCAGACATTCTGAAAATAGAAAAAGAAGGTGATTTCAATGATTCTGCTACTGGGAAATATCTATTCTAAAAGTTTAAACATTATCACCTTCCACCGTGATTTAATTATATTATATTTCTGATAATTTTTTAACAGAATAATGGGAAAGTTTGTTAAAGGGGATGAAAACTAGTCCACTCTCTTAATCAAGAATGAAATTGTGCTTACACTAACATTTGAGTCTCACCAAGGAAATTCTTCATAATCATTGTGACAGGATGATAAACAATAAACTGTCATTTTAAGTGTGTCCTAACTGCCTATTTGGTTCTCAAATGAAAGCATGACTTAATGGAGTCACATTGACAAAGCAGTCAATAAATCTCCACCGTGCACCATTATTTCGCAAAGGGTTTTCTGTAGATGTGACACATTGAGACACTTCAGTCTTTAGTGATCCTTGGAGTAATGCTTCAACTCATGTATAGCAATAGTGAAATGTCACTGTTTTACACTGAGCATAATGTAAAACAGGTACACATAAAACAGTTACACCTACTTAATTTTTTTGAGTCAAAATAATTTTTACAGCTGATAGAATTCTGCATGAGGAAAGACAGGGAATTTGAGAGAGCATGATTTTTCTTGTTGTATCATGCTCCTCTTTGTTAATTGACATGTTGTTTTCCGTGGTGTTTTCCTCTAGCATATGAAAAAACACACATAAAGAATGTAATTTTTTCACAAGTTTACAGATCAAGTAACTTTGTTATATTCATATATGCTCATCCATGCCTGCAAACACACCCATATTCAATCTGTGTTGCTTGTCTCTCCTTAACTCTCTATATATGAGTAGTTTATGTTTACTTGATATTTTCACCTCAGTTATCACACTGGAAAAGCTTTCCTGCTGCCTAGACACATAAGAAGCAAAGAACTCAAAATTTGATTTGTTGGGAATTTTTTTCACTTCCATCAGAACTGCAGCCATAGCCATGCAACTCTTAATTAAATTGCCTTGTATTTGTAAAATTTGTTCCAAGACATGACTCCAAGTTTTTATGGACAAAATCCAGATATCTAGGCAAATTTCTTAGGTTTTTTTGTGATAAAATATTGAACTGATGTAACTAGGCATTGCCACATGGCTGCAACAGGTGGTATTTTCTCTATCACTTCATTTAAAAAAAAAAAAAAAAAAAAAGGTATGATTTTTCCACTTTTAATAATTTAAGAGAAATGAAATAAAAAATAAGGCAGACTCTTTTGCTTAATCTCTCTCTTATTGTCTGCATGTTCATAGGGTCTGTATCTTGTAAGTTCTTCACAAACCACCATGGCCTATTGCCAGTGAATCCATATGAAACTAGAGTGTGGATTATTCTGTTTTTTACCAACTACCACCTGTCACTGATAGCTGACAACTGGAAACGTGTCCACTAAATTCTTCTTCTAAAGACAGCAATATAAATCTTAATTGGAGGCAATATTTTCAACAATATTATTACATTAATGTCAGCGGATATGATAGAATAATGCTTTTGACAATTGAATATAATGTCTGAGGTTTATTTTTAAGTAATATCAAGGTGATTTTTCAAGACATTTTCTGACTTGTTTAAATTAATATATGTAGTCAATCTACCAGCAGTTTGTGTAAAAGCAGTTTACTGGGGTCAAATGCTATGAATCTTTCTTTTTATTGAACCAAACAGTTTTTATATTGCAGCTTATTTAATACTTGCATGAGTGGGATGCACTCTAGCTGCAGTTAGAGTGGACTATATCAAATATTGTTTAAGCTTAGCTCAAATATATGGTATAAGTGCATTGCTTTGCTTTCATGAGATAACTTCACTGATCAACTTAATTTATAAGCATGCTCTGCTTTCTTTGCCTAAAGTAGTTACAAGAATTTTGTATTTTCAGTCATAACATGCTTTACTGGCTTTACAGTGGTGGCTAGGAACAGATGATTATGTTGCACTTCTTTTTTTTTTTTTTAAATACAGTTGTTTGACAGTTTATGCCACAATAAGCTTTGCATCTTATGCATTGAATTTTTCTCAGTTGTTGTGTTTTTGCTTAGTTGTTGACGTCTCATTTCAAAATGGGGAAATTTGAGTAGTAGTAGTACCAATTCTTTAATAAGAGTTATATCTATGGCATTTCTTCATCGGTGGTGTTGAAACCACCTGCATAAGTTCATTTTTTTCTCATCTTTCTCATGTGTCTCAGACTACTTGAACCCATTTGGCATCTGGAAAATTCCTATTCCATGAACTTTCTCTGTGTCTCATGTAACAGTGTGTGTCTAAAGGATGATTTAAGTAGGTCACAGCTGGCAATTTGTGCTCTGTTGTGACTCACTAGCAGGGCTGTTTAAAAAAAAAAAATAATCTTACTGTCAAGAGAATGGAGGCAGAAGCTGTTTTCCAGTGGAAAAGACTTAGTTTAGAGAAGTTGGTTTAGTTTTACTGCCAGGACACTGCTATTTGACCTAGTCTGTTTTGCCATGTGATGTACCAAAGAAATAGGTGACATAAAGAATATCTCCTTCCCAGACAGGGGATTACCTGTAGATTAAAGTGTGGTGCAATTGAAGGTGTTTCACATGCTATTCCAGAATAAATTAAATGTATATATAATAACTCTTCAGTGGTTATATAAAGTATTTCCAATACACTGATGGACAGCCCAAAAACTGTTAAACATGAGTATATGGTCCAAAAACAGGGCTTCTTGCTGAAAATCTTATTACTAGTAAATGCACCATTCTTTTCTTCATGGACCTCAGGCTCATTACTTCCCTCCCTTTTCCTCTGACCTGACTGACAGGAGTGAAAAGGAGTTATTATGCATTCCTGAGCTCTTATGACAGCAAACAGAGGAAGTATAAGAGACGTCTAATAGCTTTCTAAAGGGTTTTGTATTATTCTTTTGTGGGGTTTTTCCACTCAGGCAGACATGTACTGAACAAGCCACATTCAGGAATGTGTTGATGAACTGACCTTGCAGGAACGAATAACATTGGGACTGGCTTTGCAGAAAAACAAGATAACAGACCAACGACAATAACAATCAGTTTTTAAATCAGGACAGCCCTCTGATGGGCTTGGACAATAGACTTTAGCCAATTAGTTTATAAGTTAATAACAGGTTCAAACCATGTTAACCAATAATGTAACGCCATGTTTGTAACACTGATAAAAGTATATATTCAGCACTACTGGGCTTAATAAATAGGATTTTCCTTCAACCATATTGGCTGTTTATGGTAATCTCCAAGCCCCTCTGCAACATTCTTTATGAGAGGAATGCCTGGCAAATGAATCAAAAACCTTTGTAGTCTCAAATTAATTGTCTGCTATACCAAAATGCTCTAACAATATTTTAACAATATCACTTTGCCTTTACCTAGGAATTCTTTTGATAAGATTTCAATTAACATATTTATGGAAGCAGGTTGAGTGAATAGAAGTGGCTTCTGATGACTATCTTTACAAGTAAATTATCACGTGGATTGAAATATCCTGTTTTCAAGGATACCTCATTTCAGAAAAACTCAATTTATGACTGCTAAATTGTGTAACAGCTAGAAGACTCCCATCATGCAGTAATCATTATAAGAGAGAATTTGCTTTGGCAGATATCTAAAAAGCACTGCCAGCCAACAAACCTTAAAAAGCCATGTTTTCCTTTGGAGAAGTTCACTGAGTCATCATAATGTCACAAGTGTGTTATTTCTTTTTAATATATAGTAGCTATTGAAAAACACTAAATGTATAGATTTCATTTCATTAAGATTGAGTTGAAGTGAAGTCTTTGATTAAAGAAAAGTTTAAAAGGCAAGGATGGACAAGAATTTGACAGAAGAAAGTAGGGGGAAAATCCAGAAATGGGAGGAGAAAAGAAAGTAAAAAAAAAAAAAAACCCTAAAAACACAAAACTAAAAAAAATTTCCCCATGTGCAAGCAAAATCTGAAGGGAAACTGATACAATTTTCAATACTCCAGAATTAAAGGAAGAAGTAATTTGAAATAATTTAGATGTAGTTTTGTGTCACTCATGAAAACATAAAAATTCTAGTAACTTCAAAATAACAAGCAATATCTTAGGAGCAAAAGACCTAGAATGTGACAGGTTAATTCTGTTTCTCTGATAAATATTGTGAGTATACTAGGGCATTTTATCTCTTGTGTAACATAACTGCTAAAACTTTAGATAAACTTGCAAACTACCACATACAAACTACCACCACCTTTTCATTAGATCTTTTAATTTCTATTCCTGTTATTTTTAATGGAGAAATCAAGTACTCCTACACACATTCATCAAACGCTCTATTGTCTTAAACTTCTTCTGATCAACTTTTCTTAAGTAGGAAATTACTGACCTGTAAAATCCAGACATCTGTTTCATGCCTATGCACCACTGTAGTACTCTTTTATTCAAATGGCTAAAAAGAAAAATTTGCTTTAAAAAAAGGTCACAAAAACCTTACTTCAAGGACTGGAGCTTTCTTTTTGAATATGAAATAAGAAGTAGTACTTTTCCCATTTTATTTAGCTATGCAAAGGCTATTTCTCCCAGGTGACCTGACACAGACACAGTCAACACCATCCATAATGAAAATCAATGGCGCCAAGTCACTAAACAATTACTCCATCTTCTTTAAAAATGCACAAGTCTTAAAAAAACCTAGGATTCAGAGGGACTGATTAATTTGCCATTTGCCTGGGAGATTGCACAACTTGCATTATTTAAGAAGTTTCCTTGTCTTTGTGTCCTCAAAGGATGGATCAAGAACAAAGTCTCAAAGATTGTCGTGTCCCCTGAAAAAAAAGATTGGTCACAATATGATGGAAAATAAAGATTTGAGTTATGATTGTAGAAGTTTTGTAAATACATGTTTGTGTTTGTTCTTAATGAACATTTTTCTTCTGCATACAAAAACCATGTTGATCAAGGTTTGCAAACACCCATATTTGAGCTGGTACTGATGAAGACATTCTATATACAGTAATTTAAGTGCACAGAAATATACCAATTAAAAATATTTAGAAACTACAACCAATTGGAATTAATACTAAGGGCTAAAGGAACTTTTCAAGAATGAGTATTTTTAAACACTGGGCATCCAGGGGGCTTAGTCTTCTTGCAAGCTCCTAAGATCTCCCACAATCCAAAGCAATTCCTGACTTCACATTTCATCACACTCTTCCAAATCAGAGTATTGAATTTTAAAAACAAAACAAAACCGTGTCAGTTTCTTCTGCCTAGATACAAAAGCAATACCTAAACTTACTGTAAAGGTTTTATATTAAGAAGAGTTTTTACTTTGGTTAAAACAAAATTGCCCCCTGAGACGAAGTAGTTTTGTGAGTAAGTCTCAAAATGGAGGGACACCTTTTAACAGGGCCTCTATGGGACAAGGAACAATGCTTCTAAACTGAAAGAAGATAGGTTTAGGTTGGATAAGAAGAAACTTTTTATGGTGAGGGTGGTGGGACACTGGAGTGGGTTGCCCAGAAAAGTTGTGGATGTCCTTGTTGATGTCCATGACCATGGCAGGAGGATTGGAAAGATGACCTTTAAATAATCCAACCACAACTATTCCCTGATTCTATGTTTTCATAATTGCTCAATTTATTTTGACTTATGATTGGCACTTGAATAAAGAGGTCCACTAAAATTTTCACAGAATCACAGAATACTAATGGTTGGAAAGGACCTCTGAGATCACCAAGTTAAACCGTATACACACACAAAAAAAAACTCCAACTAAATACAATGCCACAGAAAAACACCGTATACACTCCACCTAATAACACCCACAAATAAATCCATCCCTACAATCTCAGCCACTAGAACATGCCCTGAAGTGACACATCTACAAGTTTCTTAACTATATCCAGAGATGATGACTCAACCACCTCCCGTGGGCTATTCCAGTGCCTGACCACTCTTTCAGTAAAGAAATTCATATAATCTAATCTAAACCTCTCCTGCCACAACTTCAGGACATTTCCTCATTTCTACTTGGCTTTCTTTTTATTGTTGATGTATTTATAAAAACTTTTTTGTGTTGTCCCTTTAGTCAGTGACCAAGTTGAACTCCATCTGGGCTTTTGACTTCCTAGTTTTCTCTCTGTCTTCCTAATTTTCTAGTGGTAGTTGTGAAAGAAGTTCAAGTACAGAAATATTTTCAATATAAAAATAAACAATCAGTTAAAAATATTCGATATGACACTTAAAAGGAAAGAGTTTAACATAAAAAAAATTGCTCTGATTCTGCAGTGGTGCTGTGTCCATACATTGAAATTTATTTTTTTTTTAAGAATTCTGTGAAGAATACGGTGAGTCTAAGAAGACAGGAAGCAAGACATGAAAGAGGAGTAATAGTTTCCATGACAGAAGGGATGATCACAGGAGGGTGCAGGGGAATACAAAATCTTAGTAGTTGACTTCCACAACCTCTTACTTCTCTCCTTCTCCTTTAAACAGTCGTTTAAACCACTTTTGACCTAATCTTCAGACTGAACTTGGTTTTGTTTCAACAGAGGACAATGTGTTTTAAATAGCATCTTTTTTTTCCCATTGTGCTTGGCTTCTGTATCTATTCTCTACATATACCTTTATCTTAAAAGATAGGTGCTGGAATAAATAGTATCTATTTATGGATATATGTGTATACATGTGTGTATATTTTCGTATAAGATCATATAATCACAGACTATTAGGAGTTGGAAGGGACCTTTAGAGATCGTGTAGTCCAGCTCCCCTGCCAAAGCAAGATCACCTAGGGCAAGCCACACACTAAAGCATCCAGATGAGTATGTATATAAATACATGTATATTATACATATATGTGTATATATAAAACCATATATTTTTCTATATATAGTTATTTAATTTTTTTTTTTCAGTTCTTCAATTCAATTCTTCCTAGAGTCTTACTATGTTTTAAAATATCTCATGTCACTTATGAAATATGAGACATTATTTTCTACTATTCTCTCCTGCGTACCAGACCTCGTTCCTGTGTTGGTTTTTCATTTGTAGCCTGAACATTAGCTCATGTCAGCACAGAAATATGTATTCAGATGAACTTCTGTTTTTTGCTTCTGGGATGATTATTTCTGCCTTTCAACAGGTGTGCCATTCAGTTATCAGAGAACTTTTCTGCTGTGTTCTTTTGTAAACATTAAAAAAGCATCACCTATGTGATTTGATTTCTGTAATGTCTAACCAGCTTATGTCAGGTTAATTCTTGTGGAAAGAGGAACTGCAAAATTCTTGGTGGTAGTTGAAATCACAGGATTAGGCCACACTCTGATGTACCATAGCAACAAATTCTCACACATTCTGTATACTGACAAGTTGACATAACTGTTCACCATGATAAAGCATTACCAGAGCCACCAGAGCCCTGATGCTAGAAGACTTCAGGCTTCTAAGGGTATTGATCTGTCACTATCCAATGTCGTTACAAAATCAATGGTTTTGACTGATATTCTAGGCTTTTGTAAAATCAAGTTGTCAATTTAGGGACACAAATATAGATTTAGAAATCAAACTTCAGACACCTGTTTTTTAAAAAACTTGGTGCTGGGAGACCAGCACAATATTAAAGGTCATGTGCAAATCAAAGAACATTTTCAAAAATGGTGTTTTGAGCATAGATTTTAAAGATTTACTCCAGACTGGTAGGAAATTACAAGTTGTATTGCAGTTCCTCTGCTAATCAATTTATTTGTTGTTTGTACTATCGGTACAAGCACTTGGTATGACACTGAATGTAACTTTGAAAAAAAGAGTTTTTCTTTGTTTCCAGGAAGTCATAGTATCATAGTATTTTTTTTCTCCCCTGGTGTCATTATGAGTGCTTCTGATACTGTATTATTATATAATTATTTGATATTGCTATTATTATTATTATTTACCAAAGACCCTTGTTTGTTTGAAACTCTATTAAATAATTCATGCAGCAAAATAAACTGTCTTTACTCATAAATAATAATAATAAATAATAATTAATACTTTAAAAAATATCCTTATATAGTTTCATTTTTTCTAGTCAATATTTCCAGACTTCTGTCTAAACCGAGAGCTATGCAGTAATTGTGTTGACATGCCAGTTTGTACTGTTAGCATAAAAGCCTTAAGTACAATGACACTGCAGGACTAACCCTGTAAAAATTATGGATGCCAGAACTAGAACCATAAGTCTTATGAGGAGCAGTTGAGGGAACTGGTGGAGGAAAGGAGGCTCAGGGAAGACCTCATACCTTTCTGCAGCTACCTAAAAGAATGTTGTAGAAAAGTGGAGGTTGGTGTATTATCCCAAGTCACAAGCAATTGAACAAGAGGAAATGTACCCATATTGTGCCAGAGGAGGTTTAGACTGGATATTAGGAGAAATTTTCTCAAAGAGAGGATTGTCAGGCACTGGCAAAGGCTGCCCTGAGGAGTGGTGGAGTCACCGACCCTGGAGATGTTTAAAAGACCTGTAGATGTGGTATTTAGGGACACAGTTGGCAGTGCTGGGTTAATGGTTAGATTAAATCATCTTAAAGGTCTTTTCCAATATAAATGTGATCCTTTAATTGTATAATTTTATTTGCTACATACATAGACCAGTGGGAATTTTTTTCTTTGATGCTTGTTACACAGATACTCTATCTAGGGAAATGCTGGTGACTAAGGCTTTTACAGCAAACAAGCGTACTAGTTAGTTTTGCTCATATTGCAATTGAACTGTGGGTCACTGAGAAAGAAATCAGGACGTGCTAATGTTGGTTATGGCTGGGCAAATACAACAGTGAAATTATGTATATATTCTTCTGAGTTTCAGTACCTCCTGTCACCTGAGAAAAAGAAATGCAGTGATCAGTCTAAGTGACCTGGACGGAAGAGAGGGAGTGGACTTGACTTTAGACACGTCTGGGGTTTATGAAGGGGGGAGTTCACTGCTGGCTTTAACATTTTACTCCTTTGGCACAGTTCTATGTGCCCAAACTCTCACTTGCACTGTGCCTCTTCAGTGGCTTATTTTACCTATACAGGGCCTAAGGCTGGAAAAAAAAAAAAAAAAAAAAAAAACTCAGATTTTGATGGAGAAATGATTTGAAAATGTCTGTGGCTTTCTGAAAAATTACAGTGCACTTGCAATTAGGTGAAGTCCCAGTGCTGGCGCCCAGACAGTCACCTTGGATGCCACCGGATGATGGGAAAATAAATCCCTGCATGCATCCCACAATGCTGACCCCACCCTGCCCACTGCACGACTCCTGTCCACACACCACCAGAGCTGTGGAGGGATGGGACATTCTCCAGCTGTGAGTCAGGGAGCCAGTGAGGTGTTCGTACCAGGAAACTCATACTGCACACTTCAGACTTTTTATTGTCAGGCTTTCATGAAGTGCCCAACACAATGCTAGTTATTTTCTGAATATACACCACTAATCTTATTCTGCTTCATATTTATCAGCTTGCAGAATTTAAACTTTTTTTTATTGTTCTGAAGTACTAGAACAAATAAACACTACTGAGGTTATTTGCATAAATTACAGTATGTATTCATATTGTGACTATTTTATGTAACTGAGTCAAATAATTTACATTAGGTTAAAAATGTTACTATGAAGTTAAACCCAACTGCTTTTACCCCTGTAGCACACAGCAACATCACTGTAAAATTATGGAATCCTCTTAGTTATAAATGCTTGAGATAGAACTAATTTAAAAATTAATATTAAATTTTCCAATCCCATCAATGAAAAAAACCACATTAAATATTTTTTAGTGATACATTAGTAAAGCAGTGCAACTGTCATGGATCCTACAGAACTTCTACTTTAATTGTAGACTGATTAAAATTTAGAAATCATTAAAATAATTGACATTTCCAAGAGAACTATAGATTTCTATGTAGATATACTTTTATATGAAGAGTTTCCCAGCTTTCTTTCTACTTTATAAAATCATAGAATAGAATCATAGAATAATTTGGGTTAGAAGGGACCTCTAAAGCCATCTAGTCCATTATAATTTCCATTATAATGTAAAGTACCTGTGGAGCCTATTGATGAAGCCTTCTTACTCCTTTTCAAGGAGACATGATCATAGCTCTCATCCTGCTGAGAGATTTTAACCACCCTGACATCTGTTGGAAAAGTATCATGACAAGCTGTAGACAATCCAGGAAACTCCTGAAGTGCCCAGATGATGAATTCTTAAAGTAAGAAATTAACAGCCCCACCCAAGGGGATGTGTTATTGGACTTTGTGTTCACAAATGCAAGTGAACTAATCAGAGATATCAAAGTTGAAGGCAGCCTGGGCTGCAGTGATCATGCACCAGAGCATCTAGACAGATGAAAAGCATAGTCAGAACTCTAAATTTTAGGAAAGCAAACTTCCAGCTCCTCAAGGAGTTAGAATATAGGATGCCGTGGGATACAACCCTCAGGCACAAGGGAGCAGAACGGAGATTGTAGATTGTTAGGGATGCTTTCCATAGGGTGCAAGAGATCTCGGTGCCCAGGTGTAGGAAATCAGGCAAGGAAGGAAAGAGACCAGTAAGGCTGAGTTGAGGCCTGATGGTCAAACTAAAAGCCAAGATGGACCTACACAGGCAGTGGAAGAGTGGAGAGGTATCCTGGAAGGAGTATAAGAAAGTCGCCCAGTTGTGTAGGGATGAGGTCAGGAAGGCCAAGGTACAGCTAGAACTGAACTTGGCAAGAGATGTGAAGAAAAACAAGAAGGGTTTTTACAGGTATGTAAAGTAGAAAGGGAAGGTTAAAGGAAGTGTCCCCTCCCTGTTGATCCACAGTCGTGAACTGGTAACAACAGATGAGGAGAAGGCTGAGATTCTCAACAACTTCTTTGCTTCAAGTCTTCACTGGTAACCCCACTCCTCATGTCTCTCATAATGATGGTCCTCAAGATGGAGACCAGAAAAACAGAGTTCCCCTCAGTGCAAATAAAGACAAGGTTAGTGACCGGCTGAGAACCTGAAGATATAAAAGTCTACAGGACCTGACAAGATGCATTCCGCAATCCTGAGGGAATTGGCAGATGCAGCTGCCAAGCCATTCTCCATAATATTTGAAAATTCATGTCAGTCATGTGGAGTCTCTGGTGACTGGAAGAAAGGAGACATTGCACCCATTTTTAAAAAGGATAGAAAGAAGAACCCTGTGAACTACTGACCTGTCAACCTCACCTCTGTGCCTTGGAAGATCCTGGAACAGATCCTCCTGGAAGACATGCACATGAAGCACAGTGAGGTCATTCAAGATAGTCATCATTGCTTTACTAGGGGAAAATCCTGCTTGACCAACTTAGTGGCTTTTTACAATGGGGTAACTACACCAGCTGAAAATGGAAAAGTAGTGGATGTCATCTATCTGGAATACTGCAAGGCCTTTGATGTGGTTCCCCACATTTCCTCCACACCAAGTTGAAGAGATATGGATTTGATGGGTGGACTGTTCACTGGATAAGAAATTGGCTAGATGGTCGCATCCAGAGGGTGATGATCAGTGTGACAGAGGCATCAGCAGTGTACGCCATATATACAGGCTGTATCTTGCAAACCCACTGAGAGAGGAAGCTGCAGCTGGAGAATTGTTATTTATCTCAGGTAAATAATGCCTCTGTGGGTTACTCAAGTGTTCGTTCAGCTTTTGTGCAGCCCTTTGTCCTAGGCTGTTCCTGAAGTCTCAAGCTGGCCCACAAGGAATTCCCTAATAGTTTTTATGATATGTTATTGCAGTTAAATCTCAGGATAATTCTTTAAAAAAATTAGATCTTTCAACATCATCAATTAGATGTGTCGAAGAGACTGATTCTGATACAGTAGTTGTAAATGTCTGATTCCTTCTGTGGAAGGTTTCCAAAAGCAATTTTATTTTACAGTCCAGCTTTTCATTCCCATTATATCAATCTTTATGTCTGAAAAAAAAAATCCAAAATGTATCTTAAAATTACATTCTACCTGCAAATTAAAATTACATTCTACAACTGTGGCTCCTCTGAAATCATGCTGAGCACCTCATTAAAGAACTCTCAATTACAGCTCACTTTCTGCCTGAAATTTGCATGTGAAGGGTGATTCCTAGCCTCAAGGAAATACTTTTTTCTTTTACCTCAGAAAAATGACAGCTTCTGAAGAGAGGACTTTGAAAACTGTCCATCCTTATAGCAGGACAAAGTCTTCTCTTTACTGTTCAAGTCTAATCCTTCGAGGATTAGACAGAATCCTCGAAGACAGAAAATGATGAGAGGGGAATGTAGGAAAACAGGTAATTGCAATCAATATTATTAACTTGGCCTTCTGCTCCTGCGAAGGAAAGAACAAAATCCACCAGATCACTCCTAAAATGCAGAAAAAAAAAAAAAAAAAAAAAGCCATCTAATGGCAAAATGTTATTATTTCTTCAGCTCAGAAGTCCGAAACTGTATTTAGCCTTCTTACAGAAAGAAGGGATCTTCTGCTGAGCACAGAACACAATTTGTCGACTCACACTGGCAAACATGAGTGGGGTACAGGGGATCTGAAGTACTCATGTCAGTGTGCTGCCTGATTTCACTGGCATCTCTTGCTAGAGAAAAGCAAACATTGACTCAGATTCTAGTTTGAGCCATATTTTTCACATTGCACTTTTGCAGAAGAAAAAAAATCTTGACTTTAAATTCTTTTCTTTCATCCTATTACTACAACACCTCTTGATATAAACATGATCTCTTGCAAATCGTAACAGGCTATGGTTACTATTCTCTTACTAAAAAGAAATTGCTACTATGTAGGATGGCTTTCTAGTGAAAATGTTGCACTAGTGTATCTGGCAGGAGAATATGCAGAGAAGATTAACAGATGCAACTTTTTCCTCTCCTCATGCACAGCATCAGTAGTAATTCATTGCACAATGGATAAAAGGTGATAGTTGTGAAAATCAACAGTGATTTAATGAGAAAACAATGGGCTGAGTATTATTTATTAGTAGTACTACATTAATGTATTGGTGCTAAACTGTAGAAGTTATGCTACATCAAAGAAGAAATAAGGAATTGCCTTTTAAAATTTGGTTTTGCTGGCACTCTTTCTACTGTAAGTACCAAAATGTAAAACACATGGTTGAATTGCAATGAGAATGTAAAACTAGATTTGCTGATACTACAGCTGCATTAAGCATTAAATAAAGCTAGTTTACTGTCAGTAAAAATATTTTAAACTATGAATATAAAGCACAAAATTAGTTGTGCTTTAAAGTGCAGTGAATTAAAGCTGAGACATCTACATGAAAGCTGAACTCTGTTTCACATATATTGGACTTAACTACACTTGTTTGTTTCAAAACACTACAGTGGTTTCAAAAATAGGCTTAACAAGATATTAGAACATTAAATGTTTTTTAGGTATTTTATTTTGTCCAATATAAATGTTTTGTGTATTGCAATGTAAATATGTTTCATTCTTTCTCTTTAATAAAAATACATCTTTTCAAGAGTCTGAAAAATGAGCTTGTAATTTAGTATTTTAAAGGATATATTTAACAGTTTTCAGATTCTACAAGCCACAAAATGGATTAAGGACTAAACAGTTCACTTAGAGCATTTACTGAGTATCTGCCCTTCCAGTAACTACAAAACAAATTAATGAGGATATTTTGGTTGGTTGTTTTACTTTGTTTTTACTTGGAAGTAGTTTACAGCACTTTGAATATTAAAATGGTTTCAAGGAAGATTAATGACACCGAGAAGATAATTCTTCCTCTGAACTGTAGGAAAATCCGTTACATAAAACCTGATTGCTTTTCCTTTGGAATGCCCTTGATTTTGTGGTGGGTTTTTTGTTTTGTTTTGTGGTGGGGTTTTGGGGGGTTTTTTGTTTGTTTTTTTTTTTTTTTGGGGGGGGGGGGGTTTATTCACCTCATCAGATATTCTGTGAAGAATGCAAAACTCTCCTTCTGATAAATCAGCTCTATTCTCAAAGTGACAATTTCTGCTTTATGTTCCAGGCTGTATTGCAGCTCAATAAATTTGGGGAACAGAAGAAAAAGGAGAAAAATGCTCCAGAATGCAAACACTTTGAAAAAACAAGATCTGTATCTATTATAAATGTTGCTTAAGGATGAATAGTTTTGTTCTAGTATTTAGTTTCTTCTAATTTTTCTTCTATTTACTTGCTTCTTCAAGTCCCTAGCAGTTATTATCATTGACTTTTATGAAATTGGTGAGAATAAAATAAAAAATACATAACCCCTCCTTCTATTGAGCTCAGACCAGCCAAAAAGCAGCCTGTACCTTTAGCAAATGTTTCTAATTTAAACTTAAGACAGCTAAAACTTTAGATATTTTTTCTCTTGCTGCTCCTCTGAGTGCAAACATTACCACAGAATAGCACAGTCATTTGTCACACGGTGCTCCCAACAGCCTATCAACCTTCATGGCAATATCACAACAGGAATCTAGGACTGCAAGCGACCAGAGTGGTTTATAGTAACACTGAATGTCAGGCTGCAAGGGACTCCAAGGATCATCTGGTTCAACCCTTCTAATATTATTTCTTATATGAAATGTCTCAGAATCCCATCAAGCTGAGACTTAAACTTTTTAGGGAGGGAGAATCCACCACTTCTACTGGGACACCATTCCAACTTTCCCCTGTGTTCAACCAGAATCTCACCAGAAGCAACTTGTGCCCATTGCTTCTTGTCTTGTACATGTGACTCCTTGTAAATAGGGAGTCTCCAGCTTCTTTGTAGCTGCACTTTAAGTACTGAAATATTGTAATAAGGTCTCCTCCTTCTTCTAAAATATAAAATCTTTGTTGTTGAATTAAACTTCATTGTGCTCATCAGTATCTCAAAGTCCACAACACTGTGGTCACTGCAGCCAAATCTGTCACTGAGTTATCACAGAACACATTTTCTTAGTTAGGGAGAAGTAAGCCCAACTGTGCCCCATTCCTGGTTGGTACATCCAATAGTTGTGTGAGGAAGCAGTCCAGGAACTTCACATGTCAGGTGAGCTGCAGTGTTGTTCTTCCAGCAAATGGCTGGGTAGTTAAAGTGTCCCATAAGGACCAGATTTTGTTGATGTGATTGACCCAAATACCACTTCATTACAAATTATCTTGGTTTGCGGTTCAGTAGAAGACACGTACTCTAAGGTAACCCTTGGAGACAACACCTCTGATTTTGACCCAGAGGCATTAAATAGGGCTACAATAATTACCATAGTTGGCTTCTATACAGGCTAATTTTTCTATAACATACAGAGTGAGACCTCTGCCTCTTCTTCTGTCTTTACAGAACAACCTATGACTTCTATCATGATTCTCTAGTCATGTGACTCATCCCACCATATTTCAGTTATTCCTATGATATAACTATCTGACTGAGCACAAAACTCCAGCTCCTCCTTGTAGGACTGTTCCTAGCTCCTGAGAAAGGATCTTTTCCCCACTTTGACATAGGTGTGTCATCCCAGGGCTTGTTATGTTAAAGTCTCCTGATGCTATTCTCTGCCCCCTTCACATCTAGATGGAAGCCCTGTTGTATTAGCCTGGGAATCTCCTGAGCAAAGACCCTCTTTCCCCTTTGAGAAAGGTTTCTCCTGTTAGGTGCCAACATCCCTGGTGCTGACTACACCATATTGTTGTCAAAGAAGCCAAATCTGTGGCAGTGGCACCAGCCAAGAAGCCATATGTTAATGGTGTGGATATGCCTATTCTTTTTCCTGTTGTTGTCTGTGACTGGAAGAGGAGAAGAAAAGCATGATGCTAATGTCTGACCATGGCATAAAGAGGAGTCTCATTCAGGCCAGCCTTGAGAACTGCCACATGCCTTTAATCCATGTGGTGTACCAAAAGTGGGGCACTCCCCATGCGTGTTGTTTGAACAGCTTGACTATTGAAAGGAGCACAGAACAGCATCATGGTTTGGGACAGTCTGTGCTTCTGTCCTGGCCTCTACTGACCAACCAGGGCACTTTCATCAGTTTATTCCCTGTGTTGAGCATCATTAGGTTCTGGGATCCGCTGTTATCAAATAGAGCTTGGTAGCTAAATCACAGAGGATCTGGGGCTTCATCTCCCTGTGCCTGTGTCATTCCACCTGGAAAATGAGGAAAATATTTTTTGAGAAAAACCGGTTGCTTTTGACTAAGAGACACAAGATTAGAACACTGAACCATCATTGCACGATCAAGAACAAACAGCTGATTTTTCTCCTCAAGAACAGAAACTCTTCCCTCTTTTTCATAAAGCTCACAGTGCCAGGAGCCTGGCTGCACTTTATTTAAGATACTTTTCTCTTGGTTTCACCATTAGGATGAACACATTTGTACCTTCACTCTGTTAAGCTCAGTAACATGCCAAGACCATTGGCCATTTTAAAATTAGAAATAAATCATTAATCTATTCAGTTCTATGATCTCTGGGGGCATAGAGGAATTTTCATTTGTTCTTTCACATGAAGAGCAGAGATTTGTGTCTAGGAATTTAATTGAGAAAGACAGAGGAGTAAACAAGTAAGGCTTCTCTTTGACAAAGAGCTTACAGACTTGTTTAATTTCAATGTGATTCTTCTAAAAATAAAAAAATATTCTTGATGACCTCTCTGGATTGTGTCTGTATTTGAGTTTCGAGGATGTGAGAGAAAACAGGATCCAGAGGACAGAGATCCCAGTATAAAAGATACTGGGTTAAATGTGTAGTTTAATTTTTGATCAGTATCAAAAATTAGCATTAACAGATGTTTTTAGAAAGGTCTGTTATTTTTTTCACTGTTCTCGCTTTGTCTGCAGTAGACAGCAAGACCTTTCAGATAACTACAAGTTCTTGGACATCACTTAAAACACGTCCTCTTATGAAACCTACGAGCACCTGAATAACATCCAAAATGCAGAAAAATTGTAGTGGATAGATTTTGGATACTTCCTTAGCAAAAAGAGGAGAGCAAAGCTCACAGCTCTTGATAAGAGCTGATCATGTACACAATCAGTAAATATGTGCATACAAGATTAGCTTTAGATTTTATGCCATGCTTTCATGCCCCATTTTTAACTAGGTAAGTTTCTTTCCTCCATTCTTCTTCTATCACCTTATAATTCAGTGGAAACTTTCATTGAATTGTACTACAAATACAAAAATAAGTTGGGATCATCTTGAAAGAGCAATTCTTTTTAGCAGAAATAGTATTCCCTCAACAGAAAAATATGGGTAGGTTAGAGAAAGGGGTCAATTTGAAAGTATGGCCTACAGTCTTTGTGTATCACAGCATGATTGTACAACAACAACATTGTAATTTTAGCTTTCCTAAAAGAGAACCATATGTTAATTCTAGGCAAAATGTTTCTCATTAATGTTTTTCTAAATCAATTGTCATTAAAAAGTGAACAGGATTCTCCTGTCATTTTTTTCTCACAGGATTGTTTCATGGACAGGTCTTGATTAAGAACAGCACTAGTTAACTGATAATACAAGGTACTACCATAATCCATTTCCTATTGATCCAGTGAAATGGTATGCATTTAAATACAATTTAAAACAGTTGTAAATTTACATGAATTTGATGGTACTATAATATATACCCTTAGACTGAAATACAGTTGTATCCTGAGTTAAGATGTAAAAGCTGCAGAAATTTGTGACAAGTATTTTTCAATTCAGTAATACTTTTTACTGTTTCTGTTGCTAGAGCTTGCTTGCTGTTTCCTTCACAGCTGTGAATAATCCAAGCAGCAGCAGCATACAAACAAAGCAGTATCTTGGTAATGCTCTCTGTTCCTAATTGCTGATGGGGGAATGCAGCAAGAAGAAGATACAGACTTTTCTATCTGACTCACACAATGCAAATATTTCTTGCTAGAGCAGTTGCCCAAGGGTTGAATAGGTAATGAAATAGAGCACTATCTTTTACTGAATATATTAATATAGCGTTATTTTGAAGGTCTATGCATAGCAACACATAAAAAACCAACAAAATTACCTTATTTAGAGCTTTGACAGCATGGTATAATCACATCACTTGCACACTAAATTCCAAGCAGCTAAAATATTTTCAGTTCCTTAGGGACAGAACAGAATATTCCAAGTAAAGCAATATTTATATTTAAGCAAGAATTTTCTTGATTATCTACCAAATCTGTTGCATGAAAGAACAAGGCTGACCTCATATCTTGGATTCAGGTCTCAAATTCATCAAGATATCATGGGGATAAATTAGAAAATTTTGTATCAGCATACCCATGGTAAGTTACAGATAAGAAAGGTATTATTTTGGTGTCATCAGTATTGTGATTACACAGTATATTTGGGGATGCTTTCAACTGTTATAAGGGAATTTTTCAGATCTGATCTACGTATTATTTTAGTACAGTTGTTAAGCGTTTCTGTTCCTTCCCTACTCTCACACTGTCTGTCCCTCTGTGAAGACATGGAAAGAAAAATTCAGTCTTTCCTTTACATAGTACTAAATATTTCCCAAGGTAACTAGAAGTTACACAGAAATAGAAACAAAGTATATGGGAAGTGGAGCAAATGAAGAAGGTATTACAATGAAAAACCATAGCTAAACAACCCCAGTTCCCTCAGACACTTCGTAATAATTGTTCTCCAGACCATTCATCCTTCATTGTCAAAGCAACCCTTATTTGTTTTTCTTGGGAAATGCTCCAGCACCTCAATGTCTTTTTCACAGTGGTGGGCCCAAAACTGACTCAGTATTTGAATTGTGGCTTTTTGATGTAGCTTTCTCATATGTGAAGATTTACTATGTTTGTAGCACAGAAACTGTAACTGGAAACATTTAAAGTCACTGAGAGGGGATTAGAGAAATGGATTGAGGGAGCACAAAGGTACTCTGCACTGCCAGAAGTGATCCTAGTCTGTGGGAGATTGATCGTCTGCAGGTACAAATCAGCACAGCTACAGAAGCCACTGGAGCTGCACCAATTTATGCAAACTGCTATTGCAGCCCTGGAAAACAATAGGCTAGTAAAGATAAAAATAATGGAAAGCAAAATTTGCATACTTTAAATAAAGATTGCCTTTTGCTGGTTATTCCTATTGTTGCACTGAAGTGGAACAGTAATAGCAGGCAGCCAGTTTGAAAAGACAAAAGACAATTCTGACTGTCACCAAAATGATCCTGAATCTTGGACCTAGACTTAAAATACTTCATGACTGTTCTGTTGAAAAAGGTTTTTATCTCCATTAATGAGAACGGTGATTATTAATAATAACTAGGTTACATCAAAGTTAATCCATCTTTTGTAATAGAAACAGGTATACTTGATCAAACTATAGATGTAATACCTGTAATTCAGTGTATCTTTGAATCTGGCTGGTATTGTGAATTAAAAAATAGAATATAATAAGGTAGGTAATGCTTCCTCTAATTTTGGGGACTTCTTGGAGCAAAAGTCATATTTACATCTGCAAAAGCCCTGCTAGACTTTTCTTTCATTAATTCTTCT
>JAAWXA010000006.1:22561220-22814687 GCA_038090715.1 Florisuga fusca
ATGCTAGACATAATAGCAAAAACTTCCATGGCTTTGCTGGTCATTCAGTTTTCAAACTCATTAAAAAAATCAACTGAACAAACAAAACTCTGTATCTGGTTATGGAATTTCATAACTTTTGACTGAATTCTATGCCATAAAATATGTTTTTAAAGTATGCATGGTCTGTAATTTAAAGAAAAATAGCAGTCATCTCTCGAGTAAGAAAGTTTATCCAATCTCCATCTGCTTCAGTCTGGGAAACCAGTCTTGGGAAATTAGTGGCATTGAGGAATAGCTACGTTGGAATGCACCTGTTTATAAATCTATGGTTTCTATGTTCTGGCTGTTTGTCTAAGTGGTAATAGACTTCTTCAAGAACAGATGCTGTTGCTGCAGCTCTATAAAAACATCTTCTGTTGACTCATCATTGCTACTTACTAATTTCCAAGGCAAAACACAGTCTTAGATGATGTTTAAAGTCAGATTTTTTGTCACAAATTCTTCCCAGTGACTAACAGGCTGGCATAACCTCCTAAACCAGAGAGTTAACAGTTGCTGCTGCTGTTAGCAACAGCTTTCAGTTTCTTTTCCTTCCTGATTATAACTACAATACTAATCCTCCACAAAATTCCATCTCAATACTGGTACAGTAACTGGAAATTTCTGTTTTTTGCATCCCGAGCTCATTTTCACATTGTTTAAACAATATAGTCACAGAATCATAGAATGGCTTAGGTTGGAAGGCACCTTAGAGATCATCTACTCTAACCTCCCTGCCATGGGCAGGGATGCCTCTCATCTAGAAAAGGTTGCTCAAAGACTCATCCATCCTGGCCTTGTACAGGATAAACATAAACAACTCCTCTAGGCAATCCATTCCAGTCTCACCACCCTTGTACTGAAGAACTTCTTCCTAAGATCCAGCCTAAACATATTCTCCTGCACTATACTGTTAGTATATTCTCTTACTAACTTCGTACATTTTCATACTATTTCAAAGTGGATGTATCAGTTAATAGCATTCTGGAGAGATATGATTAAAGCAGAAGCTTATTTTCCAGCACTGCCTCAATGGAGAGTGCACTAAGGATTACTGGTTCCAGACTGAAAAGTCACTTTCACAGAGATGAACATTACCTAGAATAAAAAGAAATTTAAAACAGGTATGAACATAATTTCTTACTTATCATGAACAGGCAATTGTATGGGTGCTACCTGATAAAAATAAAGATATAAGTTGGTGAGCAGAAGTTGCAAGGCAGAAGATACAGCTGAGCTCAGCTCACCAAATTCAACTACTTTTAATGTGTAACACTCATGTCTGTAAATCTGTCTATCATGACTTTATGAATCAGACTTATTCAAATGCATACATAGAGGCTTAAATTTGGTTTCCCCATCTGTCTCCAAAAATTTACTCTGTCCAGCATATTTGCATCTGGCATTCTCTCTTCATATTTTTGTTGGTATTGATCTTGCAGTAATGTCCATAAGGATTCAAATTCAAATTTGGGCTTTAAATTGAGGATTGTCTTTGCTTATACTGTGAAAATATTGACAATGACCATGTGAACAGTGTGGACAATGATAACATCAAGGGTGAGAGCTCTTTCTTTTAGTTACGGAGCTAGACTGAGATGGGGGTGGGCTTCCTGGAGACAAAGAAGCTGAGGCAGAGCCGGGAGACCTGAAAGTAGCTGGGAATCTCATAAGGATCTGGGAGGCTGATCCTTATCATGTGGTGGGTGGTGTGTCCAAGAGCTGTAGCAAAATTTAAAAACATCCTCAATGGAATTTTTCCTCAGGACACATAGACAACATCATTAGTGGCACCATCTGGGCAGCAATCACTGAGCTAAACCTGAGGTGAGGGCAGGGCTCTGAGATCTCTGAGAACAGCCATCCCAGTCCAGGACTCATGGGGTTGACATGGCAGAGGAAGATTTTGCTCCCAGCACCCACCAAAATGGATGTAGGTACTCAGAGGGTGGAAGGAGGAAGGAGGAGGCTACCCAGGTCACAGACTGGGAAATGCCACAGCCTTTTGATGGCAACAGGGGACTGTTCATGGCTGTGTCAAGTGTGAGTAGGTTGGTGATCTGCTTTAATTGGTGGCACTGATCCAGGATGAAGTGAGGGAGCTCAGAGAGGAGGTGAGTCTACAGGAGCTGGGGTTGTTTAGCCTGGAGAAGGGGATACTCAAGGGGGACCTTATCACTCTCTACAACTACCTCAAGGGGTTGTAGTCAGGTGGGGGTCAGGCTCTTCTCCCAGGTAACTAGTGACAGGATGAGAGGGCATGGCCTGAAGCTGTGCCAGGGGAGGTTTAGGTTGGATATCAGGAAGCACTTCCTCATGGAGGGAGTGATTGGTCATTGGAATGCACTGCCCAGGAAAGTGGTGGGGTCACTCTCACTGGAGGTGTTTCAGGAAAAGCTGGATGTGGCACTTATTGCTGTGGTCCAGCTGTGTTAAGTCATAGGCTGGACTTGATGATCTCAGAGCCCTTTCCTAGCCTCAGTAATTCTGTGATTCATAAGGTCTGTATTTTATGCCAAATCTGAAATATACCAGACCAAAATACTAAAACCCAAAATATTTTCTTACCCCAAGACACACATAAATGGATACAAAACATTACTTTCTGTTTCATTGTGGTTCTCTTTGTAGGCTTTTAGATCAAGTTTTCAGAAGGAATTTATTTGATGTTACTAATTTCTAGTGCTTAGAAATCAAATTTTTCACTGGAAAATAATCACAATGATAACTCTTTCAAAAAACATTTTTTTGTTCTTTGCTACTCTTTCATGGCCATTCTGCAAAATCTCTTTATTATATATTTGATGAACAGTTGAAAGTCATCCTGCTAAATATTGTTGCATCCCAATGAGCCTTGTATCAATCAGTAGCACATTTTATTGTAAGATTCAGGATTTGTTCTTTCAGGTACCTTTTTGCTATTTTTACTATAGTTAAGTCATTACCAGCCTCCTGTTCTTTGTTTTTCCTTAGAAAGTTTTTCATCCATATTATAGGTAAAATATGCTGCTTCTTTTCCCTTTCCTTCCCTTATGGATCTAATGATGTAATGCCCTGCAAGAGCACAGGCAGTGCAAGAGTACATTGTCCCTCAGCCTGAAACAATATTTCAAGTGTGTTTTGAAAAGGTATAAAACTACACCAAATTGAGGGAATATTTGATTAAGATTAGCATGTCAAGTTTTATTTTCCTAGTAAGTGAGAACATGGATGTTCTTGCATACATACATGATTCAACACAGTAACTCCAAACTCATCAGCAAATTCGCTGATGACACCAAGCTGGGAGGAAGTGTGGACCAACTCGAAGGCAGGAGGGCTCTGCAGAGGGACCTGGACAGACTAGAGAGTTGGGCTGATTCCAACGGGATGAGGTTCAACAAGGCCAAGTGCCGGGTCCTGCACTTTGGCCACAACAACCCCATGCAGCGCTACAGGCTGGGGACAGAGTGGCTGGAGAGCAGCCAGGCAGAAAGGGACCTGGGAGTCTGCATTGACAAGAAACTGAACATGAGCCAGCAGTGTGCCCAGGTGGCCAAGAAGGCCAATGGCATCCTGGCCTGTATCAGAAACAGCATCACCAGCAGGTCCAGGGAGGTGATTCTTCCCCTGTACTCGGCGCTGGTTAGGCCACACCTCGAGTACTGTGTCCAGTTCTGGGCCCCTCAGTTTAAGAAGGATGTAGAGGTCCTGGAACAGGTCCAAAGGAGGGCAACCAGGCTGGTGAAGGGACTCGAGCACAGGCCCTATGAGGAGAGGCTGAGGGAGCTGGGGCTGTTCAGCCTGAAGAAGAGGAGGCTCAGGGGAGACCTCATTGCCGTCTACAACTACCTGAAAGGAGGCTGTAGCGAGGTGGGAGCTGGACTCTTTTCACAGACGACCTTCAACAAGACAAGAGGACACAGTCTTAAGTTGTGCCAGGGGAGGTTCAGGTTAGATATTAGAAAGAATTTCTTCACGGAGAGGGTGATCAGACATTGGAATGGACTGCCCGGTGAGGTGGTAGACTCTCCGTCCCTGGAGACATTTAAAAAAAGACTGGATGTGGCACTCAGTGCCATGGTCTAGCAACTGCTCCGGTGGGTCAAGGGTTGGACTAGATGATCTCTGAGGTCCCTTCCAACCCGGCTAATTCTATGATTCTATGATTCTATGATTCAAATATACCATGGAGATGGGAAACAGTGCTGCCACTACTAAATACAGCTGGTAAGCAGATATTTAGTGATTTTTCCCTGATCTACATAATGGAACTTTAGAGAAATATCACTAAATTTTCTGAAATTCATTATTTATCTGTGTGAATGTACTTCTGAAAGTGTGCATGTAGACTTCTGAAAGTCTACATGGCAAAAGGTTTTCACAAGAATATAATTTGGCTGAAACATTTTCCACATTCAGCTAGCTGACTTCTTACATTACAAGTTCTTGCTAAAAAAGTCAGAAAATATTTCCAGTAACAAATATGCCTTTTAAAATAACTGGAGAGAGTCTGTCTGCAAATGCTAGCCCCCAAACTGCAATGTAGCATGCCTGAGAGAACAAAATTTTTGTCTTCTTGACAATGCAACAGTATGCTGTAGGGAAATTAGGGAGCCTGTTTTATTCACCACCCAATGAAATTATGGAATACAACATAAGAGGTTGGCACAGCTCCAAATACAATCACATGGAGTTACTTCTTTCAATATGTACTTTCAACTAACTTTCTGTGCTGGATGACACTGTCATTCACTTTTATCTACATCCTTGTTCTCCCTTTTTGTTAAGAGGTGAAATGTCCTTTTGAAAATCAGCCTTCTGTAGTGAGTGCAAAGTAATTGGTTTCCTTTATGTCAACCTTTTAACCAAAAAAAAAAAAAAAAAAAAAAAAAAAAAAAAAAATGTTTCACACAGAGAATTAACACTGTTAGGTGAAGCTGTGAAGATAAAATCTCTAGCCCTGAAAAATTTTTATTGTGAAATGGTTTTCTTATCAGTGAGGTTAATGAAGATGTCAGCAAATGGGATGAAGATTTGCCAAATGGAATTGCTTTCACCTCCAATCCAACTTGGAAAAGGTGTTAATCAGTACATTAATCTTATCAGCAGCTCAGAAGATAGCTTTGAAAGAGTCTGTTTTGAAAGAGTCTGTTTCTGTTTTTCTCTAGGAAAAACTAAAAATATAATTATTCTTAAAATCCATATTACCAATATTATTCTCCTTTCTTACTCTACTCCAAGTGCATGCTTTTTAAATATATGACAAAGATGGATGTGTGGGCAGTGGAAGGGTAGGAGAAAAAAAATACTTGCAAACTGAGATGAATTTTCTCTGGAGTTAGCAAGACATGCTTGAACAACCTTTTCCATTAACAGTTATGAAAATACTTGGGAAATGTCATGATAGCATGAGATGAGAGAAGATTTACAGGATCACATATGCCAACCAGTATATTTGCTGGTCAGCAACGACAAGGAGATTATTTTAATCGATCCTGTCATTGTGATTCTGTCTTGTGATTCTGCTATCCTTGTGAAAGACCTTTGTCATGGAAAGTGCTTATTTCTAAGTATTTAGGTAGAAGTTTGCAGAGATTAGTGGAATGTTTTATGCCTGAATTATGTGATCTTTTTTATAACCCTGCTACAGAAATAAGATATTGCCATTTATAACTGTGCATCTGACCCTTTGCTATGAATGTTCCTTGAAAGGGAGATGATGTGAATTTAATAGTGCCAATCAAATCCTGATGCAGCTGAAGCAGGTATTAAAAGCACTTGAGTCTTAGAGCACAAATTGTATATTATATTTATTTTGTTTATTTATGTAAACACAGGTGCTTTGTCTTGAAATTAAAGTGAAAAACATCACTTTTATAATGTTTGTTATCTTTTATTTTAAATACTGAGAGAAAAAAAGATAACTGTATGAAGGTCTTAGTGTGAGGAATTATAAAATACAAGACAAACATTTAATTCTCACTAGGTTTCTGGCCCTGAATAAGAGAGAAGATTCTTTTAAAGTGGGGTTTTTTTGGTGTTTGGTTTTTTTGTTTGTTTGGTTTGGTTTGGTTTTTTGTGTTTGTTTGTTTTTTAACATTCTCCCACTTAATGAAGAGACTCTGTCATATGTTTTGGCTTCACCTGATAGAATCACAGGACACACATTGTAGGCAGGCCATTAACAATTTTCAAGTTATCTGGGAGCTTACCCAAGTTGACTCATAGGTGTGTCCCATGCCACAAATGTCACATGCATTATAAAGAGCAAGGCTTGCTGAGGATGAGGAACTCCCCTTCTTGGGGCTCCTCCATTTTGGTTTCCCTCTCCTCTTGCTCATGAGGACTGAGCTAAGTATAATGCAGTATACTTTATGAAGTATTAGTTTTGCTATATCATTACTACTGTTTTCATTTCGACCCATGGGACTTCTCCCCTTTTTCCAATTTCCCTTCTTAGCTGGACAGGGGAGAGAAAATATAAAGAAAGGGTAATGAGTTGAGACAAGGAAGTGTCCTGGTTTGAGCCAGGAGAGACACAGTTTTCTTTTTTGTAATGTTACTTTCAGGTAACCTTCTTCTAACAAGGTTCACTTGATGAAATTAACAGCATGTTTTTCAGTCAATGTCTTCTTTCAGGACTGATAATGCTCAATGCCTATAGCTATGGCTAGAGAATGGTGTGCAGACTAAAGCCACTGCTTGGTTCTGAAAAAAATCTTGTACTCCAGAAAGAAAAAGGGAGTAAAGTGGACACACTTGTGACTCACCTGTGTCAGAGCACACAGGTAATGAAAACTTACTAAATGAAGTATTCTAACCCATACACATCATACACATCATTCTCATCATAAATTTGAGAGATCATAAGGCTTAAGCTAACTTTGTCCACGGCCAGAGTCCTGGGACGATTCCATCCATTCATCTGCCTTTGATCCCAGTCCATGCCCTCTTGAATTCCTGTGTGCCTGCATCCAGCTTCCATCTCTTGCTGACTTCAGAACTTTTCCAGGACTACCCTGCAGACTCAGGGGTGATGTGGGAGTTACTGAGGAGAAGGGGGGAGGTATGTGGTATCCCTTTTTTTATATATTTGTATATCATAAATAATTTTCCTTTTCATCACTACTGTTTCATTAAAGCTGTGTAGTTTAGTTTCCAACCCCCCTCTTCTGTACAAGGTAAGGTAGGGGGGGGTTAATAGAGAGCAGCTGAGTTTTGTTTAGTTGCTGACCTAGCCTTAAACTGTGAGAATTTTGTGGGGCTGGAATTGGAGGTGGAGCTGGAATTGGAGGCTGGGAAACTTCCTGCAGCTTTTCACAGGAACTACTTTTACAGCCCGACCACTACCCAAACCCTGCCACACTAACCCAAGGCAGGAAAGGAGATCACTCAGCAAATGCTGTCATTGTCAAAGCATCCTTAGCTTGGGGCAACAAGTTTAATGTTTCACAGTTAACTGTTTAACAGTTAAATCAGAGCACAGCTATTTGAAAACAAGATCAAATTTTAAAACTCCTTCCTCTCACCACTCCTCTTTTCCTGTGCTCAGCTTCACTTACAATTTCTCTACCTCCTCCCCCTAGCTGTGCAGGGGAACTGGAAAGTGGGGTTGTGTGGTGTGTTCATCACACATTGTCTCTGCTGCTCCTTCCTCACACTCTTCCTCTAATCTGGCATGGGTCCTCCACAAATGGCAGGCAGATATCTGCTCCACCACGGACCCCTCTGGGCAGAAGAGGGACAGCCTGCTTCTCAGTGGTCTTCACTGCAGATGCAGGGGAATCTTTGCTCCAGCACCTGAGGAAACTCCTCCCTCTCCTACACTGACCTGGGGTGCCTGCAGAGTTATTGCTCTGACATATTCTCACTCTCTCGCTTTTGAGCATCAACTTTTTTCCCTTCTTAAATATATGATCACAGAGACATTATCACTGTGACTGATGGGCTTGGCCCTGCTCAGTGGGGCAGGTCCCACTTGGAGCCTGCTGGCGCTCTTGGACATGAGGGAAGTTTCTAACAGCTTCTCACATAAGTCACCCCTGTAGCTGCTGGCTACTAAAACCTTGCTGTGGAAACCTAATTCAGTCAGCTACTACTATGTTAGCTTTTTCCCTTTGTGGAACATGAAAATAAATTCCTGAAAAAAATTATTAGATCTTGCTCATATGTGTCACTGCCTCCACTAGGGTCAGGTGATTTTAGAGCATATGTTCACGTTTATGGTTTTTAAAACTTAGGGGGCCCATGCAATTTCTGAATGGGCTTGTTGGGGAGATATAATGCAAAATTTTGTGAACCACTGTGCTTAGATCATATGCATTACTTTTGCACTGTTCTTATTATGCTTAGAAACTCCACACTCATTGTGAATAGTACTCAAAAGTTTGGATTTGTTTGGAAAAAAAATTAGAAAAAAAAGTGTCCATAAAATATTTACATCAAAATTATTAAATTATAAAATTTATGGAAAATTTAGGAACTGTATTTTTCAGTTCCCAAAGGGTCCTGTCAGGTTCCCTGTACCAAGATAAATAGGTGTGGCAAATCTCTTAGGAGATGACTCTGCAGTGTGGTAAGTAGAGGCTCTCTGAGTTCTTTGATAGTAGACTAGGACTCAAAAAGATACTTAAAGAAGAAATTTTATTTCCAGTGTCTGAATCATGGGGACAATTTCCATCTGAGTATGCAGTAATAATAATTATTTCTAATGAAAGCATCAAATGTCTAAGAGTTTTTTCTTCAATAATTAAAAAATGTCATCTTAAAAAAGCAATTTAGCAAAAGATTAAACTTTAATAGCCACATTACAGGCTAATCACTTTGGTCTTTATGTTGTTTTCTGAAAAACTGAGTTATTTCATTTGAAACTAATCTTTCAAACATATTCAATACTTTTTATTTTGTTGCACTGGAGAGGCTGTGATCTATTGAAGAAATGATCAGCCAACTGAAAAACTCAATAGCTCAGCTTGGTATGATATGCCATAATGTGCATTAGAAGGATCATTATAGTTCACCATGTCAATGGAACTTACACTGATTTGACAGTCTATGACACTTCAGAATAAGCTGGTAAAATAAAGTAATATTATATATATTTTTTTAATGGGAAAAAAACAGCACATCAAATTTTATAAGGTGGTTAAAAGAGCTGTCTAATCACCAATAAAATCTCAGAATGCCCCAGTTCTACATATAGCAAAAAAAAATCCTCCCCCCCAAGAAAAAAACCCCAAACCCAAATGAAACAGATTAAGGAACTCAAGGAGTTCTTTAACATAATTACTGTACTTTCATAAAAGGTTTCAAATTTTGAGAAGAAGAATTTCTTTTACTTTGAATTACACAAGTGTCCACTAAAGCCTGATATTCACCCACCAGAGTTCATCATCATCAATGCTTTCAAGAGAAAGTGTAATTAAAAATTATATTCACAGAGCCATCCAGGATAGAAAGGACCTATGAAGACCCTTCCTCTGCAGCCTCCTGCTCAATGAAGAGTGAACACTGCATTTGGACTAGGCTGGTCAGATCTTCTTCCAGACAGGTCTTGAAAGCATCCCAAGATGGAAAGTCTCTAGGCAACCTGTTCCATTGCTTAATTTTCCCAAATTTTGTACCTCCTCAGCTTCTGTCCAATAGGAACCTCTCTCACTTCAGACTCTGACCAATGCCTATTGTGGTCCCACAGTGCACGTCACTAAGGAGCCTTCCTTTGCTTTCATAGCAAGGTCCTGCAGGTATGGGTAGGTTGCTAATGTTGTTCCTTCCATATGTCCCCACACCAAAGGCCTCTCTGCTCCAAGATGATTCAGCCCCAGCTCTTCATTATTGTCTCAAAGGGCTTGTGATCCATCCCCAAAACATTTTGATGACTGCCACTGTGCTTGCTCTGATTTAGAAGCAGTTTTGTTAGACAGAGTGCAGTATTCTAGATGTCAGTTTCTTTGAGTAATAGAGAATAATCCTCTCCAGTGGCTCCTGGGCTCTGCCCTCTTCACTCCTCCTTGTGTGCTGCTGGTTTTAACCACTGCCTGGGTTAAAGGTGGCCCCTGCTCAACTCCTTGGCCTTTTGGGGCCCAAGATCTTCTCAGAGCTGCTCCTAACCCTGTCAGTATTTCTGCTGCGATGGGTGTTCCTGCCATGTGCAATGCTGCCCTTTGCTCCTATTCCAACTGCACAGGGCTCCTGTCTTTCCTTTCTCTCAGCAGATACAGTCCCTCTAAATGGACACCTTTTCTTGCAGAGTTTGTTAACTTGGTGAATGTATACTCAGCCTCTTCCTCCAGATTATTGATAGGGATTAAACATGAAAATTCCCATGACAGATGCCAAGCAACTCAATTTGAAACAAGCCTCCAAGCAGAATTTGAACAAATAGCTGCTATTCTTGAGACTGATCCAGTTTTTTCAGTCATCCAGCAGTGGCTGTAAGGATGCTATGAGCAATCCTATATAAAAAGTCTTGCCAGTCAATGTAGGTGATATCCACTGATCTCCTGCCATCCATGGATCTTGTAATTTCTTCATAGAATTAAACCAATTTGGTGAAACTATCATTCACAAACCCTTTCTTCTTTATGTGCTCAGAAATTACTTCAAAGACAGCTTGTATAGTAGTTTTCTCAGGAAGTGAAGTAATGGAGACCACTGCAGAGTTTACCAGTTTTTCATCTTGACATTCTTCAAGATTATTGCAATATTTTTCTTTCTTTGGTGATTGAAGACCTCCTTCAGCCTCTATAACCTCTCAAAAAGATTTCTAAACAAGCTTTTTCAGCACACTGAATGCATCTCATTTGGTCTCATGGACTTGTGCTGAGATTTCTCAAGACATCCAGGACTTCTTACTTTGTGTAATTTCTTTCCCCATTAAAGCCTAGACACAAAGGTCTGTGATTCTCATAAAGTCTCAAATAAGCAAAACAATGATTGTGTCACCATTATCTACAATCACTGTCACTACACCACCTACCTATTTAGTAATACACAGTAATTTATATTGGTTATTTTATTACTGCTAAGTAATTAATGCTGGCAGCAGCCCTTCTACATGAATTCTGCTAAGCTCTGGATGTCACTGTGTTCTGCTCCCTGATTTTTAAGCTGCTTTTTTCCTTCAGTCCTTACTTCCTGATATGGGACTCAGCATGAGAACTTAGGCTTCTACTAAGGAAACAGGTCTTCCAGTGGAAGTGGTGGCTTCCCCCACTTGAACAGGTTTGCCTCACCTTGATGGGGTGCTGAGACATATCATATAAACCATATTAGAAGACTTGGACCAGACTATCCTTGAGGTCCCTTCCAACCTGACATTCTATGATTCAAGTACTGTATTTGCCTGTGAACAAAATCTGTTAGCTCCTAGATGACTCTGGCTGAATGAAATTATATAGAGGAAATGGTGGGGTTATCTCCTTGGTAACTGTTAGTGTCACAGACTTCTGACACCGGTTTATATCTCGGTAGGTATGGCTCTATGATGATATAAATAGAAATATATTCTCTTGATCAGATATCAAATCTATGCATTTTGTCACCTGTATTCCTTTACAAATCTGCTGCAAAACCAATTTGCCCTTAAATCCAACCATTGCCAATACAAGTCCCTAATGCACTGGATGAAGCTTTTGCAAATTTAGTGTTTAATCTAGAGGTATGGCAGTACTTCACATTCTTAACTATATACATTTATAACAGGATAAATTAGACAAAACAAGGCCCTTGTACTGCCAGAGCTAATGTAATTTTAGCAGTTGCTGTAACTGACTCAGAACTCCTGTATCACTGATTCATATTATAGTCTATAGTCATCAAGCCCACATATTCTCTGGTGGAATATAGCCCTGTAATGCAGCATTGCTGCTGCTGGTAACAGGCCATAAAGATTGCAGAGAACTTGGAAGATTTCAGGAAGGAGACTCTTTGAGCTCGCCCTGTCTGAACTTTTTCATCCTGCCTCCAGCTTTATTTTCATTTGGTTTAGCTGTGACAGCACTTTTTGTAGGGGACCACGTGTCTTTGGCTGCTTTGTTTCACTTTTGTGTATCTTGGTGTGGTAAATTCATATTTTTTGCACAAATAGCAGAAACAGACAGTGAATCTGTGAAGAATGAGGTATTTGTGACCCTAAGTTTAACCACACAATGTACATAAAGACCTGATGTGAGAGCAGAGGTAGAGATGCAGGATGGATCATGGAGGAGCATAGGTATGCAGCCACAAGAGATATGGCACACACTTGGCACTGATCATCTCGCAGCTATAAACAATCCACCCATATTCTGTTAAAGAAATACAGACCTAGAGATGGGCAAAACTGGTTTTAAGAGTAACAAAGAAAAAAAAATAATGTCTATGGCTAATAGAGGTAAAAGCACCCTTATATATCAAATTCACATATAACCTAGAGCTGTGACAGCAAAGAAAGAGGTATGTGTTTGTAAGCATAAAAAAATAACTTTGCATTGATTTAGTGTGAGGAAGAAAAAACAATAAAGATCTACATCATATTTTTCCCAGCAAAGAATGGTGAAAGACACTCCCAACTCCAGATCAGCATGAAACAATCAGCCTTAAGACCCAGAGAAGCAGCATGAGGTTTAGCATAACATGAACAAAAAGGGTAAACACAAGGAGTGTGCACAATAGATTTCACTGCATCTCTATTCTTTATTTTTTTGTAACTATTACATGTAGGCTAACAATGGTTCTTGAATTAGACTGTTAAGATTTCAATTATACTATCACTAAATTCTTCGTTACATGCATAAATATATTCAGAATTTATATGGCATGCTTCCACTTTTATCCTTGAACACAGTGAAACACAGAAAGTCTACAAGGCACATTACTTTTCAGTCCAGGGGTTTATTTTATTTTTAAAACCATGTTTGCCATTACTTAACAAAAAGGATCATAATTCAAATAATAAAAACATTTTCACTTACAGCAGCTGAAAAAAAATGATTGAAAAATATTATCTAGGATAGATCATTCTAAATGGCATAATATATTATTCTGGAGCAGTTCAAAGATCAGCTTCTATGCAATGGCATGGCATTCCATACTTGGCTGAGTCTTTATGACAGTTACTCAAAATAAATAGCTTCATGTGAAAACCTGAGCCACAGCTGGAACTGAACCAGGATGAAGGACATCTTGCCAGTGTCTCAAGTTAAATATTATTCCCAGCTTATTACCAAAATTGCCTTAATCATTTTAATCAACATAATATTTTCTGCTATTTATCAAGCAAATTATTATGCATTGGTGTGACATGCATAATTTCAAGTAATTTACTGAGAGCTTGTTTTGCTTCTTTTCTTAATATGGAGCCCATACTTTTGAATAAAACAGGAAAAAAAATTCTCTAGCTAAATACATTGGAAACTTTCTCAGACTGTCAAAGCGAGACTTGATCCTCTTAGCATCTTCATGGTTTAGGCAATATCACAACTCACCGATCCACATTTGCGTGATTTTTCCTTACTAAAATGAATTTGGTGTCATGGAAATTATTTTGTGAGCAGAATATAGTAAATTAAGAGCTATGGAGAAAAGAAGAACAAATGTTATGAATCTCCCTTTTTTAGCAACGTAGGAAGGGCAATGATGATAAACAATTACATTTTAGATCTTTTCCAGCCTTTTGTTGTATTTCTCATTCCCTAAACTGCTCTACAAGTTCTTGTTTCTTATTAGCTCTGAACTCTTCTTCTGAGATGCAGTAGCTGCTTCTTCACCTCATACAATATTTGATAATTGAACTACAGCCTCAGATGGATTGCAACTTAAATAGCAGCTTCCAGCTGATGCCTCTTTAACTTCTCTGAAACAGTCTGGATATGTGTGTGTCTGAGGTGGACATATCTTCTTTGATGCTGTGACTTTTGACATTTTGCTGATGCTGAGATAAGGAGGATACAGTGGACATGCAAAATGCTCCCTTATCTTTGTCTGAGGACTCTAGAATTAGTTCTGTATAATCACTAACATGTTAAAAAAACCATGAAAATTTTGCTAAAGGAAATTAAGGAGGCATAATGCAAAATTTAGATTACATTCAAAAAGACTTCTAGAAGTGCTAAATGACAATGATTTTTGAGAGTATTCCTTAGGCAAATATACTCAAAAATCACAGTACCTTGTTAGTCAGATATCCTGCTTCATAGGTTGTCATATTTTTCAATTTTCTGTTAAAATGAAGCTTCTTACAGACATATTTGCTTATGGGTCAAGAAAGGTAGGATCTAATCTCTACTGACATTAATTTTAACAACAAATAAATATTTTTAATAAAACCAATAATTTGCTGTATGCATCAGACATTTGAGTACACAGAAAGATTTATTTCAAAATCAGACTGAATGATAAGCCATCTAGCACAAAATAACCACCACATATCTCCTCTACCATTTAAAAAACTCGAGTTTTCTCTTCTTAGCTATCTTCATTCTGGTTTTATGGCTATTTTACAATATTTATAAACTTAAGTGAGCCATGAAATTTTATTTGCAACTAATGCAGTTTAAAACCTGGTCTATGATGTCTTTCTGTAATCTACCATGTCTCACTGAACAGCACTGAACCATTGTTTACATATTTCAGAAAGCATAGAGAGTTAAGAGTGTGCCAGCAAGCAATGACAGAGTTTTTCTTAAAAAATAAGCTGTGACTATGATGCAGCCTGAGCATGTTTGTTTACTTATGAAATACCAAAAAAAGCAGACAAGGATTAGAAATTAAGATTTTTTGTTAAACTTATTGAAAATTAGAGGGTCTTGTTACGTTCAGTAACTAGAGTTTTATTTCCATTCTCTCAAACATCCCTACAATGAAGCTGAAGAGCTAAAAAGAATTGGTCTAAGATGCAGATTAAGAAAATAAAATTAACAGAAACACCTCATACACACTTTCATAGAAACATAGAATAGTTTGGATTGGAGGGACCTTACAGATCACCTAGTTCCAACCTGACTACCTGGACAGGGACACTTCCCGTTAGACCATGTTGCTCCAAGCACCATCCATCCTTGAACACTTGCAGGGTGGGAGCATCCACAGCTTCTCAAGACATCCACTGCCAGTGTCTCTCCACTCTCACAGTGAAGAATTTCTTCCTAATGTCTAACCTAAATCTAGGTTAGACAGCCCTCTTTCAGTTCCCCTTTCTGTAGTACCAGTCTAGTCCTGCCACTTAACTAGGCAAGGTCTTCTAAGGTACTCAACAACCTGTCCTAATGCTGTATTCTGGAAGGAAGATTTTTTTATTTGTATGTCTAAGTATATTTAATAAAATAGGGAAAGTGTGGACATTGTGTAACAGTGTAACCTCTTTCACATGCCCAATTTTGTTTACATAAAAATGCAACTTTTGGTCATCCTGTAAAAAAAGTATGATTTTTATTTTACTTGTGAATATGAACAATACAAGCTACAAAATAACAAAAGTAATACACTCAAAATATAATGCATAATGCTGTATTGTCTGGTTTGGGTAGATCTGGAGAATTGCAAATGGAAGACTTAAGTATGGTATTACAGTTCTCCAAGTTCTAAATTGGACTTTTCTGTGTGGAAAACTAACTAATATCCTCTGCAGAGCAGGTTCCATAAAGTTCATATGTTTGCAGTGGTGAAGGCAAAGTTGCTAACTCTGAACTATTTGCACTTTACTGATTTCTCTGCTCAGATTTCAAAATAAATCACAACTATATTTTAATAACTGATGGAGAGGAGAAAAAGTATATCAATATGTTGCCATATTAAATATGTCAAAGGAAATCTAATTAATACATAGTGAAAAGGTGTGTTTTATAGGCAAAGTTTTGTCTGTCAATTAACATTCTTCAAAAAACAGTAACTGAACCAAGTTTTCACTAAGCTGCACAGAAACAATTGCAGTGTCCTTTTCCATGTACTATATTTCTTAAACACTACCCCGTCTTTGGAGTAGAGGCAAGTCCTACAGTAGATAAAACTATGTCACCACTTAATAAACTTCACTTATAAAACATAATTAGGCATTATAAATCTCCTGCAATTTTTTTTTCAGTCCTGCTTACCTTACCAGTCCGATCCTTTGATATAGAAGAGAGCAGGTCTGACGAATACTCATCAGAAAAGTTACTGAAAAACAAAGTTGCACAAAAATGCCTAATAATATTATTAAAGATGCAGAATGAAAGCATCATGAATGCTTTTTTGGCTGAAGACTGGTGAGAATTTATCAATGAAATCAAAAAGGCAAATCCAATAATGAAGCACAGTTGTGGTCTCCATTGTGGCTTCAGATTTATTTAAAGTAAATGGCATACTATAAACTTTGAAGACCATCTGTTATCTGATGGGCTTATTCTTTCTTCTGCTGGGGTACTTTTGTCTAGAAGAATCCTTTCCCTCTGCAATGGCACAAAAAATATCAATGAAGGAAAGGGCTCAGACTTCAAGAATAAAATTAAATCAATCCAAATTAAAACAGATCTTTGTGTTAGTAACTGAATTTCAACTGAAATTTAAATGTGTTTCCTAGAAACTGACACTGTACTGTGAGCTTATTTTACATAGCAACACATTATCTAAAAGCATAAAAAAAGGTGCAGTGAATTCCTAGATTGCAGATACATCTTTACTACACAACAATTTTACATTTTATCTTTCTTTAAATTGCACCTTACAAGAACCTTTGTAAGTCTGTTGATTAAAGTTGTGCAAAAATTTAATTTTATTGTTAAAAATGGAAAAATATATGCTTAGATCTTTGAATGATTATTAGTCTATTATTGTAAATTATTACTCTTCCCGTGCATTTTCTGTTTTCAATAATGTGATTCTTTCAGTCTATAGCCTTGACATAGTAGAGCTTTTTTTCAAGCTTTTGTCTAACATTGCTTAGCTATCAAGTGTATTTGCACATAACAGTATTTTCTAGATTTTATAGAAAAATTGCCCAATTGTCAAGAAATTGTGTTCAATGCACTTTGCTATCAAATACCTGTGCTAGATTTACCAACTACTACCACTCTTTTTTTTTTATTTTTTCTTTTTTTCTTTCTTTTTTAATATATATAACACTAAGTATTTTGAGGTTTTGACAAGAAATTGTAACAACTTTTTTCCACTTACCTCTCTTAACAGCAGCAGCTTATACTATAATATAAGAAAAAATAGCCTACTAAATTGTTGCCTTTTTTCTCAGAGTTTCAATCATTATCTATGACAAAAAAAAAAAAAAAATTGTTTAGCTGAATTTGAATACCGTAGTGAAAGGGTGAAATCAATGAAACATTAAAAGTTGTGATCTCTTTGCGATATTTTGTGACTGCGTCACACAGATTCCCAGACTCAACATCTCTGCATTTCTGTGTTAATGGAAGTGGCTTGAGCAGATTTTTTTCTGCATTATCCTTTGAACTGGTGTATTGAGTACATATAGTTTGGTAATGATATCTAGCTGTTGTTACAGTTATAGCAGTGATGAAACCCATAATATAATGCCATTAGCAATCTATATAAAACACATGCATTCAGAGTCTTCAAAACAATAAGTCTCTCAGCTGATTTGTTGTAACTTCATGTTTTTCTAGCCAAAAATCACAGAAGAATGTTACACATTGTTGACAACCCAGAGGAACGGGTTTTTCATTTTATAGGTTAATTTATCAGCAGATAAATAGAAGGCATTCCAAGAGGCCTGGATCCCAAAGAGAACTTCAAGCTGGTTTTAAGCACAGCTAATAATTCTTGGCAGAAAAATGTCATTCATTTTTTTTGCTTCTGTTCAAAATTATGTTTACTGTGGCTTTTCTTTTTGTGTCTGCCACAGCACCGCATATTATATTTAGATTTTTTCACTAAGTAAAGATATTCTACTGATGTGTTGGTAACTTAATTTAAATTTACTACAGTCTTTCACAAGGAAAAAAAATATTTGACATGGGCTTTTTTAATCTTTTTCTTTGTGGAATAAACTCATGGTGATAATATTGGGATGTCCCAGAACTGATAATAATTTCTGTAATGGCTGCAGTGGTGCAATGGAACTATCTATAGCTGTGATTAAAATCTCTGAGAATTTGAAGTCTGCTAATATGAAAGCATATAATTCTCCAATACATTGTTGACCAAACTAGACTTTTAATTTACATCTCTTTGTATAATGTAGTTGGAGTGATAACCTGCCTAAATACACTTCATATATGCATCTAAAAATGCTGAATTTGTTTGAATTATAGTTGCATGACTTCCACTTTGTCTTTAACAGGAAAGACCTTAGTAGCCCCCTTGCAGCACTTAGAAATGTACAGAAAAAATTTCAGAAATATTATATTTGAAGAGAAATATATATGGGCAGAGGGATTCTTGTTCCAGACTTCTTTTCCTTCACTGAATTTGATGCAGGTTTTCTCATTAGTTTAAATAACTTTGAAAGCAGGCCTTTATGAATCTGTGACAGTACTAAACATTGAGCCTGAGGAATACAGATCAGCTACTTCCATGAAAACTAGAGGTTATATGTAGGAAACATAACGCATCCTCACACTGTTTTAGATCAGAGTATGTTTGTATCTGATGTGATACATCAGATTTTTTCTTTTCTTGTAGAGGGGCAAGTAATTTTTCATGGGGGAGATGCCAACATAAAATTCTATTCCATAAGTAAAGTCTCTTGTAGATCTGTGTAACTTTTTTCCCTGTTCAAATGTTTGTCATTGAAACAAATGACATTCCTCTATCCTTTATCACCGCAAAAGATTTACATATCATTACTGTATGTGTAATGGTCTGAGGTTTTCAGAATATTAGTCTTGAAATGAAGAAATCAAGAAAAAAGCATATTGTCCCGAATGGTGAATTCTTCCAAAGTAATTTATTAGAATAGAATGCTAGGACTGTCCAGATTACACATTGCAGCCTTCCCATTTTGATTTCTCTAAATCAGAATCAGACTATGCCATAAATTCGAGAAACTCAAGCATCATTACAAGAGAAAAAACATAAAGCATAGATAACATACCCACTCTTTGATAGTAACTTCTGATGAGATTGAAAATTTGTTAGCTTGCAACCTCTCTGACTATAAGTGAGAAGAATCTTTCTGGGTCCACAATTATCATCTCTTGTTTGTCTCAGGCATCCAGATATTCCGTAGCTTCAAGTAGCTTCCTAGTAAGATATTGGGCCTTGAGAATTTTGGCTGCTCCTGTCTCACTGCAAATTGTATTAATATAAATCAGGACATTTACTTGATTGCCTGAAACTATCACATCAAATGATTATGAAGAAATTTTCTAAAGGCTCTAGCTCATGTTGTGACACTTGGGAATTGTTAATTTGCTCTTAAGTGAATATCAGAATAGAACATATGAGCACTGGAGGAGCAATCTGAAGAAAGTGAGCTAAATACAAGAAGATGTTAAGAAATACAGGGAATTAAGAAATTAAATAATGTTATTAAAACATTAATCTGGTGTCCCAGAACAAACAGTCCCTTATCAATAACCATCTCCTTCAGAAGTCCGTGAGCCATTAACCACTGAATTTCGTTTCCCAGAAGGGAGATATACAGTAAAAGATGTTGATCATACATAAATCCACTGGTGGTAAAAAACTTCACAAGCGCATTGCACAGGTATACATAGGGCAAGGATCCAAGAATGGCAATAACTCTGTCATGTGACTATATAAAACACTCAGCTTCTTTCTCAAAGAAATATATTAAGATCACCAAAGTTTTAAGAATGTCATTCAACTGTCAAACAAAAATATTCTGTTATTTTCAACATGAACTTTGTTCTAACACAAAACTTTTCAGTGACAAGAGCATCACTGGATTCATTCAGTCCTTTAATAAAATCACTGAAAAAAGTTAGATCGAAGCATGTATATGTTGGTGGTTCTATAAAGAACTAGTAGTTGCATTTCTTAGTGCTGCACAGAAAGTACTTGTCAAATGCCACTGCATGAAAGACACCTCAGTTAAGCAAAAATGACAGTGAGAAAATAGTGATACTATGTGGTATTCTTATTCAGTTCTCTGACAGTACTGTTATTTTTATTCCAATATCCCAAGTATGAATGCCTCTTCAGTTGTGTCAAATGTAATGTCATTATCTCCTGTCAGCAAACATGACAAAACAGATCTCCAAAGTGGAGAAGCTTATTCATTGTAATATAATCTAACATATTTTGTGTTGGTGGTAACTGTCCTTCAACATCCAAACAATGGCACAATAAAATGAAATACCAGTGGAAGCTTCCGCCTTGGGCGATTTTGTAAGGAAAGGAAAATCTGACAACTTTACTCACAAGAACACAAAATTGTTTGTGATGATTTGCAGAAAGGTCTTGGATATTGAAACCAAATCATTAATAAATCTTAAGTGACATGAAAGATATCCTAAGTTAATCTAAAACACAGAAAACCCCACTTTGGATTATTGATAGTTTCAAACTCTAGAAACATTTTATGAAATCTAAGGAGATTCAGTAACTGCTTACATGGTGGTCAGTCACCTCCTCTGCCACGGGGTCCTCCATGGCTGCAGATCCACATCTGTCCCTCTCCATGATCCTGCACAGGTGGCAGATCCACATTTGCCCACCTGTGACACTCTCCACATCTCCCACCAAGATCCTTCAGGGGCTACAAACCCACATCCACCCCACCAAACTCCTTCAGGGACTGCTCCACTGTGCTCCTCCATGGGATGCAGGGGACTGCTGACATCTCATCACAGGCTGAGAATCTGCTTAGAAACTTTCTCTTTCCTCACTGAAGTCAGTGTCTCTAACTCTACCATTGCTCTCACCTCCTCCTCTCCTCTGCTCTTCAGGTCTTTTTTGAGGTTTTGTTTTCTCTTTCTTGAACATGTTACTTGCAGAGGCAGATCCAGCTTCCCATATCTGCTTGGCTTTGGCCAGAGCTGGAACTAGGGGAGCTTCCAGCAGCTTCTCACAGAAGTCATCCTTCTGCCAACCTTCCCACACTTCCAAAACACTACTGCACTAACCCAAGACAAAAACACTGATCAGGTTTATTCAAAATCTGGGCATTCTCCATGTGTTGATTGAGAGACTTCTCACCCAAGACTGGACACGGATCACACTGTACTGGAGAGTCTTGAGGCTGATCAGGACTTCCAATGCCAGTTGAGATAAATAGCTACATATGAAAGACCATTCAGCACATCTGTACCAGAAAAAGAAATCCCAAAGATGGCACCCAGAACAAGGAGGGCTTGAGATGGAGACTCAAAGCAATCTCACACATGGTAAGACCACTGAATGGAGAGAAACAAACCACACATATTTAGTGTGCAACAGCTGTCAGCACAGAGACCTAACCCTCTTTGTGAATTTATGTATGAGTCAGTTTTCAAAGTCTGTTTTTCTAGGTGCTACTTTTTAAATTGAAGTAGCAAAATTACAATTTCTCAACAACTACAATGGAATGAGACAGATATATGAATGATGAATTATATATGAAACAGGACAATAAAAATTAATTCAGTCTTACAAATATCTTGCAGCTAGTAATACTTACAGTTAGGAAAAGCATTTTTAAATGCTTTTTTAATTATATTGTATTATATTATATATTATATTTAATTATATTTATATTATATATTATAATAATATATATAATTATATTTATAATTAAAATGCAATTTTAATTATAAAAGCATTTGTACCCAGGCAAAGTCACCCAAGGCAACCTTATGCTGATAACCTCTAGGTTTCTCTAGATCTGATCTCTCCTTCCTATTATTTTTCCAGTTTAATATCTTTTCTTTGCTACTATTAATGACTGTCTCATCAAATTTTCATCATATATATCTTTATATATATTTTTATTTCACCTTTATTGATCACTAGATTGTAGCACCACACTTCCAGCCTTCCTTTCTCACAATTTGCTCAGCATGTTGTTTTGCTGGATAAGTATTTGTCAAGAATATCAGATACTTTGAAATGAACAAACAACACTGAAATTATGACTACTGACACTGATGGAGGTTCTGGCTTGTTTTAACTCAGTTCAGACTGTTTTAGATACTGTATGTCTTCCCTTCTCCTGTGTATTTATCTGCAAATCTGAGAATGATTAACTCTTGTATGTGGGCCTAAAAGATACAGTGTTTGCATCACATCCACAATAATCCATTCAAGTAATCCACAAGAAACTATGTCAGTAGCTCAGATGCACCATAATTAAAACTATAGCTGTAAAGGGAACATAAGAACTCTGTGCTTCTTGATTTCTGTGAACTTTTGAGATTCTTAACCTTAGTTTTTTAAAACATGAACACTGACATTTCTTTTCCTGTTTCTTTTATTTCTTCTATCTTTTTTTTTTTTACTGTTTCAGTTTGAAGATATGTGCATAGGCATATGTGGAAAGATCAGTAGTTATAGTAGGCTTTCTACTGTAGGCAAAGGTAATTGTTAATGCTGGTCAAGATACCAGGGTTGTTTTATTTTCTGAAATTTTACATTTCATCAACTTAGTAAATGTGTCTAAAAACTTGTCATTAATAATGACTCAAGAAGAGAATGGAGAATTTAAAATACAAACTGAAAAAAAAGTTCTAGTATATAGTAATCCTTCTGACTTCTATTTTACAAGATATTGTCATACTCCAAATAGAAGGAATCACCTGTCTTATTACTCATAAATTTGTCCTTCTAAGACAGAAAGAGTTTATCTGTCAATTCATTCAGTGGTGAACAACAGTCAATTCATGGGATGAATCATGGAAAGACTATTTTTAAAGTGCTTAATATCTTTTTCATTGTTCTTCATTTTTCTGCTGTAGATGCATCCATACACAGAAGAGTACACCACAGGCTTAGTGAAGAACCTCACACGGATGAGGAATGAAGAAATTCTCTATCTGGAGCACTGTCCATCAGGGATATCAGTCCTCACGGATTTCACTTAATAACGTCAGCTTACGAGAACTTGAATTTTCCAGGAGAAAAGTCTGAAGTATATTTCAACAATTACTACTCACCAAATTGTGGATATCTTAAAGAGGAATTAAAGAAATATTTTCTCTCCTTTTGCAGTCATAAATTATTTAACTATGGGTCTGCCCTTTGTGGACATCAAGTATCTTTTACTCACATGTACAAAATAAAAAAAAAACATCTGAAGGACAGTACAGCAGATGCAAGAAGCTCTAGATTTTACATCTTTAAGGGGGAGTTTGGTCATTTTGCTCACTCTAAGTAAACGTCATTGAATTGTTAATATTAGGGGCTGGAAGGGACCTATATAGATCATCTAGTCCAACACCTCTGCCAGGGCAGACCACAGAGGGGTGCATCCAAGTGGGCTTTGAAAGTCTCCAGAGAAGGGGATTCCCCAGTCTCACAGGGCAGCCTGTGCCAGTGCTCCATCACCCTCACAGTAAAGAGGTCTCTCCTCATGTTCAGGTGGAACTTCCTATGTTCTAGGTTAAACCCATTGTTCCTTGTCCTAATACTGGGCACCACTGAAAAGAGATTGGCCTCATCCTCTTGACACCCACCCCTCAGGTATTTATAGACATTAATAAGGTCCCTTCTTAAGCTTCTTTTCTCAAGGCTAAGCAGCCCCAGTTCTCTCAGTCTTTCTTCATAGGAGAGATGTTCAAGTCCCTTAATCATCCTTGTAGCTCTCAGTTGGGCACTCTCCATCCCTGTCTCTCTTGAACTGGGGAGCCCAAAGATAAGATATGGTATACTTAATATCTCTTATATAGCTATATTATTACACACATACACAGACACAAAAACAAAACAAAACAAAAAACAAACAAACAAACAAAACAAAAACAAAAACCAAAAAAACAAAAAAAACAAAAAACAAAAAACAAACAAAAAAAAAACAAAACAAACAAACAAACAAAAAAAAACAAAAAACAAAAAACAAAAAACCACAACCCCAGCTGGGAGGAGAGGGGCTGCAGCTGCCAACCTGTCCAGAGGGACCTGCCACTGCCACCTCTGGCTCCTCCTGGAGCTGCTCCTGCTCTGCAGTGATGGGCACATATGGGGGAAGCTGAGACCCCTGCAGAAGCTGGGTTCCAACATGTTGAGCTGTTATTCCATGTGGGAGCCTGGTGGGCTGCTGGACAGGGCCAGGATGGAGTTGGGAGTGTCCCTCTGGGAAGCTGTAGGACTGGGGCAGGCTGCAGGGCTGGTGGTGGGTCTGGGTCTGGTTGCCGGGTTTTGCTGTGCCAGATGCTGGTGGAGCCCAGTGACCCAGAGGTGTGGTATGATGTCAGTGAACTCACTGTATGTCATATGTCTCTGTGATCATATATTTAAGAAGGGGAAAAAAGTGGTTCTTGAAAGCATCTGCAGTGAGAGAGAGTGAGAATATGTGAGAGCAACAACTATGCAGACACCATGGTCAGTGAATAAGGATGGAGAGGAGGTTCTCCAGGTGCTGGATCAGAGATTCCCCTGCAGCGCTGGTGAAGATCATGGTGAGGTATGCTGTCCCTCTTCAGTGCATGGAGCAGATATCCACCAGCACAGGAAGACTCCATTCCAGAGCAGGTAGTTGCTCAAGGAGATTGGGTTGTTTTTCATATTATCCTACTCTGATTTGATTGGGAAGAAATTGAAATAAGTGTCCTGAGGCCAGTCTGCTTTGCCTATGATGGTAATTGATGAATGATCTCCTTCTCTTTATCACAGTCCACAAGCCTTTCATTGTATTTTCTCTCCCCTGTCCACCTGAGGAGGCAGAGTGACAGAGTGGCTTGGTGAACACCGGGCATACATCCAGAGTCAGCCCACTACAACAGCATATCTCTCAGGTTCTTACTTCAACATCCAATTTTTGCCATTCACTGACACTGCATTCTTTCAACCACACTTTCAAGTTCACTGCTATTTGCTCTCTTTATTTCTCTCTCAGATACTGAAGTTTCTCAGTTTTGTTTTTTTTCTATTTCTGACATGGCAAACATCACAATAATGTGAGTCCAGCCAAGTAATTTAGTATGAAAACCCTCTGTGTATACTTGTGGTTAAGCCAAACAAGAGCAGTTAACCATTTAAGACTGATAATCAACATGCTTTGAAGCACTTAGACAAATATAATTTAGAATCTTTAAGATTATCATCTTCAATGTCTCTGAAAATTATCAAACTGTCTTAAAAGAATGACAATATTCAAGGTTGTAAGACTAGACATATAAGTAAATGAACATTTCATTCTCTATCTCTATTCTACAGATTTTCTAGTTTTGTATCTGAATATTTTTAATAAAAGCTTTTTTTTTTTAATAATCTTGAACTGCATACTAATGACAGTAAAACATAATGCTGCAATATCCAGCAAGAAGTCACCAAGCTTTTGTCATGATAGGAAATAGGACACAAGCCAAAAGGTTTTGCCTCTTTCCACTAGACACAGAATAGTGTCTTTCTTCTCTCTTGGTGTACAGACACAAGCAAATATACAGATAATAGTATCTTGGAACAATATTTTTAAAATTTTAGAAAATGTATCTCTAGGTGGCACATGAACATTAGGAAGTGACAGTGAGCTTCTCTCCAAAACCTGCTCTACTCTTCTACAAAACTACTATCTCCTGTTACCTGATAGTTCATATCACCAGCAAAAATCACAATTACCCAAATGACACTTCTAATTTGCTGTACAGCTCAGAGAGCTCTAGGGGTAAAACCTCTACATTTAAGCCCTTAAGTGGTCATGGTGTGAATAGCCTAAGCACTTTTTGCAGCGTTTCTGTTTTTTGTTTCTCATCACAGTTTCTCTGGACTTCACCAATGCAAGTAATGCACCCCACTATCCCTTCTCTACAAAGAGAAGACCCCTTTTGTGGATAATACAAAAAATACCAAGCGCACTGTAGTTGTAAAGAAGAGTCTCTAAACTGACTTCCTGAGGAGAGCTGTCTTCTCTGTAAATTATTTGCACAGTAAAGGGTGTATTAAAATGACTGGGAAAAATCACAGCCCTTCTTTGCTGATAGATAAATGTAATCTTTTTCTCATTTTAGGCAAAACACCAAATATCTGTATGTGCAACACATAACATTAATATAACTATTATATTACGATACCATTACACGATTTTGTTATGCACTTTATTTTATATATGCACATAACTGCTTTTCTCTGTATATTTACTATAAGGATGAAGAACTGCTAGTCAGCTTCAAAGGACAGGACTTTCTGTAAAATTCCCTCTGTTAGTGTTGCTTTCTCATTAAAGAAAATTGAAGAAAATTTACAAAAGAAATACAATTATTAATTTTGAGGCCCGGTAGTAGAGTTGCTCCATTATTTCTCTATATCAATGGAAAGGATATCTATATATCTATACAGATAGATAGATAGATATCTTTGATATGTATCAATATAACAATAATTTTACTGTGTAGGTTGTATTCTCTTTTTTTAAATTATTTTTACTTTGTGAAAAAAACAAGAGAAATCCTAGCTGTAACAACATATTGCAAGCAAAAAAACCCTCCAAATTTTCCAATTTGCAAATATGCATCCAAAGTTCACTCAGCAGGTCAGGAAATCTGTATGCGAAATTAAACTAGACCAAAAGCTTGTATGTGCTTTGTGCACATAAATAAGAACTTTTACAGAATTTCTCATTCTACAGGTTATGTTGACCATTTATCTCTAACAGAAAAATAAGCCAGAAAGACATTGAGAACCATCTCTTCAACACTAGAAAAGAAAAATGGAGATGGAAAAAACTAAAAAAAAAAAAAAAGCATTAGATGTTTTCCCTCTTCAGTTTCTTACTTCATTTACATTGAAAAGACAACTGGCTTGAAGAAACAGACTGCTGAAATGCAGGAAATTTTTTGGATTATGTAAAAGAACAAAATTTTTTTCTGAGCACTAAATCCAGCAAGGGTCATGAAGAAACACTGTGGAGAATCTTTCACAAAATATTTATTCAGGCTTAAAATATTCTAGTGAGATAGTGAACTATTGTTCTAAATTCTGTGAATGAAGATGTGGTTTCATTTGGGACGAAGCAGTTTCCCAATTTGAGAAAACTCTGTGATTTAGTGCATAAATTTTCCTGTAATCCTCTTTGGAGCAGCGCATTCCACGTATCCCATTTTCTCACATGTTGTGGGTACCTTAGCAGGAAATCCCATCTTCCACAGCATTGTTTCTCTACAAGAACATGATTGTTTAAGTCTAAGAGGATTTAAAACGAATTTGGGACCCTGAAAGGGAGTGTGCTCAAGTGTGTGACATTGTTCAGCTTTCCAGAAGGCATAACATGAATGAACATCAGATGTCTTCAGTGAATTGTGTTGTCAGAAATGTATTGCAAACAGGTGTTCACAATATTTACTATCTGCAAAAAAGAAGTGAGGCACAACTTTACTACTTCATACACAAATACTTGGGTTAAACATGCTATCTTCCATAATTGTAATGAGAAATATGCATGTGTAATCTTAGGAGAAGAAACAAAAAGCTTTAAGAAAAGATAAAATTTCATTGTACAGCAAATGCAATGAAAAATTTTTCTATATTTTCCAAGAATTTTGCTGCACTTAACTTCAGATAATCTAGTTTTTTTCCTACCCCTTTATTTCCAGTCACCAAAGCAATTAAAAAATTTTGGGAATACATCATCAGCAAAGGCTTTTAGGAAAGGCACGTGCTCACAGAAAATGATGATAAATATGAGGTATTTTTCACATAAGAAATACCAGGAACTTGGAACAGGTTTGTGGTTTGTTAAGCACAGCAGACTGATCTTCCTAATAACAATTTCTTCTGTAATTAAAATCTATGAAACCAATTCTATAACCCAGAAATCACAAATTTCAACACAAAATGTTACATAGTAGCATAATGATTGCTCATATCTCAGAAATATGCCAAAGCATTTTCACTTTTAACCAGGACGACTTAAGTAACTCAAATCTTACAAGAGTTGGCAGAATAACTCTTTTGCTTAAAGTGTTGAAATATTTTCTTTGTCACAGTTGTCATAACATCAACTATTTTAGCTTGCCCAAATTGATTCCAATGAACATAAGGAGATCATGCTATTAGCCACACCTTTTTTACAAGATCCTGAATGATCAGAAGTGTTCCTTATTGCTCTGTAGAAAGAAAACTCTCTGTCAAAAAATTCTTATGTTCAAAAGAACAAATTCTACACACAGCTGGTTTTGCCTACCCCTCCATAATTTCTGAGAAAGCACGAACTTAGAAGCTATTAAATAACTACAAGTGATTGTGAATAAGATTTTTTTCTCTCCCAGAAACAAATAAAAAAAAATCCAATTGCACACTCCTATTTCTAGCTATTGCATATCATTTTATGCATTTTGGTGATAAGTTGCAGTAAAAGCATGAGAAAAAATATGCAATAGTGTATCCACAATTCCATTATCCTTAGGAGCCAGGAAAAGTAAACGGAGAGTAAAATGTTTTAATTCCTATCAAAACAACAAAAATCATGTGTATGTGTAAAGAGGCAAGTAATACCTCATGGAACAAAAAGGGATGTTAACTTCACTTGGCATATATACAACCCTTGCAGAACTTGCTTAAAAGTCAGGAAATGATCACCAGGGACCAATATCATCACAGGCTTCGAAAGTACATTATCTTAGTCTCACTCTACTGGTTCCTTTCCCTGCTTTGAGGAGAAAACCACAACCATTTCAAGATTAACACTTACAAAGTTTCTTGTTTAATTCAAACTCATTTACTTATACAACTTCGAATCCAGAACAGTTCCCTGTGTTATCTCAGATCTATTTTTCCCTGCTTCTAAAATCTGAATCAGATAGAAAGTACATTAACTTATCCACTGAGTAACATAGAAAGTTTTGTTTCTAGTGTATTCCCTGTATTTTTATGCTTCATATAGACCTGCTCTCCAGAAGTCTCCATGGATTTAGTCTCTGATCTCTCTCCTTCACTCCTACAATTCTGTGTTGAGGAATGATGCAATAACTTCAGAAACTGCAACTAAAACTGTATATTTTACAATGGAAAAACTGAGAATCTCCAATTCAAGAATTAAGCAAAATACTGAAGATTAAACACAAGACTAATAATTTTGTTGAATCAAAACATAGATACAGTTTCATTCTGCAAACTTCAGTATTCATAAATGTCTTTAATGAAAAAATTCATGAGGAACAAATCAAGCAAAATTTTATTCTTTCAAAAAGTGTTAAAGAAAACTAACTATTGTATTTAATAAAGAAATAGATGAATCCTTCATAGTATCATGAGAAATGTGGTAGGAAAACTTTGTATGTGAAGACTACAAAAATCAATGAGTGTTCCATCCATTGAATCTGTATTGTTCCAGTTTAGAGATCAGAATGTTGTGTCGGACAGTGTCGAATGCTTTGCACAGGTCCAGGCAGACCTGAAGATACAATAAAGGGAGCTTTTATCTTAACCATTGGGAAAGCAAAATGCAATTTACCTGGGAGAGGATTTGTGAAATTTCCCACTCAGGAACTAATTTGAGAGGAATTTGTCTCCTCAAGTTGTTTAAAGTAATGTAACATTTGTCACAATATTAGTTGTGACATTACTTGTGACTCATCCACAGTATGAAGTGCTGCAGCAAGTTCAGTAAATATTTTCCTACTTTATCAAAGGGTTCTTTAATTCATCTCTTCCCCTACTTTATATTTAAATACAACAGAATGTCTCAGACACTATATCCTCACTTGCCTTAGAGAAAAACATTCTGCATAAGAAAAGTTGGTTCTAGCATGTTTATGCTTTCCTGATACAACTCTGCCCTGCAGCTCAGCCCAAAGATTTAAACTGTATGAATTTCTAATAGCTTAGTCAAGAATCAGTTATGATTGATACAGAGGTTAAAGAAAAATTCTATCAATTAACTAAATTGTGCACAAACTTACATTCATGTAGATACAGGTTAACCTGTTAATATGTTAAATGTTGGTACCTATTATCACAAAAGAATATTGTGTTCTTCTCCCCCGATTACCTAACAATGTCAAATTATATACCAGTCCTATATAATTTTATTTTTCACTCTACTTCAGAGACATGGCCAGCAACTTACTCTGTCAACTGAATGAACCAGGTGCCTTCATGAAACACGTGATCCAGGCCACAGCTCAGTGCAGTCCCAGAGAAGGACAAAGAGCCTCCCTCTTCAGGCCAGTATTTTGATGATCCAAAGATGATTGGAAAAGTCAGTACTTTTCCATGATAACCACAATTCAGGTTAGGCAATATTTGACAGTTTTGAGAGTGGGACTGTGTTCTGAGCAGGACAGGTCTCAGGTATGGCTACAAAGAGTGTCAGGTATGGTTAAGGAGTGCCTGATCACCCCAAATAACCAGGCTCTAGAGGTCACTGCTCCCGTAGGCAAGATCAGAAAGTGCCAGAAGGTAACAGCCTGCTGGACTTGTTGAAATGAGAACAATGTTAGGCCCACTGCACTTGAAACTAAAGCAAGAACAATGTTGGCTGGTGTTGATGTTGCAAAGTGGCTCAGTGAATGGGGATCTGCACCACCATGGAATATATACTGTTTGACTTAATCAACTGACTGCATACATCAAGTCCAGGCAGGCTAAGGAGATGGTTCATAGCCTTGCCTTTGTTTTAAAGACTCATTGATTTAAAATAGCTGCCAAAGCTGCAGAATTAGTTGGATTCTATTTCATCATGATTTTGAAGGACAAACCAGATATCTCCTTATATCATCTACCAATAGAACTAACTTTTTCATCTCATTACTGTACAAGTTAATTTTAAAGCAAAATGTATTTACACAGTTCAAAGATGGAGGGGAATTTGTGACAATTGCAGTGATGGGATGAATCATGTTTTCCATCTCCTTGGCAAAGCAGTCTCAGCTTTGTAGCCTTAACTCATCTTCCAAAGGGTGGCAAATGAGACTTCTTTTAACACGTGGTTTATAGCAGAGAAGACACCAAAACCAAAACATCAATTACAGCTAGATCAGAGGGTGGATACTATATTATTTTTTAGACTGGAGAAAGTAATTCATAGCAAATACTCTCTGATCAATAGATTTAAGACCTCTGGAATTACTGAAGCAAATAGTTCCTCGACAACACCTGTTGATTAAAAGTCTGTGAGGGTTTTTTCTTTGTTTGTTTGCTTTGGTTTGGGTATTTTCATTGTTTTGTTTGTTTGGTTGGTTTTTGTTTGTTTATTTGGTTGGGTTTTGTTGGGGTTTTTTGTCAAATTGATGCTAAGCAGCTCACTGTTTTCATACTAGTTTTCTTAATGATAGTCCACTCACCTCTACGGGGACAGCACAGTATATGAGAAAAAGATAAAAAAAAATTCTGAATAAAATTGAAATAATTATTAAAATTACAGGAGAAATTACCCAAATTAACATTTTTAATTTCAGCTGAGACAACAGAAATGGAGTATGTATTTCCATTTTCCTCACAAAGGATTACAGTCCATATCTTATCTGTTTATTTGGTGATTAAGTGCTTTACCTAATTTCCATCAAGTGAATTGAAATGCTGGAGTGCTCTACAAAACAAGGACAATTTTCTTAGGTAGCAAGTTATAAAACATTCAAGCTTCAGGGCTCAGTGGGAAAGGAATTTTAGAAACCTACATGATGTTGAGAATACAGACTTTCCCTTTTTTCATTAGACAGTTGTAAAGCTTTAAACAAAATTTTAAGGAACTTCCAGAGTTGATGAAAAGTATTCCAAAGAATGTATGGATCAGCTTTTTCCCTGAAGGAAATGTTTTTTAAAGTAGAAGTAGACTTCAGTCCACTTTAGTGAACTTCAGTGTCACTCTGAGATTTTTTTCTCTGACAAGTACCAGGCTGATATATGAGGGCTATGAATATAGAGGTAATGCATTTATATAATTGATTAAAAACAATTATAATTATGATCATACTTGTTGAATATAAAAAATATTCGATGTTCTTAAAAAAATAAATAGTATGGCTTTTTAATTACTTTAGGAGTTTGGGGTTTTTTTTTTCATCTAGTCCTAAGCTTTGAATACAAATGATCTAACCTGAAGTCTCACCTAATTCCATGTGCCTCCTCTAAGTTAGATAAATAATGGCTATCATCCAGTTAGGAAACTTTGCTTTTTTTTCTTCACTTTATTTTTTTTTTAATAACAGGAACAATTTTTTCATTTATAAACAGCAGCAGTGGATCTGAAAATTTGGTGGGGAAATTAAGAAGGGGCAAATTTGTCTTATTTTTAATGTAAAATTGGTTACATTACAATCCTTAAATGTATAAAATATTAAAGTCTCTTTAACACCTTTTTAACTGAATTGTAAGGAATTCATTAAATGTACAACAAAAAAAAAAAAAAAAAGAAGAAAAAATTGTGTTCAATAAATATCATTGCAGTACTCCTTTTGTTTAAACATTTTAACTCCTATACGTGCAAACACATTACATGAAATAAGCAGCTTAAACTATGTTGATTTACTTAGCATGTGGGTGACCTGCCCTAACCTTCCTTTCCCCTTTCCCTCTCTTATTAAGCTAAGCAGGACATTACCCTGCTGTAATTCTTCCATTATTCCAGGGCTGACAATGATGAACTACACATCAAAATGCTCTCATCTGCTTTCATCATCCTTACTCTCCTCTGATCAAATTAACTTAAGTTTTAGTAATGAGATAACCTTATTTCACAGAACAATTTAAAAATAAATATCAGAGAAGGATACATGTGTAAATGAGAGATAGCAGACTTTATTCTAGCAGCTGGGTGGGGCTAATACTCCTTTCCATTAATTTAGCTACTGAAGTGTCAATTCAGCAAGAAAGAAAGCTACAGAGGAAAAAAAAAAAAAAAAAAAAGAAAAAAGCCCTAATATCCAGACAAGGCAGCAGCTGCAGAAGATAATGGATGGACTTACTTTTTACATTTTTAATCACATGGACTGGATGAATTATTTAGAAACCTTGAATATATAATGCTTTCAAAGGAGGGAAATGGACCAGGTTTTTAAAGATATTGACTTCCAAAGTGCTATATGGAGAGGCAAAGTATTAAATTTTTAAATATTCTGATCTTAATCTTTACATTACAGACTATCAGAGTATTGATTAGAACAGTGTGCTTTCTTTCTTCTATGGAAGGCCATTTGAAGATATCACTAGCTGCCGCTCTAGGAAGTATGTTATTATCTTCTTTCACTTCTCACATAATCACAGACCCCCAGAGTTTGTCTTATCAATGTTGTTGTTTCATTGGATTTTTTTTAAAGCATGGTGTGTGGTTTTAATTTTCATGAAGAATAGCCTTTTTGTTCAATTGTTAAAAGAATATGGAGATGTCTGTCTAACTGCAGCTTTGGATTTTGCAAAGTCAGAGGTGCTGTTCTGGCTTTCCTCAGCACAATGTAGAATCTGCAAAACCTGGATCTCATGCAGAAAGCCCTATAAGCGAGGGCATGTGCTTCTGGAGAGTGTAGAAATACCTCTATGCATGCTATGGACCTTTGAAGGAAAGTTGCACAAGAGCATCTTAATACCTTGTTCCCTTACATTATTCTAGTCTGATGCTTGCCTCATCATTCCTGCAATCTTTTTCAGCTGTGCCAGCCCTTGACTTGGAGCCTGTACACATTCAATCTCTACCAATTACTGTACAGAGAGCATTGCAATGTAGCATATATTGTCCGTGTTTCTATTCCATGTTTTGCTGCAGTGCTGAGTAGAGAATATACCTTAAAAGAGAGTTTTTCATACTTGTCTGTCTTGCTCATGCAACTCTGGAACTTGTCCACACAAGTCTACAGAAGCCAATGAGACACATCTCAGACTCCTGAGGGAACTGACAGATGTAGTTGCTAAGTCACCTCTCCATCATAATTGAAAAGTCATGGCAGTCAGTCATGGTTCATAAGGGAAACATCACACCCTTATTTTAAAAAAAAGTAAAAAGAACCTTAGGAACCACCAGCTGTTGAACCTCATCTCTGTGCTCATTAGGGCAATGGAACAGATCCAGCCAAAGGTGTCAAGGTATATGAAAAAGAGGGAGCTGATTTAAGGCACCCAGCATGGCTTCACCAAGGGCAAATCATACCTGAGTAATCTGGTGCTTTCTGTGATGTACTGCATTGGTGGATAAGGAAAGAGTAAGTGATGTCATCTACCTTGCCTTCTCTAAGGTCTAAGGTCTACCTCATCACTAAATCGGAGAGATGGGTTGGATAAATGAACTATTTGATGCATAAGGAGTTGCTTGTATTCCCATGCCCAAAGAGCTGCAGTCTAAATGTAATCCAGTGACAAGTGTTATTCTTCAGGGTTCCATACTGGGACGGATACAATTCTATATCATTATCTATAATGATAATAAGTCCCACTTAGTGTGTGACTAAGTTCATCAAGCTGAGTGGTACAGTTGGAAGGGATGCTTTCCAGAAGAATCTTATTGGGCTTGAAGAGTGGGCTTATACAAACCTCAGAAGGTTCCACAAGGTCAAGTGCAAGGTCCTGCACCTGGGTCAGGACGATTCCCAATACTGTGTCTACTGCTGAGGTCCTCAGCACAGCAAAGCCATGGACCTGTTCAAGTGGATCCAGAGATGGGCCACAAAGATGTTCAGAGGGTTGCAGCAGCTCTCTAATGAAGACAGGCTGAGAAAATTGGGTTTGTTTAGCCTGGAGAAGGCTCTGGGGGTGCCTTACTCAAGCCTTTCAGTAATTAAATTTGGCTTATAGGGAAAATGAAATGAGACTTTTTTACAAGGGTCTTTAGTGATAGGACAAGTCTCTGGCTGTAAATTGAAAGTGGGTAGATTTAGATTAGACATAAGAATAAATTCTAGCATGTTTCCCAAAGAATTTGTGGAATTCCCATCACTAGAGGTGTCTGAGGTCAGGCTGTATAAGTCTTTAGCAGACTGATCAAGTGGATGATGTCCCTGACTGTTGCAGAAAGGTTGAATAAGATAATTTTTAAATGTTCCTTTCAACCCAAGCCATTATATTCTTCTGTGATTTATCATTTCATGCTAGTGCTGGCCCTTTTCTTTATTTTTCTAGTCTAGTAAATGAAGACATCCATTCTCTACAGACAATATACAACCCAAATTAATGTGGATAGAAAGCAGGGTCTAATTTTTCAAAGCTATATGAGCTATAATTTGGAGTTTGTAGCTGCAGTACTTTAAACTACTAAACTTCAAAGACCAGAAATTTGTCAAAATACTGTCTTTTTGACAGTAAGGTAAAAATATATAAAAAAAAAAAACCTAAACCTCCCCCCCAAAACATAAAAGCATTTTTCTGTACTGTAAACAGAAAGATAATTTTTTCAATATTCAATATGTTGATTATTACCAAACAAATGAAATTAAAATGGCTCAGGAATAATTTTCTGTATATTTTCTCTTTTCAAGGACACATTATTTTTTCTGATCTTGCTTTTATCTCTGTTTCTTACAGTAACTTCCTTACTATTTTCAAAGTTATTGCCAAATTAGAACATATGACATAAAACTCCTACACATTTAATTTATATAGAATTAAAAATTCCATGTAAGAAAGGATTTCTCAATGTGAAAACTAAAATTAGCAATCAATCTCATAAAAATATACAAAAATAGCAAAGAATGATAAAGATAAAAAGGTAACAGTTCATTACTGCATGTCTGACTTTATGCTTAATCTTGATTTTGCAAAAGAAAATTATTTTTTCCTCCAGAAATATTCATGAAAAAAAGAAGAAATTGAAGCCTCCTAAAAAAAAATTTTAAAAAAAAGAAAAAAAAAGAAAAAAAAAAGCAAATATCCAAAAGATTGGTGACTGTAATAGTAATTTTTTTATTGTTTACATAGTGTCATTTTTTCCTATCTTCACATCTTTTTTTATATGTATCTGTATGTCAGTTATAAATATAATTATCAATGTAACATATAAACACTGAACAGTTTATTCTAACCTTGATCCTCAAATATAACAGAGAAGGAATCAATATACTTATTTCATTTTTGGAAAACCTGTATACACAGTCATGAGAGGACAGAAAAGTAATTAATTGTAACTGACAACTTACAAATCACTGAAAGGTGCCAGTAACAATTGGTTCTAAAGAGGGAAGAGAAATATCAAGGCAGGATTTCAAATCTGAATACTTCTATTAGTTATGGATTAGATACTAATTTCCTAATTTCCTTTCATTTTAATTAATTTATTCCACTTCAGGTGCTGTTTGGAAACTTATAGAGACCTCTTTTGCAGTAGGAGCAAAGATTTAAACATTAAAAAGACCATTCCAAATAAGCATTTGAACTCTATCTATAAACACAGTCTATCTGAATTCACGTGTACATTTTAAGGAATGTCCAGAGGTAACAGAAAGTAAAATCTGCGTTGTTTTCTTTCACCTTAGTCTTCAGCAACATCTATGTTCAATCTAACACAGTAGTGCTAAAAATACAGATTGGACTTTTAAGTCTAACTTCAGAGTTAAAGACCTAATCAGAAAATTTCACTGTGTGTCTTGTTTGATTTATTTCATCTTAAAATTTTGTGGTATTTAAGCAGGAGGATGTGTGACACAGGACAAGCCTTTCTCCATTTTCCAGAAAAACAGCAGAAATAGCTCTACATTTCAGTAGTTTTCTGATATTTGAATCTACGTCTTGTAAGAACAATGTAAGGAAGTTTAGGATACTTGTTCAAAACTCTGGAATAATTTCTACTGAATCATCCATACTGTGCATATTTTTGAAATGACATCCACATGCCAATTACTAAAGTTCTTAATTTTCATAAGAAAATATATTCTAGTTTCTAAAGTAATTGAACACAGAATAACAGCTAATTGTGGCCTCAGGAGGCTAGTTTTATTCTTTGGTCAGCAAAGATGACTTTTGCAGAAACAGTAGAAAGTGAAAAACTTAGATGTTCTGAAATATCCTCTGATGGAATCTCTCGGACATTCTCTCACTAAAGGGAAAGCTTGCCATGTCAAGGAAGGATATGTTTGCAAGGAGAAACCACTGGGGCCAAATAATATTAATTTCAGTGATAAGTAAATTTAGATGTCACTTGAATTCTGATAGCTCTTTATTATGCACAGATGCATTTTATATATGGTTTTGGGTCCTTAAATAACATTTAACATTTAAGTCCCTGGGTAACTCAAAACAAAAGGTGAAAAACTCACACTGCCCAGGCATTTTTATTAACAGAAAGTAGTCAAGGTGTCTACATTTTATCAGAACAAACAGCCTATGCTTAATAGCAGTAGATTACCATGTGGCTATACAACTTTATAGCAGAGGAAATACTAGTATCTGATCTTATAACACTGAACTAACTAGACTAAACAGAAGTTTAGGTGCACTCATGGCAGTTTTATCTGCTGAGCAGAAGAAAAGTTCAGGCATAGATTCTGGTACTTCTGCACAGCCATTTCTGCCTCTGAACCTTACTCTGCAAATTACCCTGGAGCAGTGTGGAGGACCATGTTAAGTCAGGCCCTCCTCATTACTAATCAGGTTAGCATTAAATAAAACTATCTAAGCAGTAAGAAGTAACAGACATAGAATTTTTCAAGCACTTATCTCCGAATTTACAATGTTTGATTGTATAACTTTCACTCAGTTGTCATTTATGCCAATGGAATTCTTTTGTTATTAAATTGTTCTGGGTATTTTTCTCTGGATATGAAAAAGATCATTTTGACACATATTTGAAATTTATTTTGTGATTTTGGAATGTAAGCACAATCATTTTCTTTTTTCTATGCATATCAAAGGTAGCTTCAAAGATAGTTTCTATAATAAAATGTCACAAGGAGATTGAAAAAGACAGAAATTAACAATTCAAACACTGAGATTAAGGCTCTGGTGGGTGGAGTTTTAACTCACTGAAGTGTCTCAGGCTGTTATAACTTTCTAAAAATTATTCTGCAGCCCAATTATACAAGATTGCTATGATATACAAAGCCTAAGAGACCATTGTATGACCTATATTAATCATGAATTCAAAGGAATAACTTACAATATTCTCTTCTGACCTTAAAGCCTTTGAATGATATAAAATCATATATCACACATTTATGAATGTAAATGAAATAAAGTTTATTTAAACTAAAATAAAGTCTAGTCTGGAAAAGAGGAGGCTGAGAGAAGACCTTATAGATCTCTTCAACTACCTCAAGCGATGTTGGAGTGAGGAGGGAAACAGCCTCTTCCCCTTAGTGGACTGGAATAGGAGAAGAGGAGATGGATGTAAGCTGTGCCAGGGGAGGTTTAAGCTGGATGTTAGGAAACATTTTTTCACTGAGAGGGTTGTTGGGCATTGGAATGTCCTGCCCAGGACAATGGTGGAGTCACCATCCCTGGAGGCATTTAAAAAGCATTTGGACCTGGTCTGTAGGGACATGGTTCATTAGTTAGATTATAGTGTGGGTCAAAGATTGGACTGGATGATATTGGAAGTGTCTTTCAACCTAAAACATTCTGTGAGTCTGTGAAATACAGATGAAGTTCATTCATTATTTCTTATTCCTCCAATAAGGAACAAGGTTTTGTAGAAGTCATAATCATCAGAGTATACCATAACCAAATTAACCTGAATCTTCTAAAACACGTGCAAGCATATTCTGAAAAGTCTTTAAATCTTGAACATGTTAAGCATACGTCGTGAAGTCATGAAGATGGGTAGCATCTGTTGGGTTGTTTTCCCTTGCCTTGCCTTGCCTTGCCTTGCCTTGCCTTGCCTTGCCTTGCCTTGCCTTGCCTTCCCTTGCCTTCCCTTCCCTTCCCTTGCCTTGCCTTGCCTTGCCTTGCCTTTTGCCTTGCCTAGCCTTGCCTTGCCTTGCCTTGCCTTGCCCTGCCCTGCCCTGCCCTGCCCTGCCCTTCCTTTCAAACATCAAATCAAATATCTTAAAAAGGGATTAAAATAATTATCTCATGTTTGTATACAGTATGCAGAATTTTTAAATAACAATAAATGCGTTGGTTGAACATGTACATATTTGTGTGAACTGTATATTTGAACTTTAGATTACTGTACAAAGTCCATAATCTTTGTTTCTAAATGAGACACACAAATCAGAAAGTAACAATTTTGAGTTTCAAAATATGAAGATATTGTAATGCAATTTCTACAGGGACAAAAAAATCCCTTCTTTCCTCTCCCCATTCTATCAGGAGAATGATGGCAAAATATTTTACCTTTCCACGTGCATAAACTGAATCTAAGTGTTTAGCTTCCTGAATAAATAAGAAATACTCAGTTATGTTTTGTTTTGACTTAAAACAAACTGCTGAACTGCTAATGAGCCTAATGAGGTTCCTGGTGTGACAACTTGAGAGTTGTGTTCTTCTTTTCAATTGAGGCTCTCTAGAAAGACATCTCTGGACAAAATGAGCCTCTTGGGTCATTTCACAGTTCTCATGATAAATTGACTCCTGACAGATGTATTATAGCTACAGGGAAGAATGAATGTTCTCTAACAGAAATTGTAGATGCTTTATACAAACTACAGTTCCAATGGTTCACAGAAGAGTAACAGAGGTAATTTGCTGAGCCAAAAAGTGAATTTGTTTAGACATCATCAAGTAAACATTAAAATAAAAATTCCCATGAAAAAATATTATTTCAACTTGCAATGATAGGGGATAAAAACAAATGTAGCAGTATTAGATTTTTCACAAAATACAGATGCAAAGTTTTTGCTGGCTAGGGTAAGAGCACTGCAATGCTGTTTTTCACACTAGCACAAGATACCACTGAAGTGCTCTGTTGCAACTTTAGCCTGCAGAGTTTACAGAGCCAGCAGAATGTCTTCCACTATACAAAGCCTGAAATTACTACCTTAGAAAGACAGCCTGGTATTAGGCATAGAAGATAGATTCTGTAACTTGTTATCCTTTTCAGTCTAAACTACTCGGTGAACCACACATAAGCAAGGTTTTTTATTTATTTATTTATTTATTTATTTTTAATGTAGTGTATCTGTTTCAGTAGTCACTGTACAACAAATGGCTTTCAATGTAATGTAGGGTTTTTTTCAAATTATGCTTCTTGATACCATGAGATGAATTACATTCTCTGAGGCCTCCAGAAGCCTCTCAAATCAAAAAGATTTTTAATAACAGATTTTGTGATGGTGGTCCTGAAGAATGTATTAATAAAATGTGCTAGTAAAATATACTCAAACTCTTGGAATTTCCAGTCAAAATGTATTATGAAAGTAAAATAATAAACATGACAGCTTAATTTATAATATTGATATTTACTTAAAATTTGTTTAAAAAAAAAATAGAATGGGAATTCTGACTCAAACTTCAATGCTTTTGTATGATGTATTTAGTGAGCCAACTTCTCCTCTTAGTGTCTGTCACATTTTTGGGTTCGTGAGATTCAGGAACTGATTTAGGATAAAGGGATTGCTAAAGACAGATCTACTCTTTATGCAGTGTCTTTACAGTGCTTTTCAATGTGCTTAACATAATTTATCTGTGCTCTGCATTTTGCTGATGTTCAAAAGTAGATACAGTCCTGTCTGAGCTGATTCTTTGAGCAACTGATGGGTAGCTGGAAGAAGAAAACACTTGACACCTGCTGGGTGAATCACTTGTAATCGATGCTAGTTCAAGGGCTCTGTTCTGCCATGCATCCCTTTGTTCTCACCCAGTCAGAGTTAAGAGCAGATAACAAGCTGCAACTGCTTGCTCACATAATATTTATAGCCTGCTACTTTGTTCCTATGTATTAAAGATACAAAATAAAAATAATCTTGGAGAGAATTAAACTCAATGAGAAAAGAAAAAGCCCAACAAATTATTGCATATATTTATAACCATCCAACGAGGTAACAGAACACATTAGAGTTTCACAAAGAATCAATACAAATTATTGGATATAAAATTATTTTTTGATTACCACTGTGAAAACACAAGGTACTGAAGTAATTTCTCACACTGATATTGATTTTACTCTACTTTTTCTATTGCATTTTAAAGTATTTCATGTCAACTCTTAAGTCTCCATTCTACTGCTAAATACTAAGAAAATGCATGAAGGAGAAATCTGAAAGTCTTAAGGGTAGAGAGCTCTAAATATTATTTTTCATCCTTTAATCTCCATGCTTTTTCTTGTGCAAGTGCACATCTTTTTGAAGACTGAAATGTATTTTCATAGTCAGACCACACATGGGAACTACCAGAATTTTCCTAACCTTTTACCCCCTTCATTTATTTCATGTTATTAGCCTTTACTATTCGAAGCAGCTTTCTATCCTGTGGCACTTTGCTTCCTGCTGGTTCCCATGGCAATGGTCAAGTCATCTGTCAAATGACACAGCAATATACTATAGTCATCTCTCAAAGCTACTAAGTGGGTTCTTTTATTTTTCATTTGTCAAGTTGTCAAACATTAAGCAACAAGCTGTGTACTTCTGCCTTTCTTCTTTTCCTGAGAGGAAACTTGAGGACAAAGACAAAGACAAACCTAGGAATGTTATTTGCTGTAGTAGTCACATTTTCCTTAGTAAGCTGAGTCTTATATGGTACAAAATCTTTCCATTTAGGGTTAATCATGGAACTAGATGGTTTGAATGGAATGAGGTGCAAAATGTCTTATTGTTGAAAGACAATGTATTACATGATGATGACAGTGAGAAAAAAGTTTCATTTTAGGAGCAATGAGAAAGAGAAAAATGCATAAGAAAGCCATTTGAAACATATGGAATAATCAGCTTTCTGATGGAAATCTTCATCAAAAACAGCACTGTGTGCAACAGCTCTGCTGAGGATGCAGTTTGTTTTTTGTTTGTTGGTTTGGTTTGGTTTGGTTGGTTGTTTTTGTTTGGTGTTTTTAATCTACCCAGAGATTAAAGACACAAGGAATATTGCCCCTCAAATTATCCTACTCTGGACACTAGTGTAAAGTGACATTGCTAATTGAGAAAAAAAAAAAAAAAGGCCCTTTTTTTTCCAAAGTATAGTATTGATTTTCACTCATTTGGTGCTTGGAAAAAAGAATATAATCATCAGTGTTGGTGCTGACATTTAAATAGGAGCCTCTAGAGCAGAATACTAATCTCACATTTGGTTTGCCAGATTCTGAATAACAGATTTCACTTATTCATAGTTTTTCTTGTTCAGCTTTCTACTAAGTAGAGGAAATTATACTAAGCATAACAGTAAATTAGAAATATAAGAAAATATTTGCAGATTATTATGAATACTGAAAGTTGATACAGGCTTACAGTAAATGAGATGTAAACATATTTCTTATATTTTAAGAATAAATTTGAGGCTCAAAAGAATAATTCACTTAAAAGGACAGTATTTTCTTATAGTGTAGGTATAGTAATATCCCAATATATTAATTTTCTTTCGGTGTTCATAGCAAAGTGACTTTAAAGGAATGTCAGATAGACTTTTCCTAACTGCAGCTATAAATTTAATCAAAGTAATCAAATTTTTATTTGAATAATATACTTAGAATAGCAGTGACACAGTCAACTGTACTTGGATTACATTAGTGTTGTCCATGTCACTTCAATGTTTGATATTAATTAGAAATTACTATTTTGCTAATTTCTAACCATGTAAAATACAAAAGTAACCAAACTCTAAATTATATCTTACCTAGAATTTCTCTGTTGGCTAGGGCTACAAAATTAGCATGTCTTAGTGATTTTATGATAGTACTAGATAACACGACCAAGGAAGTAACTCTAGGCTTCAGCCTTACTCTTGAATCATTCTCTTCAATGCCATTGTGAATGGCAAGGGATTGACATATTACCTTTGCTCTTTATATAAAATTACATATTTATCAAAGGGTTATTCAGGAATTCATTCATTAAATTACCTGTCTTCAATTATACAGTGACTAGCTGTTCTACAAGATATGTAAAGCTCCCATCCCCTCATTTCTGACACATTTAAATAAAGAAAAAACTAACCCCCACTTTCTTCTTCATGTTTAGAAAGATCTAAAAGCACTGGATCTAACTTGTCTTATTTAGGGGGTTTGTTTGTTTATCTCATCATGATCAGACAAAGGCAATATTTGCTTTTCCCCAGCACATGTCAGAGTATATTCAGGTCTTTGTTAAACACACTGTTAGAGATTACCCCAAATAATACAAGGGGTTGGAAAATTTCATGTTAGAAAATCTAAAATTTATTCTACCATAGACACTTCTACACAACGTTATCCTCTGGATCCCTCATAAAAATCTGATGCTCAATTATATTTTTTATGAAATATCCTTCCTATTCATAACATTTTGTGCTTAATTTACTTGTTTTCCTTTTGTTTCTGACTAACGATTTACTTAGCAATCTCATGAAAGAGGAAGAAATTACTAAAATCCTATACTTATTGGTGTTTAAAAAGTTCTTCTTGCCTACAGGTATTTGAGCATGAATATAAATTTCACCAAAATGAAATAGAAGAGAAAATCAGAGAAGTATGGAGGTAATATAAATCACTTATTGTAAAAATTGATAATATTCAGAGTGAGTTGAAGTGAACATTTATAGATATTCTGAAAGAAAAGTAAATATTACTAATACAAAACAATTTACTCCTTTAATTTATGTTGAGTTTTTCTAATGAGCAGTTAATTAATTATGGACAATGCAACAAAATATATTTTTCAAAAGAAAATAATACTTCACATGGGTATTTTTGAAGTGTCTATCTTCCTCCTGTAACACTACACTTTTGTTGCTAATAGTACAAATGACAAAATTAGCTATTTTATTCATTGAGTAGATGTTTTCATACAAAGATTTTCTTTCGTTGCCCTGTCATACTGGATGCTTGAGAGTCGTGGACAAATGGAGACATAACAGAGGGGAACAAAGAAGTTGGATACTGTGAGAAAAAGTTAATTTTGCCTAATCTTATACCAGAGAAGACTCTGGGAAAATGTGATTTTAATCCTGATCTTGGAAGGTGAGCTGTTTCCTCTGACTGCAGGTGTGCCACAAAAGGAAATAGACTTAAATTATACCAGGTGATCTTAGAGGGGATGTACAAAGAAAATTTGATTGTCTTAGGTGGAGTTAAGTGCAGATTTCACAGCATGCCAGGCAAAGCTGTGCAACTTCATCCTTGTAAATGTTATCATCAGGCTAGATTCCAGGCTCCAAAAGATTGTCATAGCTCTTTCCTAGTGGAAGGGGAATGAACTAGATTATGCCTTCTGTTTTGGTCAGAGGACCACATGAGAACTTATGTGTTGTGAATTTGGGGATAGTAAACCATTGCTTTAGGAATGTTTTCATTTGCTATTTTAAATTCCCCATATTAAGAAGAGATACTGCATTGTATTAACATAGTGATGAACCTAAAAATATTCCTTAGTGCTGCACATGTGCTGAGATTCATTGTAAGATAGACTTGTGACTCATATATTCAGTTGTATTCCATAACACTTTTTTTCCATTTTCTCTGGCAGGCTGGAGACAGATACAAATTCCTGGTTTTACAGGTGTACTACCTGGCATTTTTTTGTGGTGACATTATATTTCATTGTCTTCATTCATAGTTCATTCATCATTTGCCATTCTAAAGCAGGAGTGGGATTTCATTAGCAAAAAACATTCTTATTTCCTTCCCAGTGCTTATTTATGCTGAGTTAACTTTTCAAGAAAATTTGATGATGAAAAAATTAGGCTGTTTTTAATAATAGTGTCTTTAACAGGTGAAAGAATAGCAATGAATAAAAGAACACTTTTGAAAACACAATTAAAAATATTTGTCATGATTACTCTAGCAATAGTAAATTATTTATTAAAATATTCAATAATTACTTAATCAACGCCTAGCATGTGCTTTTCTAGACCTTGTAATAAAATCTGAGAGCATTTGCCACCTTTTAGTTAGATAATATTTCTACTTGCAATATCTGATTTAAAGTTGAGTCAAGGAAATCTGTATTTTTCTCTGGCACTATTTAGATTTAGAGTGACAGATGATGGAGCAGAAGTGAAAGTTAAATGTAATTTTTTCTTTCACGTGAACAGAATTACCAGTTATAATCAAAGCAAAGTTCTTGTCAAATCCAATGCAACATCATCACATGACTGCTGCTGGACAGTGTCAAGCTGAAAGCACCATTAGAGAACATCCCACCCCATCGAAAAAATTGATAAAGCCATGATTATAGAATAACTTCATGCATAGAAACATCACAGATCTGTTGTTTTCATATGTATAGATCTGTGTGATACTAATAGACACCTATGATGAATATTCTTCTCCTTTGCTCTGTACATACTGGTTCTCTCATGCTAATCTTCCAGCCTTGAATGCTGGGGTGCCTCTGTATACTTGATGAAATGCTCTGCTAATATATTCTGCTAATGTATCTCCAAATCTCCTTGGGTAAGCAGTCTTACTGCAGACTCAGCTGTCTATCCCTTGACTTTACTAGAAACAAAATAAGATTTGTGCTCTGACAGAGTGAGCATTAGCTTTATCAGAAAGCATATTAATGTGAGCATGTTTCAGCATAACATGCACCAAAATCTGAGATTATGGCTGATTTTTTTGCTATTGAATTAATGATAAGATGATTTAGGTACACAGACATGGAACATCATGCATTTTAAAAATTACATGTAGATGTCTTATCCTAAGTCTCTGAAAAGCGGTTCAGGAGTATAAACTCACACATGTTCTGCAGCCTCCTAATCTTTGCCTGATCTTTTCTCTGTGCAGGATACAGAAATTGTTTTAATTAAAGCATGCAGAATTGTGTTTCATGATGATGTCTTAGCAGTGATTTTTTTATAAAGTAAACAATTGTATATAGTAAGAATTCTTTACAAGAAAATAATATCAGATCTAAGTGCATCATCTTTCAGATGCATTTGGTCAAGTATTTCAACAGTGATCTGCATCACTTCATCCAGTCTACTCTTTAATGTCCAAACTAATGATAGGCCATTTAATGAAAATCCCAGCCAAAAGTCTGCATCGCAGATTTCTGACACTGAATGAGGCTGTAAAGTTTAAAGAGATGTGTTAATTGTTTTCTGGTTTCAACATCAATGTTTACGCAGGCTGCTGTACAAGAAGATAAATGTGCTGATTCTGTGTTAGATCACAGCTTTTGCTGCAGCTTTCCTCCCCAAGGCACACGTATGCTATGAACACATTAGAGGACATTCATCCAATCATGTCATACAACTTACACGGGTAAATAGGGCGGCAGCTGATACAGTCTAAGGTTAGGCTTCCTCAAAATGTGTTTTACATGCTGGATTCATTTGTTAGGAACAGGATGGCCATGCTTCCACTTAGGATTTACATACAGTGCTAGATCCACTGCATATCCTGAAGCCCATGAGCCCTGATCATCATGGGAGATTTCAACCATCCCAACATCTGTTCCAAAACAGAGCAAGGCACCAGCAATTCAGGAAGGTCCTGGAATGCATTGACAACAATTTTTTTACTCAAAGTGATAGAGGAACCAGTGAGAAAAGGTGCTATGCTGGACCACCAAAAAGGATAGGCTGCTGGACAATGTGGAGCTTAACGACAATCTTGGCTGCGATGACCACAAAACTGAAATTCAGGATCTTTGGGGCAGCAAAGAGAGTGCTCATCAGGCTCACTACCCTGGACTTCAGGAGAGCAGACTTTGTAGTCTTCGGGGTCTGCTTGTTAGGGTACTGTGGATTAAGCCCTAGAGGTGAGAATAGTTCAAGAAAGCTGGTCAGTATTCAAGGATCACCTCTTTTAAGTCCAGGAGAAATGCATCTCAACAAAGAGGAAAGCAGACAAGAATGACAGGAGGTCTGCACAGATGAATAAGGAGCTCCTAGACACACTTAAATGTGAAAAGAAAGTCTACAGAAGGTGGAAGCAAGGACAAGAGTACAAAGATGTTGTACTAGCAGCTGGGGATCAGGTTAGGAAAGCTAAAACTCAGATAGAATTAAATCTGGCCAGGGACATCAAGAGTAACAAGAAAAGCTTCTACAGGTGTGCCAGTAAAAAACCAAAGGACTGGGAAATATGTGGGCCATCTCCAGAAGAGGAGAGGTGACCTGGTCACACAGGGAATGTAGTAGGCTGAGATACTCATAAACTTTTTTTACTTCAGTCTTCAATGATAAGGGCTCTGGCTACATCACCCAAGTTGCAGAAGGCAAAGGCTGGGAGAAGATCTGCCCAATGTAAGAGAAGAGCAGGTTCAAGACCATCTAAAGAACCTGAAAATGCGGAAGTTCACTGACTGGAAAAAGGGAATTAAAAGCCGCATTTGAAAAAAGGGAAAAAAGGAAGACATGGAGAAATACAGGCCAGTCAGTCTCACCTCTGTTCCAGGCACGATCACAGAGCAGATCCGCCTGAAGGTTCTGCTAAGTCACATCAAAAATGAGGAGGTGGTTGGTGGCAATGAGCATGGGTTCACCAAGAGCAATTCAAGAGTGACAAATCTGGTGGTCTTTTACAATGGGGTCAATCTGTCATTGGACAAGAGGAGAGAAATTAACATTATCTATCTGGTTTTGTCCAGAGCATTTGAAAACTTTCCACATCTAAACTGGTCTCTAAACTGGAAAGATGTAAATTCAATGGAGGGACCACTTGGTGGGTAAGGATTTGGATTGATTGTCTCACTCAAAAAGCAGTGGTCAAAAACTGATGTCCAAATGGAGACCAGTGATGACTAGCATTTCTCAAGGGTCAGTATTGGGACCTGTGCTGTTTAATTTCTTTGTTGGCAACATGGACAGTGAAATTGAGTGCACCCTCAGCAGTTTTGCTGATGACACCAGGATGTGCAGTGTGGTCGACCCATTAGAGGGAAGAGAGGCCACCCAGAGGAATACTGACAGGCTTGAGAGGGGTGGGCCCATTACAACTTCATGAAGTTCAGTAAGGCCAAATGCAAGTTCTTGCACATAGGCTGGGGCAGTCCCAAGCACAATACAGTCGAGGCTGGCAAAAAATTAAAAACAGACCTGAGGAAAAGTATTTGGGGGCATTGGTTGATGAGAAGCTCAACATGAGCCAACAATGTGTGTTTGTAGCCCAGAAAGCCAACCCTATACTGGCTGCATCAAGAGAAGTGTGGCCATCACAGCAAGGGAGGTGATCTTCCCTCTCGACTATGCTCACCTGCAGAATTGTGCCCAGTTCTGGGGCCTGGAACACAGTTAGGACATGGAGCTGTTGGAGCAAGTTCAGAGGAAGATGATAAGAGAGTAGGAGCACCTCTTTCATATTAGAAAAAATACTTAGTTTTGTATTGGGCTCACCAAACATATTGTTTGCAATATATTGTTATGTAGTTCCTACTACAAGAAGGGTTTCTGTGTTTTCTGTTTACCCTAACTTTTGAATCCATTACTTTGGAATACAATATTTGGTTGTTTTAAATAGGGTTATCTCAAAATGAGATAGATGGGCTACTTCAGAATTTGGAACTTTAGTTTTTCTGCTTTGGTAAAGCTTTATAAGTGCTTTAGTTCTTCACAAATTAAAACAAACAAACAAAAAAAGACAAAAAAAAACAAACAAAAAACCCCCACCAAACCCAAACAAGTAAGCACAAAACACCCCAATAATTTTTATTATATTTTATAAGAAAAAGGGAAATTGTAGGGACAAGTTAGGGAATGAGCAAAAAAACTATCAAGGAAACAGATGTCAGGTTTATAGAAATATTGATTTATTAATGATTAAACATCCTTTTATTCTGGTTGTGCTCTGACCATTCTTAGTATGGAGGCACCATTATCTGTCCTCCAGTTCTACCAGACTTCAAAGGGAGAATTGCTATCCATCTTTTCTTAAAGAAGAAAAAGCAGATTTAAAACCGTTTTGTCTTTAATTTGGGAACAGAACACTCATGAAGAGCTATTCTGATCAAAGTGGATCAAAAAGACAAAAAAAAGCTGTGTCAAAATTTTTCAGTCTCAAGAAGGGCAACAGGGTCCTGTCCAACAGTCTGGACACTGGGGAAAAACGGTATCTGTGAAACTTGAGCAAACAAAAGGAAATAAAAGATGGTATTTTTAACTGAATTGAAGTATCTTCAACTTTTAACAACTGTCAGCAGCCTCAGTAAATGAACTCTGCATTATTCTTGTAGAAGCTTAAATTCTCTTCTCTTACAGGAATCCACAATGTTTAAACTGATTGCTTCCAAATGTGTGTGTTAACACACTACGTGTAGGTATCTAACCACACTTTTCCAAAGTGAAATAATACTGGAATACAGAACGAATGGAAATTATGTTTCTTTTTTAAGCTAAGCAAGGAATTATGTATAGTATCTAACAATTTAATTCTTTAAAGATAATTAAAGTTACTCCAAAATAAGTGACAATCCTGTCATTAAAACAATTACTTCCTTCATCTGGGGAACAAAGTTTGGTGACAAAACTTATGACAGGCTGGTGAAATATATGCAGCTTAAGCTAAAAATATTGAACTATTTAGATCCGTGGCTTTGTTGAGGTCACCTATACAAGGCCTAAAATGACAATAACTGATCAAGAGTTGAAACAAGTTTGTCTTAATGTTTTTTAAGAGCTAGGCCCTCTCTTTTTAAGTGAATTTTATCTTTTGAAGCAAGGCTATATGTCTGCTGTATTGATGACTTTATATATTCTAATATTACAAAAGAAGTAGTCTGGGTTACTGAATGGAACACTTAGTGAGCTACAAAGATCTACCACTAACTGCATGGTGGAACCGCCAGTCAAATATCAGTCATCTTCTCTTTTTGCTGCTTATTCCACTGGGGTTTTTGTGCCTTGTCTGTTCAGATTTAGAGCTGAGATTGAATGTATTAGCAGGGAATGGTAGTACACAGGATAAAACTTTCACTTCTCTATAGTTTACTTAATGCTGATTCTTGTTTAGATACACATATATTTATATAGTAAATAAATACACAGATACACATATCTAATATATTTACTGTACATATTACCTTACTGACCTCATCTGAAAACACATATTATACATACTTAGTCCATATCATTGTATAATTTATAAACTTTAGGCTGCTATTTCTACAACATAAAAAGAAAAACACTTGGACCCAGTCAACACAGATTCTGAGTTTTATTCTTAATAATCCATTACAATACAAGGCCCAGGTAAGTTGCGCTGTAATTCTTCCATTTTACAAAAATGTTTTCCATTTATAATGCTATATACAGGGAATAATTTACTTTTTAATTGTAAAAATTAACCTGTGCACATTTGTCTGTTTCATGACTTTACTTTTCTTGAAAAGATATTTTAGGCTTTTAATTCTTCATGGCAATGAGCTGTTCCACAAAAGGAAGAGAAACTTTAAGAAACATAACAATAAAGGCAACACTAACCCTCCTGACCCCAGGAGTGAAACATTAGTGTATTACAGACTACTTAAAATAAGAAGATGAAAGTGCAGAAGAAATTGCTGTCATGATTAACATGACTTTCTTTAACTGATAAGAAAGAAGAAAATAACATATGAAGGTTTCCTCAGAGTCTATTCAACTCAGTTGGATGAAATGGGACATCTTACATTATGCATTCCTTTCATATAAGATGAAACTGACTTGTTTCTCACTGGCATAGAGGCAGCTTTTATAGAACTATACTATGTCTACCAGTCAGCTGTACAATTAACTTCTTCCTCCCTGGTTACTATACTAAAAATTTTCTTTAAAAAATTATTTCTGGGGCCTTTACTTTTTTATTTGTGGATGAATTCTGATGAACCTGCGAGGGTATTATATCCTCTAGTAAATATGATATCTTATTATTTAATAACTTCTCTTGTTTCCATTATTGTATTAATCATAATCTAAGCATATAACCTCTCAGTGTTATTGATTTTTCTAATAATATAACACTGATTTCTTGTAGTTATTAATATGATTCCTGTTATTACTGGTTGCAAATCATATTTCTAAGCAAATGTTCTATAACATATACTACAAAACCAGATTGCCCCTCAGTCAAAGTATGGTGTTATGTATGGTGTCTAATGGTGTATATATTGAAAGCAATACTTTTGATCTAGACCCTTCAAAAGGAAAGGTATTTTTCCCCATTTTTCCTGGAGTGTCCCAAGCAGTTTGAACTTCTCTTTGTAAACAATGTAATGTCTCCTGCTTTGTCTTTTAAAGGCCCCAGTCCATTAGTAGAAATGTAAAAGCAACTGCATGCTTCTCAGAAGTAGTGAGTTTCCTAATAAAATAAAAGTTAAAAAAAAACCAAACCAAACCAAAAAATGAACAAAACAAAACAAAAAGAAAAACAAAAACAGACATGAAAAACACAAAAATAAGGAAATAAATAAAATAAATGGAGATAAATAAATAAATAAAAAACCAAAAAAGAAAGAAAACTAAATAAAAACCAACCAACCAACCAAAAACAAATGGATGGGAAATAAAATGTTTTAAGAACAGTGAGAAAACGTTCCTATCAGGTATGACCTGATTGTAAATGTAAAATTTACTGTCTTAAGGAGGAAGTTTACACTCTAGTACTTGTCTCTATCTCCTTGCTCAGAGAACAGAAAAAACACTCCACACTTGAAAATGCTGGCAAAAATTTTATGATGCGTTGCAGAGGAGAGTGGAAGATCCACAGAGGATTAACTTACTCTTTTTTGTTATACAGCTACAAAGCCAGCAGGTTGACCAGATTTCCAGACTTCCCCAGCCTCATTACTTTCTGGCTTTCACCTCACCTTGCTTTGGAAATGGAAAGGACTTACTGAAACTATTGTGTTTAAAACTAACTTACATCTGATTATAAACATAGTTTTTGGTATCATGCCTTCTGTCCTGAAAGTTCCTCTCCTACACATTTAAATTCAACTCAGAGGTATCTAAAGGCTAATGGCTTGCCTAAGAACCAAAATGGTAAGTTCTAAGAGCAAACACATAAAAGATTCTGCTTTAAACCAATGCCAATAAAATATTAATAAAAAGCAAAAAGATCTGTGATCACCAGGTGAAAGTGTCTATACAGGGCATCTTACAGAATTTGTAAACCTATTACACTTCGTCTACTCGTTCAGCTGTCAAGTATTAGTGGGGGGATATTACAAAGTTTGAAGATGGAACTTTGGAGAGAAATACACAGTGTGTAAACCTTCAGGGTATCTCAAGACATTTAGCTGTCATTCTTCTATATTTGCAAAAAAAAACCAATTTAAAAATGTCTTATAACTGATGGGACTTAAGCGATACTAATGACAAATTAACAAAATTATAAACAGAAGAATCTTCAGACTGGCTTTTCAGAAAGAAACCCACAACTTTTTTTCTCCTTTTCCTCTCTTTTTTATTTTCCTCCTTTTAAAAACTGCATTAAGTATTGTGGCCTACTGTCGATGCACAAGGTTGATGTGCTTGACAAGTGCCATATTGGCAAGGTTTACAGAGCTTGAAGGATATGCCAAGGCTAGTCTATAAATAACATTGAACAGGAACCTCTTTTCCCCACCTCCTTTTCTGAGACATGCTGCCTGATTTCTAATAATAAATCTGGAAAAAGACAGCCCTGTTGATATTTGAGAACCCTCTGATATACTTTAAAGACTACAGACTGTATATTTTCTGAGAAAAGTATCCTATCTTTTAAACTGAAAAGCCATAGAATATAAAGAAACTACATCATTCATGTGACATGAAATAAATCTTGTTAGCCCAGCCTTAAATAAAATCTTTTAAAAAAACAGCTTCCAGTAAAGCTGATTAAATGAAATCATTGAAATAAAACTAAAGCATGTGCTGATTTATCTGCAAAGTAGGTGCTATTGCAAATACTAAAGAAATATTAGAAGTCCAGTTATGGGCTGGTACATTCTTCATATACTATTTTATAACTAAAATGTTTGATTCTGACACTTCTCCCAATTCTTCTTCTTTCCATTTTGTGCCTATAGAAATCAGACTGATAAAAGATCAATCTATTGCCTGTAGACAGTGTAAGCTGTAACTCTATATTTTGTATTTTTTATCAAAGCAGGTCTAAATTCTGCCAGCTTGAGCCCTAAATTGTCATTTATATCAGAAACTATATCCTTGTAAAGAAACTGCAAATTTAAGGCAAGTTCAGAACCATGTAAAAGAACAGCAAAACATTAAAAAGCAGGCATAAATCTTGGGAAATGCAAGGAAAGAAAGAAAAAAAAAAGAATGTGGGTGTTTTTGCTCATTTCCAAACATATGTTTTCTACTAAAAATGGTGTGTTAATGAAAGAGTGGAAATGGATGAAAATGGGGTTGTTTTTGTATATACTGGAGCATGGGTCCAGTAGGGACAGTAGATGTAGACCATTTATCCCATTTATGTAACTCCATTCTGCCATTCTGACATGCCAGTATGCCTCTCACTGGCTCAGAAGAGCTGTGATTGCCTTGTCTCCTAAGGACTTTTTCTCTTACATCTGTCAACATGTTTTGCAGGTATGAAGCCTGTGGTTCATTTGGAGCTATAGAAAAGAGCAAGAGCATCAATATCATAGAATTGTGAAGGCTGGAAAAGACCTCTAAGATCATGATTTCCAACTTCCAACCATGCCAATTAAACCATGTCCCAAAGTGCCACTCTACATGTTTTTTGAACACCTTCAGGGATGATCACTCTAACACTCTCCTCATCAGCCTGTTCCAATACTTGACTCTATTTCAATAATGATTTTTTCCTAATATCCAATATAAACTTCCCATGGTGAAACTTGAGGCCATTTTCTCTCATCCCTACACCGATTACTTGAGAGGAGAGGCCAGGACCCATCTTACTACAATCACCTTTCAAGTAGTTGTAGAAAGCATGAATGTCTCCCCTCAGACTTCTTTTGTCCTAATTACACAATTCCAGTTCCCTCAGACACTCCTCATAAAACTTGTTCTCCAGACCCTTCACTAGCTTGGTTGCTCTTCTCTGAACTTTAGCAACTCAATGACCCTCTTCTGGTGAGGGGCCCAGAACTGAACACAGTACTGAAAGTGTACTGTATCTGATGCAAGCCCAGATGCTGGACATGCTACTGGATCATGTTCAGCTACAGCTGATCATCCCCCTCAGGTCCTTTTCCTCTGGGCAACTTTTGAACCATTTTTCCCAGAGCCTGTTTCATTGCCTGGGGTCGTGGCACAAGCGCAGGATAAAGAACTTGGCCTTGTTCAGCCTCATACAACTGACCTCAATCCACTTATTGACTGATTGACAGTCCACAGAGGGACTGTCCAGGTCCCTCTGTAAAGCCTTCCTACCCTCAAGCAGATCAACATGACCTTCCAATTTGGTTGCATCTGCAAACTTACTCAGAGTGCACTCAATCCCCTTGTCCAGATCGTTGATAAAGATTTAATGAGACTGACATGAAAACTGAGCCCTTGGTAACAGACAGTAAATGATTTTGATTATGGTTAGCATCAACAGTACAATCCCTTGTACTGTAGTTTTCTTTTGACAGGAACCTCTTCAGTGATGCATCTGGACAAAAAATGTACTAAAAGACAGAATGTAGTCAGTCTCACATCTTAAACCGGCCTATCCATGACTTTGTACTTGCAAAGCTCTCTGAAAATGGTGAAAAACATAGATTTTTTTATAACCCAAGTATCTTTCTTTATACATGATGATCTACAACACAAAACAGAATTGTGTAACACTATGAAATAACATGAGCCTGAAGCATCATGAATGGTGAGTGATTTAGCTACTGACAGAATTGATAGAGGTCTATTCTGTTAGTTCAGTGTTCTTTGGATCATGGCCCAGAGGAGTATTTAATTATGATACTCATTCAAGAAAATATGTAAGCATATGATTTAATTTAAGATTATTGACTAGAAATCATGCATGTTGTAATCTGCATTTCACAGAACCACAGAATAATAAGAGTAGGAAGGGACCTTCGGAGAACATAAAATCCAACTGCCTTACAAGAGCAGGTTCATCTAGAGTGGGTTGCACAGAATGGCATCCGGGCAAGTTTTGAATGTCTCCAGAGCTGGAGACTCTTTGGACAGCCTGTTTCAGTTTTCTATTACCCTTATAGTAAAGAAGTTCTTTATGTTTGGGTTGAATCACCTGTGTCCCCATTCATAACCAATTGCCCTTTGTCCTGCCACTGAAGACCACTTAAAAGACTCTGGTCCTATCCTCCTGACACTTGCCATTTAGTTATTAAGAAGCAATTATGAGATCCCTCCTCAGTCTCCTCTTCCCCAGACTGAACAGACTGATCTGTCTCATCCTTTCCTCATATGGTAGATGCTTCAGTCCTCTAATCATCTTAGTGGCTTTTGCTCTGGACTGTCTCCAGTAGTTTATTTCCCAAAACAGGCTTTTGAGTGATGCTTTTAGCAGGCTTTATTGTGTTTCCGTATATTGATTCCAATTGGACTGTTTAACTCAAGGTGATGTGTGAGTTCTGCTTTGTCATGGGGCAATATTGCATTAAAAATAAACTCATGAAGGAACAGAAATCATGTAGTTAGCAAAAGTTCATTTGTCGACACATCTGAAATTCAATTAAGTTATAATAGATAAAGGAGAAATCCACGGAATAAAATCAGGTTATGCTATTTTGTTTGTAAGAGGAAATCCTTTTTAATGCATGGTATCAAAAGTTTACATGTAGTCAGTGCCATGAAAGTAGTCAAGCCATCCATATACCAAAGAGAGAGGAAAAGATGGGTTATTTTGAAGGTTTTTTGTTTGTTTGTCTTTGGGGTTTTTTTTGCTTGTAAAGGTCTTTAGAAAAAAAAATAATTTTAGAAAAATAATAAACTTACCTTCTTGAAAAATTCAAGAGCTGTGTAAGACAGGGAATCTGATTGGGAGGGTCAGTGGTAAAGTAGAAAATCAATTTTCAAAAAGTTTTAAAAAGAAAATGAAGAAAATCAGTTATTTTGGTATTTGTAGTCAAAGCAGGATTTAGCCATCAGTGTAAGAAACTAGCCCTTCTAAAGCTTTTCACATTGCAGATTGCTTTATTATGTTTTTATTTTTACTTTTTAAAAATGATTTTTAAGTTCTTAGACTCTTTATATAAATATAAACCACATTGATTTCATTTTTATTTCATTCAGATCTTACCAAGTGCCTGTCTGAAAAGCTCGATCTGGGACCCCTAGGCAGAGTGGATCTGAAATGCACAATGTTGGCACACATCTTAAATTCATCAGCCTCAGCAAAAGTACATGCATGTACATGGAGACAGATGGCATCCCTTAATGGTTTGCTCAGAACCTGCTGCATCTTCCCCAGCTGTCAGCAGAGGCTCTCCTCACCTGAGAGCTGAATGCTACACCCTGCAGTGTTTTCTCCATCCAGGCCAGCGGGACATGAGGGCTCTTTTAGTCCTGCCAGATGTGGCAATGACTCCTCTCAAATACAATCAGTGCTGTGAAGTGAGTTCTGTCTTAAGGGACAGCAACAATAAGAGCATATCATAGAAATCCTAAACAAAAGATAATTTTGGAATCTTTGGTGATCATCTTTCTACAAGGTGTTTTGAGATTTACAGAGATATATTTTATGATGTCATAGAGCTGGACAGCACACAGCACAACATCTAACAGAAATGTCAGAAACACTTTTAAATGAGGTAGAATTACAGTATTTGGGACTGTAGAAGTAGTGCCTAAGCTGACTTTTAAGAGTGGTGGTGATTCTACACTTCTAAGATAATGGGTGATATTTATACATAAGGACCATAAATTCTGTCATGTGTAAAGGGCTGCATTCAAAGAAAAGACAGAAGAAAAGTCAGAGATACCAAAAAGTTTCCCATTAAATCATCAGGAATTATATGGGACATGATTTCAGGCCATCTCATCTGAGTATTAATAACACAGATTCAGACCATACTTCTAACCCATTTCCATCATGATGCATATGTGACAGCTGTTAAAAGCAATAGCAATGTGCTTCTGCCAAATGCAATAGTGCACTCATTGTATATAAACATGCACTAGATTATTTTCTCTGGTTTTATTTTCACATTCCATCATGCTGTTCAGTAATGTATTACGTAAGCCCATTGTATGTTGCTGTTGTAAATTCGTTCACATTTCTTATTTACAGAGCTTTTCAGAATTATCTTTTATTTTTATGTTTAAAGCCTCTATTAGACTATAATTGATTTTATTTTGTTTAAACTGTTTTATATATGTATGTTATTTAAAATAACATGTAAGATGTAGGGGGTCAGGTAGGAGGATCTCAAAATTAGAGATTGGATATTATATTACTGATAAGGAGGAGAAATTAAGGCAAAGAATATAATAAAAGCTTCCCTCCCTTACAAAAATTCTTCTCTAACAATAGTGCATTGTTTTATACTGGATATTCAGTGGTTCTTGTTATGAAATTTAAACTCCAAATACATCTTGTTTTGGGGATAGATAAGATCTGCTAAGTTATTAACATGAGTACAAGGTTAAAAAATCAATTAGATATGGAACAAATCGTGTTGCCTTCCTTCTGCAAATTAAACTTCCATTCAAGAGGAGAACAAGTTTATATCTAATGGATCCTTATCCATTTTTTTTTTTGGTGAAATATTCCTAACCTTTAACTATATTGAATATGCACTTTTACACCCACTCACATGAATAAACTGTTCAGACATAGAAAAATGCAAAGAAAGGTAAAGGGGGATAAGATAGAACAAAGACTTTTTATTCTTAATGTTATATAATACATAAAATTTTCTTTCTGTTAAGTATTTTTCTGTCAGATGGAATTAGGGTGTATCCTAGTTCTTGCTCCTCTCCACTTTTATTTTGTAAACTGCAGACAGAGTGTTCTTTTCTTGTCACATGTTCTCTGTTTCAAACCAATTCATAATTGCTCTGAGAAGGATGACTGTTAGATACATGACAAATCTCGCCTCAAATATGCATTTTCACCTATTTTCAGAACATTTTTAACTACAGTCCTACTAGATGCTTTTTGAGTCTATCCCATGTGCAGATTTTTCCTGATGTTAGTATTGTGTTTGTTTTTACCAGTATTGCATATTGGTGTTCAAAATATGTGTACAAGCAAATACTTTGTGCCTACACAGTTGAGAAAATTTTCATTTCCTTGTAATCTTAATTGCAATGCTTGAATGATGGCTAAACTACACAGTTTCTTTCACAAAAGGCTGAATTCAGAAAGCATCAGTGGGCACGCCTGGACCACTACAGCTATGCTGGTTCTGTAGCTTAAATGTTTCATACATTCTACTTGCTTTTGTCATTATTTTTCCTTAGTGGTACTGTCTAGCACCATTACAGCATGGTACAGCTTTATGCTTGTATTTTCATTTAGTGTAGAAAGATTGTATATATAAAGTTAGCAGATTAAAAAAAGGAAGCAGATTAAAAAACAAAACAAAACCAAAACAAACAACAACAACAAAAAAACAACCCCAAACCAAACAAAAACCTCAAACAGTGGTAAGTGATGTGGAAAAGTTTGCATCAGAGAAGGAATCAAAGGAAGACGAATTTCCCAGGCAAATATTCAACTTTTAAATGTGACAGATTAGAGAATCTTATAGATACCTAAAAGGTAATGAAAAGAAATACGGAAGTATTTCTTACTATTTCTCATAACACAAGAAGCAGCATGTACTAATGTGGCTAAAATTTAATTGAAAAAGTGAGCAAATTAATGATTAAGTCATGTATCTTGCCAGCATAGGACATTTTGGGCAGTAGATGCATGAATAGGAATAGAATGGTGGGTTAAACTAGTTTATGAATTGGAAGAGAGGTGTATCAAAAGAACTTTGAATATCATGATACAGGTACAATTTATAGTTTACAAAACCTCTGAGGACTTGCTGATAATCCAACACTGCAAGAGTGTACTTTGCACTGTTTTTAATTCATCTATGCCTTGGGCTTTTATGATCCTTCCTAGATTTCACCAAAACCATCATCATCTACAGTCTTAGTCCTGCTATAATTTTAGTATCAAAAAAAAGCAAGCATTACTTGCTTTATTTTACTGCTAAGCTCTAAAGAAGTACTCATATAAGTCTTATAGTTCTATTCTGCTATCCTGTAGTTGGAAGGATTTTAAAAACAACAAAATATAGACCCGCAGTGGGTCAAAGCCATCAAGGACAATGAATGTGGTCTAAATGGTACTTCTTTCTTCTTTTTTAGAACCTAAAGAGATTTCACCTTGAAAAATGAATAAATTTAAAGATAAGAAGAACAGTTTGGAATATTTGAACAATAACAGTTGACAAATCCTTACTACCAAGATAAATCATGAATTTGATAGATATTTACTCCAAGGGCTCACTCTTAACAGTTAAAATAAATAAAATGACAGATTTCCCCAGTTATCACATGAGCACTGTTAATTACATCCCTGTCAGGTCCACCCATCCAAACCATGCACTTACCAGAGAAAGTGATGTGAATGTTTAGGAAAGCACCTTTCATTTCTAAGTCTAAACCATAAATTGAAAAAAATAAAGACAGGAAAGGCAGGAAGTGATAGAATTGTCAAAGCTAATACCCTGTCTGTAGCAATGCTAAAATATGAGTGAATTGCTATCTTTGATATATAAGAATATATGTTTTAATATTAGTTTGATCTCCCAGCCCTAGGGAATGTATTAATACAAGTGCTTCAAAGGATGCCCTTCCACACTTTCTTACACTGGCAAAACAGTATAACACCTGCAACCCTCCCTTAGGGAGGAGCAGACAAGATAAAAAAACCAAAACTGACTAAGCTAAGTATTCCATCTCATACACTTCATACTCGGTGTAAATTTGAGGGATCACAAGGGTCACAGTTCTTCTGTTCTCTTCCTTCTTCCTTCCTTCGGTTTTTCACCTTCACCTGTCCCTGTTTGTTTTAGCACCCTGTGAGGATTCCATCCATCCATCTGCCTGTGGTCCTGATCCATGCCAGATTCTGTCAGTTCCTCCCTCCAGCTCCCGACTGCTGCTGACCCCAGGAGTCCAGCCTGGACTTTCCCAGGGCTGCCCTGCAGCCTCAGTGGTGATGTGAGAGTTACTGGGAGAAAGGGGGGAGGAACACAGTATCACTTTTCTCTATATTTGTATATGTTTAATAGTTTTTCCTTTTTATAATTATTGTTTATTAAACCTGTGTAGTTCAGTTTCCAGCCCATAAGTCTCTCTCCCTTATTCTCTCTCCTTTCTATGTCAGGGAAGGGAGGGGGCTTAAGAGAGAAAATCTGTCATTCAGTTAATTGCCAGCTCAGTGATAAACAATGACACCAAGTCTGAATCTAGTTTTTTGGGTTTTAGTTTTGTGTGAGTTTGGGGTTTAGGTTTTTTTTTTTTTCATACATATGCTCCAAAATAAAGACAGTTTTAAGGTTATTTTCTTGTCTCAGAATACCACTCATTGTATTATTGTTGACTTAGGTGGGTGCATAGTCAGACTGCAGTGTTTTCACAGGGACAAATGAAATAACTGTTAATGACTCTTCTAAGCTGTGTAACAAAAAAAGTGCCAGATGAGCTTGCCAAAAAAACAAACTCATAAATATCTTAGGTGCACAATTCAAGGTGCAGTGCACAAAAAATCAAAATCATATTAATAACTTTCAGATCAGATTTCAGCAGTGCCTCAAGAATATCTTTTGTTTTTGATAAAGAAGTTTTAACATTGACACATAGCTTTTAAAGTACTTCACAAGTGAATTCATTATATTACTAATATTATTGTGTATTCCAATAGCACCAATGATTCCCCAGGAAAGGCACCATTAAAGAGCTTGGTGTTTAAAACAGACTGAAAAAAGAGTCAAAAAATGCCCATGAAGTTAACTAAATTGCCTGTGATAATTTAGAAAGTTAATGGTAGCAATGGGATTCTTTCCTAAACAAATGTGTATTTCCTCTGGGAATTTCATTGACAGGCTGTGTACTCCTCTTGTCCAGGGAAGTACTCCCTTCACCAGATCATTCCATAGCACTTGAGATGAAAGAAGAGACTCCCAAAGGGCATGACGGGTTCTTGCTGAATGGATTATAATTTTTTGATACTTTTCTGCCTTGGGTACATGCCCAAATGGAATTTGAATAATCACATGCAAACATTTTTGCAAGCAAAAAAAAGTTGCAAAAAGTAATAAACTAGTTGCGACTCTAGCATCATTTAGTGCCTTAAATGGTATCTCCTGAAAGATATTCTGCATGCTCCTTTTTACTTATTTTGCAAAAAAAAAAAAAAAAAATCCAGAACTTTTGTGAGAAGTCTTCCTTTTCCTCACTGCCAAAAGAGGAAATATCTGCCGGGGCATCTCTTCTTCATCCTCACACAGTGATAAGGATGATTTGAGACTTCAGCAACATTTTCTTATTTTCCACAAAACTTCTTTGCTACTGATTTATTACTATGAAAAAGGAATAAACCTTGTGCATCCGGATTCTTTTTCTATCATTGCAGTCTTATTCAAAAATAGAATACTGTATATATGTTTATCCATCTGAAGTGCACTCCATCTTGCAGTTAATTACAATGGTCTTCTAGATTTCTATTGAACTCCTTCAGCATTTAGTCATGTTCTGATATCAAGTGCTTTAAAGCTCTCTAAAACGGGTAATTTACCAATGTATCTGCAGAACAGACCCGACAATATTCTGTCCAATATAGATCCTTTCCTCACAGCACTAAAGCAAGTAGAATAACAAAACAGAATTGCTCTTGCAGAACCAGGAAACAAAAAAAGAGAGGGATAGTAAGGAAGGGGAGAGAGGGAGAAAAGAAAAAAAGGCAATTAAGCTAATGCAAGTTGGGTATCACAAGGTTATAGATATTTCAAGAGCTGAGCAATTTACCGTCTGGAAAGGGAGAAGAACTCTTGCATAAAACGTCCCCCAGTTCAGATTTATTATGCTTTTACTTGCATTATATGTGATACAATTAGCAGGAGGTGCCAATAAGGCATTCTCTCAAGGACATGGTCATTCCATACCATCTGTTATTAATTGCGTTGTCCTTTCTACAGTTAGCTAGAGGGGAAAAAGTTCTTTGAAAACCACCTGCAAATTCCAACTGTACAATGACTGGAATTTAAAAATAGTCTTCAGAGAATGTGTGTGTATGAAAAGTACCAGAGCAAAACTTGTTCTCAAAATTCAAGGAACAAATGCATAAATATAGGGCCCCAGTGTAATGTGGATTCAAGTTGTATTGATTTTTTTTTAAATATATATTTTCAGCTTTAATCATAGCTGTAAAAATATATTGAATCTGTGAAAAAAGAACAATTAAAGCTGGCCCATGGAAATATGGTATAGTGTATATGCTTTGTTGAAGATAAGGATGTTTTAAAGGATTTTCATTTGAATATTCCCTATGCTACACATAAAATCAAGAATCAAAGATAATAAAAACTGACTGATCCTTTCTTGGATTTTTGGAGAGAGGAGGAAAGAAAAGGAAGGAGAAACACAAAAGAGACTCTACCTCAGCATCATCATTTTATTAGGCTGTTAAGTGAAAATGCTTTGTGGAATTGTGACAACAGCATGACTTTTGTATAATTTTTGTTACTTGGATCTAGATAGTATGATGTTTTAAAAAGGAATGCAGACTAAGCTCTCTACCAAAAATTAATAAATAAATCATTTTCCTATGTTGTGGTTTAACCTCTGCCAGCTAACAAAGCACTTCACACCTACTGGCTCACTTCCCCCCAGTGGGATCAGCGAGTGAATCAGAGGGGTAAAAGTAAGAAAACTTTTAGGTTGGGACAAAGACAGTTTAATAGGTAAAGCTGAAGATACACACACCAACAAACAAAATTAGACATTTTCTGGAAATCAGTTGACATCTGGAAATTTAAAAGGGTAAGAGCAGCTGATCTCAAGGTATCTTTTGGTTCCTTGTAGAATAGTTCACCTGTGTGCCTCACTCAGGTTTACCTCCAGGATTATAACATGCAAAGATATATTCTAACCAATAATGATGTAGTCTAGTACTGAAGCCAAGAAAAACAGGGAAACCAGGAGGCACATCAAGAACTCTCATTCACAGTAGGCTGTGTAAGAAATTCCCCAGGATACAAAAATACAGATTACATGCGAAGCTTATGGACCCCTCTATTTCAGTACAGTAATTTAAGTGAAAGTTTTTTATAATAAACATAAAAACATTTCAGAAAGGACCACAAAATGTGGATTATGCAGGTAAAATTTCTGGGCTCCTGATTCTTTTCTTAGAAGTTCTAAACCCTTTTAAAACTTATGTATTTCACTGGAAACTGAGGAGGGCTGTCATCAGCATTAGGAGCACAAAGGAAACCATCACAATAAGGCCAAAGACAAGAATTACACCTAGACAAAGAGAGGTGAGGCCTTGCATGAATTTACATATTCTTAGTTGCTTTTTGACATCATATATAAAACGAGCAGGTCTAAAGCAGAGAATTGAAGAATTGAGTAACACTGCAGATGAAAAGCTGTGGATGTGAGGACTAATTTGAGGGAGCAGTCTGAAGGCACTTGACCTACAGGAAAACCCAATGCTTTTCATATGTAGAAGGCAATACAAAGAAGACAAAACTCAAAAAAAAAATTATGGTCAAAGAGCTTCGTTATAAAATGTCCCCTGTAAGCATGCATACACAAAAATGAGAACAAGAAGAAAAGAACTGTGATGCTTTCAGAATATAATAGAAAAGTGGGACTGCTGTGGCTTGTGATTTCCTTACCTATTCCCCATGTGTATTAAAGTGTCCAGCTTCCCAACAGTGTGTAAGTTTGTATACTGACAGCCATGTCAAACAGATTAGTGCACCTGCTAGAAGACAAAGGAAGAGAAGAGCAAGCTGTGCTGAGCAGTTGCAGAGAGTGGGCAGTTGCAAACTGAGTCATGTTTTCTTTTTCTTGGAAACCTTAAACTATGTTTTGTCTTCCAAATCAGAGACATAAAATCATAGAATCGATCATATAATCACAGAACCACAGAATGGCTTGGGTTGGAACAGAGCTTTAAAGATTTACCAGACACCAGGCCTGATAGAAACGGAGTGCACCTTTCTCAAAGTTGGAAAAGAATTTTTGAGTAAGAGTTAGCAGAACTCTTAGAAAGATCTTTAAATTAAACTTGAAGGGGAAGGAGATAAAGCAGGCTCACTGGAGGTAAACCTGAGTGAGGCACACAGGTGAACTATTCTACAAGGAACCAAAAGATACCTTGAGATCAGCTGCTCTTACCCTTTTAAATTTCCAGATGTCAACTGATTTCCAGAAAATGTCTAAAGTACGCTGAAAATATCATCTTGGTCAAGGTACTGAGATAGCTATGTAGGAAAGGTGCCCTCCTAGGTTTGCTGTTTGTAAACAAAGGCACCTATGGGAGTGTGCTGGTTTGGGCCAGGATAAAGGTAATTTTCTGTCTTGTACTTTGCTCACTGACCTTGGTCTCTCTGCTCCATCACTGGAGCTGGGGGAGAAATGGTGGTTGGTGGCTGTCTTGGTCACTGTGATTATAAAGTAGTTGAATTTCAAGTTGCTGGCAACAGGAGAAAAACTTCCAGCAAAACCTTGACCCTGGGTTTAGAGAAAGCAAACTGTGGGCTGCTGAAGAAGCTAGTTTGCAGGCTCCCTTGCCCATCTGCTTGTGTAGGTATTGGGGCCCACAAATGCTGATCACTTTTTCAGAGCCATCTCTTAAGAGCACAGGAACAGGTATTTCCATTATCAGAAGTAAAGAAAGCAAAACAGAAGAATGGCTTGCCTGAGCAGGGGTCTTCTAGAACTTAGGTGGAAAAGGAAAGTATGTAGACATTGGAAACAAAGATAGGTGGCACAGGAGGACTACAGATGCCGTTCACCATTGAAGAGAGAACATCTTCCCCTTGATCTGGTGGCCTGTTGTAAACATGAACCACAAGAATCCTTTTGTTGGATTGGTCTCCAACATTGACATGTCAGTTCTCAACCTGTGCTCTGCTGTTTTTCCACCACCACTCTGTACAATCAATCCTTTTATTTATTAATTTAGAAGACAAACCCCCACCTTTCCTTCTCTGCCTGTTCCTCCTAAGCTAGTTTATAGATTGATTGCATCAATCGAGTCCTGTGACTCATCCCACTATATTTCAGTGATAGATCATAGCTCCTCAGCTTCACAGCTGGAAATCTTACTTTCCTCCTTTACTATATTACCATACTACTGTTGAAGGTGTCCCTTGAATAGCATCTGTAAGGTGAATGAAATTGGAAGTGATTGACAAACTTTCTCGAAAAGAAAGACAAACTCAAGGAGGATGCTTAAACATATGGTGGTAAATTAAGGAAAAAAAATTAATCTCATCACAAAATCCAGACCTTCAAAATGCCTAATAAATACATACTTTTAATGATTTCTCCTGTGCGTTACATTTTAATGAAAAAAATGGGGTATAAATGCTGCTGTAGCTATATCCTTAGATGCCAAGACATGCCTAGACCATTCCCTACCCATTATTGTTCAGTGCACTATGTATCACCTCTTGAAAAGCCAGCACCTCTGAGCTCACTAAGCTTCCATAAAAAGACCTTGTACACGTACACAGAGATCAATATTGACTTCTAGCCACTGGGTTCTAACCTATTACTGGAATATTTAAATCTGAAGCAGTATCCTAAATTGCAAAAGAAGTCACAAACAAACAGACCTTTGTTGCTATTTTTGCATTTCCCCAGATATTTGTAGACATCTTTTCAGCACTCACAAGCAAAATATCCCCAGTTGTGTATGCTTTGTTGAAATATGCATGCTAGGGCAAAGAGAACTCTTTAGGGAATGCTGTAATCTTCTCTGCATGCTTCACACGTGGCTCTGACATGGATAAACTACCAAAGTGAACAACAGGGAGAAGAATATTTAATGTAAAACCTCCACCAAAGTAATATAGACTCAGAAACACAGACAGCTAAGGAAGTTATATTAAAACATGTCTATGGTTGAATTTAATGTTTATAGAAGATATTGGAACAGCAGCCCTAGAGATGGAAGCTTTTTATACAGCAAAACCTGGGGGAGAGCACATATGCTTTTTTCTATTCCAATGAACAGACAGCAGCAGATGGGCATTTCTTTTTGCCTAAGAAAGCATAGCAACATCATACTCAAGGGAAATTGAGCTATAGCACTAGATGTTACTGCACCAAGTAAACACCAGCAAACATGACATATGCTATAAATCCTGTAGATAGGATCAGTGAGGAAGGAACAATAACTGCCAATGTGCCTTATTTTCTTAATAGTATGACCCAGTCTGTACACATCATATACACTTTGCAGCTTCAATTACATTGAATTTTTCCATTCAAAGTTGTTTTAGTGGCTACAGACAATCACAGGTGGCTAACCCTGCTGTCATTTGTGTTAAGCAGACCTCTTAATTTACTTCTGTCTTGATATGTGATGTGCATGTAACACTCTGTTTGCCTTGTGTTAGGAAAGGCAAGCTGTGTATAAACCCTTCTGTAACAGAGGACAAAATACCACGTTTATCCCTTTTTGTAGTTCCTAAGCAGATGTACATCATCACAGACTCCCCTACACAAAACCCCTGACACCAGCTTCATGTAAGACCTCAGATAATCTGACTAGTTGTAGCCACAAGGTGGGAACAGATGTGTGAAGTTGAAAAAGTATGAGAGGAAAACACAGCAGAGTGGGGATTAATGCAGAGAGAGAATAAAATGCAAGTTCAGACCCGTCACAGTAGAATTGACAGCCTATTTGTCTTACTAAAAAAACAAGTCTGCTCAGTGATGCCTTGAACTATCTTAACTTTATAGAAAGTTATTTTTTTCAACAGAGTACTTCAGGGAATTTGTCTTCTATTCATGATGTAAGGAAGGGATGTAAGGAATCACTTCACCCCTTTTGGTCTAGTTAACATTTTCATACTCTTATCACACCACACATTTTTTTAAAGACTCACCTCCTCACCACAGAAATTTGCATTTAAATGTCTATCCATGTGAACACTACATCTGGCAGGTCAAACCTGCATATTTAGAGTGCATCTAATAAAAGTCTTCCATTGATACATGTTTCATCAGCTGAAACCCATTTCATAACCCTACAGTCTTCTAGACATTGAATGCCTGGGCAATCACTTAAGAGTTCCTCACTAGACTGTACCTCTCATTTATTTCAGCACCTGTTTTCTATCAGATGCTAATTTATCTACCAAGAATTTAATATATCCTACTTCAGTAATATCTTACAAAATTTATCAAAGAAAAAATTCTTGTATCAGCCCATCTAAGCCAACTTTAGTAAATAAGTGCACGATTGTGACAGGGCCACCACTCAGAGTTCTGCTGCAGGTTTTTCTAGGTCTTTCCCTACAAAAAAGCCAGATACTTCTTCACACAAAAAGCCAGATAACTTCTAAGCTCAAACTCTTATACACAGTAAGAATATTTACATCTTAACAACCTTTATCGAGGAAACTTCAAGCTGTGAGGGCAGGGTGAGCAGAAAAAGCAAACAAACAAAAAGGTTCACAGACAACCTCTCCTCTGCCCATTTGTCACTGCATCCAGGCAACTTGTACACATGTCCCATTCCCACCTAGGCCTATGAAAATTATTTCCTCCTTTCACCTATCCCTGGAGGCCATACCAGCTGCATATGCTACTTGATGCCATGTCTCCCTCCACCAGTAGTTTCTTAGCTCTAAGAAATTATTTTCTTCTCCTTTCTATTTTCACTCCGCATCCTTCTTTTAGTTCTGTTAGCATGTTCTGTTTGCCCCTAGTCAATCAGCAAACCCTCTTCCTGCCTGCTTCACCCCAAATAATCCACCCATCCTCCTCTTTTAAGGAAACACAACACAAACCAAGAGCTTAGCAAACCAAGAATACTGTATGTCACAGTGGTTTTCTTCCAAGTCTTTGTAAGATCTAAGATAGGACGAAGTACTTGTTATTCTAATGATATCTAACATGACAACTGCATCCGCACCATATTTTCTGTTTTAGAAATAAAGCATATCATACTCAGGTTTGTGCATTTATTGAAAAAGTTTGTAGTTGGATTTAAAAACAGCAACTGATTACTGTTTCTTTAGCAATTAATGATGTTTATTGCTCAGTTTTCTTGTATCCAGTTTTCAATCAGTACCTTAGAATTTTCAGTCAGTACCTTAGGAGCACTAAAGAAAGCAAAATGGCAGGGAGAAGGCTCTGGATGACTTTCCAAAGTCATCACTGGAACTAGCATAAGAAGAGATCCTGGACAATTTGCTGTTTCACTCCTGCTTCAGCATTTCCAGTGGTTTTCTCAAATTAATACTAATGTCTGAACCTTTATTTTTTTTCTTTTTTGCATTTTTTTTTTCTTCTTTATCCTCTTTTTTTTCTTTTTTTTTTTTTTTTGTAGTGGTTCAAAAACTAAGGCTTTCTCTTATTGGAACTGCTGCTTTCTTATTGTCAGCTCTCTTCTACCAAAAAGCCCTTTTCATGAGGTCTCTAAGAGTTTTGGTGAGAATACCTCAGTGGAATAAGACCTTAGTAGCTCTAAGTACTCTGGAATCTACCTGCTATGAAGATACTTTGCTCCTTTTTCTGTGGTTCAGCTGCTTAACCACAGCCACCCTCAGGGAGATTTTGTGGGTCAACTGTAAATTCTGGGGTCCCTTGAGAGGCTGGGCTATTTCTGTGCTGTAGCAAACAAAGAAGAATCTTTTCCAGAGGACAACAAATATTCCAGGTATTCTGCTCTTTGAAGAAGAAGACGGTTTTACTAGAAGCACAATGCTACTATGCAGAAGGATTTACAAGCTCAGATGCATAGTATGGGAAACAGGTATACTCAAGTACATTTTTTAAAAAAATACAATTTCTCTCTCTGTGTGGGATCTTACAAGATAACAAATTTTTAAGTTACTTTTTTCTTCTTTTTTTTTCCAAAAAAGCCAACATTATGCCACAAACTGACTTTCTTTCCCCAGCCATTAATCTAACTCCAATCCTTCCTTTAAGGATAATTTCTTTCAAACATAAACCACTTTACCACATCACAGTGCGTTTCAGATTAAATTTTATATTTTGGGAAGAAAAGCTCCAAAATAATTTACTTTCATTTTAAAGGAACAAGGTTTATTTTGGAATTCCTGAATCATTGGCACATATAGTGGTCATTAATTTATTTAGAGTAGAAAGGCTGAATGAGAAATCAAACTTTACACAGAGTTAAAATAAAATTCATTTTTGGAGTTATATCTTCTCAAGCCCTCATATTTACTTCAAGAAAAAGAAAAAAAAGAAGAGAACGACGGCCCTGCTACACCATTTTTACCTTTTCTGTCTTCAGTACCTTGAAGATAAAAAGTTCTTTGCTGCTGAATAGTTTAAGATGCTTATTTATTCAAACAGTGCCATATAGCATAAATCAATACTGGGTCACGCTTAATTCGGCACTTTCATTAAAACCAAAATACTATTGCTGATGTTTGTTTTTTAATGTTTGCATTGTAATAGATATATTTCTTACTTATGTTCAAGCACATAAACAGCAGGATTAACAGAAGTTTCAAGTCCTCTTATGAATGCTAAATTAACCATTACTGTAAGTATTGGAATAAATATGTCTATAAAACCAAACATTGATCTTGATTAATAGATTAAGCTGAGGCTAAATTGACTTTTTTTTCTTATTTTTTCCTTCCATATTAATCTTATTAAAAATACCTCTGAATTTATTAACATTTAATGAACAAATTCAGTTTAGTAATTGACTTATTTTTTTTACTAATTGGTTTTAAAATAAATGCTCATATTCCAGAACACTGCTCATTATCAAAGAATTATAATTCTAGTGAAGAAAATATTCATCTTTATGCTGGGGAGATTGTTGCGTCAATAACACAAATATTTTTGTTGAATCATCTCTAAGTTCAGATTATTGTGACCAATCAGTAAGGTTCTCTTACTTCTTGTATTTAACTACCAGTACATTACAGTTCTTCAAAAAGCATTGGAGAAGTCAATAAATATATCATATTCTATGGAAAGTAATTAGTCTTAGTTTAAACAACAATTCTTACCAGCTATAGATGACTGTATGTTTAATTGCTTATTATCAGTATTTACTTGCAAAAAACAAAGCATTTCCTTTATTTTCAAATGAGACATGGCTTATGATCAACACCTGTAATGACTTCTTTTTCTTAATTGTGATATTATTTTAAGAATTATAACAATTTATTGATTTCATTAAGGCCCATTTTTTATGAATGAACATTTTGTGGAAAAATACACACAAAGATACCCATAAACGAAAAAGCACAAATCACCCTATTGACATTTTTCTTCACGTCCCCTTGCTCTTACCTACTCTTGTTTTAAGTAAAATTTCTCAGTGGAAAGTCAGAGCACAGGAAGGATATTAGCACCAACACTGTTTGGCTAGCTGCATTAATGTGCTAACTACAAGATGTTGCTAGGAGAATGAATGGGTTTTCCATGCATAAAAAGCATTGAGCTCCCAATGTACAACTCCATAGCCATAGCACCAAAGGACAACTAAGAATACAGAGAAAGAGAGCTATAAAATCTGCACTTCCAAATACAACTTGAGCAATATTTTCTCCCTGAGCAGCCCAGGCATATTAAATCCTCTTTCCTACCAGACATACCAAGTGTTAGGAAAACATGAGGAGATGACAGTGGACACAGGCAATATGACTCTTAACCATGGATGTGCCACCAGCCAATGTAATCATGGAAGCTACTACACATAGGCACTTCTCATACCTATTCAGCACACTGCTCTTTTTCTTTTCTGCTCGCCCTGTAAACACAGTTCAGCTGAACCATTTTTGCACAAGTAGTCAGGAAAGCAGAAGTTGTGAACTGCTTAGCACAATGTATTTTCTGTTAAGTCTGGATTTGCAGTACATCTTTCTGGCTGTGTAGTTACAGAATCACAGAATCAGATGGATTGGAAAGGACCTCTGAGATCATCAAGTCCAACCCTTAATCCCAAACCACTGTGGTTACCAGACCATGGCACTGAGTGCCACATCAGTCTCTTCTTAAAACCTCCAGGGATGGGGAATACACCACCTCCCTGGGCAGCCCATTCCAATGCCTGATCACGCTCTCTGTTAAGAATTTCTTCCTAATATCTAACCTAACCCTCCCCTGGCAGAGCTTAAGTCCATGCCCTCTTGTCTTACTGGTAGCTACTTGGGAGAAGAGACCGACCCCCCCCCGGCTCCAACCTCATTTCAGGGAGTTGTAGAGAGTGATAAGGTCTCCCCTGAGCCTCCTCTTCAGACTTCTACTGCGCTGCCTTTTTGCATCTTCAAAGAGAGACTCTTTGACAATAAGCTTGCTTTTGCTTCAGGGTGTACTTCACATTTTACTGCCCCTCATTGTCCCACTAGTTATCTTTTCATCCTCTCATTTGGTTCTCAGCTCAAGAGCACTCTGCAAATGGAAAACACTGAGGGACTCATGCAGACCTCATGCACTTCCCTGAGCAAAACCCTAATCTGACTCATCACTACCATGCCACCTTCAGCTCATTGGAAAGATAATAGTTCTTAAATTGCATGTTGATGGGTGCACACAGTTTGTTCTCTTTTCTATAGTTATTGTTTTAAGATTCATCAAAGCCGATGGAAAAATTTGTTTTAGTTTCTTTTACACCTACCACCATTAAACATAGCTTATTTTAATAAATCACCATCTAGTACATATTATGACTTTGTACCATTATAAAATATTTTACATCTGATGACCTTTAGGTGCCCCTATTCAAAAATTCATGAAAGCTTAGGATGAGATATGTCTAATGATCCCTGTACAAAGAGTGAAATCTCTCTCCTACAAAGACTAAGTGAGTATAAGTGTCATTTTTAAAACTCATCCTTCAGTCTAAGGTCCTTTGGCAGTGCTTGACAGTTCTCATTTGCTATATAGAGTACAATGTGCCAATCTGAAATAAATGTAAATTATCGCCTTTCTTGAATGTTAATTAAAGTGTGATTAATGCATTCCAGAAGTTGTTGCTGGTACAGCAGGAAAATATCTTTTGTTGCAGAAACAATGCTTATGTATTAATCACAGTTCTGCTTTATCTATTGAACTTTTGGTTAAGCTACAAAGATTGCCTTGCCTGAAAATACTGTCAACCTGGTCTCTCAAACAAAAGAAGCTTAAGTATACACACTGGGTTTGCACCTGTCCACCTGATATAAATTCTGCTATTGGAAGGAAAACAGTTGCAAAACTAAAAGCAATTCCAAACTCCCTTCCCCAAGACATTCAAGGAAAATCAGGACAATTCTGTGGAGCCATTATGGCCAGGAACCCAATTATCACATTGTTTAATTACCATTCATAGAAGGTATCTGCGTTTGTGCCAAAACCCGGATGCTGAAAATTGAGATTAACTGTGTAATTATGAGAGAATATTAATATACATGGTCAAGGTTAAATGTATCTTTTTAATTTGTATCTTGAATACCTTCTGTTATTTTTTCAGTGCATATTTATGTAGAGTGCATCTCATAAAATGTTACTAAGTAGATCAAAAAAATATTAAAAGTTTGCTAATGTCATGTCAATCAGAGGTCTCTTGTTTCAATCTATCTGGCCACCCTTTACCCTTAAAAAAAGGTGCACATTTATGCACAGAACAAAGAAGATGCCACGAATGGTATTTTCTATCAAATAAATTATAGTAAAGGAATCTCTGCTCTGACCCAAAATGTAATTTAGTTTTCTGAAAAAGGAGAAGAAATTAGTCTGAAGCAGTATCTACTTTTCCCAATGTACTATCAGATTAATATTAATATTAATATCAACATAAATATGATTATGAGTTTTTTCTCTTTGTAACTGCTGGTGGACAGAAAACTGAAAATGCTGCATTGAAACATCTTCAGAATACCAGTTCTTGTTGTTTACTAGCGCATTTTAGAAAAATCTGCTTTAAATCATCTTTTGTACAGAAGCTTCCTCAGTTTTTCAGCCACAGTGATGTATACCTGCTTTATCTGAGTCCTCTTTTTTTTTTTTTCCTGAGTGTTGTCCTCAGAGCATGCACAATGAGGTACTGAGCACCTGCCCATTACATTTTTGACATACAGCCTCAAGGTCTGAGGAAGATGTTCCTCTATATGTGTGTAAATTCTTATCATACCTTTTCACAATTATGTCAGTTATTGATTACAGAATCCTAGAACATCTTGAGTTGGAAGGCCAGGATTCTTAGAGTGTACAGGCAAATTGTCTCCATGGAAAAGAGCAAAGACCAGAAGCTCAGACCACACAGAATACTCATGTTTTAGCCACTTCTGAATTGAACAAGAATCACATAAAGGAATCAGCTGAGTTTGTGTTGGAAATATTGCATTAAAGGGCAAAGAGTGAATATTTAGTTTCATAATATGGGATAATCCGTATGTAAGAATAATATAAAACTTTGTTTTATTGAGCTATTGAACTTCAAGGTACTAGTTTTTTAGCAGGAAGCTAACCATAACTAACTATATAACAATGTATAACTATATAATATAACTAGCTATATTTGACTTCTGTCTTTGTGAATCCATCAGAAAACTTTCCTTCAACTGCAGATTGTGAAAAAGGAAGCCAGAAGACTTATACATTTATATACATCATCGAATGTTGTAACATTTCTTCTATATAAGGTTAATAATATTTGTAAAGGATTATGTTAAAAATAATCATATATTTACAGATTAATGCCTTTATGTACTTACTCTAATAAGTGTGTATACAGCTTCTATTTTTAGCAAAATGTTGTGTTAACTAATAACTATTAAAAGGAAGTGAAAGTCAATGGGAAGTTTCTGCTGTTTCTTCAAAGGAAAGTTTATCTAAAGAATTGTGCTGAAAGCTTGGAAGATATTATTCTACACTATCAGGTATAATATATAAAAAATTTCTGTTGCATTAGCTAAGTCTCTACCAAAAAAAATTATTACCTAGATCAAGTTCTTGGACCAATAATATGACATTTTAAAAGCTCTGATATATACATGTCTTGCTAATAGAATAAATGCATTTGTTAATAGGGATTTCTAAGCATGTTTTACTAGCCACTGCGGTCCATAATTTGCTTTTCAAGTCTTCCAAGAGGCTGGGAATTTGTACAGTAACTTAACTCTCTTTTCTCTTTCCCAGGAAATGTGATTACACTCTTTAAATATGAATGAGTTTTCAATGTTTTCCTTTTTTCTGCAAACATTAATTTTGTAAGGTTTGGTTTTCCTGTTTTGGAATAATGTCTCTAAATACTATATACAAAGATCAATTTATCATTGGCCTGGGATCATTTGATTTATTAGTCAGTTACACAGAGTATTTATGGAATTTATTTACATTGCATGTTGGTTTTGGCTGAACATATTGAACCATGTTGAACATGGTGTAACAAGGAGAAAACCAATAGATAAGTTACTTGGACTAGGGAGAATTGTATTAATTATCTAGTATTGTGAGAATCTTCCCAACAAGCAAAACACGGTGCATTTGTTCAGGGATACTTTTCCTGTTTGGTCTCAGTCAAAAATAACAACTATCTAAAGCAAAAATATTACAGCATAGACAGGAAAATGCCATTAATGGGCTTCTAATTTCCTTCTCTGGACTCTAGCTAAGGTCCATCCTTACCTTATACTCTACTCACCCTCGATTTGGAGCATTCCACTAAAGTGGAGAATTCCTGTAAACTGTTCTACTTTCTTTTTCACTTTTCCTTAACTCTACATGAAAACCAACACTTATTAATATTTTGAAATAAATATTTAAAGTGTCATAATGTCAAGTAACTTACTGAAAAGTGAAAGTATATAACTGTCAATTTCCTTATACCTTTAATTTAAGAATAAACTTAAAAGCTATCATGTTTGACTTTCAGTCACTCTGTTTTTCAGCAAGCAATGTCTGTAACATGCAAGACAGTGCTGCTGTTAATATTACCACAGCAACAAGCAAAAAAATGTGCTAGTTTTTTAAGAAGCGGAAGAAAAGAAAATGAAAGGCTTAAAAAAGTTGTATAGCACACATTCCACCACTTCATTTCAAAATATTCTATGGAAGGGACTATATTTGTATGAAAAATATTTTAGTGAAAAACATTTTAGTGAAAAACATTTTGGTGGAAAATATTTCCATAAGATAACATATTACACTAATAAAACAAACCTGAAGTTGAATCAAGATTACAAAAATTAGTGTTCCCCATATTATTCTGCATTTGCATAAATAAATTTAGGGAACACTGTTCATTTTCTAAACTCCTGAAAACTTCTGAGCCATAATCTGCTGCATGCTAAACCAGAGAAAGAAAAAGAAAAAAATATATTTAAAATTTATATTTACTGGCATTGTCTATTAAGTTGCAAGGGTTATTGATTTGGCATAAAAACAGAGAAAAACAATAAATATATATGACATAACAAAACAGTTGCATTGAGCAGACACACAGAATTAATAGGTCAATAGTATGGCTTTAAGGCCAAAAAGTCCTTTTCTGTTTGATGGTGATTTAACAGCACACACTTAGCACAGAAGGGACTTCCTTTGTGTTTTCTTTGTTTTGTGGTTTCCTTGTCTGAATGCAATGTGTAACAATTTCCACATGGTTCACTGAACTTTGAGTTAACAATGACATTGGAAGACCTAAACAGAGAAATGTTCTTCCTTCAGATCCAATGAGGATTACAGCAGAACCTCACCTGTGGTACTTTTGACCAATTATCAACAATTCTACCATGCTATGGAAGAGCTGCATTTGTTCAACTTCAAGCCAGACACTTAACAATAGCTTCAGGTTAAAGTTTCCTTAGTTATTAAAGAAATATGCAATTGAGAGAAAAGGAGTAGTAATTTGCTCTATTTGCTGAGTTCACTTTAGCCAGGCAGACTTGAATTCATATAACCATAGAATGGTTTGGGTTGGGAGGGACCTCGCAGATCATCTAGTTTCAATACCCCTGCATGGGCAGGGACACCTCCCACTAGAACAACAATTCTTAACCATTCATTTCCCCCCCCCCAGATCTATCTCCTACTTTTTTGTTTCAAAAAATGTTAACATTTGTTGATTTGTGAACTGATATTCTGTCAAGAGTTAAGATACTGCTAGTTTTTAACTAAAAAAGACACCACAGACTAATTGTGGGAAGGAATTTAAAAAAAAAAATCTATAATGAAAACTTATTGGGTTTATGCAGTAAAGAGCTTTTTTAAAGAGCTTTCAAAAAAAACAAACCAAACCAAAACAAAACAAAACAAGAAACAAAAAAACAAAACAACAACAACAACAAAAAAATGCCTAATATCCATACAATGAATATGGTTTTTTCCCAGGAGAGAAAAAAAAAATCATCAGAAAAAATAATAACAATAATGACACCAGTTTTTTTACCTACTTCAGCTCAGATTCCCCAAGGGTTACCAATGAAAAAGAACTGCACCCATACACTCTTGTAGCTCTCTTCAGAGCAAATCAACATCCTTCATTCTTCATTCTCTTGGTGAAAATCATCTGTTTTGGGCAGAAACATCTATGAAGGCAAGAAGGCAATAATTCTTTCTCTTACATCATGAGTCTTTCTCACATTCATTGATTCTGGTTATTTTTGCTGCACTCTTTATATTTTACATTTTGAGCCCCTTTTTGATACACATCTCATCTTGATCATGAAGACATCAACAAAGCCAAAGAATTTAAAAACAAAACAATAAAGAATGAAAATTAAATTAAATTAATTTTTAAATTAAATTTAAAAAATAATTATTTACAGGAGAAACCTGTACTTCTCTAGGCAAAAAGATGTATTATTACTAGTTGCAGTGACAGTGGTGTTATCTAGAATTTTATTAATACTCTGAATGGTTTTTTCCTTTTCTGAGACACACAGTTAAGGCAATATGATGTACCTCCAGGTACTATTCAAATTTACTGTTGAGAATTCTTATGATATTTACTTATGATGTGAATCTGCTTTATTCATTATGCTATTGATTTTGATAATCATGTGCTCAGAAAGCCATTTCCTGTAGTCATGACTCATTCCACTCATATCAGTGAAAATGTTCCATGTTTGCAAGTACATGGATGATATGGACAAAATCTACCTAGTAGTGTGCTCATGTGATCCACCCATTGAAATATGCACTCATAAATTTTAGAATTATTTTCTGTTATGATTTTGTCAGTTACAGTGCAGAACAAGTCTTCATAGGATACCTTGTCCAAATTCACACAGAATTTCCAATGGTGAGATAGAACTCCTATTTGTCCTCTTGTTATAAATCACATAATACATATCAAAAATAATGGTAGATCTGTGGTGGTCTATGTCATCAGTTGAGATAATAACACAATATAAGAATATGTTTTCCCCCATGGAAAAGCTATGCTGATGTTCCTGGTAAGACGTAATTGGTAGATAGCATATGAAGTCAACTTCTGAGCTTCATGTAGTGTGAAGAAGGTGGCATTCGTCATAGAGGAATTGTAGTATCCACTTCAATTTTCTATCTTGCATGTAAACTAGGATTTAGACAAGCCTTAGTAAAGGGAAACCAGATGGCAACGGATTAAGTTGCATGCATAATTCCAATAGCAGAACGCATTAAGATTTTAAATGAGAGTGAAAGAACAACATCCTCTAAATACCCCTTTAAAATTAAAACCTAAGTGAAATCTGTTACTATTTTTTTTATTTTATATCTTACCATTTGTAGGTATTCACTGTTGTCACGGTTTAACACTGGCCCGGCAATTAAACCGAATAACAGATTTTTCTATTAATCCCCCTCTCCTCCCTGGTAAGGAAAGGAGAGAGAATAAGGGAAAGAGACTTATGGGTGGAAACTAAACTACACAACTTTACTGAAACAGGAATGATAAATAGGAAAGTTTACTAAATATATACAAATATACAGGAAAAGTTGATACCACATTCCTCCTCCCTTCCCCCCAATAACTCTCACGTCACCACTGAGGCTGCAGGGCAGCCCTGGGAAAGTCCAGGCTGGACCTCTGTGGTCAGCAGCAGTCAGGAGCTGGAGGCAGGAACACACAGATTCAGGCTGGCATGGATCAGGACCACAGGCAGAGGAGCGAACAGAATCCTCCCAGGATGCCAAAGCACGCAGGGAACCAGTGAAGGAAGGGCAGGAAGAACAGGGAAGAAGGGGCAGGAAGGTGTTTGACCCTCATGATCCCTCAAATTTATACTGAGTATGACGTGTATGGGATGGAATACTCTGTTTGGTCAGTTCTGGCATCTATCTTGTCTGGCCCTCCCCAAAGGAGGGGTTCAGGTGGGACCTCTTTACTCCTTCTGGAGGGTAAAATGTTCCTCAGAGCTGAGCAGTGTCCTTGGGTCTGCATACCAGTGCCTGGCAGTAACTATAAACATCCAGTGTTATCAGTCCCAGAAGCAGACACTGTCTTAGGAACTTGCTGTTAATTTCAGCAAGTGCAACTACCTACAAGAGACTTAGCTGAAAGCAGAAGTACAAACCATAAAATCACCTTTATCCTGGCCCAAACCAGGACAACTGTGTTTATTTATAACATCGGGTTTTTTGGTTTGGTTTGTTCTTTTTAGAGTGAATATTTTACAAAGTAGTTAACATGATAAAGTTATCTTCTCATCTAAAAAATATGGTAGTGTGAGTTCCATTTATTTCATTATTCATCAACCCTTTTAGTTTTCTTCTAAATTAGAATGTGTATAATGTCATGCAGATTGTAAATAATATAACTCAAGTGTTTACTACAGTAGAAAGAGCATGCAGATGACTTCCAATATTAAAGACATGATAAACATTAAATATTTTCACCTCTGCTAATATTTTCTTTTTGTGTCTCTGTGTGTGTGTGTGTGCTTGAAAGAACCATAATAACAATTCCTATATCAGCCTGTCTTGAGAGGACCAAAAAAATGAAAGTTTTATCATAACATATCTGTATCGGTTCATGTTGCTAAACCAGGACAGGCCATGAATCTCTCTAGCACCAGACATATTAGTAACACTAAGGCTGAAACAAAACAAGATTCATACAAAGTTTTCTATGCTTTCTTTACAGCACACTCAGAATGGCTGTGGAAAGTGTACTTATGGAAAGTAAACCTTCAAGAGGTATTTCTCCTGAAAATAGTTAGTGAAAATAATAGCCCTTAAAGTTTTAATCAATTTTGCCAATACCCTGGAGGGGCCCATTTAAGGTTTAATATTTCTATAGGCCTGAGTGAAATACCCAGAAGTTGTGTATTATATGTAATTTCAAAACTTCAACTTCTCTCCATTTCTCTACTTCAATATTAACAAATAATTTTAAATTAAAAGAGTTTATTTTATATTTGCTTCAAATTAATTTATCTTATGAATTCTGTAATCAAATCAAGGGGAATGTGACAAGGTAACTTATGTCTTGTACTGTTTTTTCATGAGTCATCCTCCCTGTTTGGTTTTTTTCTCCCATGGGGAAGTTTGGACATAAGAGAAACCAAGAATAGAGATTTTTGGAATCAGTGGGAATCCGAAACACATTTTATAGTAAGAATTATTTTAGTCAAGTACTAAATAGTCTAATAATAATATTCAGACTAAACCAATGAAATTATGTATATGTATCAGATGTAATCTGATTTTTTTAGATATTTTCATTTATGCTGTCACCAAACTAGCAACGGCAGATGCAGTAGATCTACACAAGATGCTGAATATCCCTGATCACATATTTAGCTGGTTCTTGAGATTAAAGAGTTTTCATGTAATTACCCATCAGTGATCCATGGCATTGAGTTGCCTTAAGGTTCTTTTTACCTTACATCTTACAAACTCCTTTTAAAATTTAGCCAAATACTGCCATGACATCATTTTAAAGTGAAAAACATTAACGACTGTACAATATTCTGTTTTATTCATACGTATGTAGGTTCTTCTTCCAACATCCTTTTCCTGATGTTTTTGAGAAAGAAAAAGGGATTGAAAAAAGTCTCAGGCTTTAATTTCTTTGATTAAGGACAGTCTTACCTTACAACCGAGTTCAGTAAAGCATTGGATACAGTATGGAGTTGTTTAAAAATTGGCTTGTTCTGAAGTTGTGATGTCATCCACAGGTGACATCTATAAAATACTTTTTCTATAAAGTACTTTTCTGCATACTTAATGGAGCAATATTTCAGGCTAACACCCATAATTTGTTATGCAAGGGACTGTATGATTAATAGAATGTAATCATCCCTAATTTTTTCCTTTTCTGTCATGCTCAGAGATATTGTGTTTGCTCTGAACTGCTTCAAAAGTCCCAATAGTTTTGTGGGGTTTTTTTCCTGTCAAAGAGATTTAGTGCTAAACATTTCAAAACTAAACCTATATATGTTTGCATATAAGCAAAGATTATTCAAAAGTATGAACTCTAATGAAGCCCATACCAGTGGTCCCTGATGAATGCTAGATGCAGAACTTCTTCCAGAAAGGTACCCACTTTTGCTTATACTTAAGACATTCATAATTTCTACAACTATGTTAGCTGGTATGATTTCCAATTTCAACTCACAATTCAGTCCATAATTTTTCATTTATTAAATGTTAATTGGACAGCTAAAGATTTAGCATGTCTGTCCTTTTAGTCCTCTTTTAATATACAGAGTCCCCACATGACAGAACTCAGTCACATTACAGAAAATGCATTTCTGTTCACAGATTAAATACAGTCAAACTAGGAATCTGTTTCTATCTTATGTGTTTTCCAGGAGACTGTGTTTCTAATTTGTTTCACTACCCCACATATTTTGGCTAACTTGTGCTTTCTGTGTGGAAATAGCATATAAACTAATACAAATCAGGCAAATGTAGAGATCTGAATGAGGCTCCATTAAGATTTTACTGACAACTAAGGCAAAGTATGAAGCAGAACTTCTGAGGCCATGAAAATTCAAAGAAAGCAAAACCAGAGATATAACAATCTGAAATCTCCAGGACTGAAATATTCAATGAGTATTTATTTGGTTGCTAACAGGAAAACTTCTCTTTCTCCAGTCACGTTAAAGTTTCACACTAAACTCTTTTTATCTTTGTGAATAAATCAGCATCTTTCACAGTTTTTCCTGTTTTCTAGACAAGTTAAATGGGTTTTACATTAGGATTTTTATGTACAAAATACTTCTTCATTAGAAAGTATTCTCCTGCTATTTCTGTGTTTGTTATTTGTTTTCAGTTATTTTTAAACAGGGTTATTTGTTACAGCCTTTTTTTATATATATATTTTATCAATAAAAATATTTTTACACCTCAGGTGTGACAGAGTAGTAATGATTACCAGATTTGTCTTTTACTGATGTATTTCAGATATTTTGTAACTAAAAATGCAGCTCTATATAGATTAATAGTACTGTATCCACCAGTTCTGTAGGATATAACACTAAAGATGTTCTCAGGACTGCTCCATTGTGTTTCTACAATAGTTTCTGGTTATCTGAAGCTGTATATTGTTGAAAATGTCTGTGCTCATGGGAGTAAGTGAAGTCATGACAGTTTATAGTAGCTGAGAATTTGGCAGGATCACCATCCATCAGTTTTATGCAACTCTGTCTTAGTGATATATATGTTGTCAGAAATTAGTACACCCTACAATGTCTTTGCAGAATTTGCAGTTTCTGTGTCACAGGGATTAAAACCAGAAATTTCAGAGGTCCATGGCCTAACACGTCTGACTAAGAGGCTGTACAACACAAGTTTCTGAGCTTAATTTGCAGCTTTCAAGGCTAAGACCTTCCCAAGGTATAATGGTCAGCTGATAGTGACTGCAAAAGCATGTCCAGCTGAGAATATGGGAGTTCATTTGCCAGTTTGGATGTCTGATAAGCAATGCATCCCTTAACAGAGCAAAATTTCCATTCCTTGTATCATAATCCATGGAGAATTATTAAGATTGATTCATATTTCTGACTACAAATATTTAGTTTGCAACAGTTAGCAAGTAAATCAGGCAAGAAAAATCATTGTACTTCCGGAGTTCTGGAATAAATATAGTGTCAAAGATGGCTCCCAGTTGGGTTGAGACTGGGCCAAGCGTTCAAATTAATACCAAGAACACATCCTCATTTCTCATTTAATGGAAATGGTCCTGGTTTTATTTCACCACTAAGCCTTCCTCAAGCTCTAATTGCTTCCTGCACTTCTAAGAGTTCTCTCTTCCTTTATTTCTTCTCTTCTTTAATCCCTATTATCAATTTTCTGTGCCACCTTAATGTTTCTTCCTATGTTTCAGTCAATATGACACATTTCTAAAAATTTTATTCACCTTGAACTCTCTGGGTATCACAGTATTGCTTTGCTAACTGTAGCTCCTCACTGTGGGGTCCCTAATATATTTGAAGTCTGTTAGAATGAAGGACATACTCAGTCTTTCTCTCTCTGCTATTACATGGTATTGTATGTGCTAATACATCTAATGTAAGGTGGCATTATGATAAAATATAAAATAGAAATCCAGATTTCAAGCTAATGATAGCTTTGGTTCAGATAAATGTGAGTAAAACAGAAATGGATAAAGGGGAAAACACAATTTAAATTTCAAGGTACTGAGCAGTTCAAACAACTAATAATTATTGAATTGGGAAGAAATACCATTTGCAACAGTTTAGAAGAGGTAAGATAAAAAAAGACCATTACAAATACTTTTGGGTTTATGTCTAGCCAAGCAGAGGTAGATAATAATGTGATTACTCTGGTAATGGTATGAACTAGATACATTATGGGAAACAATAATACTCCCTACTGAAGGCAGTCAATCCAGTTATTGATTTTTCTTAATGGTAAAAGCACTGCTTCAGAAGCAAAGAGATATATTCTCCCTCCCTCATGATCCCCATCTCCACAGTCCCCTTGATGCAGAGTAGTAGACAGAGATAATGGAGTAATGTATATCTAATCTGAGCCCTACTGGGACAGGCTAATGTTTCAGATAAAAGTTTCTTGGGTCACCGATGCTATGAAAGTAAAATGTATGAAAAACAAAACCAAAAAGAAATCTAACTCAATTTTTTTGCTTGAAACATTGGTTAATTTTATTTTGTTTCATTTATCTTGCTTCACTCCAGTTTCAAAGGACCGTCTATAACCATAAGCTTCTTGTAGTAACTTCATCTGATTGCAGAGCTAGCTAAGCCTCTTTGGTGGGCTAGTCCAAAGTCCTTGCACTTCTCATCTCCACTCCTTCAAGTTACATTTAATATGGATAGATTTTTAACAAATTTTCAAAATACAGATTCATCAAAGCTGCATCTTTCGTGTTGCCATACTGTTTTCAGCAGTGAGAAAGATGTTTGATAAGCAGAATGAAATCAAGCCCTACAGGAAACTAAAATTTTGGTCTTTAGTATTTTTCCCACCACAAGAATAAAGGCTCCGAATAGGTAAAGAAAGAGAATAGGATCAAGTCAAAAGTCACTTGAATGATTGATCTGACACATCAGTAAAATCAAAGTATTTGTAACAACCTTTTTTATCATGGCTGATTTTCATTCCTACTCTCTTCAAGCTTCATTTTCTGAGTGCAAAGAGAACAAAAGAACTCTATATCATGCTGTTATCCCTTGAGTAGATTAAATTAAACCTTTCACAGATGTCTGGAAATGTACAAGATGGCAGAGCTCTGCTCAACTAGAGAGAGAGAGACAGCCATTCAGTATCCTCTACTATCACCAATAGAGATACCTTTGCAATAAGTGCATAATTGATGTATTTTTCACATGAAGAAATAAACCAGGACAAATAAAAATTAAACTTAATAAATGTCAAGTCTTAGTGTAGCAATGTTAATAAATAGTTCAAGATACTCTTTTATACAAATAGATAGTTTGATATTCAAAATCATGGGTTTGGGACAGAACAAATTATTATTTCTGCATTAAAAATTATAATTGTATTCAGAATAATTTATTTAAAATATCTAGTTTTGATACTAGCCTCTCAAGAACCGAAAACAAGCAAGTAAACAAAGAAACCAGTTCAGAATCAATATATACAGTATACGATTCATGTGTTCCGAACTTATTATGTAAATTTAGGTATCTATCATCCATATTTTGGAATATAATTAACCTCACAAAATCTGGGTCTTCACAGCTTCTGTTGAATTCTGTTGAAAATACTCTGCTGAAAAGCCTTTTCTCTGTGCTAAACCTAAGCAGTCAGTCAAATTTCCCTATTACTGTCTGGGTCTTTTGAATACACTTTTAAAAACATCTTTTTCTGAATTCCTATCTGAAGGTATGGCAGTGATTTTATAAATCATTCACACTGTCCTTAAGTCAAATAAAGATACTCCTTCAGGTTATATCTCTGAACCAATGTGTGGGACCTTGACAAAGAACATGATCTGCTCTTTTTGTGCTTCTGAAGTCTGCTGTGGCTCTCACTGCAATGAGAAAAGTGAGTGCATGTGGAAGTAGCAGAACACACAGAGATCCCAGTCCAGCTTGGACTGAACCTCATTAAAAGGAAAACAGCAATAGGAACTGCCCTCATCTGGGAGGAATGTCAGAATCAGTCAGTAACTGACTGGAGGAGGAAAGTTCTAGCAATGCAAGAAACAGGGAGCAGGAAAAAAAGGTTGCAAACCTGAATAACAGTTCAAGAAGTGAGTAGTGAAAAGAGAAGCAGAGAAGCAGGAGTCACAAGAGGGAAGGGAAAGGAACAATAACTGGCAACAAAAAATTTAGTCACATGGACTGCAGTTAAAAGGAGTTGTAGTTCTGTGTGGAAAAATACTGCCTACATAATAGCAGGAAAGGTGGCCATAAAGCACCATATTTTGCCTATTTTCCCCTATCACTTTAGCTCATATCTTAATTTTTAAAAAAATACTATAATTATCAGCCTGCAGGTGAAATAGATCTATGATTCAGAAATTACGCTGCTTCTGTCACTAGAAAAAAAAAAAAGAGACACTGTGGTAATGTGGAGAACTCTTCTTTCAGTAGAGTTTAGCTCCTAGAACTTTTAGAATGATACAGCAAACTAGATCATTTAAAAAGTGTAATTTATATCTCCTCCCTATGAGAAGTATGCAACAAAACAACTCAAGCAAAATCCCACCACCAAACAACAGCAAAAAGGCCTTGAATGATGTCCAGCATCTCAGGTTGGCAACCCAGTGGGTGTCTCAGCTTTAGCCTCTGAAGAAATCAAAGAGGAAGGAAATTAGTGTTTTGCTAAGACCAACAAGATGACATGTTTCTGCTTCCATTCTGAAATCATTGTAAAGTCTGGTATAGATTTGGAGCCTTTTCAAATATTTTAATAGCATTCATTTTTGCACTAACTCCAACCACTAAGTTTGGCAATTAACACTTCTGCAAATCAGCTCCAGTATACAGCTGTAGAACCCGAAAGATTATTTGCTTGGGACTTGAAAATAATGAGTGATTTCTTTTCGTGATCATTTATTCTGATCAAATTTCTCTGTTCCTATGTCAATAACAAAAATCAGATGATCTAAATGCTGATACTTGCACACTTCAGATGACTAGCCATTTATTCCCTGCTTATTTCCAATATGTAACATGGACACATGAAAAGAATATTATTTTTAGAATGCAGTCTATTAATGCCAAAATCAATTAGGTCACTCCTCAGACAGGCACACATTCTAAAATAACTCTAATTTTGTGTTTTCTTGTACAATTATTGTATAAAGAAAACTACAGCGTCAGCAGTGTGCTTCCAGCTATCATTTTACATATTGCTGTAATATAGATTCAGTGTCATTTCGCTGTCATTAAAATGAAAAGATAGGGCATTTCCATTTTGCTGGGAACAAGTGGAAAAATATTGGGGGAGGGGAAAAAAAAAAAAGAAAAACTTTTTTTTTTCTTTATTTTTATGATTAGCCTAAAAATGTAAACATTTTGAGAGGTTAAGCTAGTAAAGCAATGATACCTAAATGAAGAAAGTGTTAGGTTATAAGCTGGGAGAGTGGTAAAGAGACCTAAAAATAAATAATTATTTAATAATTGAAATATCTTCTTGTATCTTTTTCATTCATCTTTACTTAGAACCTTCCCAGATTCAAAAGGTACCTGATTAGTTCTCCAGTTTAGAAATGGGTCATTCTTCAAAGATGAAATTCTGTCCTTATTCAGTGCTTGCATCTCCCACATACGCAGCAAGACACTGAATAGAGATGTTCAGCACAAGAACATTTTAATCATTTCATGGTTTTAAGATCTGGAAATACCCGTAAATCTCGTATTTGGAATTTTCTTCCACCCATCCCTGAACATTTGGCCTATGAACAAAAGCTGATATTTTTCTTTTGCAATATGTGTTAGAAATGTCTGTGTTGATGTTTGTTGTCCTGCAAATGATATTTGCAGAATGAAAGAAAATCCTTAGCTGGGTTTTGAAATTTCTTTATATATTCATAATAAACTACACGATGGTGATGCCCACCAACCTTCATTAAAATCACGTTGTGGCAATCTTCAGTTCCTGAGCTTCAGCAGGTAATGCAGCTATATAAATAGATTCCATATGGTTTGAAAGCATGTAAAAAGATAAAAGCATTATTCACTCACAACCATATGCTTAATTCATAAATGAAATCATATTCATTGATAAACATTGACAAAATCAACAAAAACACATACATTTATATATCCCTGTGTATAGGAATACATTATAGATTATAGCTGGATTTCCTAGGTTAACATGTTTTTTTTTTTAATCATCAGCTTCCATTAGACTAATCTAAACCAAATCTACCTTTTTTTTCTGTTTTAATATCAGTGATTTTGTCAGCAGACATATCTGCAAAAAATATGGAAATCAAATGGGGTAGAAAGATGAAAAATCTAGCCATCCACAGTAAAAATAAAGCTATCACCCACATACTTACTAATCCTATACAAGTAAAAAAGTTCTGAATTAACTTTGTTAGATGTACAATATTTATTTTGTTAAGTAATGATGTCTTGACAAAAGCAAAAATTTCAGGAAAAAAAAAAGTTCAAGTGATTTGTGCCTGCTGCTGTACATTAAAAAAAATGGTGAGTTACAGCTAGAATAGCAGCATTTTCTTGGACTTTACCAGCCTTTCTTTTTCATCTTTACATCACATGCTACTTAGAAGAGAAAGTCTTAATGTGTAAATGACAAATCTTAATATCTTTTATAACACATTGCTTTGTTGCTTTTGTTCTGTGCATATTTACTATCCACCCATGTACATCCTAATATGTAGATATTAGGAAGAAATTATTTCCTGTGAGGGTAGAAGAGGTTACCTAGAGGAATTGTGGATGTCCTCTCCCTAGAAATGTTCAGGCACAGGTTGCATGGGGACTTGAGCAACCTGGTCTGGTGGGAGGTGGCCTTGACCACGGATGGGAGTTGGAACCAGTTGATCTTTAAGCTCTTTTCCAACCCAAACTGCTTTAGGATTCTATTATCCTGTCCACCCTGACAGAAACTGTTGTATGGTGTGGAGAATGGGACCACTACATATGGTCACTTACATCTTTGTGGTGTGGCTATAAAACAAAGTGAGATTATAGTACTTTGAGTTTTCTAGCACTAATTTTTCCCACCAAGTGTGGCAGCGTGTGGAGAAACAGGGAGGCAGGAGGAACCAGTCTCAGCTGCAGAAATGCTCCATGGGGCCCTTCTGCCCCTGCCATTGAGAAGCGGAGCTGAAACGCATTCTTGTGTCTCTGGGAAACAGCTCCCTTTCCTTCTCCTTGTGCTGAGAGTTAAGGAGACGATCCATCAACCGCGGAGATACTTTTTTAAGTGACAGTCGGAGGCTGCTGTGCACTTGCAGCCTAGCGCAGCACCGTTCGGTGGCAGAAACGCAGCACTGCAGTCTAATGAGAAGCTTCAAAATCTGTTTCATGGGGAAAAACCTCAGCTTGGAAAAGAGAACAGAAAACCTGAGTACATTTGAGAACTCTAAAGCTGAATTGTTTTAGTGATAAAACCCCACCAGTTTCCTACTTGATAAAATTGGAATTTTATTTGTGATTTCAGTACTAAAAAGTGGATGTGGGGATATGCTCTAAAAATGCTGAAATTAAAAAGGGTTCCAACCGTGTTAAATGCTTCTCGAGGAATCCATTCAGCTAATACATTATCCCATGTATATGTGAGATTCATTTCAATTAAATTTTGGCGACAGAAGCTCTTTAAGATTGTATTTTAATAGCCCTTTAGCTAAAAAATCTATACTAGGGTTGCTATTACTGTGGTAAAAATAATAGTTTAAAACAGAAAAAAATAAACCAAACCACATTTAAAAATACTATATGCAGCACTAAGAAAGCAACTCAAATGAAATGTTACATGCTTTCTTCTAATTGGTAAGCAGTACAGTTTAATAAAGGGAAAATTGTGTACACATAAACAAGTGGTTTCTTGTGGCTGCTACCTTTTCACGATTGTTCACAACCTGAAAATTTTCATACAGATCCCACTTCTTGTCTTTAGCCACAAAACTCTGATTTATTCAGGCAGATCTTGAGAGACATTCATTAAATTTATATTAGAGTGGAGTTCAGGTCTGGCATTGAAAAATGCTTCTCATTGTCCCATGGTGTCCATATTCATGTGAGCAAAACACATAAAACCCTGAAACATTTTTTTTTGCATTCCGCACATCAGTAAAGGATGACAAAAAGAGCCAATGTCCATGGAAAAGAGCAGTGTCCATGGAAAATACCTATAAAAATTTGCATACATATCCACAAAGGTGTGATAAGAAAATATCAGCAAAATATTGATGGAAGAAGAGATGATTTCCCCATAAGAAGACAAGGTAAACATTTAAAGGAACAAAATTATGTCTGCAGGTTAAGAGCAGATCTGCTGGCAGCACTTAAGTAAATTTAATTGGAAGTGGCTAATAATTCCCAAGTGTAGAAATGCTAGACTACTTGTAATAACAGAAATTATATTCCACTTTGATGATCTGATTCTTGAAATGTATAGCAGAAGTACAGAAAACAATAAAGGGCAGAAGCCAACTCCAGGCAGACAGCCAGCTGACAAGTCACAGGCTTCTGATAGTTTTTAGCACATTCCCTAAATTTGAAAAGACCAGCACATACATGCAGTTCTGAAAAGCTCTCTATGCTACAAATCTGAATTTGAGATTAAGTATGACATATGAATATATAGGACTGCTGTGGATGTGCCAGGGTTAGCATAAATGAATTTCTTGTATGGTTTAGAGAACAAAACCAGCATGACATGCAATTTGACTCATCCAGTGGTATTCAAAGGACAATAATGAGCAGGATTTTACAGATCTGTTTCTGTGTTTTCTCCTTTTCTTTGCTAGATTTATTCTGCATTTGCTTTGTGATTCTGAGCAATAATCCCTAAAGCTTTCATAATCAAGTTAAATGAGCTTACATATTGGTCTTCAGCATGAATGACAAAAAAAGAAGAAACATCACAAGAGGACTACCTTTATACCTCATGCTCCTTTAAAAAAGTATAAGGTTTTCAGGAAGTTTCACAGTGTAACATGGTCCGTCTTTGTTCCACTTTATTACTTTGAGTCTTTTCTATGACATTATTTTCTACTGATGCTTTCACAGAAAAAATAAAATTTTATGGGTTGGAAAGGACCTTTAAATGTCAACCCCTGACCTGCAATGAGCAGGAACATCTCCAATTATATCACTTTACTGCAATGCTTTTCCTTGACACTTTCTCCAAGACACATATTCGTGAAACTACTGTTTTCATTTGTCTAATCTTTTAAATACCTTCTATCATTGACTTTTCTGTATTTAAGTGTTTGGCTTGATAATTAGGAATGCTGAATAAATACTGAAGCTAAAAACTACACAGTGTGTGTAGAACATTGCAAACATAGTATCTTTGAGTAAGAAAACAGAAAGAAAAGGAAGTAAGAGGAATCCTCCAATGTAATGTTAATGTTACAAAAAAGACTAGGTCACATTTTGGAAGAATGGGAGATGATTAAAGCTGGGGGAAATATTTTTAATAGTTTACCAGAGTAGGCAGGCTTAAGAATCTTCTAGAAAATGAAAACAGGGTGACTTCAATCAAGATGGACTTTAAAAAAAAAAAAAAAAAAAAAAAAAAAAAAAAAAAAAGGCAATGTCTTGTACTGTAAATGGATCAGCGGGGCTTGAGCCAGGTCACTAGTAAAATTCTGTAGTGGTTTGCTATAGCAGTAATGTTATTTTCATTAATAATAATTTCATTAATCATTGTTGAACAAAAAGTAAGGTCACTGAATTACGAGCTGAATTAAAAATCTTGGAGGCACTGTAAATATAGGGAAGGAGCAGAGTGCAGTACAGAAAAGTGCAAAAAGGAGACTTGGGATGGATACAAATATCTGTTTTCTGTCTTCCTTCTGACTGAGGGAGAAAAAGCAGTGAACCAAGCGGTCATGACTTGAAAGTGTAGAAATCATGGAATCACAGACTGGAAAAATAAATTAAAAAAAAAAATTGAAAATTAAATGAAAAATGGAACACAAATGAAAAAAGTAAGAAGAAAATTAAAATTAAAAGTTTTCACCACATGCAGGCTAATGTCTGCTGCTAATAAAGAACAACTACAAATAAGCAAATTAATTTCTATATTTTGTAAGTTATCTCCAGTAAATTATAAAAAGGAGCAAGTGCCTGTACAAAATACAAGTTAAATCTCTTTTTTGACTACTCGTAACTAAAAAAAAGAGGGGTGCAGAGTAGAAGAAGGACAAAAAAGACAACCAGGAGAGGCACTTGTCAAGGAAATGGGCATTAAAGAGTGTTGTTCATTTAGCCTAGAAATATCAAAGAAGGAAAGGGTTTACTGCCAATGAGCACCTAAAATGAAGAACAAAATAATACAATAAACAAAACTCCTGGTTTACTTACAGATATGGACAGCATAGTTACGGTAAAACTCAGACAGAATTAAAACATTTTGTGACTTTCAGGTATTATAACACCCTACAAAATCTGTTCCAGCATGTGGCCATTTTTGGGAAGGGTGTGTGTGTGAAGCTGTACAAGAGAGGAAACAGAAGGAAGGGGGAAAAACTTTCAAGGTGTACAAAAAGAGGTCGTTCAGTAATAGTGCAGGGTTGGACTTACTACTCCAAAATATTTCCTGTTCCTTCTTTTCTGCTTTTATGAGTTCCTAATTAGTCTTCATAACTTGTCTGTCACGTAGATACACTGTTTTCTTCTTTTTCAGTAGAAACAGAAATACAGACAGATGATTTTGCATTATTCCTCACTGAAATACTCTATTATGTCCTTTACCAAGGAGGTACAGTTTTGTTTTCTATCAAGATATATTCACTAGACACTGCAACAATTGCATGCAGGGCCTACTCACGTGTTTTAGCTTGTTCAGAGTATAAAGAGGAAAGGAAGAAAAAGGAAATCAAGAAATAGCTTAATATGTTCATCATTCATCATTCAGCTGATCATTTAGACAAAAAAAAATATCTAACACCTTTATTGTACTACTTCCATCCATTTCTTTTTTTTCTTGTGTGCAATAAACTAAATCCTGACTAATAGCTCCTTTCATTAGCTGCTAAAATTGTCAAAAAAACACTCTCAGGTAAAAAGGTATAAGTTTCTGTAGATACATTAACACTTAGGGCATAGGAATGAAATTTCACACCTCTGAGTTTTTCCACAATCGCCTACATTTGCCCACTAGATGCAAGCAGATATTAAAAAGAAAAAAAACAAACAAAAAACAAAAACCAAACAAACACTTTTGACAAGAGAGCAGACAACAGACTATAAACTGTCTTTACAAAGGGTATGATGTTGAATGGGTCACTTGCTGTATTATTCCTACCAGTATAATTTAGGCATAATGCACTTGATTCTGGAAATGCTGGGTAGTGCTGGCAAGGTTGACCCAACTTCTCATCTTCATACAGGGGGATTAGTTAGTCATACAGTTAGGGAAACTTTTTACAGATCCATGACATTCTAAATAAACTTAAATATAAAAAAAAAAAAAGATGTCAGCCTTAAAATGTTAAATTGAAACTCAAATTGTTACTTTAGTGTTTTGTTTGTTTTTTAATTTGTTTGGGGGAGTTTTTTGGTTGTTTTTTGTGGGTTTGGTTTTTGGGTTTTTTTTATGTACAGGGCTGTTTAAGTCCCTCTAGGCACAGGTGGGCTGAATTCCAAATTTCTCTTTGTAGGAGTAAATTAACAAATAAGCACCCCTACAAATAGATGTGAACTCTAGAGGTAGGAATCTAAGAATAAAACCTAATTTTGCACAGAATCCCTTCCTGCAAATTTATCAGCCCTAGAGCTCTCACACCTTACAGCAAAAAATTTAACTGGAATTATACTAAAGTGTCTAAGGAAATTGTAGACATTATGTCTGATTTGCACCAAGTTGTTTTAAGTCAAACTACTAAGAGATCTTAAAGAAAGCACAAGAATGAAACCTTCAAAATTGCTTGATTTAACACTTGGGTATTTTTCATTACTGTCTTGGAATATACTAGAAGTGTGTTGTCTTTCCAGCATCTGTTTCTTTGATTAATTTCTGGACTCAGTGGTGCTGCCTTGACTCCCTCACTGTGAATATGAACAGTTTGGAGTCTGTGGTCTGTTCTACTGTCAACTCTTTGAGTATTAACATGTAGTATTGCTCTTAGAACTGCAAGGTGCTACCTGAGTAAGTCTCTGTGTCACTGGAAAGAGAACCCAAAGCATTGTGCGGTTGAACACACAAGAGGATTGCATCTAAATAGGCGTGACAAATGCTCACTCTTTTTGTTTTATTTTGTCTTGGACTGAGCTAACAACTGAAAGAAAGAGTATTTTGACAGACAGAGAAGAGCCTTATCTATATCTCTGACAGTTTTCTATAGTTTTCTAGAGAGGAACAGGAAATGTTCTTTGCTCCATTAAGAAACTTCATACTTTCTGTCTATATGCTCTAGTTTGGTTGTGGAGTTTTTTAGTTTAACTTAGATCTCACAACTCCTATATTTCAATTTTCAAGCAAAAAAATTTGAAATGAGTGGCCGCAAAAATCTTAAATTTTAATCATAAATGTCAATAAGTACTAGTGCCCATAACACACATAGTCTGGAACTACACAGACCACTCACCCCCCCACCAAGAGTGGGTTTGGCCCTTTTTTTCCAAGACTCACTGTTACGGTCTGATGTAACATTAAAATTTATTGTTGTTTTGGCTCCACAAAACAAAGTCCAACTGTAGAAGTGTTGGGTGCAAGCAGACTTTTATTTGACAGTTGGCACAAAGCAGAACTATAGAGCCAGGCAAAAGAGGGAGAGAGGAAAAGAAGATATAAGAGAGAAAGGAAAAAAAATGGAGAAAAAGGGTAAGAAAGGAGGAAGAAAGAATGAGAGAGAGAGAGTCACCACCAGGGGTCCAGCTGTCCAGCGAGTTTCTTCAAGATGGCGCTGATCCTGGACAGGGTCTGATGCCAAACGGCAGTGGGTCAAGACACCAAAAGAGCCACAGCATGGACAGCCATATATACCCCTGAGTTCCTTTTGTTGCCAAGGGGCAGCTGTCAGTCAGCTGCCACAGAAGCCAGGGTCATTGGCTGCCTGGAGGGAGGCCTCCCAGCACACAGGTCTTCTCTCTTCTACCTTGGCCAGGGTAATCATGCCTGGAGGGACGTCCCAGCACCTGCTTAGTTCTGGCCAGGCCAGGTCCTCCACCCTAGCCAGTGCTATTAACTTTAAAATTGTTCTTTTGAGATAATTTCAGAGCCGATGCATGTATTCAGACTCACAGCTAATATTCAAAAACATCAGACACTTGGCGTCTTACGAACAGTGAGAAATAGGAATAAATAATTTTATTAGGTTTATACACGTGACACGTAATTTTACGTTATTGTCTAAGTCCACTGTCATGGTTTTAGACAGTAAATAGAAAGTGACAGATGGTCTCTGTTATTCCCCACTACCCTCCAAGAGGAAGATGAAGAAGGAATTAAGGGAGAAAGACTTTAAGGTTGGATGAAAAAACTTGGGTAGGTTTAATGAGGTAGTAATAGTGAATTACAAACGTATATACAAATATGTAAATATAGAGCTTTCTCTCTTCAGTTGGTTATTATTTCCCAACCAGAAATGTCCCACATTGAACTGGGCAGCAGATGGGGGTGCCCAAGTCCAAGGTCTCAGTGAGAGTCTTACAGCAACCAAACCAGTCCTGCTGTGGAAGACAGGAGACCTGTCTTGGTGGATGATGTTAGCAGGAGGAGGAGGTGGAGGTGCAGCAGCAGCAGCAGCAGCAGCAGCAGCAGCAGCAGCAGCAGCAGCAGCAGCAGCAGCAGCAGCAGCAGCAGCAGCAGCAGCAGACAGAGCTTAACCCAACAATCACCACCCAGAGAAGCCACCAGAGAGCTCTCTTGGGAGCTATTTTATGCTGAGCTCCAGGGAAAGGAATACTGTGATTGGACCATCTGGGTCACCTGGGTCATCCTCTCCTCCCCATAGGCTCAGCTAAAAATAGCTCCCCACTGTAAATGCCCCAGCAATAAGATGGCAGTTGTTGGTGTTGTCCCAGGAAGGTTTTTTTTTCTACCCTGGTCCTCTCAAAGCAGGACATCCACCTTTAAAATGCTAAATTTAAAATACATGGCTCCTCAGATGTCAAAAATTTAGCAAAAAGCAATTGAAAAATATATGCAGCTGGAGAGAAAGAGGTGACATTTCCTTAAAAGACAAACCAGCCGTGACATTTTTTGTTGTTATTACTTTTATTGTCACATTTCCTCTCTCCTTTAATTCATCCCTGAAGACACTACAACAGCTGCCTTAGAAGCAAGCTGCTGGGAAAAGCAGTCTAAACCAACCTAGTATTTAATTCCTATCCTTAGTTATGAATCAGTGAACAGGCACAACATGGTGCTTTGCCATACAGTTTTTGCCTTCCTGATTGAATTTCCCCTTTGTAGTAATTGCTTTTAGCACCAAGAACACTGAGTTCCAGAGAACAGTCCCACCAAGAGGCGAAGTCCCCAGCTGAGACATGAACTTGTGGCACTTGAGTGCAGGGAGAGAAGTGTGTTGAAGCAGTGGCAGATCTTTGTCTCACTAAAATAAGAGCTGAAGCTCTTCTCTAATTAACTCAGTGCTGGCTGGCTCACTGCATTTGTCCTCAACAGAAGGGGATGTTGTATACAAGCTTGAAAAATGAAAAGCCTTTTCTTCACATAGAGAAACTATCCTCCTCCAGGGGTTTGGGTGGCTGCCCACACATTGCTCTCTGACTGCCTGTCCTCTGCCAGACCTCTACCTGCCTGCTGCCTGCATGCTGCCAGCTCATTGCCAGATGGCTGTCCCCACCCTACCCATTCCCTGTCTTCTGCCTGGCCACATGCTATCCATGTGCTGCCCACATGCTGCCCGCACCCTTCCTGCACCCTGCTCACTCCCTATCCACTCTCTGCCTGCATGCTGCACACAATCTGCCTTACTTGCCACTGGCCTTCAGCATCCTGCCTCCTTCCCTTTTGACTTTATGGGGTTTTTTGGTTATGTTACCCTGAAATGCAGAATTTTATGGAGTGTTCCGTCCATGAGCTGCCAGTGCAGGAGCTGAGAACCAGAGGGTGCAGCCTGGTTCAGGCACCATGACAGGAAAACGAGAGTTTTATTTTCTCTGAGGCCTCTTTTAGGAAATAAGCTCTTCTGTGCATTGCTGCATAGAGATTCACGTCAACAAAACAGGCTTGCTTGCTGAGATGATTAAAAAAAAACCCAGCCAACCTACACTAAATTTTCCCTAGTTAATCAGGCTATATTAGGCCAATAATGTGAAATGCAGAGGGAACTTGCTATCAAATGCTTTCTCTTTTTTCTACTATATGTACATAGAATACAGAGAATACAAAGAATACAGGTCTAATTCTAGATGTGAAAGAAGATTTTTTTCAAATATATTACAAGGACTGCATCAGCATTGCTGAATTGTACCAATCCAATAGGAGTTGTGTTTCAACTACTCTACTTCCAGGTGTGCTACCACTACCTTTCAGAGGAGATGGAACAGAGTCACCAAAACAATATTCACTTTTCCGTTTTAAGGTTCAATTATTAGAAAAATGAGACTAATTCCATATAAAGATACCTCACTTCCTCCCCAAAAACACAGATACAAAACTGTTCAAAATTGTAACACTGAAAAAAGGAAAATAGCAACTTTTTTGGAAATTATTACATCAGTGCCTTATGAAGTCCGTTTTCCTGTCACTTAATTATCTCTCATTTTGTTGGTCTTTTCTCACAAATTCTGCTACAAAAATATATTTTTTCTTTTTCTTGTCCTGGTATCCGTTTAAACATTTCTTTTCTAGGAACGTTATTGAGCCTATTATTTATTTATTTATTTGCAGGTTTTGTATTCCAAAATAATGGAAGGACACCAACTGTATAGGTAAATAAATGAAAAATAAATGCAGTCTGAAATATTTGTCAAAGAGCCAACATTTGGCCACTCAGTTATCACTTGGTGAAAACTAAGACTTTGCACTTATTGCATATTTTAATTTTAAGAACTCCATGCATCAAATACAGGAACGACAGCAATAGATAGTATCCTTGTACACATTTTCCCTTCCAGAGCAAATATTTTCCTTTACAAGCATTTTATGACCTTTTAAATAAATGTTCCAGAATTAGTTTAATTTGCAGTATGACTTTGACATTTTTCCAGGCAGCATTGCCAGAGTTTGCTGCATTCCAGTTTGGGAATTAATCTTTTAAAAGCAGAAGATTTGCACTTCAGTCCAGACAATTTTCCACTGCCACCATGGTCAGCTAAAGCTAGATATATGAAGTTAATTAAAGTTCTTAGGAGGCAGGGGAGTGTCTGAGATGAACAGCCTCAGACAAAAGTGCCTTCTTTTGTGTACAATTACTTGATTTTTTTCACTTGCTTTGTCATGTGTATATCAATATAGGAAGTCTTGCAATATCACATGTTCAAGATCAGCTTGGATATGAGGCATCAGCTCTCAGCATCTTACTACTTAAGATAAAAACATGTCAATGTTAAATTAATGAATTGCTGAAGGTGAAAGAAGAAGTTCTTGCTCAAACAAGAAACATGCCTCACAGGGGTCCTCAGTGCCTGTCAGATGAAACGTGTGCTTGCTGTTAAAAAAAGGCGCTTTGTAATTGGAAGAAGCTTCCTGCTAAGTCTGAAGGTATATTTCCAGTTTTGTATTTATGGGAGCTGAAACAAATTGTCTTATTAGGAGGCCCTGCCCACAGCAGGGAGGTTGTAGTAGATGATCTTCAAGGTCCTTTCCAGCCTAAGCCAATCTATGACTCTATGATATTAAGAGAAACAAACTGTTCTGAAATAAAAATCTTAAAAATTGTGCAGAGAAGCATGAAAGATCAGAAGTTGCCTAATGTCCTATGTGTATTCCAGAGGCATAACCATGTCCAGCAAAGAACTTTTCCTATCTATAAACCTCTGTATGGCCTTAATGTAAAAAATTTTTGTAATTACATCAATCTCTATCCAAAATAGACTTCAAAAGCTGGGCAGAGTACTTGTTTTAATTTAACAAGAAATACTCTCTTCCCATTCCAACTTCAAATGTTTTCACTACTGGAAAACATTTTAGAGATTAAACTATTTGCATCCAGGAATCATAATATTAATGAAAAAATGTTTTATTTGTATTCATAAGGTTGTCTTGTTTTCTGCCTTGAACTAGGAGCTATTTCCTGAATGTTATGGTTAGAGTAAATCTTTCTGCAAAATAAATGGTGATATGTAGGCCACATGACAAATTATTCCTGAAAGAGATTGTCCTAAAATTCTGAAATTACTGATTTCTTCTGGCTTCTAAAAAAAAAGTGTATCTCTGATAGACTATGTGGTAACAGGTGGCCCTGAAATAACAAAAGATTTGTGGAAAGGATGGATTGGAAAAAGAAGTCAAGGAATTATTCTGTATGAAACATTTAGAATCAGAAATGAACCATTAGGCTTCTATTCTTTCAGGCAATCTTTCTTGTGGCATACAGTCTGCAAAGCAGTATAAGAGCTGGTACTTCAATATTTCATACCAAAATAATTATTTTCTAGAATTGTGGTGATATGCTGCTAGCATATTTGATGTCTTTTGTGTGTGCAGATTACTTTACTTCTGACAGTCCCTGGCAATTAATTTGAAACTTCTGCATGAATTATAACAATCCCGATGGTGACTATTTTTGTTGTGATGGATGACTATAAAATAGTTTCACTACTTTAATAACAGGAAAAACTTGGATAAAGAATGAATAAAACCACAATCAGTACAGTTGCCACACTTTAGTTACTGTCACCTTATCTGATCTTCCTTCACTGTGTGTATAAACAAGCTACAGAATTTTTTTTACAAGTATTATGCAAATAGATAAGGTAAAAAACATCTGTTGCTTTAAAAAAAAAACCCAAATTGAGCATCCCATGGCTGTGCTTTATTCAGTTAGATTAAACCTAATCAGAAAAATTTCAGAAGAACCTTTTCAAATTGCAGTAGTGACTAGAGTATCTATAGTAACTATAGTAATTCTTACTAACTTCTTTTATTAAATATATGTAGGAGTTTGATTTTAATAAGGGCTACTTAAAAGTAAACTGTCATTTTGCATCAGAATACACAGAAAAAAAAAAAGAAAAAAAAAAGAAAAAAANAAAAAAAGAAAAAAAAGAAAAAAGAAAAAAAGAAAAAAAAAAAAAAAAAAAAAAAAAAAAAAAAAAAAAAAAGAAAAAAAAAAAAAAAAAAAAGAAAAAAAGAAAAAAAGAAAAAAAAGAAAAAAAAGAAAAAAGAGAAAAAAGAAAAAAAAGAAAAAAAAAGAAAAAAAAAAAAAAAAAAAAAAAAAAGAACTGTCTGAAGGTGTTCCCACTTCCACAGAGACAGCTGTGCACTACAAAGTAATCTGTAGATTAATTCTCCTTGCTCCTGTGAATAAGCTGAAGTAACCTGGCATCTCACAGTCACTTTTGCCTCTATAATGAGGTGTATCCTGCCTCACCAGATCACAAAAGGCAGAGTTTTCTGCTCATGTAAGAGCACGCCACTCTCCACAAACAAGAATAAATGCTCTGAACTCTCTGTATGCAGGGTAAGTGGACCCCGCATTTTGTATATCCCTGAAGTCCAGCTTTGCCCAAGTGCTGCATGTCCAGCTCCACTCTCTACTGCTGGAAGCTAATTCTGAGAGGCAGTGGTCTGGAAAATTTTGCATCTCAATGCTTTTCACAACTGAGAAACGCTTTGAAAACTTCAAAAAAAGCTTAGGTAGAAAACTAAAGTCTATAGGCAGATAAACTTAAAAACTTTTTTCTTTTCTTACTTTTCTCTTAAAGTTATCAGATTTGCTATCTAACTATTTGTATTGCTAAAAATACGCATTTATTTTTTTCCCTCAATGTTTGCAGAGCATTTAATTTCTATCCATTGAATACAAATAATTCCCTTCTCTGGAAGTGATAGCTTCAAATATTAAAAAGTAGTTCTAAAAAAACCCCAACATTTCTTATGTATTTACCAAAAAACACAAGTTTTTGTTTGAATATCAGTCTGAAAGAGTAAGTTACCATGTGAAAGAAATGAGAGCTACTTCCAGGCATAGCTGAGGATCATTCTGGCAGGCACAGGCAATTGTGAAACCGGCAAAAAATCTTCAAGCAGTCCCAGATTGTTGTATCATGGAAATGCTACCTACTCGCATATTTTCTTCAGTGAGAAAAGCATATTTATGTGTTTCCACATGCAGGGGTGCATTTTGAACAGTACTCCTTAATGGGAACTTTATTCACATCTAGATTGAAGTACGTAACCTGTAAGTTCTTCCAGATCCTCTGTGAACACTTCTACCTTTCCCACAGCCCCTTTTCACTTCTTTTGTCTTCCTGAACTAACATCAGAGCATTCAGCAGCTCACAGTAAATTTACATGTCATTTAATATAAACTTTTGACATCTACTCAACCATTAGCATGTTTCCAGGGAAAAAAAAACAAACAAACAAAAAAACAAAAACCCCCAAACCCTAATTTCTGAATACAGAGCAGATAATGCTTCAGTTAAATGCTCCCGAGTTTGATCCCGTGACCTGCCCTTAAAATTAAAGGGAATATCTGAGTTTCTTTCATTTAATCCTAGTTTCCAGATCTGATGTTCTTGTCATCTTTCTTCTGGATGTTCAACATACTTGAATAAATGCAAATTGTAAAAACTACTGCCTTTCAAAGAATTAATAGTTCTCACATCCCCTTACAAGAATATCAATTGCTGCTCCTTTAAAGGCAGGCAAGTTACTTTTTGTCAGCAATATTAATTTGGGTCACCACAAGTAAATCCACACTTCTTGTTGCAGTGAAAAAAGTTGCACACTTGCACACTTAAGTCTTTACATGTTAATGAAGGATTAAGGTTTTGATGACTTTCTAGATTGCCATAAATAATATGCTTACAGGACCTAGAGAATCATAAATACACTGATAACAATTTACACATATATTTTTTTCACATCATAATTTAAAAGAGATTTTCACAGACAGTTTTGTAATTGTTTACCCTGTAGATTCTACTTTTAATTAGTAATGCAATTTAATTGCTAATTAAATGCAAATTTTCTCCTGAATTAATAGTGACAAATGTTTTATTCTTCTACTGAAAACCATTCTGCACAGAGTGGTTGACTTAATTCTGCACAGGAGTTATCCACCATGGGTTGCTAATATTAGTCCTCCTCTGTCTTCAGTCTTTTAATGAAATCTGAAATAAATAATGAGAATGTTTAATGAAGAGTGAGGTATAACCTACTCATTCTTGTACGTGAGCAAATACTACTGGGTGATTTCTGGTGTTTGGCTATACCCTAAGCACAGCTACAACTAAGAAATACTATCAAATCTTTCTCTATAATTCACAAAAGTGCAAGCAGCTGAGTTACTAGACAAGATTATTGATTCTACACTCTTCTATAATAACAACTATATAATAGGTACTGCAGTTATTGGCTGGAGAATTTCATTGTCTTATACAGATGAACTGAAGATCTTTTGAGGTGAATTTTTTCTTGAATGTACCAATTTTGCTATAATTAAAAAAAAACAACAACAACAACAACAAACAAAAGACAAACAACCAACCAAACAAACCAAACAAGCAACAAGGATCACAAGAATACAAAATTCTAATTAACTATGGTCATTCATCTGATTTTATCATTTTTCAAAAAAAACACAAAGATATCCTGTCTGGCTCAAATATTAGCAGCTCCTCATAACTGAAATTATGGCTTCCCCTCTATATGATATAACTAGAATAAGAACAGAGAATACAAGATAAATTCCTAGTGCTATTATTTGTTTGACTTCCCATTCCTTCTTGGGAAGGCATGGTTTCTTTTTATTTAACAGCTCCCAATGAAATTTTTCTCTTTAGATCATCTTGAGCTATAGAAAACACAAACTGTTAGGGTCCTCTACAACCTGAACAAAAACTTACACAAATCAATATCCCACTGCCTGAGGAATCACTGCTTTTCATTTTTTTCTCAACCTAGCTACATTTATTTTCCTCTGCTCCTGTATGGGAAGACAAATACCTATGCAAATTCTTAAAGTTCTTTGTAGACTCTGTCTTAACCCCTTCAACAGTTTCCTCTTCAGACTAGAGTCTTAGGTAGCCGACTCACACCCCTTTTGGAAAGAATTTAATGTCTCATCATTCTTGCTGCCTTTCTCAGAACTTCTTTGAGTTCAACAGGTATTAAACTTTGAAAAGGCTAAACAATTCATTACAAGACAAAATATAATGGAACTTCACATCAGAGAACTTGAGAAGTTATAGTAAGGAAGAAAAATGATATAGTCTGTAATTAAGGTGTGAGCAGAAGAGACAATAAAGTCAAGTAAATTCCCTTTACAATATGTAACTCTCTCCATTCTGCTTTTTCATTGTTTTGCAGGAGGAATGAAGGGGATAAGAAGGACCCAAAGGCGCTCTTGAAGCAAGAGGAAAGGCTTCTGGCAGAGGAATGAAAGTGAGACAGAGATTGGAATTCAAGCCTTCCCCTGCTAGGCATAAGCAAGAGTGCTTTTCAGGCAGTGTTTGGGAAAGCAGGCACTACTGCAGCAGCCAGTCTTTATTTCTGCTGGCATGAGCTCTGCAGGTGATTTGCACCCAGCCTGCTTTGCCAGTGCTTAAAGCCAGCCTTCTCCAGACCATAGCCTGACACCCTGACGCAAAACTTAAGTTAACATGGGGGAAGTCTGAGCAGTGCATAATCATACCAGCCTGGAAATGTGATGTTTCTAGTATGTAAACTGAAACAATTTTGTTTTGCTCATGCTTCTGCATTTGCTGTAGTTACAGTGGTGGTATTCCTGTCTATTCCTAGATTTCCAAATAAATGCATTCACATAGTAGCAAATGGTTACTCTAATCAATAAAAAGGAGTGGGAGTCAGTGTAGTATGCAAAACAAACTCTAAAACATTCTAATTAGCTGCTGAATATTTTAAATGTAGCTGAATATAACTCTATTGTCAAAGTTGAGCTTCAAACCATTTGAAAGAAAAGATCACTGATTCTCACATGGCACAGTAATCTGATGAGTGTTTAATGCTGAGTCAGCCCACTGATCATGGGCATGTCTTAGAAAAAAAAGTGTGATTTTTGAGTCAATCAAATGCTATACCTATATGGATAATATCAATGACAGATGATACCCCATGGCAAATGATTTTGTAAAAGCTTTGAGAGTGACATAAAATGGACAACATGAATCTTAAAGTTATTGTTTCCTAATTTTTATTTAGGAACATCACTCATGACACTTGTGTCAAGTGATGAAACAAATAGTACAAAACAATCTCAATAGCACATAAATTTCTCGTCCCACTTTTTGCCAGTATTGTAAAATTTTCACCATAACATATTTATGGAGAATTATTTCAAAGTAGAGGAAAATTTCCCAGTATAAATCATGAAGTACTGCAGAGAGATCACCATGCTAAGGGAGCTCCAGATGTTTATAGCCTGAGTGAAAAATGTGAACAAATGAGGGAATTAATTTAGAAATATTAATTGAAAAAAAGAAGAAACATCAAGATTTTTCAAAAAATCATTATCGTTGACTGAAAAAAATTTTTTTATAATTTATTTTATAATTTATATTTATAATTTATATCATTTATTATATATTTATATTTTTTATTATTATTTATTATTATATATTATATTAAAAATATTTTTTATTTTTAATTTTTTTTATTTTATTTTATTTTTATTTTTATTTATAATTTATATTGCTGTTTATAATTTATTGTTTTTAAGTAACCACACTGTCTGATAAGTATATCATTGCTGGAACTGGATAGTCCATGCTAATTCTTAGCATATTGGACTCTTGCTTGACTCATTCACAGGTTATTAACTCAATCCTCAGTCAGAGTGTTCAGATTTAAAAGACAGTTCTTCCACTGCATGACTTTACATCTCAGATAGTCATGTTTAAAGTTGAGGAAGAAAAACTGCTTCTCAGCTGCTCATGATTCTCTTTTTCCAACCTTTCCACTTCCTTTTTTTTTAATCTTATCTTTCCTCATCTTATTTTATAAAACCAAAATGGAAAAGTTCCTGACAAAAGGCATCCACAGTGCAAAATTGTACTGCCTTCACCCTACTTCAATACAAACAGAATTGTTGTGTCAGTGAACGGCGCGGGCTGCAGTACCAGACCAAGGCCAAGTGAATAATGAAGGCAGAAAAGAAATGAGTATAAGGTGGAGTATGCTAAGGCAAAAAGGTACAGTGAATATGGGGACAAGGAGATGTGTGTTAGTGCAGTAAATCCTGTAGGGAAAGGAACTAGTCAGGAAAGGTGTTTGGTCCACCTGTAATGCTTAAAAAAAATAAATTACATGTTGAATCATTATTAAGTCCCACAGGTTTGTTGTTTTGTTTGTTTGTTTGTTTTAAAAAAAAGGAAAAAGACACAGAAAAGTGGACTACCTGAGTCTCAGGGAAAGTTCATGAAAAATGCACAAGAATTACATGAAGCCTGAGGCATTTTAAGGAAGTTGTACAGGCTATGAAGAATATTAAAACTGAACTCCACAGCAAACTGCTTTAACCAGCTAACACCAACAGCTACCAGTTATGGATTTAAATGCCTAAAATGTGTATAAGAATAAGAGCATCAGCCTACATATTTAGGTTCTTCTTTTCTTGCCTTAGGTTTAATAGAAAGCAGGGTTGCCCTGTACAAATTCAGAAGAACATGGAGCATAAGGCAAATAATTATAGACAGATTTTTACATGCAAGATATCCTTTGATATGATTAAACTAATACGTAAATAGAATATCTAACTTTTAACTCTGTTTATTATTGGTATCTTATTTGTTTTTACAATAATGCAACATTTATTACCTTAACCAAGTTTATTTGCATCCTACCCTTTCTCAGTTAACCTTTTGTACCTAAATGTTCTTTTGTATTTTGTTTCTCATTATGTCATATATGCATTGTTTTCCTCCAGACAGGAACAAATGGTTCTGCCTAAAGAAGCTCTATAACTTTAATGAAGTTTCTGGATGGTGCCCATGATTGATTTTGAACTAATCCAATTTCTTGTAAAGTGCATGTATCTCTTCTAACATCATAACATTTTACATCATAGGCAGTCAAAAGCTTCTAAAAGATGAGTGATGAACAGCCTCAGAAGCACCAATGACAGCATGCACAGTCTCAGTGCTTTCCACAAGGATATCAGGAGAGAGAAGCGTTGTAATCTGTACAGGAAATCTGTGAATTATATCTATTCTTTCAAAACTCAGAGAGACCTCAACAGCTGGTTTCGCAGCCAGATTTTGCAGTCATCCACTTAGTACCGTGGGATTTAAAACCCAGCTTTTTATGTCATGCATCAGCTGCCAGGCAAATGTAAATGAATGAGGTTATAATGTGTTTCACTCATGCCTGTTGCATCCTTATATCCAAAAGTAAGTTCCATGAACCTGTATCATTTGATCATTTCTGTCCACCCTTAAAAAAAAGGCAATAGGTATATTTCCATAAACTTCAACAGAAACTGACTCCAGCTTATAAATTATTCACACAAAGAGACACAAGATCAATCATAATTTAATACTAACTTTTGAAACAAAACTATGACATCTGATGAATTCTTCTAATTCTTTCCTCCTGACTCATGCTTTGCCCTCCTAAACTTTCAGAAGAGCAAAATAGTGTTGAGATGTGTTAACAGGGACCCTATCAAAACATCTACCCTCTTTTCAGGGAAGTGGGTTGGTTTTGGATTTGAAGCTCTAAAGTATTTTCAGAAGTACAATCTAGACCTCAGTGACCTCTTACGACCCACTCTACACTCACAAGATACGTAAGGATAAAAATTTCTAGTTGGTATTTAAGCTTTAAGTGAAAGAACAAATAATCACAGTGTGAGCCCTCTATCAAAATCACTTTAGAGGGAAAATGCTGCTCTGATGTTTCTGCCTTCACATGTGTTGTCTCCTAAAGATTTACAATATCTGTCTGCAAAACATCAGGTTAAAAATTCGTACCACCAGAGAGCAGTGAATTAAAAAATTCTCCCTGATATGAGTACTAGAATTAAAATAATAGAAAAGTAAGTTTGGAAAGAAATCAAAGAATCACATATTCATTTTGCTGCTTGAAGTATAGAATCAATTATATCTTTTTTTTTCTTTTTTTCTTTCTCTTTTCTTTTTAAGTAACACAGACTTCTCAGGATTTCTAATTCATATATTTTTTCATTACTTTTATTAATTTAGATGTCTATTGAAAATTCTTAGTTAAATTTTTCTTGCTGGAGTTTAAGCCAGTTTCTTCTTGTCTGAGGTATCTTTCGCATACTTGACTTCCTGTTCTACTCCATTCATCTTCTTTGATTTTAAATAGTTCTAACCTCTTTAACTTTCTCTTAGAAGTGATTTATTCTAGACCTCTGATCTATCTTGTGCAGATAGATACTGATAGATAACTGATAGATAACTTCTTACTGATAATTTCTTCCTAATACTGTGTATCTTGTATATCTCTCTCAACACAAAAAGAGAAAAAAAAGAAAAAAAAGCCACACTTGAGACCTACTAATGGTAGATAAATTTTTATAAAAGAATAATTATTTAACATTTCTTACAAGCTCAGTTTATGCTGCATCCTAGTATACACCCTAACATTTTCTCTTATAGCCCTAATGGTTCATGGCTAGTTTCTTACTGACCACAGTATAAAAAAATCTTGGTTTTCAATTTTTTTTTTTAAGTTGTGAAAAAAATAAATTTCTTTAGCAATGATTTGAAGAACATTTTTCAATAACAACAACGAAGAAGTGATTCACAAAACAGATTAATATTTAGGGGTTTTGATACTTAATTTTGCCAATTGTCTTTATTTTTTTATTTCTATAGTAAAAATGTAAAAATATCAAAGTAAAATTCATATTTTGAAAAAAATGTAAACAGTTCAGAAAATAATTGGCATTACCAAAATATTTGCCTTAGAAAGAAAAGACTATTTAGGCACAAGATGGTGTAATATCTCATACTTTTAATTTGAAACATTTGATTTTACTCCAGCAGAAAGAGAATATAACATATATTATGTACTTTACCACCCACTAAAAAAAGCTGTATAATCCTCTGTTGTAAAGGTTGTTATTAATACTAGAGTGTTGCCTCTGTATGCAATTGCATTAATTATAGAGCTATAGTTAATACAGCTATTTTAGAGTGAGCACTGTAAGAAACAAATTTTTACCTCTGATTTGCTTTTTATCCAGCACACCACCATGCATGAATCGACATGGATTCCAAATGTAAAATACTGATTGATTTCATTTGCTGTCATTCATTATTTAATAATTATGAAACGTGACTTGTGGGTGTCCCACATGCTATGCATATACAAAATAACAAGGAGTTTGCCTTCTCCTGTGCACTGGAAAAAAATGGCAACTACAGACTTCTTTCCTTGCAAACAAGTTAATCCATAATACTTTTTACCAAAATGTCTCCTTCTCCCTTAATCCTTTAAGAAACAAAGTAATAGATTTCTTATTTCTTTTACATTAAAGAGAGATGCAAGAGATGAGCTGATGTCAGCACCTGCCTACAACCTCAACATTCTAGGCTGGCTCACATAAAGTATCTCACAGTTTTTGTGAGACTTTTCTCAAATTAAGGTACTAGTCAATGATAGCAGAATCATTATCAAGGAATGTAACTTCAGAGACAAGGGGAATAACAGAAGAACAGAGACACTAACGTCCTTTAGCAAATATATTCATTTTTACTTCTCTGTACTGCTCCAGTCTAAAGTAATTTCTTGTCATAGACAAAATTTAGCTCAGATAACTGCAGGGAAAAAACCTATCTGTGAGGTCTGAAAATAAAGACTGCTTTACTCTAAGCTACCTCCTAGTCCTTTGCATTATAAGGCTAAAAAGTTAAGTATACAACACTCACTGACTGAAAATTAAGTGGCAATGAATGCAGATTTCCATGAAGATTCCACAAGCCAGTAATTACAGTTTTATTGCCATTGGAAATGGTGAAATAAACTGTCTCCACTGTCCCATACATACAATTGATGATTTAATAAGTCTTCAGCATTCTCACAGATCTAATATTTCTACATCAATGCCATGAAGATTAATAGGATACAAAGTGTATAATGTCATATTCCCCAGGACACCACTGTTCACTACCAGCAAAGAGTATTTATTTCATTTGTCTTTGGTCTGGAGTTACCATCTTTTTTTTTCTCCAATTTTTCCTTTTCCTCTTCATTTTTCTCTTTCTCTCTCTCTTCTCCTCTTTTTCCCTCTTACTCTCTCTTTCTATTCCAAGCTTGGTCTTTTGTGATATTTTCAGCTTCATATTTCTAACACTCTGGCTGTAGAATTAAAATGAACCCAGAGGAAGGGTTGTATTCAGGCACACCATAGAGGTTTACATGGGCTCCTCTCAATATGACTATTTACAAGTAATCAGCTTCCATATGAAAGGGCTAGCCTGATTTTTCACGTTGTGGTTTCTCTTGTGATCCACTTCATTTTGTAAAGCTGGTGGCTCCATAGCATTCCTCTGGGATTCATTCAAGCAGTAGAGCAGAATAAAAGGAAAGTACAGCTCATCAGCAGACTGCAGTTGTGCAGCTGAAGTGGGGAAGAACAATCTGTGTGGACATGCTGCCTTTTAGCAGTAGTGTAGTCTGCATTTCTGCAAGGGATCACTAAGGTCCCTCTTGCTGCTGTGAAGGGAATGATGCTAATCCTTTGCCAGTTTCAGTATTTTGGGGGTTTAGGTGATTGTGTTTTTTAGTTTCAGATGGTTTCCTGTAAAAAATTACTTCAAGAATGCATCCTCATTTAACGTCTGGGAAGGAGAGGTGCTTTTTTTGGAAAGGGATGAGTCAGGATTGCTTGCACTTCCATGGATAATTTTCTTCAATTTGAGGACTTACCTCAATAATTTCTCTAATATCAGTGGGAAAATTACAAGGTATTAATTCATATGACCTTTACAATTATTTTCTTCAAGGTCTGTAAGACTGGCTCAATCCCTATCGGTATCTATATGTCAAAATGTAAGTCTAATTAAAAATCATCTTATTCAAGTAACATTTAGGTTGAGTGGGGGTTTTTTTCTCAACCTCATACAGGTATGGATTTGTTCTTGTGTCTGTGTTAGATCTTGATGACATTTTTCCATCAGGTATTTTTCCTGTGGCAAAGAGCTTTTCTGCTACACAAGAATGTTAGTGGCACCCTGCCCTCCTTTCCATTTTCCATGAAAAAAATTTAAGTCATTATTTTTAATTTAGTTTCAGTTCTTCAGATTACAGACAAGTATTTAAGAAAAAATAAAGAGCTTGTATAAAGAAGAGGCTTCATAGAAAACCAAATAATCTCCACATACACTATGTGATTGAAAATGAAGATATGTATCCAGTTTTTCAGAGACTTATTTATTTAGCCTGGAGGAAAACAAAACAAAAACAAAACCCAAGCAAACTAAAAAGAAAACCAACAAACCAACCAAAAAAAACCAACCTTAAAACAAAAAATATATTAAATTTATATAAACATTTAACACTACCATACTGGATCTTGATTCAGAAAGAGATGTGAAGACACCCAATAAGATAACATGCCTCTTTTTCCCTTCATATTCTCATATTCCAAGAATAAAGCGAGCACACACTGCTGAGTGGTTTAAACAGTAGAAGAGAAAGAATTGTGCAGGGCTCACTGTCAGAAGATAAATTTATATCTACCTTGCTACCAATATACTGATGCCTTCTTTCTGCATTTTCTTTATGGAAGTCACTCAGTGAAGACATGATAATTAAAAGGGCCAGACTGAAACTTAAGAAACACTGGGAATGTAATACTTATATATATCTGCAGAGATTTATTCAAAGTATGCCATCTATGCTCCAGGCACAAGTATAAATATTAAAAATATGATTTAAATGGCTGTGACACTCAGGGCTGTCACTGGTGGATTGTAAACCTGCCATAAAAACAAACAGCCTCTAACTGACCATTTTGGTCACCTCAGCCTACACCTAGCTAGGAAAATGACCCACCTTGAAGCTGAAGGCTATGCTTATCTAGTCAGCGAGAAGTATATCAGATTTATGACCATTGCATAAACAAAAGAAAATCTTCTTCCAGGTTTATTTGCAGAACGAGTGTGCCTCCTCTCTTTACGTTGTTGACTTCAGCAAGTTTATACTTAGCATTACCAGTGCATCAATATAAATAACATCAGGCATGAAGTTATTATTTTCATTAACAGCAGTTATTTTAATGATCATACTGTGCATTTTGTGGAGAAGAAGTCTAAAAATCAGCATTTTCTTTTGATGTTAATAATCATTCAAGTGTAAATATTGGCTGTTTTCCCCACAGCATCTGTCTCCTGTCTTCATCATGGTTTTTCTCCGGCAGATGCAATATTCTGTCAGCATGCATAGGTCCACCTATCTTCATTATTTTTGTAGTTTTCTTCTAGATCTAATTCCTTTATATGTAGCAAAGACCTATTGATTTATCCCCTCCTTTTACTTGCAAGATTCTGGCCTACAGTAATTACTTACTATGCCTAACTAAAAGATCTCCTTCCCTGCTATATGGATTGCATAATCAAGTTGGCACTATGACAGAGGTATTATCACTGAAGTTTTTTCAAAAATACTCAACAATATGGACAACAACAAAAAACCCTCATTTTTTCTATTTTCTAATATATTTATGCTTGCACTCCACAGTTTCTTAAAGATGAGGGAGAAAATCTATTCAGTGTTGTCATAGTACGTTACAGATGTTACTTACTCAACTATAGAGGACTTGTCCACTAGCAATGTTTCAAACCAATTCTGTGAAAAAGCCCGCTAATCCAGTGTTCTGGTCTCTGCAGCAAAACAATGCTGATAGTGTAATGTGAAAAGATACAAGAAAACTAAAATAAATAAAACTAAAATAATTAGGAAGGAGGAATAGTTGCCTCACAAGGACATAACAAAGATGCTAGACTTCTCGAGCACAGATCCTATGAGGAGAGGCTGAGGGAGCTGGGGCTGTTCAGCCTGGAGAAGAGGAGGCTCAGGGGAGACCTCATCACTCTCTACAACTGCCTGGAAGGAGGTTGTAGTCAGGGGGGGGGTTGGTCTCTTTTCCCAGGCAACTATCAGCAAGACAAGAGGACACAGTCTTAAGTTGTGCCAGGGAAGGTTTAGGTTGGATATTAGAAAGAATTTCTTTACGGAGAGGGTGATCAGGCATTGGAATGGGCTGCCCAGGGAAGTGGTGGATTCTCCGTCCCTGGAGATATTTAAGAAGAGACTGGATGTGGCACTCAGTGCCATGGGCTGGGAACCGCAGCGGTAGTGGGTCAAGGGTTGGACTTGATGATCTCTGAGGCCCCTTCCAACCCAGCCAATTCTATGATTCTATTCTGTGATTTCTCTATTTGAAAAAGAAAATGCAGCAGCGGAATATAATTAAAGTTTGTTAAATCATTATTGTGGTGGTAAAATAATATAGAACTTCTGTTCAGGAAATTCGTCAACACTGGAATAGTGGAAGGAACACTAAAACTATTAGGAAATCACTTTGAAACACAAAAGAAAGTGCTTTTTTACAAAACAGGTAATGAGCTTCTAGGACATAGCATCACAAGAGAATTACAAAGGCAAGCAGCTTTTGCAAGCTGCTGATTCATAGACAAGAGGTCTTCAAACAGACTTTTAAAGCAGACAGGTACAAGGTAACCTGCTTAATGCTGGGATGATTGAGGGACATGGAGCAATATGAGGGGAAAGGATCACCAACACCATCACTGTTGCTGGAAGGAGATTACCCGGCTTACATTACAGTATGACCTCCTATGGAATTTTTATTATTTCTTTGTTTGAACCATAGACTTTTTCATTTGCTTGTAAAATCTGACTTGCAGATAACATTTTATGGTTTAGTCTCCAAGTCCAGCCGTGCTTTCCTTTTAGTGATGTATTCACATAGGGTCTACACACTCTTTGAGAACAGCTGAAACTTAAATAGTAACATATTGTAGCTACTTCTCCAAGTGAGGACAAGTCTTCCCTTGGAAGTGAGTCCATCCAGATTTATTAAGCAATATTTTACATTTTTCCTAATTTCACAGTTCTTATAGTTGAAAATTCAAATTCCAGTGTTTTCACTTAAGATTTTTAATAGAGAGCTCATTTTTGCCTCAGATATGGAAAAAAATCCATGTCATATTGAACAAGGCAATAATATCTGACACCAAATGTAGCAGTGTGTTGCAGCAACCAAAATATTCCTCTTCTCATCAGAAGCCAGTACAAAGCAGGTAAAGGACTGCCTTGTAACCTATAGCATAAGCTATCTGTCAAATAACAAAATCATATCTTGAATGTATGATGGCTTTGCTCCTTGAGGCCTGGTCAATGGATAGATAGGGAGAGGTATACCTGTGTGCTGTTTCCACTCTTCCAGTTATCATAAACCACTATAAATAGAACAAGAAAAAGAGCAGCAGCAAATAACAAGAAACAGCAAAACAGGGAAAAGACATTCAAAAAGCCCAGCAAAATTCAGATAGACAAATCACCCTTCAAAGTACAAGTTACACAAAGTACTTGATTTAGATCAGATGACTGATGTGTAATGTTGTTTTGGTTTTTTGGTAAAAGGGTAAATGTAAGACTTCCTACATCTTTTGAAAAAATAATCAAAAAACCCTTCTTCTATTTGTCAGAGATGACCCAACAAGAGTTAAGTTTGATCTACAGTATTAAACAGACTCTGACACAAAGCTGAAGCATATTGCATTGTAGAAAAGCAATATCTCTTTTAAAATATGTGGTTTGTTTCCCCCTATTCCCAACTGCTTGTATGTAAACTCTTACACAAATGATGCACTGCACCAAAATTCACCTATAACTGGCAGTTCAGATTAAAAGGAAAATTAATTGTGAAAAATACAGTGATACGAACACTTTAATAAATTAGGCAATGACACATTGGGCATTTCTAATTTTAATATAAAGGCAAAAAAATGATAAATAACTTTTTTTATAACCTTTGTCTAGAATGAACATTTCTTTAAAAGAGAATTTTATATGGCTTTCTGTTATTTTCCAAACTACAGTATATCTGTTGGCACAAGCATGTGAAGGATCAAATTACTGTCTACAACAGCTTGGAAAGAATATAGTGAGGCTTGACAGACATAATGATATTTAGAAGTTCAACCAGAGTGCAAACCAAATAAACTCCTCAGGTACCTGTCAGAGGTAGGTGCAGTCTCCCTAGGACAGACTCATACTGTCTTTTGGGGATTTTTGCTTTTTTCCCTGTGTCCACTTGTCATTAGTGCCCATTGCTGACTTGGTGATTAGTTGTTGCAAAGCAGCATGCAGTCGTCGTTATCTCTGCCCTTTCTTCTTGGGTTATTCACATTTTTCCCCATCATAGATTTTGATGAAAAGCTTTTCACCGTTTCTGATAACCTGATGAAACAACCTCATTTCATACTTTTGTGCAAGTGTCCTTGGTCCTGCAAAACAGATCATACAAATGGACAGCACTGGTAGTTCAATTTGTCTGGGAGAGTCGTCCTTTGTGCAAAAGCAGCCCCTTGGGTCCACCATTCATTATAGCACTGGACCATCAGCAGTGTGCTAACGAAGCATCCCAGTATTAGCTAACAGATGGTAAGGAAAACAGCCAAAGCCCTTCACGCCATTTAGTTTGAGCTGTGTCTATCACACCCATGGCCATTTGCAATTTTCATAAAGGAAATTGTGCAGATAAAGCAAAATCGAATCTTCTCCAGAATTGATGATTGCCCGAAGGGACTCTTTGACATAACAGTCATGGAGCTGTTAAATGCTGTGATAACAAAGTTATTACCTGGAAGGTATTTACAAGTTGAGAAATTTATCATTTCATTCCCAAAAGCTGGGCCAGGCTGTCACAGCAAAATGGGGACGTGTCTTTGTTAATTAAAAAAACTGTGAGGTAAAAGACAGGACTGACAGATTGGTAAAAGCCTTGGCATCAATACATCTTGTAACAACAACTTAGAATACATTTTCTGCTATAAGTTATTTCATTCATGAGAATGTAGTCTACTAGCGAAATCTCAACTTCTGTGAGTTACTTCCCAGTGTTTTTTTGTTACATTACAGAGTTTAAAAACCCTAGAAAGTGCTTCAAATGTAATCAGACCAAATATCCCTAAGGTGACACCTAACGCTTTTCAGTGAAGCTCCTACATGTATATATTTTGAACACATGGGTTATATTTTTCCATATTTCAGACTTTATGCATTTCAGACTATGGGATATTGATATTAAAAGAGTGAGGTTTTATGCACTAGGCCTCCTGTGACATGAGGAATACACAATGATTTTTAGTTTATTGATTTAAAAAAAAACCACAACTAGAAAACATGCAGAATTAAAATAAGTCATTCTAGATGTATGTTTCATTTGCAAAAACAGGAAAGTATTTTTGTTGAAAAGCTACAGAAATTTACTGTCAGAAAAGAAAGTGGAGCTAAGAAAAATGTGAAAGAATATTCTAAGATAGGTATTGACTCAGTCATTGTGCATGTTAAGATTTTTTTCTTCATTTTGTTTTTTTTGGCATCTTTGGGGTTTTTTTTCTTTTTGCATGAATCATGTTTAAATTCAAGCATTTGTTACTTATTTTAGGCCTGTATTAATATTTTAACAGACAAATAGTAGACAGATGTTATTAAATGTTGTACACTGGTTTCCTTTTGAAATGCCTGACTGGTAGAATCTAGTGAACTAGGTAGGATTACTATAAACTTCTAAGTAGGAGTTTTTAGGTTTTTTGTAAATATTAATTTAAAGACTTCCATTGTTCCAAAAGACACAGCCTGTCTGCATTGGCTGGTACAATGCTGTTACTCATATATTCCCACCAGAGTTGTTCACGGTGCAAATGATTTGATAAAGCTTCTGCCAACAGTTTCAATGGGACTTATGCTGACTGTGCAGCAACAGGATGTTGCTGCTACGTTGATTGTGGATATCTGTGATGCTAGTTCTGAAAGGCAAAGGGAGCTCAGAGTGCACAGCATCTTGCAAAGTGTTGAAGCACCCACTGAAGGCAAGAGGACTTTTCCAGTGGTCTATGTGGGACTCAAATGAGTCCCATCCAGCCCCACTCTAAAGCTAATAGGACTGGGATATGGCCTCCTGCTTTAATATATCAGGTGTAAACCAGCAAAAAATGTTGCAAGTCCAAAATTTTTGCTGAGACACTTCAGACCAGTTCTGTTCACAGCTCCCCTAAGGCTCTACTGGGGGCTTCAAGAACAGAATTTATCTTGATAGATAAATATAGACAGGTAGATATATAGATAAATAGATTTGTAGATACATGTCTTTTTTTACCTCCTTATTTCTAAGTGATCCTTCAGTCTCAATAACTCCAACTAGATACACAGCTCTGGGAACAATATATGATCATCTGGCCAACTACAACAAAACCACCCTAGTAAGTGTGGAGATTTTTTGGCTTTTGTTCAACAAATGCAAAGCTGTGCTATATGGTTGTAAGATGCTCAGGAAAACTGATTATATTCTGTCAAGGTTGCTTTGAGAACTAATCACTATGTGTTTCAAAGCTCAGAACTGGGTTTTTTCCTGACATTATAATCTATTTGTTCAATTATACATTTCAGCCGATGGGTTTTGTTACTTAGTTGTCTTTCATTCTCTTTTCACTATATCCCACTTCTTCTGCATTTTCCTGTATCTTTGATGAATTTACCTTTGATCTGCAGCCATTTAAAAACTGTTATCACTATAAATAGATGAGTCTAGTGATTGTACAACAGAAAGGATTCTCATGTCCTGAATTAGATTCACATATAATTTCAAATGAGAAATATGGTTACTGGGTGACAAATACACTGATAGGTGTCAAAGAATATGTTACTTTATATGCCCTACCATTCTATACATATTACTCAGAAAACTGTATTGACAACATCTAGAAATTATTAACAAAACCAAGATCTAAATTATTTTCCTATTTAAATTATTTCACTTTTCTCCTTTGATTTCTGAAATACAGCTAATATGAGCTAGCTGGATTTTTTTCATGTCCAAAGTCATAGCCTCAACAATCCACAGCCTGACAATGCAAGGCCATATGAAATGTCTATTAAGATGTCAAAAAATCAAGCACAGAAAAACAAGAATAAAACATGTATGTGCATGAGAGGGAGACGCAGTCTTGCAGGAGACATTTTATTATATAGAGGAGAAGAAAACCTAACAGAAACCAAAAGTTTAAAAAATAGAAAATCTCCAACATGTATTTTAGCAGTTAAGAAAATATTTCATTTTAAGTTCTCCATCTGAAAACTATATTCAATTTAAACCAAAGTGTTTAAAATTTAGAAAACAATTCTCATTATTTATGTCTGGATGTTTCTGCAAGAGAGTGACCAGGAGCCTAGAGCTGTCAGCAGCTATTTAAGACTACATCAACGATACAAGCAATTTAGCATTAAACACCTTCTCTGTTGTGTTCAGTTTGCTTTGATTTGATGTTATGTGAGTTTCTTAACCTTCCTGCTGAGCAAATCTTTCACTCTCTAGTTTATTCTCTTTGTCTTCACCTTTTTCTAAACCACAGATGTCATGGTGTTTTTATATACTGTAATGAAATTTAGTTTTGAAATATCAAAATTAATCACAAATTATTGTGCCTTTCAGCACCTTTACATGCTTTAAGAGCTGTAGCAAATAAAGCTCTTAAAGAAATCTAACAGAAAACTATGTACAACATCGTGAAGGATTGGTGCAACCTACTAACCTTAACTAACAAAAAAGTATTTGAAGAGTTAAAAGGAAACAGTGCTCGTTTCCAAGCAGTGCATGTATGTTAAAAGCCCCCCATCTTTGGCTAATGTAATAGGATTTCCTCTTGCGTCCTTGTGTTTTTTTTAAAAACTGGAAGCTACTTCATACAGCTCAACACACTAATTTGGCCCATTTGTAACATGAAAATGGTTCAAGATTTCACTTAAGATCCTTTTTTTGACATTCACATCTGAAAAGAATGTTCCAGCAAATTTCTCTTCCAATGGAATTGCTATTAGAGTGGTGTTAAATGGAGTACAGTGGTTCATAATTATAATCCTCCAGAACTGGGGACTTGAAATTATGTAATTAGAAGCATGTTACTTCTTCAAGGATTACAGTAGTTAAGAAAGACAGAGTGGCAAAAAAGGCCTGGAGACAACAGGTTGTGGTTCAGAACTTTAATTAAAACATGAGCATGTGTTTGCATGCAAAATTTCCAGAGGCTCTCTCTATTGGTTCTCTAAACAGACAAGCAACCTGGATCAGGCATGAATGAAAGAAGTTAAATGCAGTGCTTCTCCTCGTGGTTTATTCATCCTGCTCTACCTTCCACTTTGTTTCTTAAGCTCACATTTGATGTGAGCAGAGTTTCTCATCCGTAGTACCTGTTAGAGTACTGGACTGAGGAATGCACTTAAAACACAAGCTTAATGCAACTGCCAGAGCCTGCAGTGGTTTTAGTCAAGAGAAATTCAGAAATATATGCAGTATGTTCTGTTCTTCACCTAACATGTTTTTTCTCATTCATTACCAGTGCTCCCCTTGTCCATACCCAGAATCAGAGAATGTTTAGTTTGGAAGAGACTCTCAAGATCACCCAATCCAACCTTTGACCAACACCACAGTCAGCTACTAAACCATGTCCTTAAGGACCAGGTCCAAATGCCTTTTAAATACCATTTTTTCCAAATGCCTTTTTTTCTGCAAAGAACCAGAAGTCACACAGCAAAGATGCTTTAGGAAATCTTTCTTCTTTGATCTCAGCTAGTGATAACTCTGGCAGATCCAAAACACTGCTTAATTGATAGTTTTAGAAACAATCTGAGGGATTAGAAGATTTTTCAAGCAGAAAACATGGAAAGCTTTAAGAAGTCCCTGAGTCCTCCAGTCCTCCCAAACTAAGGGTTTCTGAGTCACTTGCTCTCCTAATTCTTCCATAACTCAACACAGCCAGTGAAAAACCCAGAATGCATTTTTTTATTATTTTCAATTTTGTCTAAGGGTTTACTAGTCTTATTTCTCTGAAAAATATACTTTGCTAGTGCTTGCTTTCAAGCAATACTACTTCCTGCATTGGGTTTTCTCAGAAATCATATGAACAAGTTTCCTTTCATCTTTAATAAAGAACACTCTTAGCAGGCTTCAATGCAGTCGATCTACAGTTAGTAAAAGTAGTACTGTCAAAATGTAGTCACAGGCTTATCATATTATCGTTTTATTGCATTATTTAGAGCATTTCTACATGCCATAATACTTACAGTTAGCCAGGCAAGTATCTGTTATCCTTGGAGAACTGCTCTAAACATATGTGACGAAAAACTGTGGAAACTGAGACTACAGAGAGACACTTAGTGTCCACACAGCACCAATGAAATCTAATGTGGATGGATTGATGGTAATCTTTATGCAGCATTTAACATATAATCAAGGGGAACATAATCGAGGGCTGTTTCATATATTTAGTTACTGAAAACCTGTTTTATAAGAAGTTAAACACATATAATACTTACTAATACGTAATTGATAATAATTATTAATGTTAATTATTATTTAAGATTGGTAATTTTATAATAGCATTATATAATAATTAAAATTATTATTATTAACTAATAACTAATTAAATTAAATAATAGTTAATACTAATTAAGTAGTACTTAGTAGTTTTACACCAAAATCTGCATGTTGTCCTGGCTCTTCAAATATATGAAAAACGGAATATTGGCAGTGTTGGTAGTTTATTTTTTACATGTTTACTTTTGGACCAATGGATAGTACTAATGACTTGAGCATACTAGTTCATCCCTGAAAGAGTACATATTGATGATACCACTGCAGACCTGGAAAATAATTGCTTCCAGTCATTGCCCAATTAGCCTGCTTGTAGTATAGTGAATGTGATGCACAAGATAGTGTCTGCTGTATCTAAACCAGACAGTGTAAGATCAAAAGCAATAATGTCTTTGTTCTTTAATTTGCAGAATATATTTTTATTTGTTTATTAGTGAGCTATCAAGTCAATAAAATCACTGTAATCCCCTTCCTGATTGAATTAGGTGCCAGATAATGCCATGATCCATAATCCATTTAGCACTACTGAATGCTGGAGAGAACTACAGGGATTTGACCCTGTAAATTGTTTTAGGTAATGTTCAACCAAAAGATGGTCCTAAAAGGAATTCTGTTATGACACTTTGTTCTAAAAAGGTTGAAAATCACAAATCACTATCAAACAAGAGACAGTATGACTAAATATAAGTAGGACTTGCTCTTTGTACACTTACAGTGAAGTAACAAAATCCTTTTGCATTACCAACAAAATTCATTCCTGCTTTTCAGTCTTCTCCACTTTCCATATGTACTTGTAATAGCTCAAGGACTAATTTGAATGCATAAGAAGTTAATATCCAGATCATTAAATCTAATCTCGCCAGACGAAGGGGTGACAAGAGAAATGGGATTTACACACTATAGATGGACTAGGACCCAGTTTTCTTTAATACACAAGGGATAAATTACTGATCTGCTGTAATTAAAAAAACATCAAGAACAAAAAGTTCATATGACAGTGTAAAAATTTAGTGTACACACAGACACAGGATAAGAAACTATTATTTGTCAGTAAACTAATAACACACACTATATAGTCTATGAAAATTATTATCTCAACTACCAAGTTCTATTAATGAAGAAGTAGAAAAACAAAGAGCCACAAAGAGGAGAACAGAGAAAAAAGAGAAACTTAAAAATCAGCTCTGTAGAATATCTATATCTAGTGATTTGACATTCAGAACTATCTTTAAACCTTCCTTCTTGGAGTCCAGAAGTCTCAAAAATATTCTTGTGGAGCAAATGAAGCTCTTGAATCAACAAGTGTGGTGTTTCACGACAAAATTAGAGAAGCAAAGATTTCATTTAATGCACATTTCAAAGGCAATTTGTATCTCCATATATTTTAAAAAGCTGACTAAATACTGCAGAATTAAAAGGAAAACAAAATTTATTTTTTTTTTACTTGGCAGGAAGCAAGGAGAACACAATTCGTTGTTTAAAAGGAATTTGCAAGTTCCTTTCATTAGATGTTACTTTCCTACTATTCAAATATTTCAAATTTTCATTCACCAATAGAGAAAAGTCTTTCTCTCCATGGAAAAAAAAATCTAGAAATTTATTCCATATTTTTAAATTAATCAGAAGTTTGTAGGATTTATTCTAAGACATGTCAGACAACCACAGGCCACTGGAGGTCTCCAGTTCAAACCCCTGCCCAGAACAGGTTGGTCAGGGTTTTATCCCATGTAGGCTAGAAAACCTTTAAGGGTGGCAAGACGACACCACCTCCCTGGGCCCTATCCTCACTGCCCTGCTGCTTTTATGGGGAAAAACCTTTCCTTAATCTGCAGCCTCTTTAGTGCTGTTCAACTTGAGGCCCCCATACCACCAGCCTCACTGATGAGGCTCTGCTTGCTCAGGATATGACTGCACAGAGCTCCTGTGCTAAGCTTGTCAGGGACCTGTCAGCCCCTTCCTCCCACCAGTCATAATCCCAGTGAATGGGAAGCCCTGTCACAGGCCAAGTCCAAGCATTCAATATTTTTTTTTCTGGCTGCTTTAGTGTGCTGTAAATATTTATTCATTTTTCATGGTCTGTAGCAGATAAAAGTAAACTGTAACGAATTATATGCATATGAACTTCAGAAGTGTTTAATTCTCATAACTAAAAGGTTTTGGCTATCTGCCCTGTCATCTAGCCAGCATGACTGCTTTTCCCAGAAGTACAACCCAGAGGTTGTGTGCCAACATGTGACGTTGGCAGTGCCAACAGCCTGGCACTGTGGTGTTATTTCCAGGAGAGACACATCATCAAGACTGCATCATGCTGATGTAGGTATACGTGAACTCATACATAAGTTTTTTGTATTTATTTAAGCAGCTGAATATTCTGGTGGCAACTGCAAATACTGATAAATTTTCAGGCCCCTTATATCTACTGAATATTCCTCCAGAGCACGTGGTATCACTCTATCTCAGGAGCTGTGAAAAAAATCCAGAAAGAAAATGGACATGGAGATAGAAAGGAGATTGGAGGGGAACATAAGAGGAAGGAATGAGCTGATGTTTTGGAGGGTTTTTTCTGTGTTTTAATTATAAATAATGAATTCATAGAATGACAATATTTATAAATGAAGATGGCACTTGTTTTCCATATGAATAAGAATTAATAATAAGAGTTAAGTAGCACTAGCTCTCAGCCACAGTCACTACTTTTGTGTACCTCTAAACAGAGAGTAAGCCTTGATATTGTCTCATTAAGCAGCCTCTATTAAGGAACTATAAAACAATTTGCATTATTTACTCTTGAATCCAGATGAGGCTCTAATCAATTACAGCCATTAACTGTGGGTGAAAAATATAAAAAGAGCCTAATACCTTTAACTAACACTCAGGTGAGTAACTATATTTTCTATCACAGATTAAATGTTATAAAAATATCTTAACAAATTCTATACCACATGAGGCAAATAGCTTGTTGTTCAGGAACACAAACTATTTTTTTATCTCATAGCCTGAGACACAAAAGGACCTCAGTAAATCCATACTGAAGATTAAGTCATGGAAACTTTGGGTGGAGTTTAAACTGCAAGCTTACAAGATAAGTTAAGGGAAATTCAGTGCAAATTCTACTGTAGGCAAATATCCAAATATCAGGTGATGTGATTGTGCTGATAAACTGCACAACTCACAGAATCACAGAATCATTGTGGCTGGAAAGGACCTCTGAGATCCAACCACACACACTATGAGCCAAAAAACGAAAAGCCTTCAATCAGCCACTAGAGCATGTCCTAAAGTGCCACATCTACATATTCCTTAAATACCTCCAGAGATGGTGATTCAACCACCTCCTTGGCAGGCTATTCCAGTGCCTCACCACTCTTTCAGTAAATAAATTCTTCCTAATATCTAATCTAAATCTCCTCTGGTGAAACTTCAGACTGTTTCCTCTGGTCCTGTCATTATTCACTTGGGCGAAGAGGCCAACACCCAAGTCCCTAAAACCTCCTTTCAGGTAGTTGTGGAGGGCAATGAAGTCTCACCTCAGCCTCCTCTTCTTCAAACTTGAATTTAGAGACAAAAAGATGCCTATAATACAACAAAGTATGGGGGAAAACAAGTTTCATCCGTTAGAGGAAAATTGATATTAAGTAAAAAACAGTGGAAATAATTTCATGATATCTAAATGAGAAATTGATAGGTAAGCAGCAAGTAAACTAGTAAATTGTGATTTTGTGAACTGTGAATTTGATGCACAGAAAATTTTAATAATCTTTGAAATGATGTTTCTTAATAAAAAACTAAGTAGAAACTTTCTTACTTGTTTGGTCATTTTTTATGTTATTCAACATGCAACAAAATCATTCATTTTTGAGAAAGTACTCAATATTTTGGTAGTACAACTGACTTCAAAGCCAGGTCATACTTTTGAGACTAAAAGCTTCTGTGCACTGCAGATCAATGGTTGATGATTTTCAGCAGTTCTACATTAAAATACATATGATGGTAGCTGAGATTAAATGTGATTTCTGATGCCAGAGGTACAGGGCTACACTTGTACCAATGGACTTGCCTCTCTCCTTCACTGTCTTGGTTTGAACTAGGACAAACCCAATTTTCTTTCTTGTTCTTTTACTTTTCAGTTAAGACTCTTTTAAATATAAATAACTGCACTTTCTCAAATTAACAGCATATTTTCCAGTCAGTTTCTGCTTCTAGGACTCATAATGCTCAGTTGATAATTGACTGATAATGTTTATAGTTGAGGCTAAAGAATCATCTGCAGAACCAAGGCCACTGCTTGATTGTGTTAAATTTCTTTTGCTCTGGAAGCACGGAGGAATAAAGAAGTCACCCCTGCGACCCTTCTGCGGGGTGGAGAGGACTAGACAGTGACCAAAATTGACCAAATTAAGTATTATTTCCCATACATGCCATACTGGCTATAAATTTGAGGGATCATGAGGGTCAAACTCCCTTTGTCCATGGCTTGTGTTCTGAGAGGACTCTGCCCATCCATCTGCCTTTGATCCCAGTCTGTGTGCTCCTGAATACGTGTTCCTGCATCAAGCTCTCATCTGTTGATGACTCCAGGACACCAGCCTGGGACTTTCCCAGCGCATGCCCTTCATAATCAAGGGTGACATGAGCATTACAGGAAGGGAGCATGATAGTTGTTTTCTAGATGTTTGTAGATATTTGACACTATTTAATGAGGTTTTTTTTCATGATTATTGTTTCATTAAAATTGTGTAGTATAGTTTCCAACCTGCTAATTTCTCTCCCTTTTTCTCTTTCCTTTCCCTCCAGGGGGAAGTGGAGGGTTTAAAAGAGAGCATCTGTCATTCATTTAGTTGACAGTGCAACTTTGCAAAAGACTTGGAAAAAATAAAGGAGATAAAGAAGAAAAATTTAGTTGTTTTCAAAATAGGTAATTTTTAATAATGTTCAATATTTCAGCTCAATTTTAAAGATTCAATCAATTTAGTTTTCTAATTTTCAAACAAATGAAAAGCAGTATTTTGATAAATTATTTTAGAAAATCAGTTTTGACATGATGCACAGTTCTGCTTTGAATTGTTCTGCAAGAAAATGTCATTGAGGAAAAATAAACAAAAAACTCAAGCTAATTATTAAGGATTTACATGGCCAGAAAGCTAAATAACCAGAACTGAAGTTAAAGAAGGAAAAATATCTCTCCTTTCCACTGATAGATCTGTAAATTACCACTGTCAGACATAAGATAGTAGACAAGTAAATCTCAAATTACATACTATATTACTTACGTGATTATTTAAGTCTTGTGATACTCTTTCTACTATCCTGACTGCCATGAAGGACAAACACTGTGTCAGGAGGTTGACATCTGTATTATTGATGGACTGTGTGTTCTCCTTGTAAAACACAGCCAATATCTGGAATGCCACAATGCTTGTAGGCTTGAGTCCTTAATGACAACATGCAAAACCTGTTAATCATTTTAGATTATGCTTCTGTTTTAGAACACAAAAGATCTTCCAGATGCCTTGTAGAGACCAGAAAGTATGCTGTCAGAAATTACAAAAACAACTTGTAGCTATCAAGCTGTCTGCTCTGTTTGACTGCTATTGGAAGTGCTGATAACTTGAGTAGCACACCTGGGAGCAGGTGAAGCTGATTCCTGCTTTACGAGCCTTTTTTTTCCCTCAGTGCACAGAATTTGTTACACAATTAAACAGTTATTTGGAACATGGAAAACCCATCACTCCTTTCTGCCATCCAGACCAAATATTGAACCAGATTTTCCCAGTTCTCTGCAGAATTTACCAACTAACTTACTCTTCTATGATTCATTGAATAATTATTTTCCAGTTAAAATATGTTCTACAGGTGATACGAAGGAATGATGACACAAAGAATCTTCTAAAAAGCTAAGGCATTTCTGAATTCAGAGAGGTGGAATTTGAACCCCATACTCCACCCTAACTTGATAGTTGGGCTCAGTATACTCAGACATCTTTTCCAATAATGACAGAAATTTTTATTGTGTGTGATTCTGTGATTCTGTGCTTCATTAGTATTACACTAAGGTACATGACCAAAGGAGGAGGGATTTTATTCCCATTTTAGAATTCATATGAAGATGAAAATCCTATTCACATTATATCTTTCTCTTTTATGTTTCAGCACATCTTCTTTTAATTTACATAAAACCACTACTTGGGTTTTTTTGGTGTGCTTTTTTTCTTTATTTGTGTTTTGGGTTTTGTTTTGTTTTTTTTTTTCCTTTGCTCCTCAGTATTCAGTATTTTTTTGAGGGGAGGAAGTTGCTACCTTTTTTCCTTTTCCTTCACCTTTCTTCTTTAACTTTTTACTTTTCTTTAGTCTTCAGATAACAAGAATTTCAGCATGACTCTTGTAGATGTTATAAATAATCCTTTTTTGTCACTTTATTTATTTATATAACATAAAATCTGACTTTGTGTTATAGAATAACTGTGTTGCTTCCTGTTTTTCCTAACAGTCCAGTGAAAGAGTAATGCATATAAATCATTTTACTGTTTAAAACTTGTGAATAAAACATGCTAACCTTGTCATACTAAGTGACAGAAAGAAATGTCACCATTATTTGCCTGGGACAAATAATCCATATACTTCATGTATAATTCATCTGATCTTTAAGAATGTTTAACAATATCGAATTTAGATAAATTTCAATAGTGTGGTGCATCAGACTCATTTTACCAATTTACACATGTGCCTCATCAATTAATGTCTGTATCCACATCCATCTACCTTTATGTTAACCCTGACGAGTTTGGAGGTTGTTCTTATTTTAAAGCACAGAGGCACTATCACTGCTCATATTGTATGAGTCAGTAGCCTTTTTTTGACCCTCTGTCTACCATGCTGTACTGAAGAACCTACAATAAACCAAGGCTGCACACTCATCACGGTGGCATTAGCTTCAAGGACAGGAATATAGTAGAAGCTTGTTTCAAATCTGTTGTATTCTGAAAATGGATTGAAACACTAGTCTAGATAAGTGTTAAATCCCTCCCAAAATAAGATTCCAATCCTTTCCTAAAGCTTCCTGTCCATCAAACTTGAAAAAGAATAAATCTGAAAACAAAGGCTCCTGAGTGGCAGCGAAAGGAGTGGATGGGGAGTTGCCCAGCACAGAAGGCCCTAAGGGTGCTGACTGACAGCTGGTTGAACATGAGACAGAAGTGTGCTCAGGTGGCCAAGGAGGCCAACACCATCCTGGCCTGCACCAAGCATAGTGCGACCAGCAGTACCAGGGAGGTGATCCTGCCTCTGTACTTGGCCTGGGTGAGGCCACACCTTGAGTACTGTGTGCAGTTTTGGGCACTGGAGAATAAGAAAGACATTGGGGTGCTCTAGAGGGTGCAGAGAAGGGCAACCAAGCTGATTAGGGCTCTGGAGAACAGACCTTGTGAGGAGAGGCTAAGGCAACTGGGGCTGTTCAGCCTGGGGAAGAGAAGGAGACCTCATTGTTCCCTACAACTACCCGAGAGGAAGTTGTAGTGAGACAGTTATCTGCTGGCCTCTTCTCACTGGTAATCAGTGACAGGACAAGAGGAAATGGGGTCCAGCTCCACCAGGTTAGATATTCAGGTTAGGTAAAATATTAGAAAAAAATTTCTTCACAGAAAGAGTGGTTTAATATTGGGACAGGCTGAGTAGGGAGGTTGTGGAGTCCCCATCCTTGGAGCTGCTCAAAAGACAGGTAGATGAGGTGCTACGGTGGATGGTTTAGTGGTTCTGGGATGCAGGGAGGACAGTTGGACTTGATAATCTTAGAGGTCTTTTCCAACCTTGGTGATTCAATGATTCTATGAAAAGGGAGAACATTATATAGTAAAATGTACACGTGCAAGCACATGTACACACACACTATTCATGTGGAGTCCTTCTGATAGTACACCGCCTTAAAAAGGAAAAGTTGTGTGCATGGTAGCTTTTAACATATCAATTTTTTCAATGGTATTGGCCCTTTTTAGTCCATTTTGCACCAGATCAGTACCACCAGTTAGAGGGTTGTAACATGGCAAGATGAGGAACCTAAGCAGTGTTTCAAAAATAGTTCTAAAATACAGATTTTAGAATTTATTTTTCCCTTAAGATATGAAGTATGCTTTTGAGTAAAGAGGCATCCACAATGCAAATATCAAAGAAATTTAAATCTTTCTGAAGGTTTTATGTGACAACAGCAGATAATCGCAAATGGTTTCTCTTACTTCTGGTGCTTAGCAAGTTTGCACGATGAATACAGCAGAATTTGTGCACCAACACATAGAGAAGCTGGCAAGTGGGACAGTGCCTCTGCTTTGGTAAACAAAGCTTTCACCAAAACTATTTTTTTCTGACTTAGCTTTTGAACTTGCCACGAGCTTGCCTGCAACCTCATCATATTTCTACTCATCATGTTTCTATGTCTCTGATGAGGGAATCAAGGCAACAAAATGTTACAATAATGAAAAATAAATAAATAAATAAATAAATAAAAAGAAAAGAAGATTTTAAAAAAAAGAAAATAAAAGAAAAAAAGAAAAAAAAGGAAAAAGAAAAAAAAAAAAAAAAGCCTGATGTCTCTACAGGTTTTTATATAGTCCAAATTAACAAATTCAAAGCATTATACATCTATCTATAAACCCGTTAGACAACAGGGACCTAGTATTTGAATGAAATTACTAGCTCTTAGCACAAAACTCTTCAAAGAAGCATGAAGTATGTTGGATCATACTAACGTGCACTCTGCTTCTGCTTAAAAGAACAAAGAAAGGTGATAAAATTACAAAGTCATAATCCTTGGGGATTTTCACACACATGCACTGATTTCATTGACAAATAGCCCTTTACAGGAAAACCCTAGTATCTCTTTACATTATGCTATCTTTTCAGCTCTCCCAGAGCCAACAGTTTTGAAACACTTTTAGAAAACATTTGCTACACCAGGTTAACTAAAATACAGAAAATTAGATTATGCAGTTTAGTACTTCTGTTTTTTTACCTTGCTTTCTATCTCCTGTCTGACATGCTGAGCTCTCAGTTTTGTCAACGGTAACACACTTTTCCATAGCAGAACCATAACAGGTAAAAAAGGTCAGCTCATTATGAACTGCCAAGATCCTTGCCAACACTTTTACTTATTAGAGATGTTTTGGATAGTCTAGATTTCCTTTTACAGAAATAATAATCTCTTTCTCTGTCAGCAGAAATTTCAGGTATCCAATTGCTCTACTCATTCTTCACTGGATTTTTCCCTCAGCAATTTAGTGAGCTTAGTAAGCATTATGAATAATAATGAATTAATACATTTTGATTGGAACATCAGAATAAAATTTTTGTCCCTTAAAAAAAAAAAAAAAAAAAAAAAAAAAAAATTGAAAATAGATGGAAAATTTTTTATTAATTTTAGCAGGTTTGGTAATAAATCCTTCCGGTAATTTCTGCATCCTTGAAAATCAGTTCTCTCTGTACAGAAACATCATGTAAAATATTTACTTATCAAAACTTAGTCTCTATAATATTTATATAAGAAAGTAAAAAAATGGATGGTTGAATCAAACAAATATGAAAACGCTTTCACAAATATTACTGAATTATCACTGCATTTTAGGGATATAAAGCAGAACTGAGTATTTCAGTCTACTCTGTTAACTTTTATCAATACATCTTGTGCTGGCAAAAAAATAAGTTGAACTTTTTTTTTTTTTTTCCCAGAAATTATGCTGCAGTGTTTCAAACAAAGCCTGCTTTCTCTTGCGATTATTATTTAAAGTGCTTCTGTACCTTTCCCATCTGCACCAATGCAGAACACATTTATATATGTATATATATATACAAGTGGAAATTTACTTTCTTGGCCATGGGAGAAAGGAAAACAATCATTGTGCGCTTTTTTCCTTTTACTTAATTTTTTCTTTCTTTCTCTCATTAACGTTACTCAGCAGTTTTTGTGGATAAAAGCAGAAACAACTTAGCAAGAATTTCCTTCATGAATTAATGAGAAAGGGACAAAGAGAAATCAGGAAAGAAAATTATGTTCCCACATTCACTTTTTCGGACAGAACAAATCAACAGTTCCAAAACTTCTCCAGCAAGCAAGGTACAGCACGAGCAATTAATCTGAAGAAAATCATCTTGTTCTCTCTGTTTCCTGCAGCTGTAAACCATGCAGGAAATCACTGCACTGGCCACTGATGAGAAGGAGAGAAATGAGCTGTAACATGTAAAGGATGAAGCAAAAAAAGCACTGATTCAAAGGTGTTCATTAAGTCTTGAGACAGACCCTGAGATGGTGGGCTTTCAGCTAACATAATGTTTTCTGACCGAGACAGCCTGAATAACTGGAAAAATGCTACAGTATTATATATTGTGTATATATATATATAATATATATATACTTTGTGGATAACTGTTGACATGTGTACTTTAAAAAAAAAAATACAAAAACCTTTATTGAGAGAAAAATCAATTTTTGTTACTCATGTAAATATTAATGCATTTTTTTCTGAGAGGTAGCCCAGCCTTTAAGCTTATTACCTGAAATGCTATGTTTTGATATTCTTGGCAAGATTTACCTTTTTGATCTCAGGGCACTATCAAAATATTAGATCTAGTTTTCCAGTATGGGAGGAGAAGAGGTCAGGGAAAACTATTGCCCTTTACTAGGTGAAATGATATGTGAAAATTTCTCACTGCAGCTGTGTGACTCTCACTCAGATTAAATTTTAATTCTTTAATCTCATAAAGGGTAAAACTTAAAAGAATTTTTTCCATCTTCTACAATGCATAACACTTTAAAATGTCATGATTATTTATCAAACACCCATAATTACACAAGTGTATGACCTCTGCTCTTGGTTCAAATCCAAATAGCTCAATGCTGAGTAAAGTAATGGTTGATTAAAAAACAGCTGATATCTGTTCTTTCAGAAGAGATACATACTCTCTCAGAACTGAACGAAATATTTTTGGTCATGATAGATTTCACTAAAAAAAAGCAGTATAATTCACATTTAAAAGCATAAATTAACACAATACATATTATACATATCCCTAAATGCAAATAGAGAAAAAATGCACAGTCTCCTCTTCCTCCAACTGATCATCCTTCAACTGTTCTAAAGTGATTTTAGCATTAGCATGCATGAAAGCATAATTAAAAATCAGTATTCTTTCAGGCACAAGAGAAAAACTAACAAGCTCCACTGCAAGAAAACATGACTTAAACTCTGTGGTCTTTCTGGGGAAATTGTGAGTCCTCTGTGCTCTGTTAATGGTGTCTTTTACAGCAGAAAGAACTTAAGGAAACTAACAACCTGACATAAAGGTGCTATCAAGAACAAGTGAGTCTGAAACCCCAAAAATACCAAATCAGAAATTTATTTAATGCAACTGTAAATTAGCTTAAAATTCTTTCTTTCACCTCCCAACAGTGATAACACAGCTAGCTAACCACATGCCACTTTTGCAAGCTGGTACATTCCACTGAGCAATGGTTATCTACAAAATTATTGAAGATCAACTTGATCATTTTTTTGAAGATTGATGTGTTAAAGATCTGAGATTTGCTCCGCAAAATAATTTTCCATTTATTTTCTTTATAACTTATGACATTCATCTGATAACACTGATTTATCAACATCCGTGAAATAAAAAAAGTACTAGATAAACCTTTCTAAAGCATGTCAGTTAAGGATCCAGCTTTCTTAAGAACAGGAGAGGAAAAATCAGGATCATTTCTTCTGTAGACATATTGTTTAGTAGGAGAAGTATTCACATGCCACCACCTCTCTTTTCCCACTCAATGATAACTCCCCAGGTTCTTTTGTGCTCAGTATTTCTTTTCTGAAACAAAAAGTGTTGGTTCTTACAGATACCTTAAATCATCTGTTCTATTCTATTCTTTCATCTTCAACACAATGTAGTATTTTTAAAAAGACAAGAAGTAGAATGTCTTTTTTCTTTTTTTTTTAATAGTAAGAAAAGTTGCTCCTGAACAGCACACAGTTTCATGGGTACATGACTTGATCTTGAAAACTCTAATGTTCATAAGCAATGTAAAATGATCGATATAGAAAAATATATATGGAACTAGCAATTTTTCATCTGGAAGGCACATGTCAAAAGAAATATGTTTATTATATAATGTGCTAAATAAAAAAAATTGGCACTTCCACTTCATAAAATCTCCAAAACCAGGACAGTGCAGAGAAGAAATGAAGTGGTAAATTAGGCTGAGATTCTTAAATTTTTGCCTTCAATCCACCATTGTTGAAAAAGAAAATTACATTATTCTCATAGAGGAGAAAAATTTTTTCTGAAAGCTTACTTTGATTGAAAAAACCTTATAGTCACCACCTTGCAAATTAATATCGTGCAGCTTTATATTGAATCTTAAATGAAAAGTTGCAGCAGTTCTCAAAATTATGTTGGAAGTTGTTCAGAGGAGGCTTGATATTTTCTACCACCAGGTCCCCTTAAGAATTTTTCCTTTCCCTTGACAGAGTTCTTGAAGTCTTCACAGGAGCATCAGTACTTGAAGATATATGCAAAACTCATTCATCAGCCCTACAGTTGATACAGTACCAATGACATTTTTCTTTGACATGAGAAGCTTCTCCAGTAAGAAAACAGTTGTTCTTGTCAAACTACTGCATGATAAATCTGTAGTCCAGAGCTATGTCAACTTCTGCTGCACCCTAACCTTGCCAGTGCCACATATCAAGAGATGAGTGAAGAACAAACCATACATGTAACCTACAGAACAAGGTTTCTACAAACAGAGGACATAGTTCAATATATATTCATTCTTCCAGAAGGAGACAGGTCCCTAACACAGGGCAAATAATAATTTTAATAATAATAATAATAAATTAAAAATTAACATGTCTGTGAAGGGTTGAAATGTACACTTAAATCTGAGTTTACTGAAAGGTAGTTAAAAAATCAGGTAAGTGAGCAAAATTTGAGTACAATATTGCAAAGCTCCTTTTATATACAATTTACATCATGATGTAAGAAAGCCAAGAAAGACATAAGGTATAAATATGCACTTTACATTGAAGTCTAAAATGTTATCCCTCAAAATTTTTAACCTTCCTCATCAGTTGTTAGATGGGTGAAGAAAATAATTTTGTATACCACATTCTGCACCCATTCTAAGGTTCTCCCATGAAGAAAATCTCCATCTATTTGTGAATAAACAAACAAATAAATAAATAGAGAGAGAAGCACGAGAAACAGACAGACCTTGCAGACTATCTGTTTTTCAGGATCTTGTTTGAGTCTTAGGTTCTTACTGAAAATAGTGATAGAAATTAAAGGAGTCTTCCCCCTGAAATCTCACGTGTAGAAAGCATACTAGTGACAATTTCCAGGAGTTAGTTTGGGCAATATTATATTTCTATGTGATTATCTATGAAATTCCATGAAATATGGAACTTAGTGAGATTTTTAAAGTTCACACGTCTTGTGTACAAGATTTAGGAACATAACTTGCAGTTCTCTGTCTTCTCCACCAAAACTCATCAAAGAACTTTTTGGTTTGGATACATCTCATCTTGCCAGCCAATAGCCAGTTCATTACGTAAAGAAACTTAACAATTAATTTGAAATACAGAAACATCAAAAATTGGGGAAAAAAACCAAAACCTTTCTCTGGAATTCATTGTTTACTAATGTGCAGTTTTGCTGTTTTATGCAATTGGGTTAAAATATAAACTGATGAATAATCAAATCATAAAAACAAGACCAGCAAGTCTGAGCAGTTTAGGGCTTTGACATCTGAACCAAGAACCTACTCAAGTGAAAGCTAGACTGGAAACACAATGTAGAGATGTCACATTTGTTTCAAGTCCTCAGCACACCTTTCAAAATTCATTTTGTTTCCATATGCAAACTAAATAATTTTCCAGGAATGCTTATCAAAAAGAAGACCTTTATTAAAATTAATTTTGTTATTTAATTGATATTATTGTGTTTCTGGGATTTTAAAGTTAGAATTTTAGTGAAAATGAAGTTATTTTTTCATAAGACTCTGACCTCCCACTGCATTGAACTCTTTACAGTCAACAAACCCAGAAAATTTCACTATTTAACTAAGAATTTTACTGCAGTCCATGGCTTTTTTCTGTGTTTAACCCAGTAGTCTCACCTTCTACACAAAGAGTTGTATAAAAATTACTGCAACACTTAAATAGCAAAACTCATGACTGTTAACAGACAATGATTTTTCAACGCAGCATTTTATTTTGAAAATATTGCTCATTGAGGCTACATAAAAAATATTAGGCATAGCATTATGGGTAACTATTTATAACTTCATATTAATTAATAAATAAATAAATACATCTATATATATATATATATATAATATATGGAAACTCATTAGAAAATCTTAAAATGCACCAAATCTAATATGTCATATAGGTTCTTTACTGCTTCCTTAGGGCATATATAAGGTAGAAAAATCAGATGAATGAACCACAATGAGTCTACCTGTACTAGCTCCAGGGTCATTTTCAAATCTTAAACAAGACATGCTGCAAAGTTTTGCAATTGTTTTCACTGAAAAGTAATAAAAAGTTCCTTCAAACTCAGGAGTTTTTTAATAATTTAAGAATGAAAATATTATGCTGTGTAATAGTGGCAGATATACTCAAAACAACAAAATTACTCTACTTCCCTTTCAGTGCAAAGAAATGAGGCCAAGTTCAAACCCAACATAACCAGGCTGAACTCTGTTTTAGTAGTTTTTACCTATTATAGATTTCTGTTTTTATTAATGCTACTGTGATAGTTGGAAACAGAAGACTTTACAAAAAACAATAAAATAAATGTAATCAGGATGTTACACTTAACTCATTACTAGGTAATGTTGCTGCTTTGAGCCTAACTGGTAAATAGAAAACGTTGTCATAAAAAAGGCAACAGTTTCCCCACAGTATTCTAGTCTTGATATCTCAGAGGCAGGGCAGTGAAAACCACAAAATACAGAAGAGTGTGTTAAAAACTTATATTTACACATAGATTTTTTGCAACTAATATTTCCATGAAGACCAATGCGGAATCACTGTAATTCTGAGATGTCTGCTTGGCTCAGCAGTTTTAATACTGAGATCAATTTTGCATTACCTCCTTCTGGCTGTGAGTGCCTTTGAGTGCTCATAGAGGGAGGTCATAAAACATTTATAGGCCTAAGAATGTAAATTGCAGCGAAGAGTGAATCCTCAATCTGTTGACTGATTCTTGAAAGAGATTTTTCTGAGAAGTCTGTGCTGAGCATTTGCTCTGTCTCACACCCCATTAAAATTTCATTTTCTTCAAAGAGTTTACGTTTTCATGGGTATTTGGTATTCTTATACATAATGCTAAATGCTACATATATTGGGGAAAAAAAGGCAATAAAAATTTATTTTTAGTATTAATCTCCCATGTACCAAAAAAAAAAAAAAATGGGTGGGGGGAAATAAACAATATTCCCACTCTACTCTAGGTGGTAAAGCCTACAGGTAATTCACGAAAAAAAAAAATATTCAGTTGACAAGAGAATGAATGATAGCACTCGGAAACACAAGGACTGTCTTCCTGTGTCTGGCTTCAGGTAAAATATGAATAAGAATATGGTTTATCTAGGTCTTTTCATGTGACTTTCTTGTGTGACAAAATTCATATTGAGTCTTATAAATGTCCAACTTCTCCCTCACTCTTCTATCATCAAAATCAAAAAATCATTTTTTCAGGTACACATGCTATGGTCATTCAGCTCCCAATTAAGAAGTCCAACCTCATATATATATATATATAACTTTATGCATCCAACCGTTCCTCAAAATGTCTACGGTATAAAAATACTGTAAAGATTTCAAGTATTATAAAGATTTTCAAATCCTGAAGCATGAGGGAATTCAGTAGTAAAAAACCCACACAATTCTCAACCTCTTTCTACATGTATATCTTTCATTGTTTTTTGAATGGCTTACTTATCACAGAAATCACAGAAACATTTCGTTTAAGGAAAAAAACCCATAAACTTATTGCCATGCCAAACCATGTCCCCAAGCACCACATCTTAACATCTTCTATATAACTCCAGGGATTGTAGCTCTACCACTTCGCTGGGAAGCCCATTCCAGTGTCTGGCAACCCTTCCAGTAAAGAATTTTTTCCTCATATCCAATACTAACCTCCCCTGGAGCAACCTGAGGCCATTTCTTTCCAATCACTTGTGATTTGCAGAAAAGAACTACATCCACCTTGCTACAACCGTCATTCAGGTAGTTGTAGAGAGCTCCCCTCAGCCTCCTCAAAACTAAAAAATCCCAGTTCTCTCAGACACTCCCCATAAAACTTGTTCTGCAGACCCTTCACCAGATTTGTTGCCCTTCCATGGACTCACTCCAGCACCTAAGTGTCTCTTATGTAGTGACAGGGCCTAGAACTGCACACAGTACTCAAGGTCTGGCCTCAGCAGGGCCAAGTACAGGTGAATGAACAATTTCCTTTTCCTGCTGGTCACACTTTCTGATGCAGGCTGGGACACCACCTGGGCACCTTCTTAGCCACCTGGACACACTGCTGGCTTATGTCCTAGGTCCTTTTCCTCTGGACAGATTGCGAGACACTGTTCCCCAAGCCTCTATCATTGCCTGGGGTTGTTGTGACCCAAGTGCAGGTCTTGGCACTTGACCTGATTGAAACTCATACAATTGGCCTTGGGTCATTGAATCAGCCCATCCAGAGCCCTCTGCAGATGCTCCCTACTGTCTTGACAATCACCACTCCCTCCCAACTTAGTGTCATCTGCAAACTTGCTGAGAGTGTACTTGATCTCCTCATCCAGATCATTGATAAAGGTATTAAAGAGAACTGGCCCTGTCACTGACCCTAGAGGAACACTTCCTGTGACTGGCCATCAGCTGTGGCCAGCTGATTCCATTGACCACAACTCCTTGGACAGAGACACTTAGTTTTTACCCCTGCTGACTGGTTCTGATCACCTGGTTCTCATGTTCATGCTCTGTGATGGCACTGAAGATGATCTGCTCCATAATCTTCTTTGGCACTGTGGTTAGACTGACAGTCCTGTTGTTCTAGATCCTCTTTCCAGTAATTCTTATAGATGTAGTCACATTTGCCTATGTCCAGTTTACTAGGACTTCCTCAGTTAGCAAGGACTGCTATGATGAATAATGTGGCTTGATGAGCTCTTCTGCCAGCTCTGTGTATCTCAGATGTATCCCATCTGGCCCCTTAGACTTGTCTAAGTGGTGTAGCAGTTTGCTAGCCATTTCACCTTGGATTATGTGGGCTTCATTTTACTCCTCAGCTCTGTTTATGATCTCAGGGGGCTGAGTACCCAGATAACAGGTGGTCTAACTATTAAAGTGTGAGAGAAAGAAGGCATTAAGTACCTCAGTCTTCTCCTCATCCTTTGTCACTATGATTTTCTCCACATCCAATAAAGGATAAAGATTCACCTGCCTTTTGTAAACCTGACTGTGTCTGATAACCTGGTTGTCTTGTATGTACTCAAGATGTCCTGCTCCATAACCTTTCCTGGCACCGAGGTCAAACTGACAGGTCTGTAGTTCCCTGGGTCATACTTTCGTCCCTTCTTGTGCATGGGTGTTACATTTGCCAGTTTCCAATCTACTAGGACCTCACCAGTTCACCAGGACTGTTGATAAATAATGGAGTGTGGCTTGGTGAGTACTCCTGCCAGCTCCTTTAGTACCCTCAGGTGGATCCCATCTAGACCCATAGATTGTGCACATCTATGCAGCACAACAGGGCACTGATCATGACCTCCCAGACTATTGTACAAAGCCAGTTCTTGACCACAATGACCCAGCAGGATGCAAGTATTGTCCAGAACACCTAAGTTCTTCTGGGAAGAAACTATGAAATAAGGTAGGGAAAAGAGTCAATCGGGTTGACAAATTAAATCAGAAGAATGTCAAATATAATATACATCTTTATATGTGACAGAGGACTGATACATATTTATGTCTGAAAACTGTAGTTTTCAATGAGAGCAGTCTGTCCTACTTAACCCATTCTTCAACCTCCTCTCCCCAAACTGTTCAAAAAGCTATGTTATTAAGCCAAAAACTAGAAAAGTGTTTGTCTTTAATATGATAAAAATCAAATTAATAATTGTGGAAAGGAATCATGATCATATATATATATATATATATATACACATCAGCCAGGTGTTTTTTAGAAGGTTCATGTGTTACACATCACAGAGTCGCTGTAAGTCAAAAACTAGAAAATTATTAGTCTTGAATATGGTAAAAATCAAATTAATAATTGTGGAAAGGAATACTAATCATATATATATACACATATGCATGTATATATACATATATATATATATATATATACACATGCACACATATATATATACACATTAGCCAGGTGTTTTTTAGAAGGTTTACATGTTACTCATCAGAGTAGTTGGGCTTGCAAGGGACCTTTTGGGACTGTCTAGTACAATCCATAATCTCTTTTTCATACACGAAACTGCAGCTGAAATTCCCTTCAGCAGTTCCTAAGATGTTCCTTTCAATCCAGCCTGTGCAAAGAAAACAGATCACTCCTGTAATCAGCAGAGGATTCAGGAGAAAAAAGAATCAGCAGTATTCAGTTCAGTTAGAATGACAATTGTTAATATCTGAAGGTCCATCTGACCACCACTGAATGTCACTGGCTCTCACATGCTGATTTTATAATACTTCCTACATACATTGCAATTTGAAATGGCGTGTATCTGTCTTGCCTTTATAATAATGAAAAATTAAATCTAATGATCACAATGCCTGGAGTTTTGCACAGCTACTCTATAAAATTCAGGACCTTTAATCACAACTTGAGTTTGGCCTTAAAACTGACATGAAACTTTTAACATCTAGTCAGGGCAGGTACCAGAAAATATATACAGATGCGTAAATACTGAAGTCAGAACATGCAGGTCTTCTCCTTACAGATACTAATGCTTTTGTTTTCTTTCAAATTTGGAAGTAATTTAATCTTATCTGCATAATGGAGATAACAGCTATTTGACAGGGTGCTCAGTCACAGATTCTATTCTTGTATCCCTGGGGAAGCAGGGTGGCATTTACACACCTTTCTTCTTCTGTCACCTCCAGTGTTGTGTCAGTTACTATGTCCGGCTCAGCTCCCTGATTCTCTTATCCCAATTCTGGTTCTCACTTTCACTCAGTGATACACTATAAATCTAGTTTTTCCTCATCACTGAGCTCTTTATCTCTGCGTCTTCACTTGCTAGGCTCTTTCCATGATCTGCTCACTTATTTGCCTTTCTGTATACTAGTATCCTTTATGTGAGCTATCACAGCAAAAGCATGGAAAGAAGAGTGAAGATGATTTTACTGGTCTCTCTTTCACTACCTTGTACTGCTCCAGTCCCAGGTTGCATGATGAAGAAAACATAACAAAAGTTTTACACAAACATAAAAGCCCCAAGCTAGAATGTGTACAGAACAGATCATCTTTCAAAAAGGTAAATGTCACAGTCTAAAATTAAAGTACTCATGAATCATGTGGAAAACTATAGGGTCTTTCATTTTTTCCTAAACAAAGATTTTAGACAAATTATAATGATTTACAGGATTTACAGGTGGAAGACAAACACAAATGAAAAAAAAGCTCTTAACCCATCTGTCCAATGCAATATGCTTCATAATTTTCAAAACTCTTGCCAGGCAGAGCAAAGAATTTCTCAACAATTTTCTAATTTCTTTTCTAATGTTTAGAGGGGGGGGTGGTAGGGTTTTGGGTTGGATTTTTTTTGTTTTCTTAGTTTGGGCCTTTCTTGTGTTTCTTTTCTTGTTTTGGTTTGGCTGGTTGTTTTTTGTTGTTTTGGGGGTTTTTTTGTGGTTTTTTGTTTGTTTTTGTTTGGATGTGGGTATTTAAATGGAGAAATAACAATATTTTTTCCCATATATCCTGAAAATTGTTTCCAACATTCCCACTTAAATTTGGATTGAGTAATACATTATCTAAAATAAGCATTTTCAAAGTCACACAAAACTTTGAAAAGATAATTCAAATTTTAAGTGTGTCATAAGAGGTTATGTTACTATGTGAATTTCTAGTAACAATTCTCAGTCATACTTCACAGATCATAATTTCCTCTGAGATGAGAGATGCACTCCACAAATGTCTGTAAGTGTGTTGTAGCACTTCTCAGAATTAAAACATGAATTTATTCTGATTGTATGAGAAAAGAAAAGTAACCAGACTGAACAAAAAAGACAGCTTAATTTGAATAAAATCAAATGAAAAAGGCTGCTTCCCTGGCAGGACTAACAAAATAACTAGGAACTACAGAAGTGGACAGCACCTTAAGACAGTGAAAACAGAGGCATGGGGAAGAGACGATGAGGCTGCAGTGAGGAAGAGATGACACCAAACTGCTTGTACAACAATTAGTATGAGACTGACTCTGACAGGTACAGTTTCCCTAGAAGATTTCCTTCCAGGCCCTGTCAAAATGCAGAGGAAACAGACAGAAATAAGAGATATTACCTCTCACTTCTATTTCCATTTTTTTTTTTAAATGGAATTCAAGCAGAGGATGCCCTATCTCGTCATCTGCACTCTTCTGATTGCACACCCACACACATCTCTGCAACATCACTGTAGAAATGGATTTGAGACTGATTAGAAATAGTGGAGAAACAACAGAGAATCCCAATTAAAAATATCCTACCTTCATCCACTCTACCATCTCTGGAAATGGCCTTTTAAACATTGGTTTATTGGTGTCTTCATCTAACCTATGCTACCTAGTATCTATCTAGTATCTACCCCCTGTCAAGGGCTGAGTTTAAGAAAGAGCAAACAGTAATTACATATTTATACATTATTTAATAATGGATTCAGCAAAGGGTGAAGTGTCTTACAATATGAAGAGGAAAGCACATACTCTGCACAGGATTAGAAAAAGGTCCTATGCTTACTGGCTGTCAGTAAGTATTTCAATTTAGAACCAGCTGTCTTCATGCCACTGACTCTGCCCTCACCTTGTCACAGAATTCAAATGTCAAAATGTTGTCAGCAGTTTCTTGCAGATTCACCTGAGCAGCAACAGTGAAGGTGAGGAAGACAGAGGAGACAAAGGGAAAAGAATTATTGTATAAATTTAAATTATTACATCTACATTTTTTAATAAATCTATGAGCACAATCATGTACTTTCTCCAGATTTATAAACCTTTTCGCTTAATCTTTGACTATGTGAAATTCTGAAATCACACACGAGCCACCAGAACTTCACAAATAAATAGTTAGAAAACTTTTTTTTTTTTTTTTTTTATTTTTATTTTTATTTTTAGTTGTGGACATATTTTCAACAGATAGATAAACATTAACTGTATATAAAATGCAGTTCCTACTTCTTAAGAATAACTAATATTTGAGTTTTGCTCTTTATACTGTCACAAAAGTTATGCCATAACCAATCTGAAAAATGGAAAGCCATGATTTTCTCAGAGGGACAGGAATGGAAGATCAATATAAAAAAATAAAATATATATATATTTGGGTGACATTTTTGCATTTTTTGGTAAGCCTGTATAAGTGATACAAGGCCTTTAAGAAGTAAGGGAAAATGCACTGATTTTGAGACTACATTGAGCAGACCTGGTGACTGTTTCAGACACTTTTTCCACAGCCACCAGAAAAAAAGACAGTAAAAAGATAAGTCTGTTGTCTTGCAATAATGAAGTCTGATCAGAAAGCAGATGACTGCCATCGCCTTGTATGCTTAGATCTATACATTCAAAGAGTTTGCATCAGGGAAGTGAGAGAAACTGCCTCTTGTTCTTCTGTAGTCCTTGGGGAAGACTCCTAATCCTGCTCTTGTTATGAAAGTAAGCCACAAAGACCATTTTAACCATAGCAGCATAAGATAGTACTATGTACCTCCCTTTCACCCCCCAGAGATTTCACATACTAAATAATGCAAAACTAACAAAGATTTTTTTGTGAAATGGATGCCCTAAAACACATAAAATAGGTTATGAGGCACAGTTACCAAAGAAAATTTCCTGGCTCACAGAGGAGGTCCCAGATGATCGGAAGCTGGTGAATGTCACACCAATCCACAAAAAGGGACAAAAGGAGGACCCAGGATACTCCAGGCCCGTCAGCCTGACCTCAGTGCCTGGCAGGGTTATGGAGCAGATCTTCTTTAGTGCAATCACACAGCACCTACAGGATGGACAGGGGATCAGACCCAGCCAGCACGGGGTTAGGAAGGGCAGGTTCTGTCTGACCAACCTGATCTCCTTTTATGATCAGGGGACCTGCCCGGAGGAAGAGGGGAAGGCTGTGGATGGAGTCTACCTGGACTTCAGCAAAGCCTTTGACACCGTCTCCCACAGCATTCTCCTGGAAAAGCTGTCAGCCCAGGGCTCAGACAGGAGCACTCTGTGCTGGGTTAGGAACTGCTGGAGGCCACCAGAGAGTGGTGCTGAACGGTGCTGATCCAATTGGCGGCTGTGGTGTCCCCCAGGGATCAGTGCTGGGCCCAGTTCTGTTTAATATCTTCAGAGATGATTTAGATGAGGGGATTGAGTCCACAATTAGCAAATCCACAGAAAACACTAAATTGGGGGGGAGTGTGGATCAGCTGGAAGGCAGGAGGGCGCTGCAGAGGGACCTGGACAAACTGGAGAGCTGGGCTGATTCCAACGGGATGAGGTTCAACAGGACCAATGCCGGGTCCTGCACTTTGGCCACAACAACCCCATGGGGAGCTCCAGGCTGGGCACAGAGTGGCTGGAGAGCAGCCAAACAGAGAGGGACCTGGGGGTTTGGATCAACAAGAAGCTGAACATGAGCCAGCAGTGTGCTCAGGTGGCCAAGAAGGCCAATGGCATCCTGGCCTGGATCAAGAACAGCGTGGCCAGCAGGTCCAGGGAAGTGATTCTGCCCCTGTACTCAGCCCTGGTGAGGCCACACCTAGAGTCCTGTGTCCAGTTCTGNTCCTGTCTGACCAACCTGATCTCCTTTTATGATCGGGTGACCCGCCCAGGGGGATGAGGGGAAGGCTGTGGATGGAGTCTGCCTGGACCTCAGCAAGGCCTTTAATACCATCTCCCACAGGATTCTCCTGAAAAAGCTGTCAGCCCAGGGCTCAGACAGGAGCACTCTGTGCTGGGTTAGGAACTGCTGGAGGCCCCCAGAGAGTGGTGCTGAATGGTGCTGATCCAATTGGAATACCACACCTCGAGTCCTGTGTCCAGTTCTGGGCCCCTCAGTTCAGGAAGGAGATTGAGGTGCTGGAGCAGGTCCAAAGGAGGGCAACCAGGCTAGTGAAGGGACTCGAGCACAGATCCTATGAGGAGAGGCTGAGGGAGCTGGGGGTGTTCAGTCTGGAGAAGAGGAGGCTCAGGGGAGACCTCATCACTCTCTACAACTCCCTGAAAGGAGGTTGTAGACAGGCAGGCGGTCGGTCTCTTCTCCCAGGTAGCTGCCAGTAAGACAAGAGGGCATGGTCTTAAGCTCTGCCAGGGGAGGTTTAGGTTGGATATTAGGAAGAATTTCTTAAAGAGAGGGTGATCAGGCATTGCAATGGGCTGCCCAGGGAGGTGGTGGATTCCCCATCCCTGGAGGTTTTAAGAAGAGACTGATGTGTCACTCAGTGCCATGGTCTGGTAACCACAGTAGCAGTGGATTAAGGGTTGGACTTGATCTCTGAGGTCCTTTCCAACCTGGCTGATTCTGTGATTCTGTGAAAATCCAACTAGAATGCTACCATAGGATATAAACTGTCAGATAAAGATAACTTAAGGCGTTTTAATAGGAGGACATATATAACTACACAGGGAAAATTATCCATATTCATGGATTTCCTGGCAACAGTGTCTTCTCTGTACCAGCAGTGTAGGCATAACCAACATTCTTCATAAGCAGGTAATCCTGGACTTCAAAACAAACAAAAAAGAAACAACAAAGGGCAAACTCCTTTTGTAGAATATATTCACAACTTTCCTCTCCACACTTCCAGTTGATCCACTTTGATGTATTCTGGCCGATCTGTAAACATCTACAGATATTTATTCTTTTTTTTTTTTTTTAATAATTAGAAAGCTGTTTTTAAATAAATATCAGGTCTACAATCTGCTAAAGACTCCCAGAGATTCACAAAGTCTGTTTGTTAGAATACTATTACTGTTCATTATTCTAATCCAAACAAATATGGAATATCAGAAGGCAGAAGGCAAAAGGCACATATTGGTCATACTAAAAAAAGGAAATTAAGTACTGAATATTTTATTTGATTGGCATGCAGCCCAGTGGAAGGTGAAACCTGCCAAATAAGAAATGATTCCCAGTTATCACAGTCTTATATCAGGACATTTTTAAAAGATATGTTTATTTTATTTTCAGGTTTGCTGTAAAGTAACCATTGTGTGAAGCATTAAAAAATTGTTTTCTAATTATATGACCATGAAATAAAGTCGTTTACTTGGCATAATGGAACAGAATTAGATGAGCAAAAGGACCACCAGCACTAATGAGACCTGTGCCTGCAGCAGGAAATTGCTTGACATGTTAATTACTCCTCATGGGCTAGTAGGTAACTGCCATATCTAAAGACATGGCGTCTGATTTTGTCTCCCTTTTAGTCCTCTAAATGTATTTTATAACCTTAATACAAAACACTTTTACAACAAAATTAAGAAACTTTATGTCCTAAAGTCTCATAAAAATAAAAATAACCTGAGCAAAAAACAGTCTCTCAGTTCAAAGTTCAAAATGTGCAATACTCTTTTTTAGTCTTAATTATACCTGCAGATTCCACTGTCCTGCTTGAAATACAATCTTACTTTTCCCTATTCATATTTTTCTTGCAAGTTTACCTTTCATTTCTTTCCTTTTCTGTTTAGTGTCGGATTCTCTACCATAAAAGTATGGTAGAGTTAAGTACCAATGGCTTAGCTGTACTGAATCTTTTTAAACTTCCTTGGATCTAAAATCTGGCAGTTTTTTCTGTAGTCTTATCTACAAAGAAAGGTAAAAATAGAATCATTATGTGCACATGCAAGGATATGGCACTTCAGCAGCTATGAAGGTTTGCTTCAATATTTCTGTTCAGTATCTTCATCTCTTTTCCAGGCTGGTAAATTGTCACCTCTGTCTTTCATTTTTCTTCATTTCATTTATCAGTTTTCTAGATTAATGCTGTACTCTTACATGCAAGTGGGTTTCCATTAACAAAATAACAAAAACTTCAAATTTCTTTCCAAATATTAACCTGCTATTCCTCAGAGATTATATAGTTATGATGCCCAGAACAGGCTTTAGTGCCTTAGCTACAGGTGTGCTAAGGTCTAAATGTTTGAGGCACTAAACCCATGCACCAAGCTGCTGTGGCAATGTGGCAATGCTATTCCAGAGCTTCTGTGCCAGTTTTCCCATGTGTTCCCATCCTGTTTTCCCAGTGCAAATGCTCTTATGGGCTTGCACCTGAAATCATTCTCACAACAGGTTCTTATGGGCAGCAGTTGTCACTGGCATGAGAAATGCCTCTTTTCCCTCATTTCTTGCTCTGTAGATCTCAATTTATATTAGGCTAAGACAAATGTAGAACACAGCAAAGTAGGTAAGTCACTGAAATGCTTGAAAGATACTATCCAACATTTCATGAGCACAGAGGTTGAGCAGACAATAAATATGAAACAAACTGCTCTAAACAGTGCTAATAACACAGGAACAAGCAACAGTAAGTCTGCGAACATCCTAGGGAAAAGTATAAAGTACTGGGGATAAGAATGGCAAAAATTGTGAGCAGCAGCATCAGCATTTCCTATTGCACTGGAGAAAACTATTCTCACCCCAGAGGTGGACACATAATCTGAGACACCCACTGTGTGTTCCTCAGGTGACTACTGCTGAAGTTTTTTTGTTTCTCATCCATCTCTTCTCTATTTTCCCTGCCAAAGTAACTCTCATTGCTAGAATTCACGTGTTATCAGCCATGGGTGACACTAGTAAAATATTCATGCATGTGAAACTCTTATTCTCCTTTGTGCAATTGTTACTTTCTCCACATGACCCAAAAGCTGTCCTTCTTTACTACTTGATGCTAAATTTAAATACCAGGTTTATTCATTCAACCATAGAATTATCTGTATTTCAATGTTCAACTGTTATAACCTGGGAGTGATTTTTACTTTAAAGTACTGCTTTAAATGTAGACACAATTGGTTTTCATATTTTATCTCTGAAACTAATGTTCAGTGATATTTTAAATGTCACCATTTCTAGATCTGCCCCTGCATCTTTTTTTAAAATAATATAGAAATGCAGTATTTTAAAGATTATATCTTCCTCTAAAGTGACTCACCAGAAGTACTACCTGCTAACTACCATGGGCTTGACACTTCAATATTTTCTATGAGCTGTGGACACCATTAATTCTAATCCCACAGCCATTCCATAAATAGACAAACTTTATTCCTAGAGGCAGGACAGACTTTTAATATCAAGTCAGAAGGATGCTGTTTCCTACTAGAAGAACTTGCTGGTATATCAGTCTATGAACTACAGAGCTTGAAAGAAATTACAACATTTGGGATGCATTTATAGCATCATATCAGAGAAAGCCAGCAACTAAGACAGAATGTAGAGTAGAATATTTTCCAGAAACAAATTGCATACCACTGAAAAAATCAAAGCTAAACAGAGAAGAAGTACTCTCAGATCTGACCTTTTTTTTTATGTTCTTATGTGTTAAGGGAAAAAAAGAAAATGGGTGGAAATCAGAAACATAGGTGGGAATCAAAAACACAAAAAAATGTTATATGTAGGACAGATGTTTCTCTAGAATTTTGAGTTCATTGAGTTCATCTTCTTGAAAGCACAAATGAATGCATTCATGACTTCCATCCAGTGGTTCATCAGCATAAAGTTTTTGTGGTGGAACTTTCAGTCTTTAAATAGATACTGAGGCCACTGACATCTACTAGTGCTCGTCTTCTTTTATCCTACTCCTTAGGACTAGTTGGCTGCTCACCACAGCTCCACTGACAGTTCATTAGTTCCGTTTCTGGATGGGTTGCAGAAAAGACAAGCAGCTAAAACTTGTAAATCACATAAATCACCAGTTCACTTCCTCCTTCACCTCTATCACTTTTTCTTTTTTCTTTTTTTTTTTTTCCTTTTTTTCTTTCTTCTTTTTTCTTTAATAAAATGACACCAACAAATTACTTTGGAAACAATAATAATTCCACTTCTTTTAGTGGGAAAAATGCTGATAAAGTCCTAGTTAAGAGGTATGCAATGTCCTTCCTTTTCCTGCTCTGTAGAAAAAACAAAGTTTTTCAAAATATAAGACATGTGCAAGTTGGATTCAGCATTTCAGGTCAGTCTGAAAACTACAAATGCACAGTTAATTTCAGCTGTTCCTGCTTTATTGTCACTACATGTTATCCCATACGGAAGATATTTTTCCTGCTGTGTTCCTGGCAGGACACATGCATTCCTCAGATGCTTCATTCCCTGAATCTTTAAGAGACAACTGTCATCATAAACAGTGAGCCATCCCATCTCTGCTTCTGAGACAAGAGTATGCTTCATCAGTTAGGTGCAGTAAAATTGAAATTATCATCTGCCAGCTTTCCATGGATAATGTAGGAAAAAATTAAGTTGCTATCCCTGCAAATAAACCACAGGGACTACCACAGTGCTGTCAGTGTGGATGAAATTGTTTATATATGTCACAACATATATTGAACCACACCATTCTATTGGTAACTGCATTATGTTTCTATTTTTGTATTAGAATACAATTCTTTTAAAATGGCAAATTAAAGAAACACACTGAAAGGGAAAATTCTTATTTTTTAATTCTGCTTTATGTGAAAACTTGGTGTTTTTACCTACCTCTTAAGCTACTCTGCAAAATTTCAGCTTCCTAGAAACCAGTGAAAATGGGATACTTCTCTCCTTGCCTCCTGAATGACTTATGGCCGTATTCTCAACAATTACCTCTATGTAATCTGAGACAGATGCACTCAAAGGAGGAGTATATTTTGTGAACATGAAAGAAGAAAAATTATATAACTGAAATTATTATTCTATCCATTAACAGTAACTTAACTGGGAAGAAGGTTCTCTTTTTTAAAACTATCTCACTTATATTATTATTGCTAAGGGGAATTATGATCTGTGAACACGGGCCATCCAAGTGTAATGCAGCAGCAGGAAATAAGGCTACCAGCTTTCAGATATTCGGTACACAAGTAAGATATAACAAAAGAATCTGTTTTATAAATGATAAATCAACTCCGTTTATAATTCATGGCTAATTATTTTCTAGGCAAATCCATTCTCTTGCTCTGATCCATCATTTTCAAGAAGTTTAGTGTTTTTTGTAACTCAAAGATTTTGCAAAAGAGATATTGCTTTTATTCCTTTTTCCAGATCTATTTCACGCAACATTTAATCCAAATCCTACTTTCTAAGGGCTCATATTAAGATGTCTGCATTTAGATCAAGCCTAAAGATGTCAGCAAACAATTCTTCTGGCTACCTGTATCTGCACCAAAGTCTGAAAACCTCCACACCTTTTTCAATACACAATATACATAATAACACGATAGTTTAGCCTACTTACCATCTTATACAGAAGCTTCCAGGATCTTCTCTCCCAGAGCTGCCAATATCGTCTACTATTGTCCAGTCCAAATTTAATTTTTATGACAACCTTTAAACCATATTTATGAAAGCTATACTGCTATATCAAAAGATCCAAGAAGAGCATTGTAAATAATCTTAAAATGTCAGGACAATGGTATTGTTTTGTGTTCTCCAACAGTTTATCTGTCTTGCTCCTCTGTCAGTGATGCACTTAGCAGTCCTCTGAGAAGTGCCATGTGTGCCCTGTCAAAGATGTCACACTACTAGGAAATAATAGCTACATCTATGTAACTAACATTTGTAATAATACCTGTATTTCTTAAAATAATAATACACTTGCAGAAGTTGTTTGGGGTTTTTTTGCCTTTTACTCCTTTGCCTTTAAAAGTCACGCTGCCAAACACTGGTGCTATGGACATATACAGGCAACTTCAACTTTTCTCAAGTACCTCATACAACTCTTCTGGACTTTAGAGTTTACACATAAATAATATGAAAACTTTTTCTGTTTTTTGGTTTTTTATCCCCTTAGTTGTCTAAATTTTTTACTTCAGGTTCTCAGTAACAGGTGTAAGCCTTCATAAAGCTGCGATGATTTGACTGTCCCTGGACACCAGTTGCCCACCAAAGATACTGTATTGCTCCCCTCCTCAACAGGAGAGAGCAAGAAAATTATATTAAAGGTTCATGGGTCAAGATAAGGACAGGGAGATCACTTAGCAACAGACTCATACAGGCGATAGTACCTTAATTTATTGCAAATCAGAGTAGGATAATGAGAATTAAGAGCAAAACTTTTTTCCTGAGCTCAACTTCTTTACCTCCCCACTCCTGAGCAGCACAGGAGGATGACGAATGTAGGTTGAGCTGTGTTCAGTACAAATTGTGTATGCCACTCCTTCCTCATGCTCTTTCACTTCTCCAGTGCCAGGTTCCACTAACGGGATGCAGTGCTCCATGAACTTATCCAACATGACTCCTTCCCACAGGCTATACTTCTTCACAAGCTGTTCCAGTGTGGGTACACACCACAGGGAGGAGTAGATGCTCCCAGGAGGAAGAATGCCAACAGGTTGAGGGAGAAAATCCTCCCTCATTGTTCAGTTGTAGTGAGACACATCTGGAGTGCTGCATCTTGTTCTATGCTCCACAATGTAAAGGAGGCATGCACTCACAAGGTTTGCTTCAGCAAAGGGCTGCAAGGCCTTGAAAAATCAGTCAGAAAACCAACAGAGTTGGTTTCAGAGCTTAGGTTTCAACAGAGCTTGAAAAATGAAGAGGGTAAAAATATCGGATAAAGTCTCAAGCCTAATTATAGGGCAGAATTTGAATCTGTTATACACTGCTTATATACTATAGAAGAAAATTATTAACAACTTTCAATTTGTGGACACCCATTCTAGACAACGCAGAAAGGGTGCTTTACTTTTGGATACTATATGTCACATTTCAAGTAAACATACCTTTATGTTGAATTATAAAAAACTGTTAATTTTTTATTAATTTGAGTTTGTGCAAACCATGTACTTTACATTATATGGCAAAACCAACTAATTTTAGCTATTTTTTTTCCTCATAATAATAATCTTCCTCTTTTCTTCCTTACTTAGAATTTTCTCTTACTAATTCTGGATTTTAAGTATTGCTACTGCTCTCCCAAAAAACTACTTTGCACTAAGACATGAACATCACTTGCTATCTTCTTTTCTTCTGCCTGTTCTGCAGCTATTGGCTCAAAACATTCTTACCCTTCTTCACTTAGGTACATCCATCAAGAACTGAACGGATGAAGGCAAAGAATTTCTCTCTCATTTCAGTTCTCCAACAGGGTCAGAGAACAGTGTGTGAGGAAAGCTGCTTCTTCCTACTTTTTTTTCTTGTTTCCTGGGAAGAACTGCTATCATTTTCCCCTTTACTTTTGTGGTACAACAAATCTAATTAATGTGATTTATCAGCTACACAGAGACAGGACTGTCCCAAATGATAGTGACCATTTTTAATTTTTGCCTCTCGGCTGCTCAACATCAGCTTTTATTGATCCACTGCCTGAAAGTGCAGCTGATAGAACAACTGAGGAAATACTTCTAATGCAAAAAGTAAGACAAAAATAACATTTTGGGACTCCATCCTTACATCTTCTGTGACCAATTACAGGACAAAAACCTTCAATGAACAAAAAGGGCCAGTTTAAGACCTCCTGCTGTCACCTCTTAAGCAAAACCAAAGAGTTCCATAGCATGAAGGATCCTCAGAAGAACCTCCCTCCTGACAATGCTCAGAGATACAGAAAAATAAACAGTGTCTATATTAAAATGTTCAAGAAACTGAGCATATGCCAGTTAGAAGCATATCCTGTTAAATTATAAAAAATCTCTATAAGTATAAACATGAGTACAGGTAAAAAAAAAAGATTGCAAGAGGTATTAGCAGAATTGAAGTCAAATGGTCTGAAGTGCATGTATACCAATGCACACAGCATGGGCAACAAACAGGAGGAGCTGGAAGCCATCGTGCGGCAGGAAAGCTATGATGTAGTTGCCATCACGGAAACGTGGTGGGATGACTCCCATGACTGGAGTGCTGCCATGGGTGGATACAGGCTCTTCAGAAGGGACAGGCAGGGTAGGAGAGGCGGAGGGGTAGCCCTATATGTTAGAGAATCTCTCAACACTGTAGAAGTTGAGACCACCAGTAATAGGGCAGAATGCCTGTGGGTTAGAATCAGTGGGAAGGTCAACAAGGCTGATATCGTGATGGGAGTCTGTTACAGACCACCCAATCAGGACGATGAGNTATACACAGTTTAAGAAGGATGTAGAGGTCCTGGAACAGGTCCAAAGGAGGGCAACCAGGCTGGTGAAGGGACTCGAGCACAGATCCTATGAAGAGAGGCTGAGGGAGCTGGGGGTGTTCGGCCTGAAGAAGAGGAGGCTCAGGGGAGACCTCATTGCCGTCTACAACTACCTGAAAGGAGGCTGTAGCGAGGTGGGAGCTGGACTCTTTTCACAGACGACCTTCAACAAGACAAGAGGACACAGTCTTAAGTTGTGCCAGGGGAGGTTTAGGTTAGATATTAGAAAGAATTTCTTCACGGAGAGGGTGATTAGGCTATGGAATGGACTGCCCGGTGAGGTGGTAGATTCTCCGTCCCTGGAGACATTTAAAAAAAGACTGGATGTGGCACTCAGTGCCATGGTCTAGCAACTGCTCCGGTGGGTCAAGGGTTGGACTAGATGATCTCTGAGGTCCCTTCCAACCCGGCTAATTCTATGATTCTATGATTCTATGATTCTATGGTCCTTTGGCTTATGGGTGCCATTTAACTGATAATGGCATATTCTATTACATTGTCTGTCAAACATTTATAAAATAATGGTTTTTTAAGACTGCATCATTTACACTGATAACAGGCAAAAATTAGGGCTCTATTACTTGAATCTTTCTCCCTCAGTTTCTTTTGAGACTTTGTCCCAAGCATTTAAATTGAATTTATTATTCTCAGATGCAAACAAAAAGGTCCAAATCAATCTAATTGTCACTTCTACTAAAGACTTTGGCTCTCAGACTGAGGTCAGATAAAGATATCCCATAAGCTCAAGGGTCTGACATTCTCTGCTCCTGATTATATTACTGTCACTTGTTCTCCTGAGCTCCACAAGCAGAGAACTGTGCTTCCACCAGTGCAGAGCAGCAGGCTAAGAGAACACTTAGAGTCAAGAGAGTCATTTACAGTCAAACCACAAAAGCTAAAGGAAATTTTAGATTAAGGCTGCCTTAATCAAATATAAAAAATTAGATTGTTTCAGTAGTCAGTGTATGGCTTTTAAGAGTACAATTTCAAATGGATTTCCTCTTGGCTTCTACTAATAACGTATTTTAAAGAAATCCATTTCAAAAAGACTGCCTCTTGCAAAAATTATACCAATATACAGGGTGCCTACTTTTTAAGAATTCAGTCTGCTATCTGAAGAGTGGAAAAAAAAAACATAATAAAGATACAGTGAAATTTCCAAATGGAAACTTTTTTTTTTTTAACCACATCTAATCAAAAAAAGTCAGTCTTCCATCATCATAGCATGTTTCCAAGTTTGATCAATAAGTGATATTTCATAGGATGGTGGATTAATAACATTGACTGTACTTTTTATCTGGAAATTTTGAAGTTATCTCTAAAAAGGAATACTACCTTACCTTACAAGGTGTAAAGACAGGTCTGAAGTCACTCTCCTTTTCTTAAGCCACCAATTTCTCACATGGATAGTAAGCCCCAGTTTTTTTACAAGGAATTACTGGAAGATTATTTTGAATTTCCTCATTCTGCCTTAAATTTCATCTTCTTTAACTGCACGTATAACAGCAAAAATTTCTGTGGAATAGTGAAATAGGCTGAATAGTGGAAAGTTTTTCCTTGTACTGCATGTGTTTAAGTCGTAGAATCAGGCAATCATTAAGGCTGGAAAAGACCTCCAAGGTTATCAACTCCAAACACAATCCAGCTATCACAGCCACTAAACCATATCCCGAAGCTCTACATCTAAAAGCTTTTTGAACACTTCCAGGGATGATGACCCTACCAGCTCCCTGAGCAGCCCATTTCAATGCCTCACCCCTCTTTCAGTAAAGATTTTTTTTCCTAACATCCAACCTAAACCTCCATAGGCAAAACTTAAACCCTTTTCCTCTTGTCTTATTGCTAGATACTTGGAGGAAGTCCTTATCATCTATGCAAACCTGTTTGTACTGTGGCTAGAAACAACACCTGTCACCTCTCATGAGCTCAGGAAGCCTCTTACTTTATACATATATTCCTTATATATTAGCTATATTCCTAGGAAGGTACTAATTGTATTTCTTATATATAGTTATCTATGCTCAACAAAATACCAATGGTGTTTTTTTGAACTTGAGTCATTGCTGCTATCACTGCACTTCTGAACTCTCATGCCCCTGCTTTATGACTGAGATCATCCTGATCCATTCAGTTTCCAACATGTATTTTTTAATTTAATTATTTAATTGTTATGCTGGAGGACTGAAGGTGAGTTTGAATCTGGATACAAACCACCTTTCTACCCATTTTCCTCCTCTTTATTTGCAGATTTCACAAATAACAGAGAGTTTCAGAGATCTGCATCGCAACATAATCCCAACAGGTTGTGCTCACTGTGGGACTAAAGAATGCTATTACAAAACTGACATCCAATAGGCAGAATTCACCTGCAACAACCTGCTGATTTTATTAGCTTTCTTCAGTCCCTCAATACTTTTAATGAGTCACCAGGTACCTCTGTAATAGTTGTGTTTGAGACTAAATGAAGATGGAGCAGCTATATGGAATGACTGTAAGAAAATATCCAGGACTATGTAAGATTCAAGGCGAGGAAAAAGGAACTACAGACCTTGGTAAAAATGTCCAGTACCTTCAAAATTCAAATGGACAAGCAAAGAAATTAATAAATAATGTCAAAAAGGAAGATGCGGGAAACACCTGATTGCTCTGCACAAGTGTCTCATTCTTTTTAGCAGTCTGGAGCATTATATCAGAATAGAATGGGACTGTGGGGATAAATACTCACAGTGAGCCTTAGCTGAGAGCAACAACTGTGCATGACCACAGATGTGTTCATTTGAATTCCATAAAATGCATGCTTTTGCGAATTTATAATGGCTGTTCGTGGCACAGTTTCCCAGCATAAAGTTAGTCATTACTTTTGTATGTTTTCTACTGGTAGCTCTAGAGACTGTCAACTATATAAAGATCAAAAATCAGTCCCCCAAAACTCAGATGTATAAAATCAAATTAGAGTTGTATAATATTTTTGGAAAGAAGAAAAACATGTCAGAAAGCTATTTGCTCAATTTTTTTTTTTTTTTAAGTGCAATTTAAAAAGGGAATTGAAATGTGCCAGAAGCAATATGTAAGGAATTAGGTTAATATGGCATTGGAGATGCGAACATGAAGAAGGAAAATCAAATGTCCAGGGCCAACAAATATATACATTTGCATTTTTCTTTTTCTGCTTAACAGCACCTGTCACACTGCCCATTTTAGCATCTGTCATTTCAGAAGTGTGAGGATTGGAAGTGGATAGCTCACAGTGTTTGGCTATTTGTTAGCAAAATATTTCATCAGGAAAGTATCTATGAAATACAAATTAATAGAAAATTAATATGATAGAAAACACCACCTGGGAAGTTGTTTTTCTTTGTCATAGAAGTTTACAATAGAGCTCTGATTTCAGGTATATTCAGGAAAATTATATGATGGTGTAGGGAAGCAAAGAGGTCTGCAGATCTTTTAATGGTGGAGAGTAACCATTCTCAGGTGAATTTATTAAACAGCTTTTAGAAGATGCAGATATGCAAGCTGCTTTGTTAACACCACTAGAAAATGAGACCTGATGCTTTTTTAATGAATTCAAAAGGTCTGAGATGCCCAAATCATACACAAGTTTAAGACACACCATTTACCACTATGTTGTAGCATCTGGCAACTGCCTTCACTAGGTATATTGAGTTTAGTGAGTTATCTCATCCAAATTAAAGAAATGAAATTTAATGCTGTTTATGAACTGGGTAAAAATTTATGATTTCACTACATAAATCAATTATATTATTCATCCAGACCAATTTTTCAGGCTGATTTTTACGGTTCCTTCCAACCCTAGTCATTCTATGATTCTGTGATTCTCTGATTCAACTGCTCCCTGGCAGCTGAATTCATTTCAGCAATAGGAATACAATTACAAAGGAAATGGGCTCTGTATTGGGTTCTCATTCCCTGTTTCACATGTACACACACCATGCATGCACAAGCTAGCAGAAAGGAATTAAAAATTATGTGGAGCTGAGCAGTGAACTATGTATGTGATTGAGGAAATAATTTGTTTGGCCTTCCTGAAGCCAAAGGAAGAGCAGTTAGGCAGTCATACTTTCTGGACATCCCTTTAGACACTTTCCCAGCCAGCAGACCAAGCAGTATACAATGCTCTCAACTATGTGCCATATCTTCCAGGGGTCGGATTGGTGATGGAGGAAGAGATGCGAAGGAGTGGTCGATGAAGCCTGCTTCTAACAAACCAGAACAGCTGAAGTGCCCCAGCTAGCCGTGGACTGAACAGTTTAAGGCTAATGAAGTAGAAAAAAAAAAATCTGGAAATAATTCTGAATATCTGAATAACTGAAAATTAATTTTCAGAGAGGCAATACATAAGAAACTCTAGGTCAAAAATATAAAACGAAGCATCTTGTATAATGAATTTTAAAAAACCCTTACTGCAGTCACATTATAATGGTTTGTGGGAGAGAAGTGTGGTTTTTCATTAGTGCTCAGATTTAGAGGGATCTTCCATTCAGTTACAGTAAGATATTGTATATCTTGGTACTTCTATTTCTTATTTCTTAAAAGTATTTTTTCAAGGAAAAAGAAGAAAGCTGAAGAAGAAATGCCACTTTTCCACTCCCAATTAAAATATATTTTCTTTACAAGAGATCTGACAAAAAGCATCACTGAATATCAAACGTATGTATACTATTATCTACAAAAAGGAAGTGAGCATCTGCTTTTAGTGTAATGCATAAAATGACCACCACATAAAAAAGACCAAAACAGGAAATAATTAATTATTTATGGACACATAGTGGGCAGAAGCAAATCCAGCATGAATGGAAAGTAGAGATGAAAATCATGATGAGGACCTTTATTATGTATTTTACTAATGTTGCTTTTAGGGGAAACTGCTCTATTCAGTTAATTAATTTTTTCCTCATCTAGAAGGAAATTCACACCTTGTACATATATTTCCAAACATTTGGTAGAAATCTGCTGCTCAGACCTCTGACTTTTAAAACATCTTGTAATCTTTGCTAGGTTTTGTACCATCAGACATTTTGTAAAATGTAGGTTTCATTGTTTTCACTTTTTTTCTTAGTTTCTCTGTGCTCTTAAATTGATGTATATGAGACACTATAGTCAGAGTATCTGATGAAAAATGTGAGAGTTATAGTGGGCCACATCTTAAAATTAGATAATTTAAAGCTACCAGAATAGTGTAGTAGTTAGAATTCAAGTAATTACCCATTGAGGTTTGCTTCTGACTGATAAATGAACATTATCCTTCCATAACACTAGTATTTGCAAGAAGTCACCATGTATCCCCAGGTGTTTCTTTCTCCCTGAAGAGCCATGATCACATTAGCAGGACTGGAGTGATCTAGAAAGGGGGCTTGGGTGCAAAGCTAATTGGATCCATTCCTATATTTCTTGAGAGAGTGCAGCTGTGCACCAGGGTTCTACATTTCTGGCAGACTTTGTAGCACTGAACTCTTGCCACATCCTAGTGTGTGGGCATGCCTTAGTGGTCCTTCAGCACCATTCAGACATGAAAATGCTATTGTTATCAAATGTAGCTCATTTCTTTCTATAAACATGTGTTACCTGGGTATAAATGTGTTATCTGTGTTAATATGTGTTATCTGGGTATACATATATCATAGTCTTATGGCAATACAGGAACACTACATTTACGGTTGTAATGGAGTTTTGATTTTAGCAGGTTCATGTATACTTACAGATAGAATTATTATGATATGCAGGTATGTATAAATGTATCTTAAATTTCATTTCATCCCAATATTCCCACTGAAATAAAATTTCTGAAGTATCTCTGTAGTGTAACTTTTGCTTTGGATGTTACACCACACAGAATGACATGAAGTAAAATATGCATTTACTGATAAAATTAGGATGCAGAGGTAGAGTATCAGAGAAAGATATCATGACAGAAAAAAGATATCTGAAGAAAATAGCAGTAGAGACAAAGTGCCATGTGGTAAAAAGAGTGGAAACACTGCAAAGATACACTTTATCTAAAATGTGAAATGAAAGACAAGTGACCTATTTTATCAGAGCTGAGGAAATCCGTGGAATTCAGGAGGTGCTCCATGTGGGCAGAAGTCATGAGAGCTGGGGAGAGGACACAGCAGTGGTGCTATAAGTGGGTGAAAAACAGACAATTGTCTTCAATGGGCTACATGGAGAGTTTTAACTTTCTCTGAGTGAGGAGGATTTGCTTCTGCTCTGCTTTCTCATCTACTCTTACCAGGGTGGAATACTCATCACAAAAAAATCATAATTTGCATGAAGCAGAAAACTCAGTATTGATATATTGAAATGATATTTTGATATTTTCTTAATCTGAAGTTTGCATCTTTTAAAGTAAGGATCTAAAGCAGAATCCACATTCTAGATAGCAACCTCATGAATCACAATGTCATCAGTAAATATCTGGGCTGGGAACAGGCAGAAGAAAAAAAGTATAAATTCACCCTTTACTGATATTCAAAAATTAACTGTCACATTCTCTTTTCCAGTTTTCTAGGCACTGATTTGTGAGATTAACTTGGAGGTGTAAAGAAATGCCATATACAACATAAACACAAGGGACAATCCTCAGATGCCCTTCTTGGAAAAAAAAAAAAAAAAAGAGTTGCACAACAGAAAATACTACTCCAGCTTCCTCCAGCTTCCAAGCTGCTGAGTTCATTTCAGGACATCCTGGTGTTCCCCACTAGAGAGATGCTGGCACACATTACTCTTTTCTTTTGAAGGTAACAAATGCAGGCAGAATGTTTCTAGTGTCATTTTCACCTGAATTCACACTTTCTGTCAGAGAAGCTAAAAAATGAAAACATTGCAAGCTTATTCTAACACAGAAAACAATGACATTTGTAATTACACAACTGGAAAAAAAAGATTACAAGAAAAAAGAGAAACAACAAAATGTGTCCTTTGATTATATATAAAATTTATAACTAACAACCTTCTAAGATACTTCACAAACATACAGATATTGAATATACAGAAGACAATTAAATGTCCTCTTCCTGAAGTCCCTTCCTTAGAGGTGAATCTGAAAGGTAACCTAGGTGACAGAAGCTAGTCATCCCAGTTCATACCCTCTTCCCAGTCACCACTTAAGACAAAATACTTCTTTTCACTTCTTTTAATTTTTAGTTTCTAGTCCTTTCATCTGACTGGCATTTCTTTAAAGCCTGAATATCTCTGCAACTCCTTCCGTTTATTGTAAATCAAAGAAAAGCAAGAAGACCACAGCCCTTCCCATATTTACTCAAGCTGGCTATTTTTTTCTTTTAATAAGGTTGTCTCTTCTATTTTAAATAGTTCTCTTGATTGTCAAAATGTTTTCAAGGCTGTCATAATATTTTTACAAGTGTTAAGTCACAAGGAACATTTACTGTATGTACGGTTTTATGAAAACTGCAGTTGGGTTTGGACAGATGCCCTGAATATCCAAATTATTTTTTATACTTTACAATTGGATGTCATTTCAACAGAGGACACCCGTTGCCCCAGACATGAGAACACAAACACAGTCATGCACACTTGTGAAATTGTTTGGCCCTACGGAGTCACATTCAAATAAGGCCACTATTTTTGCAGATACACAAGTAAAAGCTTTGTACTGGAAACCAGATGGTGTCCTCTGCATAACAGAGAATTAAAAAAATGAAAGCATAAGAGAAAGAAATTAGTGCTAGAAAGTTGTAAAGCATCTGCAGATCAAAGACAGCAGAAGAGTAAAGGGGTATGACTGATTTCCTTTTCATATGCAAGAAGCTACATATCTTATGACTTTAGCATGAGTCAGTGGGAGCCCAAGCACAACTGAACTCAACAAAATCTTTTATTTGTCTGCAATACACGTATATGTGTGTATATATATTATATGTATATATATATTCTGTATATATATAATAACCATAAGTTAGAAAATAGGAAGCTAAACAGAGAAAATACAAAATCACTTTCAGTAGCCTAGGGTTCTGCCAGTTTCTGCTCCAGACAGGCCATATCAAGACTCCAGGGAAGCAAAATATACTTTGTAATCTGGCAAACACTTCTAGTGTTACCCATACTAGAAAAGACAGTACCTCTTATACCATAAAGGAACACCACTATCATAGCTGCCTGAACCCCAGGGCAGTAATACTGACAGAACAGGTATGCTGATAACGTGCAAACAACAGTTCTCTGATGAAGAATTTGTGATCTGCTTTTTTGCTTGTAATAATGAGAATGTACAGTACTACTTCATGCCACTTTTCCTGGCCACTTCTTTCTTGGAGGAAGGAACTGAACTGGCACTGAGTAGTAGAATGTTCCCTTAATGAGTGCCCCATGCAAGAAAAATTTATATATCATATATACCTACAGAATCAAAAAACAAATAAATATTAAATACATACATAAATAAATACATAAATTTTTGTAGGACCAACCACATATAGAAGCGACACCTAGTAAGACAATTGGCAAAAAGGAGAATAACCTAGAATAATTAATTTTTTTTAATCCACTGTTGATGAAAAATCTTTTTTTTGTAATGTCATTTTGTCTTAGCGATGCAGTATCAGCCACCATATACACATAAGTAATACCACTGTAGGCGTCTCTCAATAAAATGGTGGGTTTGGGTACTTCTTCCTATTTGAGGGGAAAAAAAAAAGTTTCAAAACTATTGATAGGTATTCTTGTGTCCATTGTGCCTAAAAACCTCAAATTCATATTAGCAATTTCTCTTTAGATTGGTACTCACTGTAGCCAGTTGTCTCAAATGCCATGCTGAACAAAACCCTATTTCTTTTGATTATAACAGTAGGGAAGAAAAATAAAGAGCTACAGAATAACAAAGATATTAACAGTTCTTACCTAATAAATCTCATTTTGCAGAGAATTTTATGACTGTCATAGCTGGGCTCTGTCAGATTTTCTGTAGCTCCTTTGATGACACACTGAGATTTTTTAAAACATTTCTTCCCAGGCAATAGCTACTTGACTTTTATGTTGTACTGCACCATAGATCTACAGGTGCTTCAGAGTATGGTGTAGTATAGACAGATTGAAAAGAGGTTCTTAAGATCATGAGACCAGCTACTGAAAAATTCAGAAAGAGAACTTGAGTCTTCTGAACTACAGTAAAAAACTCCAAATACAAGGTCACACTGCATCTTAAGTTTCAGTCTTCATAAATAGTTGTGAATTACTTTTGCTCCCACCATTGAATCAGAGTGCAAGAGATTAATCAGCCTCCCATGTAACAAAAGATGGCCATCTCTTCAACAAAGTATTATAACCTGTCATAAGGATGCATAGTAACAATTTTGCATTAATTTTCTCATTGTGGTTGCTCCAGTATGTGTCCTACAGAAGCAATGTAATGATGCCACAGAGCTATAATTAATTAAATAGCAACATAGAGAGACACTCCAAAAATGTGATCAACTACAAACCACTCCTAAAAAATAGTCATGATGGCAGATGCTTCTTTCATAGCAGACAACGTGAGAAATTTCAGGGGTTTTTTATCTGTATCCTATGCCTCATATATACAGGAAGGAATGAGAAGATCAGTAAAAAATAAGGTTATAGGCATAAAGCCTACCATCCCATCCAGCAACTTGTTCACAGGAAATATTTAAATGAGAAAATGTCATAGTAATTACCTATTGAAAACCAAGTGCAAATTCACTGTCTTGAAGAATTCCCCCAAATCCTATATAGAGCTAGTTACAAAGCCAGTCAGAGTTCTCTGTAAGAGTTAAGGATGATTCATCCTTAAGACTTAAGGATGTTTAGATGAAGTGCTAAGTCAAAGGTGCTTTATAGAATTTAACTGTATTTAAAATTCTCAGCATTTAACTGGAGTTTTCTCAGAGTGCAGATGTCACATTTTCATTTGGTAAACATCCACTATTTGATCCAAACAGACAAAATGAATCTGCAATATAGTCCAGAGGACAAAAAGATTAGATGCTGTTGCCTTTTTGTTGACAGAATGATCTGAACAAAATTATATTCTGTTGACAGAAAAGAAATGAAACTTAGTTGTCAAATACTTTGCAAAATGAATATATAAATAAAACATTCACAGAAGAGAAGTAGCAGCTACTGAAAGCTTCTTTTAAAAGAAACTCACATTATTTTCAACACGCTAGACAATCTCACAAAACTACCTCAATTCAGAATATCCTTTTGGTAAGACTATTCAGTAGAGGTCTTTGCACTGGTTAGGGAGGCAGAAAATTAATACCATGGCCATGATATGGCCATGTAATGTTTATCTTTGGGAATAAAGTGTCAAAGTGTAGTCAGGCTTCCACTTGTAAAGTCAAAGACCTGAAGGTGGTGGTGAAACATTTTCAATTTTAAACCAAAAGAAAAAGTGACCTCTTGAATCTGGCTCCCTATCAGTTTCCTTGTAACACAGGCAGGTAGCTACCTGCACCCAGACTTTTGAAGACTCTCAGTCTTTTATTTTTAAGGTTCTGCAGTGAAACTGGGAATGAGTGCATTTTCACAATATTTTAAACCTCATCAGTTTCATCCATTTTGGTAGAATTACCTGTCTCTTAAGCCAAATAAATTTTTACTGTTGTAGTCAGTGCTGAAGAGTCTGTTCTATTTTGTTCATTTAGCAAGTTTTATATTCAAAATCCAAGAATTAGTTGCCACTTTATTGGTGTGCTGGGGACTTCTTTTTTTTTAATCACATAACAAGTTTTGGAAAATGTTTCAATACACAGCATTTTTTCTTGTATTCTAAAGACATAATTCTTTCCTTCAGAAGAAAATGAAAAAATTGAGATGCATCTTCAAAATGTAGTCCCAATCTTGAAACTCCAGTCAGATTTCTGAAATTAACAGATATTTTGCCTGAGTGAAAAGTGCTGAAATAAGGCCTTGCAAAAATAAAATAAAATAAATAAAATAATTTTTAAATGTTTGTTCTGCAGGTGGTTTTTATAGATATGGTTGTGAATAACATTCTAATTGTAGAAGATACGAGAAAACTGGGGGAAGAAAGAAGTCTTTAAAAACCTTTGTAGAAACATAAAATGTTTGCAACTCCTGGTAGCAAACCCACAACACTGTAATTTTTTCAGCCATAAACTGATGTATTAATCACGACCACGTGGGACACTGTGACACACCTATAGGCAAAAGTGATTGGGGTATGACACTCTGAAGTAATCCACCCCTAGAAACATACTATCCTGTCACTAGTTCTCCTGTGAAGTAATCAGGACAACTTGACAGTCACATGCCTTTGGGGAAGGCCTGATATTATACCCAAGAAAACTGAAAGTGTGCTACTGCGCAGCATGGTACATGCTCGAGCTCACACATATCAAAATACAGACCTATTCTAAAAGTACTATGCACTAGGAAAAAAGAATAACAATCTATATTTTCCAGCAATAAAACAGATATCAGTGTTCCATCTTACTACATTTTTAGAGGTTTATTACTAGATTATTTCATAGTGTCCATGAAAGTGATAATACACACAGACACATGTCTGGGCATTGGCTAACAGTGTATGTGAAATCAAATTATGTAACTTCCATGAACATAAAAAGAGCTAACTATGCTATTGAAATTTGATACAGTATTTGCAAGAACAAACATATGTTCCAGAGCTCTATACTATTGAAGCACATTTTCAGCAAACACATGAACCAAAAATGAAAATGTATATACATGCAGATGAGTGGGTTTATACTCATAGAAGATAAGGTTGCTGAGTTAAAATTCAATAACTAAAAAATTAAAATCTTAAATATCTACTAATTATTGTTGTGTATGATATTTCTTAACCTTTGCCTTGCCCAGTGTAAAAATGTATAAATACTGTGCAGTTAATACTGCATTGCCATAGGGATATTATTCATCCTCCATCCTCCTTCTAATTGACTTCTTCTCTTCGCTACCCTCTCTTCCTACCAGAGATATTGCACATATTCTTTAAATTCATTTCCAGATGTCACCTGACTGTTGTTTTCTATCTCCATTGAATCATTATTTTTGTACTTCAAGCAAAAATAGAAATACAGTATCATGTGTTCAAATAATTATTTCCTTAAAAATTGTTAAAATCAGTCTCAAAAGTGTGAAAATATTTTTTTTCCCATGCCTGTGAAATTCATAGAAGTTTCTTTAGTTGTCCTCACAGTTGCCTTTTACTTATGCAAACATGCACTTATTTAGCTTGGATGTGATGCAAAATATCCATCTTGTTATTTAGTCCTAAAGCATAAATCTTGTGTAAATTTCCTGCAAGTTTTACATTGACAGAAGTCACTGACTCTATCATCTAGAGACAACTTCAATCTAACATTAGGAATGTGTAAGTTTCCCAGGCAGTCCTCCCAAAGTACCATGACCATCCTAACCACCTGCTCTTTTGCCTGAGATATTAAATGAGCCAAAATCTTGACGATGCCAGATGGTGCATTCATTCTGAGGAGGAAGCAAAAGTCCAATATAGAGAACTTCCATAAATTTGATGCAGTGCCAAAAGGAAGAACAGCCAGATATCAATTTGACCGAAATATGTAGATATTGTGGAGAAATAAGTACATTTAAAAAAAAAAAAAAAAAAAATTCTCCCACATAAAGACAGTAGGAAAATTTAGAATTATTTAAGATGCTAAGATAAACACTGTAAAATTTTATTACATGTAACAAAATGCAAGCAAAAATTATTTAAGAATATAAAGGATGCATTCCTGTGTTACCTGTTATAGGTGATCCTTCTTTGGCAGGAGGGGTTGGACTAGATGATTTTTCAAGGTCCCTTCCAACCCCTAGGTTTCTATTATCCTGTGATGCTATGACTGTGACAGACCCTTGAGAGGATCACACAAATTTTTATATTATCAGTCAAAAACTATTTTTTAAAATGATGCTCAGTTTTTTGAAGAACAAAATAAAAAATACCCCTTTTCAGTCATTCTCACTTCATGAGCTTGCAAATTAGTTTTACATTGTAGTATTCCTAATATATTTTGGTAGCATGGAAGTTATGCTTAATTTTACATGTGTTTCGTGAGAAATAATTACAAGATGCATGTAAATTCACAATTGCATATGTGGTTTTTTAAAACATGGAATTCTTTATGTCATAACAAGCACAGTTTAGAAGTAACTTGACAAACTTCAGTAAATAAATGACCATGCAGAATAACTGGATAAACAGAGAGAGAAAGGAAATGAAAGAGCAACCACTAGAAGAATGTGTTTCAAAGACACTGCATAAAACCTAAGAGTAAAGGAATAAGTTAGAAGGATCAAGAATGCTGTTATAAAAATGAGTGAAAAATAAAGCACAGGGTGAAATGATAAATAATAAATGATTTTACAAACACATAATGTAGTTGGCAAGGGAGTCTGTGCATTCCTTGAGGGAAGGTCAAGGAACAAAGCATCATAAAATGTAAATATTGCTGGGAAAATGAATGCTAGAGTAAAAGATTTCAAGGTGAAAGGAAATAACAACTAGAAATGGACTTAAAGGGTGGAAACAAGAAGACATTTGCTGTAACTAAAAGTACAAGCTAAACAGGAGACATAGCATTCCCAAAACTGGAAATCTAGCAGGTAAGAGAAGCAAATCCCCCCAAAACTAAAGAATTGCTTACCTTGTGTTTGTTTACTCTCATAAAAGGCAGAGTAATGTGCCCAACTCTGTAGGCACAGCTGGATCTCAAGGGAGCCCAGCCAGAGAAGGATCACCTAGTATAGGCCACACAGTCCAGAACATGTCCAGAAAGGGTTTAAATGTCTCCAGAGAAAGAGACTCTACAACCTCTCTGGGCAGCCTGTGCCAGTGCTCTGTCACCTTCACAGTGGAAAATCTTTTCCCTATGTTTACATGGAATCTCCTATGCTCCAGCTTGCACCCATTGCCCTTGTCCTTTCATTGGCCATCACTGAGAAGAGTCTGGCTCCATCCTCCTGGCACTTTCCCTTTACATATATGTAAACACTGATGAGGTCTCCCCTCATTCTCCTCTTCTCCAAGTTGAAGAGACCCAACTTCCTCAGCCTTTCCTCATGATGGATACGTTCCTCTTCTTTAGTCATCTTTGTCTCTGCATCTGGCTCTCAAGCAGTTCCCTGTCCTTGAACTGAGGAGCCCAGAACTGGACACAATATTCCAGATGTCCTCACCAGGGCAGAGCAAAGGGGAAGGAGAACCTCTCTTGACCTACTAACAACCTGAACTGAAGCTGACCATGGTACTGCCATCTACAGCATTTGCTATAACCTCTGTAGCCTGAATAATAGTAACAGTTCAAAAGTAACAATTTTACCTCATACAGTTGCTCAGTTTCTTCTGGGTTTATCAGTAGATTTAAATTCAGCCACATATACTTTCACGGCTGAAAGAATCTTGATTTTCTAAGGAGAAAGAAGATATACAAGTTCACTTAAAATTAAAACACAAAACATTGAATCACAGAATTGTCACCCCCAAAATCAAAGAGTCTAACTGTTGCAAGTAGGGTACAGTCCTTGTGGTTCTCTGACCGAGAATCGAAGGCAGATAAGAAGGAATGTGCTAAGAAGAGAGAACATGAAGAGAAGTAAACTGTCATTGAAGATAAAGGGTTGAAATGTTACGCATGTAAGGGGGGGGGGGGTTGTCGGTTAAATAATATCTTAAGTTAAACTAGCATGAGAGATTTGTAGTTAGTGGATGTCTGTCTACCATTGTTTGTATAAAGCATGTAACTGTTTTGTCTACCGTTTTGTAGCTGGAATTCTGCACAAAGGTCTCATTGTAAAAGGGTATAAAAGCTGAAACCAAACGGGGGATTTTCAGAATCCTGATTTGGGACCTTTAGTCCCCAGGTTTCCCGGGGCCCCTAATAAAGCACCAGATCAAACCGACACTCTTCTGGTTTGTGTCTCTACTTCGGGCAACATAACTATCAACATCTCCCATGCATACCCAGATCCTGTCCCCTCCCTCCCAAAAAACAGAAAAACACCAAAAAAACACCACCATCCCAGTGGAGCATGTCCTGAAGTGCCTCATCTACATAATTTTTAAATACCTCTACAGATGGTGACTCGACCGTCTCTCTGGGCACCCATTCCAATAGCTGACTACTCTTTAAGTAAATAAATTCTTCCTGATATCTAATCTAAACCTCCCCTGATATGACTTCAGTCCAGTTCCTCTAGTCCTATAATTACTCACTTGAGAGAAGAGGCCAGAACCCACCTGCCTACAACCTCCTTTCAGGTAGTTACAGAATGCAATAAGATCTCCTCTCAGCCTCCTCTTCCCAAACTAAACATGCCCAGTTCCCTCAGCCACTCCTCACAGAACTTGTTCTCCAGACCCTTCACCCAGCTTCTCTGGGCTTGCTGCAAGACCTCAGTTTCTTTCTTGTAATGAAGGGCCCAGAGCAACACACCACTCAAAATGTGGCCTCACCAGTGCCAAGGAAAGGAGCCAGGAGTGGGAAATGTGTATACAAGAAAATTCAGTCTTTGTTTTTTATAAATGCATAAAACTGCATTTTTGAACCTTACTATTCTGTTCTGATAGATTATATATAATATTGTATAACCAGACATCGTTATACATGCCAATTTGAGTTACTCCAAATTTTGATATAAAACATAGGAATACAGAGCTAGAAGAGGTCCAAAACAGACTTACTTCTGTTCTGAAACAAAATTAGATATGACTAAAATAATCTTTCACAACCAGTTCTGCCATCTGAATCATTTTTACTTCAAGAATGCCTCAGAGTTGCTTTTCCTTTCTGGGCTTTCAAAATAAATAAATAAATAAATGAAGCACAGAAAGAGGCAGAAAGGATTGGAATAAAATACATTTCCCAATTTTCAATAGAGAATGGATGAGAGATAAGAGAGATTTGATGTGAATACTTTCTATTTTATTTTCCTTTCAAAGAAACAATGTGGTACAGTATGAAATGCGAGTTACCTATTTAAGGAGAAATCTCTAGAGAGTCAATCAGCTATAAAACTTTTAAGGATTTGAAAGAAATAATGCTGGAATAGCATAAATAGCTTACAAAGCAAACATGTAATTTTGTTTTTAGAATTGTCCATGTACAGTGATATAGTTCTTCATATCAAAAAACTGAATATAGTAGAACCTATATTGCAAGCTCATTTATAGAGAGGAGGCAAATCTTTAGAAGAGAATAATCACAGAAGGAGAAATCAAGATCATTTAATACACTCTGTGAAAGACAATTTTCCTAATGATGCTAACAAAGCCCATAGAAGAAAAATGTTACTTAAAATACGGCTGTTGGTCTTTAGCAATGGTGATCCACAAGAAGAAGAAGGAAAAAAAAAAAAAATAAATACAGTGACAGTTAAACTATCCTGAAATGTAAGACTTACAAATTTTCTGCTTTACATATGCGAACGTACAAACATGTACATAAAAGTTAAACAAAGAGTATAAATACTAAGAGAATAAAGATTGCAAGGGAGTATTGTAGAATCACAGAATATCCTGAGTTGGAAGGGACCCTTCAGGATCATCACGTCCAACTGCTCTCCTTGTGTAGGGCATCCCCAGGATGACACCAGGTGCCTGAGAGCATCATCCAAATGCTTCTTGAACTCAGGCAGGCTCAGTCCTGTGATGACTTCCCTGGGGAGCCAACACACTCTGGGTGAAAAACCTTTTCCTGATATCTAACCCAAACCTCCAGTGATTCAGCTCCCTGCCATTTCCCTGACCCATGTCTTCAGTCACAGGACTGAAGAAATTAGTGCCCCTAATGAGAAGCCATAGACAGAAATGACATCATTTATTCTGAGAGGACTATGAAAGAGGTTAGTAAATAGTTTGTACTTGTAGAATTTGAAGTAGTAATTTTCTTTGTTAAGCACATCTTTAAAAAAGCTCTGCCAAAAATACTACTGCAACTGCAACTTAAATAGAAAAGATGCGTATATACATTTGTATTTTCTTTATAGTTAAAACTTTTCAGTTGTTTGTTTTTTTTTTTTCTCATTCATTTGGTAGAATTCTTGATATGAAAAAAGGGGAAGGGGAAGGGGAAGGAGAAAGGAAGAGAAGGGAAAGGAAGGGAAGGAAAGGTGTGAGGGGTTCTCACAGATGATGAGATGAAGTGCTCTAAATTTTTTTTCAGTTCAATGTACTGAGAGATCAGTTTCATTAATGATAAAATAATACGCTTTTGATTGTTATAATTCATAATTTGAAATCTCTTGATAAATAATTGGATGTCTTTCCATGTTTCACAATGTTCGTTAAAATAGAACAAAGTCCTAAATAACTGTTCTTTTAGTACATTTCAAGTCTCTTTTCTATTTTTCCCTAAAATGTCATTATTATTAATACAACTACTAACTTCAGTAATGTTCACACTGTCAGAATAAGACCCACATCAGTAATCCTTAAAAAGATTCCCTAAAACAACATTACACATAAATGTGCATTTTATTGCAATTACTGAAGTTCACACAGGTAGTAAAACTCGGTACAATTTCTGTAATTTTTGCTTTTAGATATAAATTACCCATATAGATACAGACAAATGAAACTCATCTGTCTTTTTAAAGAGAATTCTGAACACCAGATCCCACAAAAGAAAATTAAATCCAGTCACATAAGAAGTACTATCACATTGAATATAACTCAGAATATGATTTATTTCCATTTAATCAATCAGCATCACATTTAAGAACATATGTAATTATTTAGAATGACAACTCACAGGTAAGAATTTCAACAAAAACAAAAAAGAGCCACCAAAACATGGTTAGGAACAGCCAGTCACAAATTCAGACCACAAGTAATATACTATCCCATTTATACTCTACAACACCTTGAAGCCATGGAAGAAATCCAGTCTCAACAGCCCTAACCTTTAACAGATTCAGAATAATTTTTAAAAATCAGAACAAAGATGCCACATGTGTGGATAATGCTGTGACAGTAATGACTGTTACCGTGATAGGAGAGAAAAATGGTAGAATGTCAATGATAGTGTGAAAGATGGGCTCTCAGATCCAACACTATAAACTGTTTTACAACTCAAATCAACCATCTCCAACACTGCTCAGATATCTGTGGACATATGAGACAGCAGAGCAAACTGGTCTTCATCCTGTCAGTGTACTAAAGAAATTGAATCTTGTTTAGCACCAGATTCCACTTCTGGATGAACTCAGGGCACAGGCTCAAACACAGCATATTACAGTAATTTAATTTTGAGAAAGAAAAAGGTCACAACCTCCTATCCAAGCACAGATGGCCAAACAGCTGACCTTGCTTCTAAAATAATTCAGTAACATAAATACAAGTTATCTGACGCTGCTCCTGAATTTCATACAGGGCAGCTCTTGGAGCCATTCAACATCTTGGTCCTCAGCTGTGTTGTGCTGACAGCAGGTAACTCTGTCAGTACCAAAAGAGCAGCTGGTTCCACTCACACCTTAAAGCTACGTAATCTGACTTGGAGGCAGTCTTGGATATGATTTAAATGGTGGATATGCTGTACTGTTTTGACAGCTTATTCAGCTATAATAGGAAAGACAACATGAACCAATGTTGGGATTTCAGGCTCTTTTCAAGACTGCTGCTGGTAGCAGAACAATATTTGTAAGGATTCATTATATTTTACTGCTGAAAGAAGTAAAAGACGCTTATAGTTAAATCAAAATGAGTGAACAGACATTCTGGATACTAAATCATTATATAATGCCTTCAAATTGATCTTGCCATGAGTATTTTGGGCTGAACTTTTCATCACCTCAGGTGGGTTTGATTTTGTATATGTGAGAATTCACGTAACATCAAACAGATTATGGCATAAGATTTAATGAATACTAAAATAAGCAAGGAATGAAAAAAGTTCAACATACAATGTAAGGAAACCACAATTCAAAGCTCACTCAAACTAGCCTCTTCATTGAGGCAGGATCAAGCTTATAAAATAATAAGCCCACAAACTTTCCATCTCCTCATAGCTACCAAAGGTTCCCTGTTCTCAAATAGTAATGAAAGGCAAAGTCTGCAGAAGATTTTATAATTCACAGAGACCAATCAACCAATAAATATTCCAGGTACTCAAGTTACATTAAAGAGATGATATATTTAAAGCAATGGATGACTTTACTCTTCTAACATAACAGCATCATATCATGACTGCCTTCTGGAGGAATTCTGCTTCTCTCCTCCTCATCTGCAATATTTCTCTTCTTCTTGGCTTTAGACTATCATTCAATACAGGGATCCCTGAATTACTCCTAAAACATGCAGGTCAGTCCTCCAGCTTCTGAAATGAAGCAATGTCTGTTCTGGTCTTCAGTAGTTTCCAACTTGGCCAATTAAGTCAATTAAGTTGTTAGAAGAGACAACTAAGTCCATACCTTAGGTTTGGCAGGAGGTTGGGAGTTAACATATAATATATGATATAATTCATGACATATGTGATATATATCATGATTATGCAAGGACTTAAGAACTTGCAGTACTGTGCAGTTTCCCACCCTGCAAGACTCAGATATGTAAAAAGTGGAATGTTTGAAACAGTTCAGGAGCAAAGCAGAAACATTTATACTCCCAAGACAGAGTTTTGAAAGAGTCATAATCTGTGCAGGGTATCTTCAGCCATTGAGGCTGATGAACCCAACCTCCATGGGTTGAGTGCACAGACTATCATTTTTGCCACCATTATTCAAGACACATAAATTTGTGTACACATGCAATCCATATATAAGTCTAACATGCATAGTTTGGAGGCTCTGAGATACCCATGATAGCAAAAAAGAAAGTTGCTCTGCTTAAATCCATTTGGCTGAGCTAAGCCCTTCTTTCATGAACTACACAGCTCTCACCAACACTACCATTTAGGTTTGAGAAGAATGACAAAGTTCATTAAATCAGCTGTTGAATATTAATGTATCATTCACTAGCTAAAGATTATGTAGAGGTGCTATTTACTAAGAAGCTCGACTGAGGCAAATCTAGAGGTCCTGGTGACTGTCCATCTGCTCTAGCTTCCAGAGGTCAGAGGAAGATTTCACGATCTCAGAAGCTGCATTTCTTTGTATATTTTCACAGCAATGAACTAAGAAATTATCAAAACCTCACAGCCCAGTTCTCAACATTTTTACAGTTATCACAACATTTTGCTTTAGCATAAAACTCTTGTCAGTGACAACAGCATTCATAATTATTCATCTGGCTACCAGCGTGTTCCCAAACATAATGACATGGTTCTCACTCAAGTGAGGTGAAGAAAGGTGCCATGCACTCAAGCAAGATGAAATCCGTCACAGCAGTTTGGTCTCTGTAGTCAGGAAATCTAAAAGAAAACAGCAAAGATTGGAATATAAGATAAATAACAACTGTAATGGATTAAACTAGTTATATCATGAAATCAAAATGCAACTTCTTAATGAGTCATATGGAGCTGTAAACCTTGACGTGCTAAAATATTGGGCCAATTCACAGTACTAGGCTGACAGATTAGGTGTAGCTAAGGCTTTCTGGTCAGTACAGTCTGACAACAACCTTACAACCAAAGCACTGCCTTATACTTAACCTAATTATAAGGATTCAGATGCATCTTGTCCAGTCTGGTATTTATTGATTGGGATTTCTTCTTAAGAACAGAACATGACGCTACAGTAAAGGACCACATCACATTACAAACCATCTTTGGTTACATTAAGCAGATACTACAAATTACAAATGTTGCTCTCTGCTTACCTTATTAAATGGCCTTCAGCAGACAGACAGGAAGCTTTAGATATTGATCAGGCGAAATTAGAGAAATGTTGGGTATAGAATTTCAGAGACTGCATCTCTACAAACAGCTGAAGGGGGATAGTTTTCACTTCAAATATTTCTTGCTTCAGAGAATTCTCTGGAGTCCCATTTACTCCTGATGTTTTGGAAATGGCTCAAAATCAGTAGTTAATAGTCTTCTTCCATTCCTATATTGGAACTAGATTAGATTTTGCCTTAGCACAGAAGTTTGTGTAGTGATGAGTAATCAGACCCATTAGAAATGAGCTGAATAAGAAGATACATGCAGTTTAGACATCACATTTGCATTCCTGCAGTTGTTGGGGCTTTCACTGGAGGCTGCAGGAGAGGAAGCAGAAGAGGGCTGACAAGGCTGTGTGTCCACCTGTGAGGCAGTATGTTACGAAAGCCCTGGCCAGGAGAATACTGGTGACTACTGAAGGAGAACCAGGACACAAAGACCAGGGATAGAAGCAGAGACATGAAATGCTGCTTTGGTAGTCCCACAGGTGCACAGAGCTTTCTCATGAGTAATTAAGAATACACCAGAGACTGGTAAGGCATTTTAGGAGCTCGTTTGTTTCTTCTCTCCCATTTTTACAGTCTTAAAGCCACACTTTCTTGACTATTTCCCCTGAGGCCTCCTCTGAGGCCGCCCATCAGGACTTCCTGAACATGTCTTTTGATCATAGAAACTAGGGTTGGAAAGGACCTTAAAGATCATTGAGTTCCAACCCCTGTGCAATGCCAGGGACACCTTCCACTAGATCACGTTGCTCAAGGCCCCGTCCAGCTTGGCCCTGAACACTTCCAGGGAGGGGGCAGTGATATTTTCTCTAGGCAACTTGTGCCAGTGTCTCACCAACCACAAATTAAAGAATTTCTTCCTAATGTCTAACACAAATCTCCCCTCTTTAAGTTTGAAAACATTCCCCCTTTTTCTCTCAGTACAAACCTGTGTAAAAAGCCCTACCCCAGCTTTCTTGCAGGCCCCCTTCAGATATTGGAAGGTTGCTACAAGGTCACCTTAGAGCTTCCTCTTCTCCAGGTTGAACAACCCCAGCTTCCTCAGCCTGTCTTCACAGGGGAGGTGCTCCAGACCTCTGGTCATTTTAGAGGCTCACCTCTGGACATGTTCTAGGAACATTATGTTCATCTTATGCTTCTTATGTTCTTGGGGTCTCACAAGAGCAGAGTAGAGTCACATTCCTTGACCAGCTGTCTATGCTTCATTTGATGCAGCCCAGGACAGAGTTGGCTTTCTGGGCTGCAAGCTCACACTGATCACTTATGTTGGACTTCTGGTCGACCACCAGCTCCTCAGGGCTGTCCTGAATCCTTTCTCCTCCCAACCTGTATTCATGCATGGGATTGCCCCCAGCCAGGTGCAGAACTTTGCACTTGGCCTTGTTGAACTTCATGCAGTCTGCACAAGCCCACTTCTCAAGCCTGTCAAGGTCCCCCTGGGTGGCATCCCTTCCCTCCAGTGTGTTGACTTCACCACACACTTTGGTGTTGTCAGCAAACTTGCTGAGGGTGCATTTGATTCCACTTCCCAGGTCACCAACAAAGATGTTAAACAGCACTGGTCTGAGTACCAGCCCTTGAGGAGCACCACTCATCACACATCTCCATTTGGACACTGAGTCACTGATCACAACTCTTTGGGTGCAACCACCCAGCCAGTTCCTTACCCAATGAGTGGTCCATCCATCAAATCCATACTGTTCCAGTTTAGAGATCAGAATGTCTCATGGGACAGTGTAGTATGCTTTGCACAGGTCCATGTAGATGATGTCTGTTGCTCTGCCTTTGTCCACTGATGCCATGATCGCAGAAGAAAACCTATTAAGAATTTATATTGAGAGAAGATGAGATTTAATTAGGAAATATCACATAAGATGAAATAGGTAAAGATGAAACTATCATAATACGATTCTAAATAAAAACTCCGCAAAAGCAAGTCATGATTTGTATATAATGTGAAGAAAAATAAAAAGGGCAAACAGAGTATATTTTTATTTCGAATAGGTCATTTAACTGTAACTATGACTGCTACCTTACTTCCACACCACCATATGAACAGGAGGAAAAATCACTATGTCAGAGCTGCAGAAACAAAATAAATCTCTTTCTTTTTTTTTTTTCTTTTTTCAGAGAACATAAAATCTATGAACATTATGTGTTCGATTTTCAAAAGCATGTGCAGGGTTTTAGATAGTCTGGTCCCTTTGTTTGTTGTGAAGAAAGCTCTTTATATAGACTCCTATGCATCAGGCAGAAAAAATATGCCTTATGCTTCACAAATCATATAGCTAATTTGAACAGAAGTCACTGCCTGACTACTTGTCTATTCTACCAACTTATCACAGTTTGTTAGTTGAAACACCTGACAAAATCCCTTTTCAAATATTAATTTTAGTTGTTCCCCTATGTATAAACTATTTAAAAGCAAAAGAAACAAATACCAGAAAGCCAAAATTCTAGGAAAATTATATTGGTTGTTTCATAACATCTATTTCTTTATATTATGTGATTGTATCTCAAAATTTTTATCTGATGAGCTTTTAAGTGCAGATTTTTCCATAAAGACACACAGTAAGAGGATTTCTTTTTAAAATACTGTCTCTGTTGAAGAAAAATCAGTCTGAAGGCTCTGCTAAGAAAGATGCTATTTGGATTTAATCCTAGATTCTGAAAAAGAAATAGTTAAAATCTCAAAAGGAAGACAAATTAAAAAATTCTTTTCACACCTTGTTTTCATTGCAGAAAAATAACAGGATAGCTAGCAAGCTAATTCCTCACTAGAGTCTGGCCAGCTGTCCATTGCCAAGAGGTAACAGTGCTCAAAAAAAGTTGAATATCTCATTTGTATTTGAAATCTACCATGGAATAGGAGTGGTTTTGCCCCCCCAAAAAAGTCATCTTGAAGGTCAGGAAAGGATTAATAGAGAAAAATGCAGTAAATTTTAAGAAAGGATGGAGAGTTTGTGTTCAGAAATGCATGAAGTATCTCAAGCACAACTTTCTCAAAGACTGTAAGTTTAAACTCAAAGCTTAGTATTTTTCCATGTTTAAATATAAGTTTTCAATAAGGGTACAAATAAAGAGATATTTGCAGATTTGTTCCCCCTATATTTCCATTAGACATCCCAGAGAATGCTAAATGATCCTCTAGCTAAATCAGTAGCTATTAGATTTGACATTTTCCATTTTCCTAAAGTTGAATTGCAAGCATTAAAATACTTCAGGGGAAAAAGCAAACAACAACCAAAACCAAACCAATAATAAATAAGATTAATAAAAAAAAAGCAAGATAAAGCAAAAACCCCCGTATTTCATAGAAAAAGAAAAATAAGAGAGATTGGCTGAAAGTTTCATCAATATTTTTAATTTTTTCAAAGAACACATCCCATATTGTCTATTGGCAAACTTATTTGGAAGAGGAAATTTCCAAACAATAGTAACCTATTTATTCTATAGCATACATTTAATCTTTATCTCTTGTTCTTAAGCAGTCACTTGATTTTTCCCTTTTGCCTTAAGTGCTTCTTTCTCTCTCTTCTGGGGAAGGCAATCATCATAGTTGAAGAAAACCCATCATGAGCTGTATTAGTTCTCTCAATGTCATCTAACACGTAAAAGCTTTTTTTCTCTCTACACTTAATCTTGAAATTTTGATTAATAGCTTAACTGGGCCTGGTCTTCATTCTACCTGTTGACTCACCTTCCCTAGTAAGAATTGGTCTGTTACAACATGTGTAAGAAAGACACTATTTTGTTCATAGTTTAGCTAAGTTTTCCCTTGGCCCTTAGGTAAGCAACATATCTGTTCTTCCAAGAAGAAATGCAATGATTCAGCCACCTATGCAGTGTGGTTGTCATTGAATCAAGTGTTTACAGTACAATACTCTCCTTAACTATAAATAATTCACTTGTACAGCAAACATCCACCTTACACCCAGCCTGAACCTCTAAGAAATGCAGGAAGAGTTTATTGAACTATCATCAAAACTGTCTTTAGCATCACCCTCATATAAGTTTTCTGATTTAATAATGAATTTTGATGCAGTTTGCTAACTTCTGAAAGAATGCTCATCTATTCTAGTCCATGTCTGTGATCCATTTCTCTAAATTTTTCCCCTTCAGTCCATTTCCCTAGACCACTAAAAACTGGATGATTGATGTTCTTCTCTTATAAAACCTTTATCAAACATCCTTTTATTTTTTCCATTCACAATATAATTTTACATGGCTCAAGGGAAGAGGTTTTCTCTAATCTTCCACCTTTTTTTATTAGTGAGGGGAAGAAAGCTTATATATTTATTATTTAATGCTCAGTAAAGAGTTCAGTCTTGGAACACACAGAAAGACACCTTGAAAATCTTTTTTTGAGCCATAGGAAAATTACTTTTTTAAAAAAACATTTTTAATGCAGTAAGATTTCAAGAATGTATTTCAAACAGAAATGTTTTTCAAGGTGAAAAAACGCTTCTGCAAGAGAAGAGTGCTGTAGCCCTAATTTTTTATTTCTCTCTACACCAGTGACATATTGTGTTCTCTTATGTGCCTTGAAATACGACATTTAAAAAAAAAAAAAAAAAAAAAAAAAAAAAAAAAAAAAAAACGCTCATAAAATGGAGAAATGTTACCTCCAGCTACAATTAGTTATAAAAAGTGAAATCGCACTGACCCTATGTATTTGAATTTCCACTAGAAATTTCAAAGTAAGTCCTGGCACATTTTAGGAAAATGGAAAGTCTTTGTACTGCAAAGGAATCTTTCTTTGAAGATTTTCATATTTCAGTTTTAGAGAAATCAGTAAAAATCCTAAATTATCTACAACTCTTCTACAGCATATACCTGGACACATTTTCAAAATAAGAAATATACAAAAGAGAAAAAAGTTGTATATGATGATCTTGTTATTCCCAAACAGAAATAGGAATTCTATGTGATTTTACATTGTTATCTTTTATGGCTCTGCCCTGTACATTTTTTCTAAAGTGAAGCTAGTCCATGTTTATAATATTTGAAATTCATTGTATTATCAGCAGAGTGTCCATAGCACAGCATTGTAATCAAACAAGTAAGATCTCTCATTACAAAATATTTCCGATTTTGAATTAAGATGAACACGGATTTTATGCAGTACTGAGATTTTGGAAAGAAAGATTGCTATCTACAAAATAGTAGTTTTTTAGATGAAAATTAAAGAAAGGAGATTGGCACTTTCAGAAATGGCTTTCCTAAAAGTGCAAGCAAAATCTATTTTAAATTCTGACTTTTTATGTGAAACATTGACTCCCTCATTACAAAATGAGGAAATAAAAATGGCAAGTGTAGGCTGCCAAGTTATAAACAGCATTAGATCACCAGCATGAGGAAATCTTATCCTTTTTGGTCATTAATCTTAATTTCATTAATCAGACCTGGAGCTGCAGTTTTGTTTTTCTATGTCTGGATGGTAAAAAATTCAACAATAAAGAACACACTTGGCATATTTCTGAGCTGAAAACTATGTAGCCATGGACCTCACCCCTAATAAGAGTGTCTTTTATTAGCTACATTTTTCTGCAAGAAACTAAGAATGAGATAATATTATAATCTTACTAAAAATATGGCTGAGTATAGATGGTCACTACTTGTTTTATGAATATTACTATGGCAAAATCCCTGAATCTAGAAAGTTGTATATTTTCATTTTTCTAACACAGTTAAAAAAGTAAAAGTTGTGCAACACAGTAAACTGATGTAAATTTTTTTTTCTTTCAATATGGTTTACATCATTTTTAAAATGCTATATCATGTATCCTTATAAAATAATTCTTTAATATGTAGTTTTAGTATAATATGAATATTAGAGCTCCTATCAATATGCTGTGGCAGTGAGGAGTGGCACACTCAACATGCATACCTGTACAGAATATATTTTTATTCATATTGTGAAAACTATATAGAACCCTTAATGTTATTTTGAAAAAATCTGAACACTTAAATCCAGTGAGTCAAACTACAGTACTAGTTTAATCAATATGAATAAACAGACAGCATAATCTTGTCAGAGAATTTTGTTTTTAACACTGTGATAAATGACAGAGTGGAAAAAGACTAGCTTACTGGCATAATGCTTTTTATACCAATGGTGTTCAGTCATAAGGTTACTGCACTGTACAATTTGGCTGCTAAATATATCAGGAAGATCTCCATTATCAAAGAAATAATTAAGCATAAATTATAATATATGATTTGCCTTAAAGAGCATGTCTATTCTACAAAGAGACTGCAAAAAATAGCATTGCAGCATTTGAATGTTTAAGGATTTCCAGATTTAGATAGCTTTTTTAAATTCCTTTGTGAAGAATTTTGTTTTGTTTTGTTTTGTTTTGCATTCTCCCACTACTAGCTTGTAAAAGTCAAAAATTAATCTTAAAATCTTGGGTTTTGTTTGGTTGGTTTGGTTTTGTTTGATTGGTTGTTGGTTTTCTTTTTTCCTGGGGGAGAGGTATTCTGTTTCCTTGATCTCAGCACTGCCAGAAATTGTGGGCCAAGCTATGTTCTCAACAGTTTCATATGAATTCTTATCTTAAACATTTAGAAACTGTGGTAAGATAAAAGAATGCATCAGATCCTATTGGAGCAATACATATGACCATAAAAGCAGAGTTACATATGCATATACAGTTATTTCATTCATAAATGGGAAGAGCTTGATTCCCCTCAGAACTATAGATTTGAGGTATTGGAAGTGGCTGCAGCATAACAGAAAGCTCTCACAGAAAGCAGGAAAATGCCATTGCCCTTTTCATTCCATCAGAGTGCCAGCTCACTTACCAGTGAATACCCAAAAGATGTGAGTTCCCATGTGGGACTTAATGATGTTTCTTTCCATTGAATATTGCCATAACTGTAGAAAGGCTTATCGGGTCATTTTCTTGTCTTGAGGATTATCCTGAACAGAAGTTCTGGGCACTGAAAACATGCAGAGGACTACATAGCCTAAGTTTTCTGCTTACAACATTTTCTTAGTCTATCCTATCACATCCTCTGATTCTTGCTTAGATTTTCTTAATCCACAAGCAAATTTAACTGCCTATTTTCCTCTGCTAGGAAGAGGCCATACCCAATGAGTTCAAGGGACCTCAAAGGTATATCAAAGATTAGCTGAGAACACAAACAGCTGGGATTTTGAACACCTGCATAACTAGGTATGGACAGCTTGACTTTCTCAGTCCAAGAAACAGAGATCATGAGTACTACACTCTTTTCTGCCTTGCAGTGCTGCTCTTTAACTTTCAGGTTACCCATAGGTTGGGGTAGGTCGACCACACAGGCACCTATCATTGTCACCAGTGCAGCTCCATGTTAGTCTTAATTATCCAAGTCTATATTACTCCCTAAATGGGTTCCTTGATTCATGTACTTAACAAATCACAGCTATGTTGTAAGTGATGTGCAAAGAAAAATCATCAGCATCTGAAGGAAGGCATATTCTCTGTGGACAGTTCGATGATAATACATTAATAAAAAGTCATTTTTTAAGAAAGTGATCATGGACAAGCTGTCAGCTAAAAATTAAAAGCTAATGAAAACAGCAATGCTATTTACAGAGATTATTTTATTCCTTTCTTTGGTCCTTCATAAACCTAGCCTTCCTAATGTCCTTGCTATTGCTGATCATGCTGTGATAAAATCCTACTGTGAAAAAAGGAGGCAACTGCAATGAGATATCTGCCATCCGTGGCATACTTGGGACTTTCAGTGCTGCTGAGAAATTGAGCTTGCAGAGGAGAAACAAACAAACAAACAATTCTCTTATTAGGGCATAGAAGAAAAGAAATTAAATGAAATTATTTCAGGTTTTGATGCCATTATTTAATTCGTGGAAAGCTTACCTTCATTTGAGAAATCAAGTTTTTCTTGGAAAAACTTATATATTACTTAGACTTCAAATCAATTTTTCATCAGAGATATTTTCACTAGAAAATTTTCATGATCCTCAGATAAAATCTCTTCTTCTTTTTAACAAATATGTTTTCATTTATATGGTATAGCATCTGTTCATGAGTAGGTAATTTTACTTAATTTTTTAACATCCAAGAGAATTACCATGTAGACCTGTAGACATCTCTATTACCACAAAAAAAAAGAAAAATAAAACATATTTTTAATTATCTATTTTCTGAATCTCTGAAATGGCGTAGAGTTACGTAATTTTTAGAATGATTTAATAGTCAAGGCACAAATTCAGCAAGCTATTTGCAGGTACCGGAGAACATTTTGACCATATGCACAATCTCATTTTCTTTAATGGGCTTTACAGTTCATGTGTCCTTTAGGAATACTACACAGCAAACAGATTTCTTTTGTAACATTTCCCCTATGCAGGGGTACAATTATAGATTTAATCTTAGATCCATAACAAAAGGTCCATAAAATAATTACTCTTACAATTATTATTTGTGAAAATATTAGTCCTTGATCAGCACAAATTATTCAGTCTTTATGATGTCCACTGTACAGTGAAATCCAGTCATACATAAGGGGTTATAATACAAGGTCTTTTTTTCAGAAAACAGAAAGCAGCAAAAAATTTCCCATAGCTCTGGACAGAGCCATTCTCTTGGCAGTGATGTTGGGAAAAGCAGATGGTTTACAAAAGACCAAGCACTCACATCTTCAGTGGGCAAGCTAGTAACATCCTGTCCTTACCATTAATTTGGGTTTACAGAAACTTTTACTGCTTGAAACACTGATAGATCACAGGTTCACTGTCAGCCCAGCCCAAGAATTCTGTCCCATTCCTGCACCCATTCCCAAAAGGGTGCCTGTTGTCTGGGGGCTAGGACTTCCCCTTCTCAAAAAAGAATTATAGGATCCTCACCTGCCCTGTTCTGTGGCAGGGTGGTGGCATGGTCCTGGATGCCAGGCTCTGTCCCACCAGCCCCAATTGCAAATTAGGTGAAGGCTATATGTGACTTTATCCTAAGGAGTGTGCAAAGACATCTTAGCCTTGCAAATATGTTGAAGGGCAAATTCATTGGATCCAAACTTCTTAATGAAACTCATGCCCCATCAAAGACACGATTGTCTTAAGGGGTAATCTACTGTAAATATGGAGGATTCTGATAAACCCTTAAACCTACAGAAACTAATCCAGTTATACAAACCAGATTATTCCAGTCCAAATGCCTTTCTTTTAGACCTGTTCTTGATTCCCACTTTTTTGATAACATATATGGTATGTGTAATCCTTAGAGAATGTATTAAAAAAAAAATACAAAAAGATGCAATATGATAGAAAAAGGTTCAGATTAACTGTCCATTAAAGCAGAACCATTGCATAGCATGAACAATAGTTTTATATAAATCTGAGATCCGTGCAGCTTTGAGAAGGAGATCCATCTAAAGATTTAAGGCCTTGATCAGAGACAAGTCATCATGCAGACCTCTGAATGTAGTTTACTCTGTGGGGACACAGAGTTTACTCATGTATAATTTTTTAAGGGTTGTGGGTGTCTTCACTGAAACAACTGCTTCCATGATGCTGAAGCACATTTCCAGGTTGCAATTCGTATGGAATTCATACATTAAGTATTCAACAAGTTACGTACAAGTACAGAGCTGAAAACTCTAATAGTGAAATCTGAAGGAAGAACATGCCTTCAAGTGAGAAAATTGATTTAAGTATATACCTCTGAATTAGTGTCTAAGTACGTGTCGCTGCTGTGGTGGAAGCTGAAGATATCTAGATCATGCACAAAGTGTCATTTTATGTTTGCATGTAAAATAACTCAGAGAGGACCAAACGAATGAGAAAGATGCCTCATTTTTTAATTTCACTGTTAGACATGTAGACATTGCAATACCATTGTCATGTCATTGAACAGAATAAATTTCTATTGATGTCAGCAAAAGATGAAATTGGCCCAGAAATCCCTCTAAATAATACATGTCAATAGTTATATAAAGTCCATTCCACCACAAGCTATATGGAAATAAAACCATTAGAAATTAATATCTACTTCTGGGTCTTCTTCAGAGTTTTTCAGCACTTTGGGGTATTTATACAGAAAATTATCTTAATTTTATGGTCTAGCAATAATTCAACAAATAATTTTGTGTTATGTTATTTAACGTTCCACAGAAATTGTATAAAACATATAAATTTCTGTACACCCTTTCTTTTTAATTCCTATTCAGTTCCACAGAATCTTACAGAAAAAGAAAAAAATACTGCTTTTGGCAATACAAGCAATAGAAAAGCTTCTGAGAATGAACTCTGGAGCCAGAGACCAGGAAAATGTGTATTCATTTGAATACAAAGAATCAGAACAGAGTTATAGATGTTCGGATTGCTGTTCCCTTCTCAACAGCTAGAATGGAAATGTGAACTATTTCCATAAACTTGCCAGCATCTTATGATCTAAAAAGTTATTTTTGAATTTTATTTCTCACAGAAGAAAACCTACATCTTCCAATCTAAAATTAGACTGTGAGCCTATCTTAACCTTCAGCCAATCAAATGTAAGGCAGGTGCTTAAACAAAAATGAGAAATCTGAGAATTCTAAAAGCATTAGAAGTAGGTCACAGGCAGCCTTAGCTATGCTTAAGAGAAACTTTCAGTGACAAAGGTATTCTTGCTAATGAGCTGTAATGTAATCAGCTTTTTCATTAGGAAAAATGGCCTCCACACAAACTGTAAATTGCCACATACAGAGCCAATTAATGAAGCTATAAATTCTCTTACATGCCCAACCCAATGTACTTGGAGGAAAAGTCCTTGTATGTGGAGCAGTTTTGAGGTGCACATTAGACAGCCACTTAGAGATAGTTCTATTTAGCTGCATTAGATTTACAGTAAGGTGTTCTACTTTCTCAGGATTGATAAAGAACAGCTGGTTCAGTGAATGACCCACTAAAGCCATTTAAAAAAAAAAAAAAAAAAAAAAAATCAGTGAATGGTATCTTAATTGCATGAGTTTTGGGGTTCTTTCTACAAGTCTGAGCATGGTGACTACAGTAGCCATGCTTCTGCTCTCTTTTTTTTATGAAAAACCAAGCATGACATGTTATCTATTTTAAAGTTAAAAGTGCCAGGAACTGCAGAATTGTGGAGGAAGCCCTGTTGTTTTGTAGCAACAGTACAGAATAATGGACCATCTTTCTTATCCAGTGTCTTTTTCAGATTTGATAAAATAAAAGCTGCCTGGAGAAGCTGAAAAGCTGCTGCTGACTCTTGGCCTTAGCAGTTGAACTTCTACATTCAGGGGTCAGTTTGGAGCTCAAGTTCTAACAATATCTGTGAAGATCTCTGGTACATTTGCAAGGATACTGGTGCTACTTCACTAGTTGACTGTCAAGAGCAGGAGATTGTACTACTGATTAAAGTGTGGAAGGACTAAAATGTACTTTTCACATAGAAGGAAAATATAAACAAAACCTCCAGAGCAATGGGTGAGCTACAGACTCACCCATTCTGAGACATGTGCAACCATATAAAAAGAAAATGCTCACATTTTTAAAAAATCAGTTTCTAAAACTTTATAGACATAAATGAGGTCTTCATTTTTTTCAGTAATTTTTTAAAAATTAGCTAATTTCTTCCACTTATTTTCTGAGTTCTTGGCAGTGTTTAGTAAAATATTTTTTATGTGATCTAGATATTTAGTTTATCTTTGTCTAATTGAAAGTTATTTTGTTGATATCTGAAGAACAAAATGTGTATCACCTATCAAAGTTTTATTATACATTTTAAAATCTAATTACCAGCTATGTTTAAAGGCTCTAATTTTTCAGTAGTTCTTATTTTGCAATATGATATTTGGGCTAGATAAACCAAAAGCTTACTTCAACATAATAAAACTAGCAATGACTAAATTGTATCTAGCATTCAGCTGTAATTGCACACAGTTTAAAAATTTTTCTGGGATACATATTTTGTTAAGACAGATACTGCATGATTAAATTGACATGTTGGTCTCTCAGGATACTATAAGGGGGAGATTCTTGCTGTTTTTAAAGACTAATGGCATTTTCAATTGCAAATTTCAAATTTCATAATTGCATTTTCAAGTACATGAGGCACAAAGTTTCTTATTTCCAACTGCCCTAGTCTCTTACACAGCCTTGTAAAAATATTTCTTTGTTCCCTCTTCTAATTCCTTTTATGTTCACACACTAAAAGCATTGTGCTTCATGTTTTAAACACTTTCATTTAAAATTATTTGACTAATAACAGCACATTTAATGAACAAGCGTGTTTACTGTGCCTTCACACACCACACTAAGTCAGCTGAGAATGAGTAACTCCATTCTTTTTACACTCACCTCTAACACCAGTTAGTGCAATTGCACTTATGAAATCCCCACAAACCCATTCTTTGGTCATCTTGTCATATTTATTGTCTTTTTCTACCAAAAATAGATAATAAATACAATATGACTATCTCCTCAGATAGATAAATCTTTCTCAAGCTACCAAACCCTGTCTGCTTGAGATCAAAAACTTGTTACCTCATTTCAGTTCCAAAAATTTGACATTTATTCTTGATTCCCAGCCATTTCTATTTTATTTAAAATATCTTTGAAAGCAGTTTTTTTCCCCATCATTCACCTTTGTCACTTCACATACTGCTTCATCAGATTAGTTAAGTAAACATAGTATGTAGGACTCATTCACAGACAGTCTTGTTTGTTAATTTTCTATGTAGCCATTAAGTTTCTCCTCTCCCCATACACTAGAAAAATGGAAAATTTGCTTACATGCCTCATGCCTCATACCTTGCATTAATCTTTGCATGATTGGATTGTGTAAGAAATGGTGAAACACATTTTTTGTGCAGAATATTTCAGTGTCTGCTTTTTTGTGGCATTTATGGAGATCTCATTCTTAGTTTCACATCTTGATTCGTATTTTGTACCTTTGATTTTGAAAAGATAAAGCTCTGATCTTCAGAGAGACCTTGACTATTGGAACTGTCCAACAGCTATTCTGTGAATGGTTAACTTTTCGTATGTGACCATAAATATGAGGTGGCACCAATAAATTAAAAAATTCAAATCAACTTGTTTCATTGTTCAGGGGTAAGGATTTTTGCCTCTCCTTGTTCAGTACTAATTTAGTTTACATCCAATATCAGCCATCACAATTAAAACTCTGCCTTAAAGTGAAATAATCCAGAAGTAGAAGAACATCTGAGTGGATATGCAGTGAAGAATTTCCCCTTACACAGAAAAAACATTCCCACTGCCTTATACATGCAAACAATTATAAATCCTTTGTAGGGGTGAGAGCCATGTGATAAATTGCCTAATCAGGTGATAAATTACAAAGCCATGTGATAAATGAATTTGTCATGTACCTTTCAGTGCCTTACCTGCTCTCTTCCCTTTAATCTATCTACTGGGAACTTTCTTTAGCATCCAAAGCACTGACCAGCTTTCAGATACATGCCATTTAATTTTAAATCAAGAAAACAGTAAAAAAAAAGCTTCTTACTTCTTATATCAAAAAAAAAGAAAAAAAAAAAAAAAGAAAAAAAACAAGACATTGAAGATAATGTTAACTCCTGTGGCTGTAATAAATACTCTTAAACAAAAAAGTTCTAATTTTACAGTCAAATATCATTTACAGAGATAAGAATGTGTGCTCTTTTTACTGAAAAAGGGCCATATCTTCAGCTTTTTAATAGCAACAACATGGTAGCATTTAACCCCAGAAAATTCTGATATACTCCCTAATTGCTCCTTTTTACATTAAAAAAAAGAGACAAGTTAAGTTCCACAATTCCTATATTGTTTTAGATAACTAAAGTTTCTAATTCTACAGCTGGAAAAAAAGACTTATGAATGTGTGTCCATGCATACATATATATTCATACAAAACTAATTTTCCAATTTTAAAACTTCTAAAATAATTTGAGAACGTAGATTTTTCTGTAATATATCTCATATACACATAGTCTCCATTGGTGTGGGATCTGTGTAAAAGAGCTACTTCCCATACATTCCAGAAGTGGAGACCTGCAAGTCATCAACATGGGACAGCCCTAATGTGCTCTACACTGACTTGTAGGCTCATGTGTTTAGTATCAGACTCACAATGTTTCAAAATTTAACAGCTGATGCTGAAATTGGCCTGCAACCAGAAAATGTGCTCCTGCAATATGACTACTCCTGGCTGCCCTGAGATCTCCATGATCTGCTGCCAAATCCTGTAAATGACCATCCAGAATTTAAAAATATCTCACCTGGAACATCATAATGTGAATATGTAACCCAAGACTACATGGTGATTATTTCAAATTAAAAGCTGTTGTTCCCCTGTCTTTGCAATGTTCAGTAAATAATCTATTGCAGAAGAATGCCAAGATTTTCTTTAACAGCTCTTGAAAGGGACTTTCCTTATAACACACCTGCTGTCAGGGTTCTCTCACAGCTGCTATCTCTTCATGTGTACATGCCACAGAGAGAATAAAAGATATAGCCAGGGTCTTCCAAAGCCAGATTTGCTTCTCTGACATGACTGACCCACCAACAAAGGCCATTGGATCTTTCTGAGAAGGCTGACTGAGCTAGCACAAGAGGCTACCCATATTCAGCTGGGACTGAAACCACTCCAGTGCCTGTGTTTATTTCCAGCGTTGCCTTTCCTATATGATCACTTATGGACAGATATGGATAACTGGCAGTTCAGCAGGATAAATTCTAAACCTGTTGTGCTGTTGCACTGCACAATTCCTGAGAGCCTTGCTTTGAACATCTCCACAGTTAGAGTAATGATAACAGCTGGCTGAAGCAACTAGTAAACTAGCGAAATGTTCCTCCTGTGACAAGGGAATGACCAGAATAAAAGACCTTTGACACATAATTCAGCTGCTGCTCCACTGCAGAAAGAATGAAAAAGGAAAAGCAGAACAACACAGTGAGATTTTTTATGTTCTTCAGAAACCATTGCTATAATTTATTTCCATATGCAATGTTCTTTATCAGTTTAATATGAATATAATTTTGATGATCCTATCTAAAAATTCTCCATAGTTAGAATCTATTCAGCTGTCTGTTTCCCTGAACTGATTCATAATGACACATCACCCTGTTACATGCCTTAGCTTCATTGCTTAAACAGGAGCCATTTTCTAAAGTAGATGAGCACTTGGAAGAAGTCCTATGAGAAAAATAATACCTTTTTTTTACTTAACCTCTAATAGTACCTACATTCTGTCAATACATAGAATTATTTATCCATCCATAATGTATAAAAATTAGTGCTAAATTGACTGGGAGAAAACCCTCATTCATTAGCCAAAGCCCAGATAATATACTTCCTGCTTTATGCAATGAATCAGTTACATTTGTTCCTCACTTTTCTTACATTGAATTCTCGTACATAGGATACAATAATCAATTCCATGATTATATTTTAAAATATGATTAGTTCTATTCAAAAAGACCTTGTAGACAAGTTATAGTGAGAACATTATAATATATATTTATGCATAAGAAATATAATACTTAAAAATTATATTAAAGTAAAAAATTAAAATTGAGGAAAACTTTTTGGCAAAGGTAAATTGTCTCAAAGTAAATAAATCACTTATGTAGATACTTGGTGAAGTAAATTACTTAGTGAAATAAGTGGGAAAATTAGACTAAATGATTAAATGTTGAATCACTATCCTATTTACCTGACACTGCCATTTTTAAACACCTTTCAGTGTGCACATTTGCTATCATTTCTACTGTAAGAAGACTGTAGCTTACATTTTTTGAAACACTTTCTTTCTAATCAGCAGAGAAGAACTGTCACTGCTGATCAGAGTTTTGATTTGTCTATAACATTACCTTTGCCTTCCACACAAAGGCAAATAATTGATGTAGTCTCAGGGAAACTAAAGACACTTCATAGTGTTCCCAGCAAAGCAGTGTGAGCTCTCAGTGTATTACCTGTTCTGAACACATTGGACTAGAAAGGGCCTACTCAACCACCCCTGCTCTATAATGAACTCGAGTCAAACAATTGCCCCATTTTATGTTACAAAATGATTTTTTTATATAAAGAATAACAATCCTTTTTTTTTTTTTTCTTAACCTGACAACTTCTCCTATAGTACTTACCATCATTTATAGAAATATGAGATAAATGTAGCCTGATACCACTGATCCTAAGGGGATATTACGAATGCTAAATATCTTCATTTTATATTTTCCAGAACCACCATGGCAATAATACTTTGTGTGAGTAATGCCATAGATTGAAGTTTATAGGGAAATTGGGTTCAGTTTCTGGTCTTTTGCCTAGTCCCTAAATGAAAGTAGTGATTTGTGTATCTTGGGTAAAAAATCCCCTGTTGCAGTTAGTTCATTTCATCTAGAAAGACCTAACACAGATCCTTCTGACTTCATGCATTTCACATTCTCTCAGGCAAGAGGTTTTGCAAAGGAAATGTTTCAGTCTTATCTAAAAAGGCTCTGTCATACCTGAGAACAGGAGAGCAGAGTCAAGAGCAATTGCAAACTAGAATAAAATTCTCTATTGATAGAACTTGAAATTTTTGTATCTGACACAAAAATATATATTCTCCTTCAGGAATACAGAACTTTCTACCACCCACTTAAATAAAAATAAGCATATTCAATGAATACAATTTTTCATCTGTACACAGGAAATATTTGAAATTTTATATATAAAGAAATCAATCAAGGTATTTTTAATTTGATTTTTTTTCCTTTTTAACCAGGCAAAATTTAATTGTTGGTAATAAAGATGCACAGCTGTGTAAGTGTCTGATTAGCAAAAAAGTCCAGAAAAGTTTCAGGATGTTACTCCTAAGCCAACGAGGGACAGTGAAATCAGTACCTTTCCTATGAGGACAGTGACACTAGCTAGGAAGTAAATCCATCCCCTCTGCTATTTCCACAAAGGAAAGAAGTTTAGAAGAAAAGAAGACTGTCTGCCAAGAAAGATAAATATGCATTGTATAACAGAAGTAGTTTGGTGCAAACTCACGCTGGAGGTAACTGTTATCTACTAAAGACACCAAGAATGTACAAAGCCTACTAGTGTTAATAATTTCAATGTACACACTATTGGTATTTTTCATATAAAATAAGTAGTACTGTACAGATCCTTACTAGCTGACTATGAATTTTCCTGATGCATAAATTTCAAAACCCCCTACCTAATCCCCAGATATTCTCTGTTGGTGAGTTCAGTTCTACATGCACTTACAGTTTCAGGTTTTTCTTTTGTATGAACTACTTCTTGACAGTACAAACAGCCTTTACAGTTTTGCAGTAGTGTAATTAAAGACCAAATCCAATGTCATAAAATGCTCTGACATTACAATTGTCACCCTTACGGAATTTTTCACTCAATTTCCAGAGTGTCATTATGTCTGCCTGTTTTTGTATAATTTATTTGTAAAAAATTCTGTTAAAAAAACCCAAAAAACAATGAAACCAAAACCAAAAACCAAGAAAACAAAAACACAAACCCCAAACAGAACAAAATATTTTAAGTATTTCATATTTTAAAAGTACATGTAATACCACACCTGTAGTCCTGTAGGATATCAAAGTGTTTCGCTTCTTTTACCCTTGTGTGTTTTTTAGGCTTAGAAAATTATATTATGTATATAATATAATATACATATAACATATTATGCATATATTATACACATATATATATATAATACATAAAATACAATATACAACTATAATATACATAAGGCCATACAGCTTCCTTAGAAACTTCTCATTATCTCAGGAATTATTTAATTTAGAGTAATGACAATGTATGCATTACAGATTTGAATCAACAAATACCAGCATGAAACTTTGATTTAGCAGCAAGGTTTTCAAAGGAGTAATTTTGGAAAAGGCACTGAGAAACCTGTTTACATTCCACTGGTTAGAATGGTACTGGCAGCTTTACCATCTCTCCAAAATATTTTTTAATTAAAACTATTCTATCTCAGAAGCACAGAATGCTATAAATTTACTGCCTGATGTCTGAAACATGAAATAGAAGCATGATGTCAGAAAACACAAGGAGCTCCGTCACCATATTAGAGGGAAGGGGAAGCACAGCTACTTGTAAAAAATAATAATAACAACTGTAATAGTTAATTTCACACTCATAGTCAAAACAAGTAAGGGAGAACCAAGCATAGTTTTCAGCTTCTGTAACGTTACCCCCCAGAAATTAAATTATTATTTTTCAATGGAGAATTAAATCAGAATTTTTCTTGGTATGGAAAGAAACAAAGCAGAGAACATTTTGCCCATTTCCATTTAAATCTCTGTTAGAGTTAGAGCAACATCAGTCTCTGTACCCTGGTCCAGGCTAGGATCTGATTTCTCAGTGCAGTCAACATTTCTCAGGCACACAACATTAAGCAGGTGAATGGCTCCATTTAACTCCATGGAAGCATTCATAAGCTTTAAATGAGCATACACGCTTAAATACTTTGTAGGTAGAAGCCTAAAATTTTGTCTCTGTCTTAGGCACTCTGTAGGACAGAAGTCCTGAGGCACAAATCTGGTATTTTAAAGTTCCTTTGGTGCTGCTGAGAATCTTGCTTGACTGGAAGACTCTATCAACTCTACTGAGGACAATACAGGTCTCCCAAACAAATTTTTGATCATTGTATGGACATTCCCCAAAGGTCAGAGTTTCATTGCCATGTTAGAGGTAATTCTTTTTTCTCTGATAAGAGACATTAAGCATATTGAAACATGTAAATAAAATAAAAGATTGTAAAAACAATAAGAATTATCTAATAAAAAATAATCCAATATTGACAGCCGAGAAAAAACTTATACAAAACTGCGTTTAGATCTAAGAAATATCTGGATACAATCAAAATCCATAAGTAATTATTAATAATAGATTTAAGATCTTAGTTGTATTTTAATTTCATGCATGTTTGAAATTACATATTCCTAGAAAATCTACTTTGTTCTGTAATTTTTGTGTATGAATATAGACCAAAGAGTGAAGGTGTCTTGTGCCTTGTGTTGATTAAATGACAAAGGCAATGGTACCTGCCCAGCAAAACAGCCCAATATTCATAAACTTTCAAGAAACCAGAGTAATGAAGTAGTCTTCATAGAAGCCCAGAGAATCTCAAGGAATTTATTATTTTCACACCAAGTTTCTGGAAGAATGACTGTAGAGAAGTGAGAGATGGTAGTGGAAACAATCACTCTACCATTCCTCATCTTCACGTAAATACAAAGGGATTTCTGCTTTATGCTCTGCCTCTCCCTCCTCCCCCAAAAGGAGATCTGAGACCTGAGCTGAAAGTTTATGCTATCATATTTCTTTGTGGTGAATGGGTCAAAACATCTCATATGCTCCCTTTTCCTCCCGGGAGTCCCTCTAGCCATTTTGGTAGGTGTTAATTTTTCTCTTGATATTATTGTGTCTAACTAAGCAATGCTGTGAGTAATTCTTACAAAGCTTCAATACTAAACTGTAATTGGAGGGTAAAAAATTATTTCCTACATGCATGTGTGGTCTAAAAATATCCAGTATGTCAGCACTGACAACATCAGGCACAATATCCTACTTAGAGCTCCATGTGTTACACACCAGAAGTAAAAAGAATTGCTGACAGGAGATCTGAGAATCACAGAATCATCCAGGTTGGAAAGGACCTCTGAGGTCATCAAATCCAACCCTTGATCCACTGCCACTGTGGTTTCCAGACCATGGCACTGAGTGCCACATCAGTCTCTTTTTAAAAACCTCCGGGGATGGAGAATCTACCACCTCCCTGGGCAGCCCATTCCAATGCCTGTGACTTAAAATCCATAATAGAAAACGTTATGCAAACAGTTAGTACCCAGAGGATCTGGCATTTATGTCACTTCCTACTGGAAACACAAATTTTGTATACCAAAGGTCAGGGTGGAGAGATTAACTTTCCTCACATGTTCCGGTAAACCATCTACTGCACTTCAAGTAAGCAAATTTGAATACAGAAAAATTTAATTAATTGTAAAAAAACCCCAAAAATAAAAAAACCCACCTGCCACTTTCTTTTTCGTTGTACACTTCCATCTGCATCTCACAACTACATGTAGCTCAGAATAAAAATGATAACACCAGTCTTTTTGTAAAGTTCAAAGTACCAAATCGTTGTCCACAATAAAGATGCACAAACATTTTCCTTTTCTTAGGATATCTATTGTTTAAAAAATTATAAGTTATACCATAATCTCACAAGGACTCTTTAAATAATGCTGTAGTCAAGTAATGCATGTGACAAGACTTTTGCTTTCTGCAGAAAACCAAAGGGATGGTTGAATCTCATGGCTAGAGACAGTGTCCAAGATGCAGGGCTTCTGATATCCACGCCTGCTACTGCCTTTGCCCTCCTCTGCTCCCAGTTTACCTATCTGAAAAATTATTTTAAAAATATGGTACATGGGTAAATTAAGTTAATGGCTTCAAAGTATCACTATAAACTGTCCTTAAACAAATGGTCACTAAAAGAGAAAGATACAGATATTCTCCTGAACAGGAGCATAATTTCAGTTGTTTAGATATAAATCTGTCATTTATAAATTTATCATACAGAGTATCAATAACAACACAATTAATACTGAATCTACTCAGAAAGGTCATGAGGCAGGAACAACATGTTCAGAAAAAAAAAAAAAAATTAAACCAGAAAAATTAGGGAGCCTAAAAGTTCCAATTATCACCTAGTTTCCATTTTCATTTTCTGCAGAACTATTTTGTGAGTCCCTAGGAAATATTTAACCATCAGCTGTGAATGATGTCACTCCATTTATGTGTCATCTGCTCTATCAGTATCAGGGCATATGCACAGGGGATGTATACCATCTCCCAGAGGATCAGATGAAAAGAAAATTTTCCCCTGTATGATGTGTTTGAATGATGTAAAGCAGGTCATGTTCTTTAAAGATGTCTTCCATATAATTCAAAGCAAAAGGAAGAGTTCAAATTGAATCTTTGATAGAAACTGTTTTTTTAAAGGGATCCCCTATCTGAAAAGATTGGTATTCATGAGGCTTTTGAATGTATTTTGATGTCAGCCCACCTCACTATTGACACTGTTTTGACTGCTGCAGGAAAAAAAAATTAAATAAAATAAATACTATTTGCAGTATTTCACCTAGATTTTATTGACACATTTGACTGTAACAGGAGTTTTAAAAGGAAAGAAAATGGTAGAAAGTTAATAGCATGATTACTCGTTGTATCCCCTTTATATATGCTGTTGACTGACATCTTTTCTCTTGGGAACATAGCTGATTAAAAAAAGAGGAGGGAACTACAATGGAAAGCAGAATGGATGCAACACATATAACTGTGGAACCATGCAAAAAGCAAAGTGTCCTGTATTTAATGCTGGCATTTTTGTTCGTCGCTCAGAAGCTGCAGTAGGTAACTATTTTTTGAAAGCAAAGTCTGATGCAACACAATACAGAGACTGCATTGAATTGGTGTCCCTGACATTTGATCAATTAGGTGAGAAATCCTGAAGAAAGAAAAAACAGAAGTGCACTCCCTTCAGATGTGCATGCATAGATGCACTGTAGAAGAAACTAAACTGAATTATTGTGTATCTTCTTTGAATCTGTATTTCTAACATTCCCAGGCCTAAAATGTGGATTTGTTACCTACTTTAGTATAGTATGGGGTATCAACTCTTCCAAGACAACTGAGTGCTCTGAAAATTTCTCTGGAAAATAAGGATACTTTAAGGTACCGGAAGACATCAACAAAATGAAAAATGAAAATGTTATGTATTTAACATGTATCAGTATATATGCATGCAGATATATATACAAATGAAAAGTGTACATATCTGCCCATACATAAATACATTATAAAATACATTATATATATTTTATATATTGTATAGTCCATACTCTATAATACATATTATATATTATAAAATAAATATATATTTAATATGTAATATGTAATATATAATGTATAGTACATATATATAAGCACAACATTTTATGCACAAAAATATAGAGCTTTTGAAGCTGCACATGTTCAGCACCACTATTGTGTTGTTTTCCATGGAAATTCAGTAAAAGTAGCTAAGTAATAAATTTTAATTACATGTACACAAAATGAGTGCTAGTGCCAGCTGGTAATCCAAAACCACATGAAAAAAAGAATTTTCAAATTATTTCTCCAGCTTTGGACATCAGATTTTTTCTAATTTGTAATAACAAGTTCTACCTATATGGCATTTTCTACGAATTCATATGAAAAGAGACCTGTATATTTTTTCAAAATATACAAAAACCAGAATGGATTAAATAGGATGGATATTCAACATCTCTAAATGAGCAGCTTAGTAAAAACTGGCACCAGGACAAAAGGTAGAAAATAACTGTTTCTTGTCATTGCAGGGGGGAAGGCTCAAAAAATCTGTGTACTCAAAGTCAGTATGAGAAAACATCGATATTACAGGGTATCTAAGAAAGATTTTACAAAAGAGTATTCACAGCAATATTTGTCATGCCAAAAATCACCTCTAAAATTTGCACTCTTCTGCACACAAACTAGAGTTTTGTACAAGATTTGTCCATCTGGCTCTGAAGGCTGCTTCTAACACCATATGCTACAGAAAGAGGAGTCACAGCCCTGCAGTAGGCAGATGTGGGATAATCTGTTTCCCCAGATACGCACTTATAGACCCAGAAGGGCAAACTCTACAAGAATATCTTATGTTAATAATCAATTTAAAATTCAAACTTTGGGAAACTGGATGTTTGACATTTGAAGTCTGAATCTTTGCTTGTCCTCTTGTCATGTTGCTAGAAAAGACATTGCCTGATTTTGTGGTATTGCAAAATGTCATTGCATAAAGCCATAGAGAAGCAGCTGCTCCACTTTTTCTTGTATGGTTGATTTGACAGCCCCTGCAGACCACACAAAGAAATGGTTTAAGCTGTCTTGTACCCTACTGTATAGAAGAATAGTATATTTGCTCTCCCTCACCTGTCCATTTTTTTTGTTTCTTTTTGAAATTCACAATCTATAATTTTTTAATGTGTGCATTCACCAATTATGTACTGAAGATTATTTAGTGAGCCTGTTCACCTTGTTGCATTTCAGATATCTGCTTTAGAATACAAAAGCCCTAATCAAGAGAAAAAAATATTGTAGAACAGTACACAGTTTGTTTTTTTACAATCTCCTTCATACTTTCGTAACATAATTCAATAGCATTACATAATACTGGGATGGAAACTAAGAAGACACGGTAAAATTATTGAAATTTTTATTAATTTTTGTTAGCATAAAATTGACCCAACTGAAATATTGTTACAGTAGTGAACCTTCTTGATTGCACTTACTATAAATACAAACTTTACATCATTACTAAGACATTTGCTGATGTCATTCATAATATACTAAGCCAGTTTTAGTTAGACTGCGGTGAGTTTTCTCCATTGGCCTGATTTAAAATTAAACCCTCTGCCCTTTTAATAAACAAAACAAAAATAACATATATCATTTGTTGAATTAAGGTGGCTGTGTCAAGAAGTGACAGGGTAGTCCCAGACCACTTGCCTCTCAGCCATCCTGATATCAGAGGCTCAACTAACTGTAAAACTGGCATCCTGATTTTTGAGGTCCTCACTGGTATCGTGTAGCAAATTTATTGAAGGAAACACATGATAAGTACTGCACAGGTATTATGGGGAAAAAGAGAGAGAGAGAATCAGGAGATTCTAACAGATTTTGCAGCTAAATGGGTTTTAAAAAAAAAAACAAAACCAAAAGCAAAAACAAAAACAAAACAAAACAAAAAACCCAAAAAACCCAAAAAACCCAAAAAAACAACCAAACAAAAAAACACAGGTGAGGAAACTCTACAATTTTACATAAGCAGAAAACTGTATCACCACCGTATAGGTGATAAACATCATTGTAACAGCTCTATGAAGAGACTGTTGAATATTCCTGAGGTAATAATTAACCAAAGCTTTTGTCAATCAGTAAGTTACCAATTCACACTGTTGTGAACTCTAAAAGATCTCATGAAGAGACACAAAGTAATTACTGTCACTACAATAAGAGACTATGTCATTCTCAGTTTCCAGAGAATTTACCATGTAGTTACCATTTAAAGATATTGCTTTTAGAATGAAAACTAACCAGCCAGGAATAGTGAAAGTAGATATTTTTTGCAAGATGGGCAAATATAAGAAAAGTGTATTACAAATTTCTATATTGCTTATCCCTAGAAAAAATATTTTATTATTTCAGTATCTTACTTCCCCTGAAAGGAGTGCCACCAAGAAGGGAAAAAAAATAAAAATAAAATAAAGTAAAATTGAAATTGGAATTGCATTTTTATGAAAGAATGAATCATGAGAAAACTTCCATCAAAATCCACCAGCCAGAATTTGCCCCATACCCTTCAGAGGTTTCACAGGAAATCAGTAACTCCACCTCTCAATTGTGTTTTGCATTTACTCATGCAGTCAGAGTGAAAAGCAGGTTTCTCTGTCTCAGTCGTAGTGAGTTATATTAAGAATATAACTTTCAATAAGTTTATTAATACTCTTGCTTATTCTTAGGAGACTAAGCAGCAGAATTGACCAGAACTAATAGAAGTTCTAGCAAAAATTATAGCAAAGACCAGTCCCTTTTCTATCAAACAAGAGGCCTAATTTTATAATTTCTTTGGTTCTTTCTCAAAGGAATTGTGTGGGTTTTTTTCCCATTATTCTTATTCATATTTGAATATTCCAGTTATTCAGGAAATTAACATTTTCTCTTCTTTACCCATTTCCCAGACTCTAATTACCTTTTGCCACCTGTTTCTTTGTTAGAGGAAATAAGATGCTAGGAAAGTGAATTAATTTCTACATTTCTGGGATGCTATAATAGAAGAAATGACTCTTCACTAAGTTACAATGAATAAACTTAAATAATAAAACCTTCTAAAATACAGTGTTGCTATGAGAAACAGTTGCAATTGATGGAACATTTTCAGAATATGTGTAGATCATTGCTCTTTTTTATGAATTTGGGCTAACTTAGAGGTTTAAGACCTGCCAAAGAAAGAAGGTTCTTTTTGTATTTTATGTTCCTGTTTTATTTTATTAAGCAACAAGTTTCCAAACAGTAAGAAAATAAAAGTAATATCTATTTGGTCTTCCAACACAAGAATATATTCCTCTCCTTTGCCGAGAAAACTAAGATTTTCTTAGATAATGTGAAGGCTTCTTTAACAAAAAAATATATTTTAAGAATCTTATCATCTAATCAGGATATCTCAAGTTCGAAGGGATCCATAAGGATCTATAGGAGTCCAATGCAATGTCTTTTGAATTTTATTTAGTAAGTTGTGGGTGTTTTACTTCTCATTTGCCAAGTGCATTAAAATCTTCTCTTTACTACCATTAAGTCTAGAATCATAAGACAGTTTAAAAATAGGATGCTGATATTGTACCAATTCTGTTCTATGATATTCTACCATATTCTACTCAGATATGCTGTTCTTTCCACATACTTTGGCTAAATAACAGCAGTCAAAAATTCTGAGATATTTGCAAAGGTTATGAGTTTTGTTGGTGTTGCCACATCCAGTGATGTTGTCTCTGATCCTTTCTGCTTCACCTCAGTTCTCTGTGTAAATGCAAACCACATCTTCCAGACTGCAAACTTTGGAGGGTAAGAAGTGATCTCTGCTTTATGGTTCCATTGCACATATCCTACCAAAATGCATACTTGTAGGACCATGAACAACTAAGACAAATTTAAATATCCCAAATGATATATAGAAATAAAATAAATCTGACATCCATTCTGTCCTCTTAACTTAGTATGCTGAAATTCAGCAGGGGAAATTATTTTCCTTGGTACCTCTTTGGTGGTGCTTTTCCTTTGTAGTTGCAGCTCAGCTGCTGAAAAGAAATATTTAAACTGGACCAAGTTATACAGAAGTATTTTGTTATTCTTTTTCTCAGCTGCTGTCAAAGGGGCAGCTTCTTCTGTTCTTTTACACTTTTGCAGTTAATCCACTTCCCAGCATTTCTTGATAGTACCAGTTGAATTTTCTTTTTTTTTCCTAACTGAAAGAAAGTGTAGGTATAATGTCTATTTTTTGTTGGGTCAGCAGAGAAACACAAATAACATTCTTAAGTAAGAGTTATGCCCTTAATCATCTGTAATGCAAGGAAATCACAGAGTGGTCACCTCCCATCCCTGCCATAGGAAACTGCTGCTGGTTCCCCATGGCTTGTAGGTGCCCTGCCTGAAAAACTACTCTTCTGGCAGACCTTCTGCCCTTTTAGGATGAGTGAGACAAATGAAGCTCCTCTTTGGGCAGCAGAAGATGGAAATCAACCATCAAGAAGGAAAAGGTCTGGCTTTGTGTGAAGGTTTATAGTCTTCTATAGATATAGTTTATTACACTAAATAATTGCTTCTGGGAAGAAAAAAGGACACATTTAAACAATCTTTATCAAAACCCAAGGAGAAATTTAATACTTTCATACAGAGGAGTCCATTGCCCTTTTGCACCCAATATAGTGACATTTTTATTTCTAGATGGTGAAAAGTTTGCATTGCTTCATACAAAAAAAAAAAAAAAATCGTGACTACAAGTAAGAAAAGAAAAACCCTTCAAAAAAAGGCCTGGGGAAGCAGTTGTGGATAATCAAGCTTCATTATTCCCAGGTACACCACAGAGAGCATTCTCTTGCATTAGCTTTGAGAAAGCACTGCATTGAAAATTGTCTGTCTACCATTCCTCAAAACACTACAGGAGTCAGGCATGTAAAATGAGCCAAAAATGTAAACTCTCCAAATTCCAAAAAGAAAATCTTCTGTGACATAACAAATCTGCATTTGTTTACTACACTATTCTAATAGATTATTCCAGCTTAAAGCTGGAATTGCTGATATTAATTTTTCTTCAGGTCTCCAAAATAAATAAAGCCATACCTGTCTATAGGTATCTAGACACCAAGAAAAATGTACAAGCACACTGTTTTACAAGCATGCTATCATCTATCAGCTTCAGAAAAATGATCTTATTGCATTCAAGATTAGGAATGTGTTGGTCCTTTACAATGTAGTCCATGATTTCCATACAAATTGCCATTAAAAATTATCACCCTTAATTCAAGGGCTCTGATCTGTTACTGTCTTATTTTATTCCACATAAAGCTTTAGCTTTTCACAGACCATGGCAAAACCATCATTTGAATTGAACGACCCACAAAGAGCATCCTTGTAAAGAACATTAAATTAAATCTTTTTTAAAATTTTATGAGAGACAATAGGTACTTTATCTTACCTGATTTTAAATCAGAGCCAGAGGATCAGCAACATAAGAAAAATAACTGCATGACACTTGAAATGCATGCTAGAAATGCATGCTATTTCATGGCTGCTTTTTTACTTCATGAGGTGTTATTATTACTGACAGTACTGTCAGTACTGGTGACTTTTAGAGTTTCATTGCAAAGCTCATTTATGATATTTGCCACCAAAACCAGTGGCAAAGGAATCAGAATAGAGAAAACAATAGGTCGCACAGGGTTTAAACAAATTATGTTTACTAATTCACTGGTCCCAATGAAGAAAACATTTTCAGTTTATTTAGTGATCTAATCATTTTTAAGAAAGTATGGAGGCCAAGTAAGATTTCAAATGGTTGAAAAAGGACAGGAAAAGTGCCTTTCAGTCTTAATAGGTATAAGAGAGAAAGGCAAGCCAGGAAATTCCAGTTTTATTTTACTCCTGGAAAAGGTTTGAAAGAAATAATCAAACATAAACTTGACTTCCAGCAAACCAACTAAAAGGAAATGATATAAATAACATTTCATGTGCATTTACTGAAAACAAATTTTCTCAAATCAGGATTATTTTCTTCTATAATGAAGGAGTATGCCTCATAGACAGAGAAGAATATATAGGTGTTAGCTGTTTATTAAATCCCTTGACATGAGACCTTTTCAGGAACAAGTAAGATCATGGTAAATATGAAACTACTACAGGACCAACTAAAACTTATACTAGAGACAGTAGTTAAAGAAGACAGGTATTGAAAGTTCCCCACCACATGTGAAGGAAAAATCGTCAAGGTTTCAGCTAGAGTACAACAGAAAAGGTTTATCAAATAGAGTTGATCCATAGAAAACCAGTAGCAGTTCTAGAAAACATGAGGTAGGAGAAAATACCGAAGGAAGTAGAACTGTTAGGTTTAAAAAAGCAAACAGGAGAGGTACACATTTCTTATTAAAATATACTGAAAGTAGCTATAATGTAAGAAAGGAAAAAAATTGCCCTCATGTTAGAGAAAAGAAGCAATGGGGTTAAGCAGCAACGGAAGATTAAAGGTTGACATTCAGAGAAACTTTTAGTGGTAAAAGATACTAAAGCACAAGACATAAACATCAGTTTCTAAACATATGTGTTGACTCAATGCTATCAGGGAGGTGACACAACCTTGCAAGTGTTGAGCCATCATATATGAAAACACAATCTAGAGTCTTTGTAGGTCAAAGGCTCAAGACACTAATTTTGTGATAAATAAACTTTACCCAAGCCCCTCTGCTAACAAAATGAGTAGATCAAACATCACCTTTCAGTCCTAGATGATCTCTGCTATAGCTTTCAGATTATTGTAAGGATGATGAGGTATCATTATATTAAATACTGCTTTGCAAGTTTTAGGAACCAGAATTTATTCAAATATTGGGAAGAGAAAAAAAATGCAGATAGGTTATTTGTGGATATCATTTGACAAACTCTATTTATAAGCAACTTTTTACCATTAAGATATCTATTTAGTGGCAAAGCTTCTATTAATTTTTCATAAACGCACAGACAGCTGAAGCTACAATTTCTGCAAACAAACTTGTTCCAAATATAGCTCTGTGCGGAGTGGGAACCTGATTTATTTGTGATATTTGGATGCTTAGAAGTGCTGGGACACCCAGGAGTGATGTTTCTATTTAGCTAACAACTGCTGGGCACTAGGAACACTGAGCATTCCCTAGTCGCTACCATTTGCGTCAGTCTCAGCCAAATGTTTTAAGACACAAAACTATTATGGTGTATCAATTATTAATTATGTTATGAGAATTTCATCAGAAATTTTAGCTATAAGGACTGGAAAGCTGAGTTTGGGCTCCGTTCCCACAGAAAACATTCAAGTTTTCAATCACCTTATTTCAGCTTGATTAGTCATTTCTGCAACATTGCAAAATGCCTGTGATTGTTCAATTTTTATCAAGATTTTTAATTCTAAAGTTATTTGGTTTCTTATATTCTTATGAGATTAACTCTTCCTAAGAGGATAGTAGTTTCTAGCCCAGGCATAACAATGTCAGTGCAGGGACAGCAATATTTTTTATAGCAATGCTTAAGGAAAATCATATTATTGATTTCAATCGAATCAATCAAATTGTGTTCGAATCAATCGAACACAATATCCTCTGTCTTCCACTCAGAGCCAGCCACCTGCATGATCCTCACACCCCCAGTGCTGTTCAGTCTCCCCACTCCCACGCCACACAGCCTCTCATTGCAGCCCTGCAAATGTGTAAGGAGAAATACAGCCCCTCCTGCAGCAGAACAGCCCCTGGAGACACCTCCCATGCAGACAGACTGCATAATTCCCTCATTTCAGCATAAAGGGCACCATTCAAGAACCACTCCTAAACTACCTTGAACCACAGCTTGGCTTCTCCCTGTCTCTGCTAAAGCTAAGGGGAAAAGAAGACTCAGCATCAAACATATGTTTCAAGAGGAAACACAGCACTGGAGTGCTCTGAACACTGATGCTTAGCCTTGTTGTAGCTAAGGGAGCAGTAAATCCCTAATTATAGCATTTGGTTGGTGGCCAAGTAACCAGAAAGACTATTCAGCCAAGGCTAGATGAGACATTTCATATCCAATAAAACTGCAAGTTGCATAGCACTGCAGGTTTTCACCTGCTTAGAGTAAGACAAAAAGATCCAGCACTAAAAAAATGGGTTGGGGCAGATGGAAATTGGCAGCAGTACACAAACTTACATTCTTCAAAGTAAAAGACTTGTACTAAAAGATCTTTTAATAAAAACTGTTATTCTGGGCAGATATCAAGTGTTCATTTCCCACTGTTCCCTCCAGTTTTTCTCAAGTCAGGTGCCACAGTGAGGGTTGGTCACTGCTATACTGACTGCATTAATTTACCTGAGTTTCTGTCTCCAGAAGGGGTGTTGGTGACTTATCCTTAAGGGCTTATGAATCCTGATCCTCACCCTGGAGTCAGGGCTGTGCTGGCCCTCGTGCTGCTCTTTCAGCACTCCAGGAGCCCCAAATGGACATGCTGCTAGCTGCTCAAGTTTTCAGAGGAGGTGTGGGGTACCAGAGTATGGGTAGTGCTACATTTCTTTTTCAAGTCCCATGATAGCTGATCCTTTTTTCAATATCCAGACCATGCTATTGTGTAACTATATGAATGCTTTTGTCTTCAAAAAGGCAGCTTTTGACTTCCCTGACTGTGAGGAAAACTTGAACATGTTTCTCAAGAGCATCCTAATAGCTCAGAAGCAGGAAGGCTGCACTATTCAATCAATTAAGAAAAGAGGCTGACTGCACTTTGGGGGCTGATGGAAGACAGGAGTGTTCAAGAAATAGGAAAGAGAGAAAGACATCATTTAAAATAAACTGCCATGTGGTTTAACAGCTAAACCTTGTATGTATCACCATATCCCTTCATATTGGCTCCTTACAGACACTCTTGTCATGTTACCTAAAAGAGATTTTTGTACCCCAGGTCCTCTTTCCAGTGGTTTTGTCCCTTTGTTTCTATTACATCCCTCATTACATCTTCCAACAAGGGAGTTGGAAGAAAGTTAGCAGAAGATGGCACAATAGGGATGAACTGTCAGCCCACAGCTTGGACAGGGGCACTATGTGCTGGGTTAGGAACTGGCTGGAGGCCCCCAGAGAGTGGTGCTGAACGGGGCTGCATCCAGTTGGCAGCCGGTCACCAGTGGTGTCCCCCAGGGATCAGTGTTGGGCCCAGTTCTGTTTAATATCTTTATTGATGATTTAGACAAGGGGATTGAGTCCATCATCAGCAAATTTGTAGATGACACTAAGCTGGGGGAGAGTGTGGATCAGCTGAAAGGCAGGAGGGCTCTGCAGAGGGACCTGGATAGGTTGGAGAGTTGGGCTGATTCCAACAGGATGAGGTTCAACACAGCCAAGTGCCGGGTCCTGCACTTTGGCCACAACAACCCCATGGGGAGCTCCAGGCTGGGCACAGAGTGACAGAGTGGCTGGAGAGCAGCCAGGCAGAGAGGGACCTGGGGGTTTGGATCGACAAGAAGCTGAACATGAGCCAGCAGTGTGCCCAGGTGGCCAAGAAGGCCAATGGCATCCTGGCCTGTATCAGGAACAGCGTGGCCAGCAGGTCCAAGGAAGTGATTCTGCCCCTGTACTCAGCCCTGGTGAGGCCACACCTCGAGTACTGTGTCCAGTTCTGGGCCCCTCAGTTCAGGAAGGATATCGAGGTCCTGGAGCAGGTCCAAAGGAGGGCAACCAGGCTGGTGAAGGGACTCCAGCACAGATCCTATGAGGAGAGGCTGAGGGAGCTGGGGCTGCTCAGCCTGGAGGAGGCTCAGGGGAGACCTCATCACTCTCTACAACTCCCTGNTTTTATGATATTTTTATATTTGCATATCTGCAATTACATGGCATACATTCACGGCTTAGAAGATATTAAATGAATAGATGTCATGATTCATGACACATTGTTAGTACATCATAACACTTTTCTCTCAGAAATTAGTTGGGAATGAGGCAAATACCATTTTTAAACTCTATTCCAAAAAACCTATGGAATGCAACCCCCCAAAATTGTACAATGCGGTGGCAGGTTGGAAAGCACAAAATACTGATTTTCAGTTGGACTCTGTATTACAGTGTTGGGCAAAATGGACAAATGTGCAGATGAAATTACCTGACTCCTTCATGCATTCTTGTTTATGATAGACAAGGTTATTGCCTCAGATTTCTGCTGACTAAAATGCCAAAGCTGTTATGTTATTTCCAGGGAAATTGTTATGTAAAGATTAAAAGACACGCAAGGAAAAAATACAGAGGGAAAAGGAGTAAAAGCTGAAAAGTGAAAAAGGAAAAGGAAATGGGGGACAGAAATGAAAAGGAGCAAGGAGATCCCTGTGGATTTTCCCCCTGGGCATAGATTCACACCCAAAGGCCCCCATATTGTCTGCAGGGATTTTACAGCCTCCAGCACACCCAAGAAGGAGTTGCTGCTGCTATCCAGAGCAGTGCAGGGGATGTCTCTGCTCCCTGGCCCTGGGGGGCTATCACTGGACTCAGCCTACAACCCCTCTTGGCATAAATAGTTAAAATGTGGCCTTGTTAGTTAGGACCTACACAAGAAATAGGAGACTGACAGGTCAATAACAAATTCTCTTTTCGTGTTCATCGCCATGTGATGTTTCATCTTGCTTGGCAACGTGACATTTGATCTAACTAGAAAGCACCACTACTTTCAGTTTCTTGTCATGGTAACTTGACTATAAAATTTTAATTTAAAAGAACAATCTATCTTGGCTTAGCTCACATTTGCAGAATGCATCTAGATAAATTGGTAATAAAAATTCAATATAATTATCAGCAAATGCAGAAAACCTCACTCTCTGTCAGTCCACATTTAATAGCAGCAAAAAATAATGAGTGCCTGGGGAATATTCATGTCGAGGTACCCCTGCAGAAGAAGTCTTCAACTTTGGAAGATCAGTGTCAGTTCCTGTGGACTTTAATAAATCTTAACTAAGCACTTTTGAAAATCCAAGCTGTGGGTCCTCCCTTGAAGCATGTAAAAGAGCAAATAAGTGTCTGCCACTCCTGTGTTTTAGCAGCCCACCCTCTCCCTCAAACCATTTTCATTCTGTCTGACTGTACTGAGGTGGTCCAGGAAAACTCAACTTGAAGCATGAAGTTCCTAGCTGCTAGCATCACAGCGTTACAGGTCTTCTTGTCATTTCCCTGAGGGGTCTGTCACAGAAAGGTGATAAAATACACCACTGGAAAGATCTGAGGAGCCATCTACTGTTGTAAGTGTTGTTTGGATTGGGAGGCACTGGGGGTGCACATGGGGATCTGGGAGCAGCAGCCACAATGTGGCAGTGGTGAAAGTACCGTCGGGAAGATGGCAGCAGGATATTGCCCTTGAGTCTTCCCATCAGAGCCAGAAGCACAGTGCTTGGAGGGACCATCTCCAGATTTTTCACAATCAGTGAGGTCCAACCTGCCTGGGACCTGACTGTGTCATCAGGGTCTTTCTTCAAGTGCTCAAGGGCTGTGACAGAAAGAAACAGAGCAGTGGTGAAACTGCTCTGTGAGAGAAAGAAACACAGAAGCAGTGGTTGTCTGACCAACCTGATCTCCTTTTATTATTGGCTGACCCACCTGGTGGATGAGGGAAGGCTGTAGATGTGGTCTACCCGGACTTCAGCAAAGCCTTTGACACCGTCTCCCACAGCATTCTCCTGAAAAAGCTGTCAGCCCACAGCTTGGACAGGAGCACCCTGTGCCGGGTTAAGAACTGGCTGGAGGGCCGGGCCCAGAGAGTGGTGCTGAACGGTGCTGCATCCAGTTGGCGGCCGGTCACTAGTGGTGTCCCCCAGGGATCAGTGCTGGGCCCAGTTCTGTTTAATATCTTTATTGATGATTTAGATGAGGGGATTGAGTCCATCATCAGCAAATTTGCAGATGACACTAAGCTGGGGGGGAGTGTGGAGGGGAGTGTGGATCAGCTGAAAGGCAGGAGGGCTCTGCAGAGGGACCTGGATAGGTTGGAGAGTTGGGCTGATTCCAACGGGATGAGGTTCAACACGGCCAAGTGCCGGGTCCTGCACTTTGGCCACAACAACCCCATGGGGAGCTCCAGGCTGGGCACAGAGTGACAGAGTGGCTGGAGAGCAGCCAGGCAGAGAGGGACCTGGGGGTTTGGATCGACAAGAAGCTGAACATGAGCCAGCAGTGTGCCCAGGTGGCCAAGAAGGCCAATGGCATCCTGGCCTGTATCAGGAACAGCGTGGCCAGCAGGTCCAAGGAAGTGATTCTGCCCCTGTACTCAGCCCTGGTGAGGCCACACCTCGAGTACTGTGTCCAGTTCTGGGCCCCTCAGTTCAGGAAGGATATCGAGGTCCTGGAGCAGGTCCAAAGGAGGGCAACCAGGCTGGTGAAGGGACTCCAGCACAGATCCTATGAGGAGAGGCTGAGGGAGCTGGGGCTGCTCAGCCTGGAGGAGGCTCAGGGGAGACCTCATCACTCTCTACAACTCCCTGAAAGGAGGCTGTAGCCAGGGGGGCGTTGGTCTCTTTTCCCAGGCAACTATCAGCAAGACAAGAAGGCATGGTCTTAAGTTGTGCCAGAGGGGTTTACTTTAGATATTAGAAAGAATTTCTTTACACAGATCAGGCACTGGAATGGGCTGCCCAGGGAAGTTGTGGATTCTCCATCCCTGGAGATATTTAAAAAGAGACTGGATGTGGCACTCAGTGCCATGGTCTGGTAACCGCAGTGGTAGTGGATCAAGGGTTGGACTTGATGATCTCTGAGGTTCCTTCCAACCCAGCCAGTTCTATGATTCTATGCCTTTTTTACTGCTCTGTTTCGTATGCTCACGGGGTCTTCTCGAGCTGATTCTGCTAAGCAAATGTCCTGCTTTATTTGATATTTGTGTTTAAATATGACATATATTATCACAGGTATTTTGGACAATCTTGTACTGTACAGAAATAAATTTATGTAGGCATGCACAATAATGAATTAAATGGTCAATGGCAATTTGTTAATCTAAGTTATGCCTACGACATAACAATTATCTCTATGTTTTGTTTAAAAAAGTAAAAACTTGTATATAACATATAAAAGAGGGAAGAACATCTCCTTTTGATTAAAGGAGTTTGACACTATATCCATGCCTATCTCCTATTGTAACTAAAAGATTGCAGTTCCCCATTTTAAAAAGTATCAGTAGATAAATCTGTCCTGGGTAGAATGGGAAAGGGTGTATTTAAAATTGAACTATTTTCCTTCAGAAGTATGAATCATGTTTAACATGTGTTGGAAAGTTCGTAGACATTACTGAAAGTGATATTTTGCTTTCTTTATGGTTTTGCAGGTGAATTTATTTTTAAAAATGTTTGTGGGGCAGATCCTCGGGACATTGTTTTGGGGAAAACTGTGAGCTAGATGTAGGTAGATTAGCTGCAGGACAAGGTATCCTGGTCCTGCATATTCACATTTATCTCTTTGAAACAAAGCTTGCTGGCAGAAGTGAGAGGGTTGAAAATTACAGAACAAAGCAGGAAGAAAGGTGGAAGCAGGAGGGCCTAAGAGGAACTGTGGCTGAACCAAAGGGAGTAGCCCACGACCTGGGGAGCAGTCTGCATCTCTATCCAGCTTCACCTTCCTCCTTGGTGCATTTCAGGACACAGCAAAGTCATGTGGAAAGAGAGCAGCTGAGGTGTGTTGGGGCTTATTACTTGTCCTTGGGAAGGCAATTCTCCTCTGCACACTCCTGCCTCTGTGCCTGGAAAACAAAAGAAAAATCAGTGAATAATTACAGTCAAGTGCTCTGGGACAGTCAAGGAAAAAAATTCAGAGAACTACTTATAAAGGCTGCATTCAAACCATAAGGTGTATTGACTTTTGTGCACCAGTCAAGATACCTGTAACACTTGGATGTCATAAAAAAACTTATTTTAGGGCATCTTGTTCTATATTCAGGCAACCAAATAATAACCTGGACCTGGAGAAAATGCTGCCATGCTCCAGACTGACTCCAGCATTGGTCATCCAAATGGGTATAAATACATGGGATATGATCTTGAGATCATAACAAAGGTATGGGCTGAGATGATTAATCAACGGTCACTTTGAGATAGTGTTGAACAGCTTAACAAATTTATTACATTTACAATCCCAACAAGAGCAGAGCTGCTGGGATGATGATGATGAAGGGGTATAGGGAAAACTCTGTCTGTCAATAGAAGAGAATTGGAGAATAATTTGGGTTGGAAGGGACCGTAAAGATCATCTAGTTCCAGCAGCCTTTCTATGGGCAGGGACACCGTCTCCTAGACAAAGTTGCTCCAAGCCCTATTTAGTCTGGCCTTAAGCACTTCCAGGGATGCAGCATTTACAGCTTCCCTGGGCAATCTGTGCCAGTGTCTCACCACCAGCACAGAAAATAATTCCTTCTTAATGTCTAACCTAATATACACTTTTTCAACTTAAAACCATTCCCCCTTTTCTCATCACTACATGCCCTTGTAAAAAGTCCCTCTCCAGCTTTCCTGTAGCTCATTCAGGTATAGTGGAAGGTCACTATGATATCTCCTCAGAGCCCTTCTTTCCCAGGACTGAAGGACCCCAGGGCTCTCAGTCTGTCTTCACAGCAGAGGTGCTCCAGGCCTCTGATAATCTTCTTGGCTCTCCTCTGGACTTGCTCCAGCACTTCCATGTCTTAATACCTTGTGCTAGGCCAGCTATCTGAACCTGCGACATACATCATAAAATGTGTTAGCTCCTTCCTGTTGTGCCAGATGGCTTACTGAAGGTACTTCTCACTTCTTGAATTTTGCTACTCTTGCTCTCTGCATTTCTGCAATGCCTATCACCATTGCATGATGAGTGGCAGGAGGCAATGGCCCCACGTATGAGGTGTCCACTGCGTTCAGCTTTTTCCTGGGTGCAGGGGAGGGCAAGAGGCTGAGCAGCAATGGCAGCAACTTCACCCTTTGTCTTTTGGCATTCACCTCACAGAGGGGACACAGGAAATATTGCAGGGGTCACTGCAGTAGTCAAGTTCCAGATTTGAACACTCATTTCCAAATGGAAGCCCGCCTCCACCTCTCTGCCTGAAAATTCAGTCCATCTGTCTGTCTATTCTAATGATTACTTATATTTTTATTTGTTTTACTACTAATGTAGCTGGTGATACAGAAAACAAAATATGTAACAAGGGAGTTAGGCTGGGGAATTTTGTGCTTATTTTTTTTCTCAGTCTCCCTTTCATTCTAGCGATGAACTTGCTTTAAGGCATTTGTTGAAATTGGTGCTTTTAAGTTTGCTTTGTGGAGAAGGATTTCATGACTTCTAGCCCCAGAGGGTTGTTCTTTGCCCTACCACTTTTCTCTGCCATCTGGCATGTTTGCTTGAAGTAAACGTGTAGGGTCAGAGGCCAACACGGACATGTGGAGGGACAGCTTTGTCATAAAAGCTGTGAGGAATGAGTGGGTGCTCCTGAATATAGCACTGTGCATTTTGTTCAGCTGCTGAACACAAAGAGGTGAGGTTAGTCATATGGTTGAAAAAAAATAAAGAAAACCATATAGACAAGCAGAATGAAAAACTGTACAACACAGTCTATTTTATTTGTTGTTGTCTTTTTTTTTTCCTAAGCCTTTTTGGACACATTTCTAAACAACATGATAGAGAATACAATAAAATACCCCCTCTCCATTCTTTTGGACATCTGATTTATACAACAAGTTTAGTAGTGGCTTAGAGGCCTTGCATCACTGTGGGTGCACACAGGCAGGCTGTAATAAGTGCCAATATCTATGTTCCAGCTGTCTAGCCACCATTCGTTCAAATGTAAAATTCTGAGATTGGCACTTTAGGATAGGAATTAGTTTGACAGGACTTGCGCAAAGGAAGGGACTAAGAAAGAGGGTCATACAAATTCACTCTTCTCTGTAAGGGAGACTTTTGAATTTGTGAAGGCTTCTAGGTAGGAGGGATAGGGCTAAATGAGCCAGAGAGTTTCCTACTTTTTCACTACTAACTTTGTCCAAAGTTGGTCACAAATTTGCTACAACCATGTGACTGCTGCCATCATAACATAAAAGTCCACTGTTTCAGAGATTTTCCACTTTCATTCACACTTGATTTCCAAACACTGCTGCATTTCTGCTACATAATTCAGACATGCTTTATAGTTGCTAAGAGAGTGCCAGTACCCCAAAAATAAAACCTGCTCCATACTTTTGTCTGGCATTTAATCAGCAGCTCTAGGACAAAGAGGCCTACTCAAAAGTGGCCCCTCCTGGGAGAGAGGTCTTCACTGTGGCTGCAGTGCAGTTTAACAGCAGCTGAGGTGTAACATCTCAGGTTAGATCACAAAACCAGCCCATCACAACCATTCCATGGGTTGGGCACAGAGGTTCAGCCTTTTAATAATTGTGACCACCAGCCTCCTCACACCTGGCAGCAGAGGATAACCTTCCTTTAGATCTGGCTTTTTACATTGTAAGGTAAAGTGCCAGGGACAAAAGGATCAAAGGCCCACAAAAATGCTTTATTCCCTAAGTGAACAAGGGAGCAGAAACCAACTGTGGCAGCACCTCTGGCAAGAGCCTACCTACTACAGAGGCAATCTGTAAGAATAGAAAGGATGGCAAAAATTATTGCTGTCTGAAAACAAAGGGACAGTAGTAAAGGACAGTAAAGCTGTAAAGGACACCACTCAGAAGCACAGCCACAAACACTGCCCTTTATGCCTAGTACTGAGTGAAGAAAAATTCATATTGCAGAATTCATACCAAGGTGTAATGGTGCAGTGTATCGTGAGGGACCTGCAAAATGCCATCTGTCTAAAATTACCCCAGCCAGTTTCAGATGATATCTAAGTATGGCTATATAGCAAATAACACACAATGTTAATAGTGACATCTTATTAACAGATTGCTTTTTGCAGCTATGAAATAATGTAATCCCTGAATCAACTTTACAACATGAGGTTACTTTCATCCACATTTAATACATTAGCTCTTTTATAAGTTTGTATTAAGCCCAGAAAATGAAGAACAGAAAATTCTATATGAGTTTCTATCTAATTTTCCTTGGAAATAAATCAATCAAGTAAATAAAAATGCAAAGTAACCCATGCACTGTATATTTCAACTTTATCAGCCTGAATTTTTACTCCTACTGCTGAAGAAACAGCTTTTTCTTTTGGCTTCTAGTCAAAAGCCTTTGCAGATTTCAGACCACTTGTCCCTCTTTAATTCCTTTTTCCTCTGCTTCTTAACATGGATTGGTAACCACAATAAAACCCAACAAGGACTGTTTTCTTTGAGACATGATGGAATTATAAAGGCTAAGTGATTATTCCTAGGAAAAAAAAAAAAGACTTACATTCATACAAGCAAAGTCATGCATCTCTAGAGACTACATCTTAAAAGAAGTACCACAATGTCTCCAGAGATTCATATATCACTATCACTACCCTTATAAGGATACTAAAAAATAAAAATAATTAAAAAGAGCTAATATAATTATATGCAAAAGGTCAAAATATTAAAGGTACACATGAAAATCCAGGAACAAATTTGACTGGCTGAAATTTTGTAATGGAGAAAAGAAACAGATACACCCCTGCACTGAGAAAATAAGAAAGGAGTGCTCAAAAATAAAAGACTGATTTCAGAAAAGTTTCTTTAAATATCCACATTCCCATGAAAGTGACCTCTTTGGGTACTCTTCCAGGAGTAATTGCCATAGAACACAGCTAACAATAAGGAAATGGAAATACCAGTATTCTTCATAAACTAGCCTAAGACACACTGCCAAGACCACGAGCTTCCTCAGTGAGGTCAGTTCGTATGAAGCTCGGCCTACATAGAAACTTCACAAGGTACATCTTTGTTAGCATCATCTCACCCCAACCTTAGTGCAAATGAACTAAGCATACCAGCACAAAGTGAGATTTGTCAGCCTAACGTTCCTGAAGTTGGGAATTTCAGGGACAATCCCAAACCAGCATAACTTTTCAAAGCTTCTACAGCAGGGAAGAGAGGAGTTTTACTTCATGTCAGAGCATCTGTTATTTCGTGTTTTCTTCTGACATTCTTTTGGTAAATTTTTTCAAAGAGTACCTATACAAAGCCTCATCTTAAAGGCAGATCTTCAGAAATCATCCACCAATTTCAAGATGGACTACCTTTAACCTTGCTTCACACTGCTACTCACAGTGTAGGAGCATGAGACAGAAAAAACTTTATCAAGAAGGAGGCTTCTATAGGGTCTTCGGACACCTTCATCATTGTGTCAGTGACTGAACTGGATCACTGGCATTTGCAGCTACAAACATGCATACTCTAGGATTATTCATTCCATTTGCAAGTCTGGAATGAATGGAAAGCAGCTGCTGCCTAATTCTATTCAGAATTCTAACTGGGTTGCACCAGCCAGGGATTCTAGTGATGAAACTTGCACATGTGGGGAAAGAAAGCAGAGGGAATCAAGGTTTCCCATCTGAAAGAGTCTCAAGGATCAGGTTGTCACAACAGCACTCTTTATTGACAGTTATTATTTTCCCTTTTGTTGGAGACTAATCCAAATGGATTCTGACAGTACAAATCATAGAATCATAGAATGGTTCATTAGAAAGGGAGCCCTAAAGGTCATTAGTCCAGACCTGTTTTTAGCCAAATTAAATAAAAGGTTGCAAACTCCTTAGTAAACATCTCTTTTTTAAAAAGTTTGACAACATTTAGCTTAAATATAAAATGTTTCAACTAACAAAAATTTAAAGCTTTATTTCAACCAGCTAGTCCATCCTGACTTACTATGAACAGAATAAAACTTTATAGATGATATATTAAAGGATTATAGGTGGGTATTTTTAATAATAAAAGCCCAGTTCAAAGACAAATGCATTGAAGCTGCCACTACACAGACCAAAGAAGTAGTATGCATTCTTCTAAATGAAGAATTGTATTTCACAATGAAGAAATGTATTTCACAAAGATGAATACAGGTTAGAAAAGTTAGTGTTTTGGAACAAAAACTAAAAGCAGGTTTCTGCAAGATATAGGATGTAAACTGTCACAAAGACATACTTGTATATAATTATTACTGATCACTCCCTTCTCCACCACAATTTTATGTTTAGCCCACTAAGTGCATCACAAAATAGTGGAATTTTGAAACTAAAAGACAGAATTACACCCTGCATGTCTGGTTTTCCACACCCTTAGATGTCAAAAGACACAAGGCAGCAGCTTCAGCCCCTGGTCTGTACAAATGCAGTCACAACTAGAAACACATGCTGAAGTTCAACATTACCATGCATGAGTGTTTTGAATTACATTTGGTCCTCCAAGTGCTTGATCATAAAAGTGCAGTTCATGCTACTCCTGCTACTGGGCAGAGAATGACAGCTGTTAAAAAACATTACATTGCAAAGCTGATAGATGGCTTTTGTCAGTGACTACTTTTCACATGAAAGCTAATGACCTGACCACTAAAGTAACTCATTACAGTTGTATTTACAAAAGCAGAGTACTTATGTGTAAATACTCTTTGCTAAATACTTTCACAACATTTTCACATTTCCATAAGGATCTCTTCCACAGAAGGAAAGAAGAAAAATACAGCAAAAAATTATGCCATTCAAAAAGCAAAATTAGTCTCTTTCAATTAAAAGAATAAAAATAGCTCTTTTGGAAATCGTTATTAACATGTAGCTCAAGGGCTCTGTTAATTTATAAGGGAAGCAATAAAATTACCAGACTGAGCATGCAATGCCCTGATTATTCTCCAAAATATTACCATTTTTCAAATACTGACACCAGGGATAGAAAGGATGCAAGAACCTTCAGAAGCAACTACTAATGAAAAATGGTGACATACTTATTTTTATTTCTTTACAATTCCAGCTGTAGTATATGTCACATAGCTGATCTGGGAACCTGAGCTACAGGTATGCTCCTGATGAATTAGCCAAATACACCTGTTGACACAGTAAATATGAATAAAACATCTCCTGTGTCAAAACTTGCTTTTCAACATTTGAGATAAAACCACCCATCACAAGGCCTAGATAGGTCTGCAGTGGGAGGTCTGGTCGTGCCACCCAAACATCATATTCCAACAATACCACCTCTATGAATCAGAGCCTTTCATTGTTCTCCCAAGAATGCTATCTGATTAAAGACTTGTATACTTTTTAACAGAGGAAACTATACATTTCATGTTACTTTGCTCTGAAAGCTGTTCAAGATTAGAAAGGGTCCACAAGCCTGGAAGTGAACAAACAAAAGGGATGGAAACTCTTAAACTCCAAAATTAACTATCAGGTCTATCACGTCTTTCAGTTCCAACTAGCTTAATTTTTATTTTATCAGGATTCAGGTTTAGCTATTTGACTTCCACTAGAACAGAGTTTGAGTGTCCTAAAAAGTCAAAGGAAAGACAAAGTCAAAGAAAACCATAGTAAAGTTTTCAAAAGAGCACAGAAAGGATCCTCTTGAAAGTGTCACAGTTTAAAACAACTCATTTGCTCCCTGCTCTTGATATATATGTTGAGTGAACACATAATGAAAAAGAGCCCTGACATATCTTACATGAGAGAATCCTTCAGGCAGACGGTCAGCTGTCTATCACTCTGTCTTGTGATCTTTAATTTTTAAAAGACTAGCATCAGAAAAAGAATTCCATCTATCTCTGTCATGTTCTTCAAACACATTCTCAGTACTCTGTCACAGAAAAACCCATTTAATTTTCCCTGTGATAGGAATTAATATTCAAAAAGATATGCAAAGAATTGTGCCCTGAAGAATTAATCCCATGGCCACATCCATCCAGATGGACCCTCATTCTCACCCAGGCTCAATAGCAAAGACTCAGGCTTAAAAGCATAATTGCCATGATTTTATGCACAGTCACAGCAAATTAAGGTTGTCACCTGTCATAGCCATTTCTGGCTAAAAACAGGTAAATATATTCATACAATTGTCTTACAAATCTAGTTTGTGAATAGTTGTTGCATTTCACAAAGATCTTATCTGATGTTAGAGACACTAGATAATATAAACTATGCTTAACTTGAACTGATTTGGTTCAGTTTAATGACACCTAGCTCTACCCTATTTAAAATTCCACTGTCTATCAAAGTAAGAATCAGCTTCATACTGATATTGATCCTTTGCGAATCCAGAAGTGCAATTTTCAGTGCATTGAGATCATGAAGTAGTGAGATGGTTAAATATATTCTTCTTTAATTGCAGGGGTTTATGAATAGATACTGATAAAGGAAGATGATACTTAAAAAGAGCACCAGAAAGCTTTTGCAGAGGTTGGACCTTCATACTGCTACACCTTCAGCTTTCAATAACTCCTTTTTTTCTAGCATTAGTAAAAGGCCACATAATTCCCTCTTCTCCTCACCCTTGTGCTTTATTTCACAACCTCAAGGTCTTCATCAGTAACCTGTATTTCTATTTTGATTCCTCTGCTGCACAGGTAAACTTCTCATTAAGTGTAAGTCATTTAAGTCAATAAACAGCAAAAATTAATAAAACAGCAACTTATATATTTTTAACACCTCTGAGTTAAAACCACTTTGCAATAGGGAAGAAGAACAGATGCTCATTTCTAAATGCTAAAGCCACCAACTGGGAATATGCCAGTTGTAACTGCTGCCATCTGTTTTCAACTGTTCTTTTTACCTAGCTCTCTGAGATTCATATTTGAATTCACAGCCATACATCTCCACAAAAGAGAGGGGCAGTGGGAATAGTATAAGCAGGAATTTTCCCATGTGCTCTCACCTTTATTAAATAAGAACTTTCAGTAATTACTGGTCTGCAAGATCTCTATGAAATGATAAATCAGGGACTGCTTTTTTGCAAGGATTATATGGTGACAGCAGTTATTTAATAACCACTTTTCATTACTGCTTTCCCACATTTCATTTAACTTGTTTACTTTCCCACTGCTGCTGTTCATCTTCCTACCCTCTCTCTAGTCAGAGAGACTGCTGGAAACAAAGCACCTTGTGCATATACCCAAGCATCTGCTACACAGGACCAGTTGCAGCATTGAGCTACATATTGCAGCGAATGCAACATCCAGAGAGAGGTTTTGCTTTTGTCATGGCAACTTCCATCTCAGTCAAAATGTGTCCTGAATCAGTGTTCTCAAGAATTAACCACAGGAGATGTTAATACTCAAGCTAGAAAGCCAAGACCTGTATCAGGGCTCTGTTACACAGTGAATATCCATACCTGAGACACTTTCTCTGGGGTCCAGGATGCTGGATGCTGACAGCTGCTGGCAGCAGCTTCACTGCCCAGTAAAGAATGCTGTTGTAGAACCCTTTGTCAATATTTGCTAAGGTATGTATCTATTAAAAGTTAGGGTATCTCAGTTTTCAAAGACATGTGGGTGATTTTCAGTAATATTAGTGGTATAAGCAACACTGAATATTTAGTTAAAATTAAGTTTATTCTTATCTTCCTCCTTCTCCCTCCAGCATAAATTTACTCTAGTCTTACTGATCATTTTCACAAGAAAACTTTGAGCTATAACAAATGCATCACTATTCTGAAGGACTATGATCCTTCCTCTCCATGAAGGGATGGGAATGGAGAGGGTTAAAATGATGTAAGAGCAATTGGTCACAGTAAGGCATTACTCAAATGACATAAATATAAAGGGTTCAATCTCATTTAGTCTTTGCTTTCTCACTGCACTCTTTTTTTAATATTAAAGCCATACAGTGGAGAAAAATACTACCTAACTACACTCCTACGTTCCAACAGCAGGGTTATCAGCTAAGAATAGTAAAATTTAAAATTATCAGAAGAAATATTTCTCTTGAGCTCTGTTGGTGTATTTTGTGCTTTTGACAGCACTCTCTTCTTCATCATTCGGTTTCTCCTGTTGGTTGGTTCTTCAGTGGCATTAAGAGAGAAAACAACAAAAAAACAGAAGTCCCGTAAACAGATAAAGTAAAATGAGGACATACAAAAAAATGTACTGTTATGATATTTTACAGAATCACAGAGTGTTAAGGGTTGGAAGGGACGTCAACAGATTGCCAAGTCCAACCCCTCTTCCAGATCAGGATCACCTAGTGTAGGTCACACAGGAACATGTCCAGAAAGGGTTTAAATGTCTCCAGAGAAGGAGACTCCACAACCTCTCTGGGCAGCCTGTTCCAGTGCTCTGTCAGCCTCACAGTGAGAAAGCTTTTCCTTATGTTTACACGGAAACTTCCTATGCTCCAGCCTGCAGCCGTTGCCATTGTCCTATCATCAGTCATCACTGAGAAGAGTCTGGCTCCATCTTACTAACACTCTCCCTTTGCATATTTATAACCATTAATGAGGTCACCACTCAGTCTCCTCTTCTCCAAGCTGAAGAGCCCCAGCTCCCTCAGCCTTTTCTCATAATGGAGATATTCCACTCCCTTAATTATCTTGGTCACTCTGCACTGGACTCTTTCAAGCAGTTCCCTGTCCTTCTTGAACTGAGGGACCCAGAACTGGACACAATATTCCAGGTGGATGGTGGCCTCACCAGGGCAGAGTAGAGGGAGAGAACCTCTCTCAACCTACTAACCACCCCCCTTCTAGTGCACCCCAGGATGCCATTGGCTTTCTTGACCACAAGGACACATTGTTGGCTCATGGTCATCCTTCCATCCACCAGCACCCCCAAGTCCCTTTCTCAACACCCCTTTGCTGGTCAGTCCCCAACCTATACTGGTACCTGGGGTTGTTCTTTCCCAGATGCAAGACTCTACACTTGCCTTTGTTGTAATTCATTAAATTTCTCCCTGCCCAACTCTCCAGCCTGTCCAGGTCCCTCTGAATGGCAGCACAGCCTTCTGGTGTGTCAGCCACTCCTCCCAACTTTGTGTCATCAGCAAATTTGCTGACAGTGCACTCTGTTCCCTCATCCAGGTCACTGATGAATATGTTGAATGATACTGGTCCCAGTACTGACTCCCTAGATACAGCCCTCCAATTAAACTCTGTCCCATCTACTACAACCCTCTGACTTCTTTTCTTCAATCCATCTCACTACCTGATCATCTAGACTACATTTCCTCACTTTAGCTGTGAGGATGCTGTGGGAAACAGTGCCAAATGCTTTACTGAATTCAAGATAAACCACATCCACTGCACTGCCACCATCTATCCACCTTGTTATGTCCTCATAAAAGTCTATCAGGCTGGTCAAACATAACTTCCCCTTGGTAAAACCATGCTGAGTGCTCCTAATGATCCTTGATGTGCCTAGAGAGAGACAAGGATAAGTGTTCCATCACCTTTCCAGGGATGGAGGTGAGGCTGACAATTCAGCCTTTTGAAGACTGGAGTAACATTTGCTTTCCTCCAGCCCTCAGGCATCTCTCTGGTTCCCCATGACTTACTGAGAATGTTGGAGAGTAATGCAATGACTTTCGCCAGCTCCTTCAGCACCTGTGGGTGCATCCCATCAGGACCCATAGATTTATGGATGTCCAGATTGCTTAACTGATTACAAACCCAGTCCTCATCAACCAAAGCATACTCCTCCTCTATTCTGACTTTCTCTGAGGCCTCAAGGGTCTGGGGCTTCTGTGAGCAGCATTAAAGACAGAGACAAAGAAGGCATTCAGCAACTCTGCCTTTTCGACACACACACTCGTTATCACATTTTGTAAATAATGTGGTATAACCTCTTCAACAAACAATTATATGGAAAACAACACTGATGTGCATAGTTCATATAAGTCAAATTACTGTGATGTAGAGTTTTTTTGGGGTCTGGAACACTTTGAAACATTAAGTTCAACAGAATAGGAGAAAGAGTGTATTTTTGTAATACTTCTAGCCTTATATCCGTCTCTTTGAGACTATATTCCAGATTGTTTGCTATCACATTTATTTTCAAATTCCGCCTTTCAGGGCATAGACTATAGATGTGCCCAAATGGTATCTGAAACTTTGCTGGAGATGCCAAACAACCTGTTTGGAATATATACAAACAATAATTACTTTTTGCTCATCTTTGTCATCAATTCATCCCTGTATTTCAAGTGGATTCAAGTCTCACCAGCAATGTGATAGTGGTCAGCATGAGACTCTCTACAAGTCTATCCTGGCTTCAGGGGTGCTAAAGAAGTGGTCTTCCTAGGGTGTCACCTGACAGACTAGACACTGTATGGCTCATTTATCCTTCTGACTCTTCCAGGAGAAAGAGATGGAGTGGAGGAAGCAGGGAAGTGAGGGGTGTGGGGAAAGGAGGAGGAGGCAGAGACAGAAAGGAAAGAAGGAATGAGAAAAGAAGCAATGTTAATTTCACAATTTCATTACTAAGATGGGACATTATTTTGTGCAGTTACTTCTGATCATTGCATGACTCCTCTGAAGATTCATATCATTCTTAAAGGTTAAACACCACAAACAAATTTGCCTTGTGATGACAGAAATGTCAAGGAAAAGAATTCATTAAATGAGGAGAGATGTCCCTCTGTAGCCAGAGTACTACCTCACACTGCCACACAAGATCTTGCAGTCCTTAAATGCCAATTTTTTTTTAATTTCTGTCTTAAGAAAAATGGAGCAATCTAAGTTTTGAAAGGAGCAGAGTATGCTGTGAGAAAAGCTAATGATAAGAATGGTACTGATATGCAATAGTTCTGAAAATAAGTCAGTCAGTATAAGAAGCCAGGTACCAGAGAGCAAATTTACAAACCACGAAAACCTAATGTGAAAAATATGTGTGCTTAATGTCAATGACATTTTGACATTTTGTCTCTGCAGTATCATACTAAGTGTAGAATTAGGGAGATGGGAAAAAATAAAAATAAAAATTAAAAAAAGTAGGGAAGAAGGAAGAAGGAACTACAACAGTGAAAGTTCTTTAAGAGCTTTATAACCTTAAGGGGAGATCATTAAAGCTCCTTGCAGAAACTAAACGCACACTAGTTAAAAAACACAACACTGAAGAAGAAATACAGATGACTGATAGAAATTATGTTACATTTTTCAGAAATATTTCTAAGCTTGCCAGGAAGGTTAAAGCAGAAATGCCTTTTTTTCCCTATTAAAACTATAACATAGTAGTAGTGATGCACAAGGACAAATACTTCCTGTGGTTCTGCAACCTGACTCTGTGTCTGTATATAATATACATAATCCATTAAGGACTTCCATACACTGTTATCAAAAAATGCTGCGAGTATAAAGTCTTTTTGTAAATATTCTATTGAAAACTAGTGTTCATTCAGTTTTAATATGAACCAATTGAACTTCATGAACTGTGTCTCCTAATGACACAGTCTTGTAGGTAATTGCACAAACACATGATGATCAAGGCTTTGGTATTAATTTTTGCAAAAGCACATTCACAGTTGGTCACTGAACAATAAGTATAGTTAGGCTCAGAGAAAAAGAAATAGTTCTTCTGTCCATCTGCACTGGGGAAGATGTCTATCACAGTCCAGGCAAGACTGTGTCTTAATCACAGTCTTAAGCAAGACTGATATACTCCCAGTTTTTGAAAATTCAGGCTCAATATAAATACGTATTAGTGCTGCCAGTGGTAGTGCTTTTTTCTCTGTTGGTCTGAATAAATGATTTCTAAGATGGAATACTCTTTTAAATGAAATTTAATTTCAATTTTGTCTTTAATCAAAAAGGAAGTGGGATATGAGACAATAAATATAGAAGACATCATTTGGAAAATCAGTCTCTGAAATGGAACTGCTCTGCAATTAGTGTTTAGGGAAAAAAAGTTGGAAACACCACCCTCATTGTGGTATATCTTTCACCTGTTGATCATTGTTCATCTTTGTGTTTTCAACTTTTTTTTTCAAAAGAGCCTCTGTCATGGGCTCTAAAAGGACTAGACACTAGTGAGCCCATGGATCTACTAGTAATGAGTTACAGGCAGGGCTCCCTAAACATGTGCTACAGGCATCTTTGGGGACAGATACGTATCTACAAAAATCCTGTCACTCCCCAGGTAAGAGGCAGAAGCTCTTCCTGGTTTTTCTCCCATAAAAGTGTCAAGAGCATCATGCGTCCTGCAGAGCAGGGCAGCACAGGACCATATCAATGCCACTAACTCCTGCTGCTGCCACCAATACCACACTACAACGCACTTTCCCTCTGATGTCAACAGTACCTGAGCACAGTAAGCTTCAGAAATACTTGAGGAAAAGGGGCTGAGAACAGGAATCCATCTTAAATACTAGGTTCTCCCTTCTCTCACTTTTTTGTAAGTGATCCTGAGTTGCATATAGAAGGAAAATTAGTATTATATTCTCCCTGGTCTTTCCAAATTGGAGGGTGGATAGAGAATGAGACTGGTAAACAGCAGAGAAAGGGCAGTGTAGTTAGAATCAAGAACAGAACCCAGAAATTGCATAAATGAATCTAGCAGCACAAACTGACTCAAGTAAACCTGAATCTAGACTGTGAGGTTTGCTGATTTCACCTGAATTGTGGATGGTATCTGAAGAACTATCTAAAGCACTTTCCATGGATGTTCTCACTGCATAGGAACTACCTCCTCCTGAAAATCACCTGTTCCATCTTCTTCCTTATCCGTTTTTTGTTTAGACATTCATTTTTTTGTTTGTTTTTGGTTTTAATCTCAGCACTTTCTGTCTGAAATCTGAAGTATTTCTTGAAATTTTAAAATGAGACTGAGATACTATTTCTTGAGATTTGCCACAACTGTTGTTTAGCTAACTCTCCTTTTCAAATAAATATTTTCTTATTGTTTTTGCAAGCCCTTATGTGCCAAATGCCTTATGAGCAAGCCATTATTCTGACCTTAGTCAGAACTGCATAATGCCACTAATGCTTCAGAATTTTATGACAACTGCAGAATCCATGGCTGAGGTTTTCAAAAGTTAGTATTAAAATTCAGTGTCTTTTTTCTATATTTTATTATTTTAGTTAGCATCTACTTACTGATTACTGTTACCCAGACAGAATTTCTGCTTTAATTAAGCAGTGAATATTACACACCTACTCCAACTATTAAAATTGGAGTGATGATTTTAAACTCACCATGGTTTTTTTTCCTCTTTTAAAAGAAGAAAAAAAACTCTGCTAAAACTTCCCTGAACTGCACCAGGACTCCTCTACACTTACATTTCATGCTTGTGTATTTCATGAACTATTTACTATACAGTACAAATGTAAATCATTCTCCCCTTAATTGCCAATATGTCACTGTTAAGCATACATATGCAGCTGACAGACTGGCCCACCATTTGTTGCAAGGGAAGAGTGTTGAGAAGGCAGCTGTCACAGTGATATCAGTGCTACGGACAGGCGGAGCGAGCAGACCAGGCATGCACAGATTCCATTATCTTAGCCTTATCCTTAATCCTGCTGCCCTACAGAGAAGGGTTGTTACAGGCTCAGCTAGCAAAGGCCCCAGCTGCAGTCTCCTGTTAGCTACCATCAGCTGCTGGCCATAGTAGCCTCTCTGGGGAACTGCTAGTCCACCGCTTTCATCTACAGATGTTAAATCTAGTGTTTTTCAAATCTTTGTCGTCTGTTCCCCAGGGATCCACTAACTTGGTTTTACCATGCATTTAAAGATTCCTCTTCAAAGCATGGTTGACTGTACTTCTTTTCTACAGCTCAAAGAAATTCAGGGAAGTTTGCAGGATCTGTGTGGTCAGCATTGTACACGTGGGTGTGGGGAGGGGTATTTGGTAGTATTTGTTGAATGTCTTTTATGAGGAAGCCTGGCAGCTTGAGGGATTGCAGAATGGTTGGATCAGCCAGACTACTGTGATTACTTGGTTTATTGAAAATCCCTTTAGGCTCTAGAGCCATTGTATCTAAAGTACTGTTGCAGCTTTCTAGCAGTTATAGATGAAGAAGCTCTGTAGACTCATTTAATCTCTTTACTTCTTCAGAGATCTGCATATTTTTTTAATCTCCTCTATCGCAGGATCTGTGATTGGATTTAACTTCCTGGACATTAAATTATTGTCAGCTGCCATTCTTTGTATGTTTTCTAAACTTCATCTGGTCTATATGAGACTATGAGGCAGAAACACAGCAAGTGTAATAAAGTTTACCACAGAAAGACTGAAGGACTTAAGATCTGGAATTATTGTTCAAATCAAGATAACTAAGCCCATGTTCTTACTGCACTTCTTCTAAAGGCTGGTGTCATTGATGTAAGCCTCTGTACCCTGCCCCTCTGAGTGTTAGCAATATAGGACTTTCCCATGCCAAACTGATGGATTTTCTTTCCTCCCTCACCCCTGCACCTCTCCCCTCCTCACCCGTTATGACATTGTTGAGCTTGTGGGTACTTTTGGATTTGCTGGGTTAACACCCTTCCAAAGCAATGGTTTCTGCCAAGAAAAGCTGAGATCCACACATTGTTGGCTGAGACTGGGAATCCTGACAAGGATCTCCTCTCTGCTACTGGGCTTTTAAATTGATTTTTTTACTAGTAAGTGACCAAAGCTCACAAAATTTTTCATTTACTTTTATTACATCTTCAATAATATGAAAAGTGATGCTTTAAGATAATGAATGTGTTAGATGAAAGATTATTTATGACTGTCACATTTTCCTGGTGCATATGTATGCTTAACAGTGACATATTGGCAATTAAGGGGAGAATGATTCCAAAACAGCTGGTCACCCTTTTCTGCCATCTTATTAGTCTAAATTTTCTCCCCATCCCATTCTTCTTGCTGTACACCTGAAAAGATCATTAGTCTAGTCTGGGCCATTATGGGAGAAAGGTGACATGCAACACTTTCCAAACAGAGATAAAGAATTCCCTTATCTTCTGCAGCAAATTAACAGGAATGGGATTTTACCTAACTGTGTGAATTATTACTATTTTAATACATTGATAACATAATTTAAAAACACACTTCCTATACTTCGGAAGTCATCCTAAGAGTGTAAGAGTCTAGAGCAATATTTTCACCATCAAGATTTCTTAAGTTCTGACATTCATGACCCAGAATGTGACACTCAGTGCCATGGTCTAATAACCACCACGGTAGTGGGTCAAAAGTTGGACCTGATGTTCTCAGATGTCCTTTGCAACCTGGCTGATTCTATGGTTCTATGAATTCAGTTCTAATTGTAAAATTGAAACCTATCATCTGGATTATTCAGGAAATCTGACCTGTTTAATTTTAAAATACGAATTGAGAAAGCACGTGTTGTTAGTGAGAGAGATTTCCAGAAAGTAAGTTGACAAAGTTTGCAGATGGTACGAAATTATGTAGGTCACAGGAAAGCTACACATAGTAGGTATAGTAAAGTCCCACAGTCAGCTAGGAAAATGGCTAGCAAAGCACGATGTAATAAATATAGGGTAATATATCTTAGAATAATTTTAACTACACATGCATAGCGCAAAATACTAAATGAGTTTCCACTGTTCAGTAAAATGCATGGGGTGAAACTGAATATGCAGTGCACAATAATTCAAGTATACTGTAGAAGTGTGGAAATCATAGAGTCATAGAATGGTCTGGGTTGGAAGGGACCTTAAAGATCATCTAGTTCTATCCCCCCATGCTGTGGGCTGGGACACCTCCCACTAGACCAGGGTGCTCAAAGCCCCATCCAACCTGGCCTTGAACACTTCCTGGGATGGGGCGTCCACGGCTTCTTTGGGCAACTTGTGCCAGTGTCTCACCATCCTAACAGAAAAAAATTCCTTCCTAATATCTAATCTAAAGCTACATTGTTTCAGTTTAAAATCATTTTCCCTTGTTCTGTCACTACATGCCCTCCATATAGCCTGGAGCCCCTTCAGGTACTGGAAAGCTTCTATAAGGTCTCCCTGGAGCCTTTGCTTCTCCAGGCTGAACAACTTCAATTCTTCCATCCTGTCCTTAAAAGAGAAGTGCTCCAGCCCTCTGATCATCTTAGTGGCCCTTCTCTGAACTTGCTCCAACAGCTCCATGTCTTTCCTGTGCTGGGGGCTGCAGAACTGGATATAGGGATCTCATGACAGCAAACTAGAGGGGGAATCACCTACCTCTGTCTGCTGGCCAAGCATCTTTTGATGCAACCCAGGATACAGTTGGCTTTCTGGGCTGCAAGCACACGTTGCCAGCTCATGTTGAGTTTCTCAGCAATCAACACCCCTAAGTCCTTTTCCTCAGGGATGTTCTCAGTCCATTCTCCATCCATGTAACTATGCTTTGGATTGACCTCACCCAGGTGAAGGATCTTGCACTTGGAAATGTTTGTTAATCACAGTGTTTTTACTACCGTTCCAGAGTAAAGTGCATATAGGGTGTTTGTTCTGATGTTATGGTATTAAATGGCTGAAGTGGAGACGCTTTCATTTCAATTGAACACAGAAGGTAAATAAATTTGGTTATGGATATTATAATATACCACCTGTCATGCCTCCAAACACCAAGGCCCTTTTTCAGAATTTCCTCTCCATTTTGGTCAAATGTCCAATAGTACTAGCACAGCAAATTGTTGAAATACTATTTTTTAAATTCAGAATGGAAAAGAACAGATTTCTATTTCTCTCTTTTGCTGCTGCTATATTGATAAATAGGTTAGGACTACTAATCTGATAAAGGGATTCAGCAATGAGACTTATGAGATCCAGGGGGAATCATTTGTCAGGAAAACTCACTGTTCCTAAGTCTTGTTAGGATGACTAAGTGAAGGCAGGAAGGGGAAATAATATTTTCAGGTTGAAACCTGGAGCAAATTCATTGGTTTCTAATGCTTTTGGCTGTATTTGCTGTAATTGTTTATTCCCAGATGTGAAATGCAGCCTCTGACAGAGACATCGACATGAGAAATACACAAAAAATACACAAAAAATACCTGAAAAACAGCAGAAGCAAGAGATAAAGAGGCTGAGCAGTCCAATGGATGTAATTCCTTCTCTTACCACCATTCCTTGATTTATTCTTTGTTGCCATTGTGATTACTAGTTGTAAGGAGTTCATCTGAGCCTTCTACTCCTCCCATCCTCACCACTGTGGGACACATTGTGAGCTCTACTTACTAACACAAGTGTCCACTGATGAAAGAGGCATCTGCCAAAGGCTTTCCAGCAGCCTGGCAACTGCCTGACTGCTACAAGGCCTGCAGAAAATTGAAGATCAATCAGTCTTGTGAGAATCCTATTATGGCATAGCAGTGCAATAACACTCACAGACTCTTCTGGCTACCTTTCCACCTGTTTTTGCTGCAGGAAATGAGCAGCAGTGAATCACACCCAACTGTACTGGCTGGAGAAAACAGTTCTGCAGTGAAGGATGACATGTTGCTAGCTAAGAACAAATGAAAATTCAAACAAAAAGGTGTCTGAGTAGCCTTGGTTTATTGCTTGCATCTTCTATGTTGACCACTGCCCTGTACTCATTTCTGACCCAGGATATCTCGTAGAGCTTGAGCAGAAATGTCAAGTCAGATGTGCCTCAGTCTGGGATCTTCCTGTTGTAGTTCTCTGTGTTATAGGCTAGCTGCGTCCCCAACTCCATCTAGGGAAGAAACCTGAGTACACACCTGAAGGGAAAGCAGGCTGTATAGGCTTTGCAAAGCCGCTAGAGTTTCCTTGTCCTGGTTGTCCTGGTTTGGGCCAGGATAAAGGTGATTTTCTGGTTGGTACTTTTGCTTTCATTTAAGTTGTAAGTAGTTGCACTTGCTGAAATTAAGAGCAAGTTTCTCAGACAGTGTCTGCTTCTAGGACTGATAACACTGGATGTTTATAGTTACTGCCAGGCACTGGTATGCAGACCCAAGGACACTGATCAGCTCTGAGGAACATTTTACCCTCCAGAAGGAGTAAAGAGGTCCCACCTGAACCCCTCCTTTGGGGAGGAACAGACAAGATAGATGCCAGAACTGACCAAACAGAGTACTCCATCCCATACACGTCATACTCAATATAAATTTGAGGGAACATGAGGGTCAAAGACCCTTCCTCTTCTTCCTGCTCTTCCTGCCCTTCCTTTGCCTGTTCCCTGCGTGCTTCGGCATCCTGGGAGGATTCCATCCGTTCGTCTGCCTGTGGTCCTGATCCGTGCCAGCCTGAATCTGTGTGTTCCTGCCTCCAGCTCCTGACTGCTGCTGACTCCAGGGGTCCAGCCTGGACTTTCCCAGGGCTGCCCTGCAGCCTCGGTGGTGACGTGAGAGTTACCGGGGGAAAAGGGGGAGGAACGTGGTATCAATTTTCCTGTATATTTGTATATATTTAGTAATTTTTCCTATTTATTAGTGTTTCATTAAATTTGTGTAGTTTAGTTTCCACCCAAAAGTCTCTTTCCCTTATTCTCTCTCCTTTCCTTATCAGGGAGAAGAGGGGGATTAATAGAGAGCGTCTGTTATTCGGTTTAATTGCCGGGCCAGTGTTAAACCGTGACAGTGGTGGCCTGGGGACAGGGATGTGAGTTGTCTCACATAACACACATTCTGCATGATGTTGATAGCAAAAGGTCTTGACAACAATATGTTTTATTTGAATTCACCTAGAGGTGGGGAAAAAATATATGGACCTAGATGGGATGTAAGGTGTGAATTTAAGTTTCAGTGCTTCTGTATTTGACTCCAAAGTGACAACACTCGTTAAGGCTGTAGAACAGATCCCACACAGACAAACAAAGAGTATTTCCTTAAGATAGATAGATAAATAGATAGACAGACAGACAGGTAAAAGGCTAATTTTTCTGGGATTCTGGAAACACAAACTGTTCAGTAAGTTATCTTTTCTCTCCATGATGTTACCAGTGTTCCCCCCGTTTTGAAACAGCACTGGGGTAAGAAGGGCCACTAACTCACATATTATTTGTTGGTGTGAGAAGAGATATTCTATTGTTTGATCTTTTTTTTTTAAATTTCACAGTCCTGTTCTCAGAGCAGTGCCAAAAAAATCTCCTTTTATGGATTTTTTTTTAACCTACTGTGTTTTCAACTTTTGAAGATAAGGATTTTGTAATAAAGAGAGCAGCAATGTCTTTTCTACAGAGAATGGAAGCTGAATATCTCTAACGTGCGTGTACTGTGAATCATTTAAGTTTAAACTGGTCTGTGGGCTTAAATAAATAGCTCTATTGATCCACCTTCTTTCAAAACAGGCTGCATTGTTTCACAGTGAGGCATGCCCCACTCTTGTTCTCTTATCTCCTGTCAAAGCTTAAAAGTACACTAGTGCAAAACAGAATGTTCAAAATACTGTAGAGAAAAATTGCTTATTGATGACATCCTGGGTTTGTTTTGTGGCATCAAATTGGAGAGGGCTATGTTTGAAATTCCATTTTTTTTGCAGTTCTAGGTAGCATGAAAGAAATCTGTGCTTCAGGTACTTCAGGTTAAGTATTGACCTTTGGACAGTCAGACAAGGTCAAACCAATTTGGAAGAAATAGCTAACAATAATAAGAAATATCTAAAGGTCAACTGCCTAACCTTTGCATTAATGGGTAAGGCACTAATAACTGTATGGGTACAGATGAACTGTTAAAAGGGTTTTATCTGTACCAGAACAGAAGACATTACTGCCGTTTTTGTTCACAGCTTCCTGGGATATTAAGGGCAAAAGGTAGCACCATAATCAGATGGGTTAGGCTATAATTCTGAAAGGATGTGCCCAGGTATTGCCTATGCAAGTGTTTTAAAAGTACAAAAGAATGCTGGGCTTTGTGAATCATGCAGTTTTAGGGAGACAAAAAACAAACCAACCAACCAATCAAACAAACAAAAACCAAAAAAACCCAAAAACAAACAAAAAGACCCCACAACATAAAACAAATAAAGCCTCACCAACACTAAGATTGGGTTCATCACAGTCCTTTCATAATGTTGTATTCATTTCATGTTCATATTTTCAAACTTCTCAAGCGTTCAAAAATTTTGATTTTTGTTCCATACTATTTTCTTTAAATTAAAACTTTGAATTTCCCACTGTAGGAACTAAAGAAATAGCAAGAGACATGGTTCATTTCAGTTCCAGAATCACAGAATGTCTTTGGTTGGAAGAGACCTTCAAGATCATCCAGTCCAACCTTTGACAAACACTGTAAGTTCACCACTAACCCATGTCCCTAAGGACCAGGTCCACACACCGTTTAAATACATCCAGGGTTGGTGACTCCACCACTGGGCAGACTACTCTGATGTTTGTCAACCCTTTCAGAAAAAATATATTTCCTAATAGCCAGCCTAAACCTCCCCTATTGTAGCTTGGATCCATTTCCTCTCGTCCTGTCACACACCACCAAGGAGAAGAGGCTGTCTCCCCCCTCACTTCACTCTCCCTTGAGGAGAGCAATAAAGTCTCCTCTCAGCCTCTTGTTATCCAGACTATACCCCAGCTTTCTCAGTTGCTCTTTCATTGCAATTAATTGTAAAAAGGACTAAGTAAATCACAGTGCTTACATAATTTCAAATCAGATGACAATATGGTGCAGGTACAATTATTACATATAAAATATTAGTCACGTTTTAAGGATTTAAACTACAGCCACTTTGTCACTATTGTTTTTAAACCAAACCCAGAGTATTCAATATAACAAGTTTTATGGACAGTAAAGCATTTTCCCCTTTAGGAGAAGAATGATATTCACAAGGTCACACTCTGTATACATTTATACCTTTGTACTTCATTTTTTTCTATTGTTTTTCAGTTAACTACAAGCACATCCTCATAGCAGATGTGAGATACTACATAGCAGGTTATAGACTAAGTATAGAATAGTCCTAGAAGTCAGAGGAATATGTCACTGGCTGGACAGCTGTTCTGTAACCTTTATTTGGGAATTTAGGAAGTTGCCACCCATTATCAAGATGCTGCATTGATCAGAGATCCACAAGTTATTGCTGAGTCTATAATACTGATTTTAAATTTTTGTCTAGCTAACAATAATCTCCCTTCTGTAGTTGTAACATCAGGTAACTCTGGCCTTGAAAGAAGAAGCTTGTCTGCAAATAGCTTGAAGGAGAAACAATAGCTTAAAGACAAGGGTCTCTTCTCCCAGGCATCTACCAGTAAGACAAGAGGGCATGGACTTAAGCTCTGCCAGGGTGGTTTAGGTTGGATATTAGGAAGAAATTCTTTACACAGAGGGTGATCAGGCATTGGAATGGGCTGCCCATTGAGGTGGTGGATTCCCCATCCCTGGAGGTTTTTGAGATGAGACTGATGTGGCACTCAGTGCCATGGTCTGGTAACCACAGTGGTGGTGGATTCAGGGTTGGACTTGATGATCTCAGAGGTCCCTGAGGGAAAATACTTAACAGTTCAGTTACACAGTAACACAATTATTTGATTATGTAAGCTGTAGAGGGGAAGCTAAATTGAAAGACATATTTTCCTGTTAATTGTTGTTCCTTGGCTACCTTCATGTGAAACAAGGAATGATACTCATGCTGTTTGTCTTAGGTCTCTTTCAGATAGGCAGTCCTGAAAGATGAAAATTCAGTGAGATCCTGTGATGCTTAATGCCTTGAAAGCTCATGTGAACGTGACTTTGGCTTTGTACTATCATCAAGATTTTTTCAGCAGCTGGTGTGTCATCTTGTTGGGCCACAGTAGTTTATGGTTAGAAATATCCTGTAATTAGTGCATTGTCTTGCTGGATATAGAAAGGCAGCTTTTTTACCTTCCCTACAGGACTTCAAGTATTCCTGCCCTTCTGTAACCCAGCCCAGTAGGTCTCTCCACTTGCTTGGTGTAGACCACTCCATGCTATTATGGAGCAGCTTACAAGCTCATATGGTCTTTTGACTTACGGTTGTAATAAAATTTAAATAATCCCTCATGCACAGTACAATCCCAGTGATCTCTGAGAAGTGCAGACAACCCTGCAGGAGGTGACCAGCTTGAGTCCACATCTAATTGTTTCCAGAGCCTGATAGAAACAGAGGGTGAATGAAGCTGCCTCTGTGGAGAAGCAGGAGTTGGGCTAAAATATTAGAGGAAGGAACGAAAAATATGCCTCGTGTCAGCAGAGAGACTCCATTAGGACAAGTATAGGTTATTTTTTCACTTTTATTTCTTGACAAACTCTTGATGTCTACACCGCACTACAGCAAGTAGACAAGTACAAGAGCAAATGCAGAAATCAATGGCTGTAGACAAGAAAGAAGAGATTTCCTATGCACACACATGATTTTTCACCAACATCCTATGAACCCTCCATCTACTGAGGCAACCACTTTTGCCTCAGAAGATGGTATAGAGAGGTGTGTTGAAGCACAGAAATGTTAGAGGGCTGTCAACACTAGGTGAAGAAATAATTAGGATCAGACCTACATGTCTGTAATAGCAGACAAAGTCAGCAATCAGTCAGAAAGGGTAAGGGATTTCATACCAGCCTTCATCTAAAGCAGATCGGATCCAAAGCATTTCAGTAGGAATGGTAACAGGCCTATAGAAACAGCTGCAAAATCACCTGTCTTCCTGGGACAAAAGAAATTTAAAAGTGACATTTCAGGAAGATAAAAGAAAGTCAACAAACTTTACTTGACTATGAAAGAATGACCCATTTTGAATTCAATTAAAATAAAAGAAGAGGCCAATGGGCTGGCAATCTACTTATGTGGGTTTTTATGAATTCTGTTGAGCTAGCAAGGGACTCTTCAGAGAATTTAACTCTCTATAATGGCTGGTCTTAGAAGTACCAAGAATAAAATTAAAATCTAGCTTGCTTTAGCAGAGAAAATAAGAGATATCCCAATGTCAAACAGGAAAATATAAAATTACTAAATGAAAAGGGATGGCTTCGACATAACGAGACAGACAATTTGGTGGGTTGGTGGCTGTATTGCATTCTTCCAGATGGAAGACCCTTTCCTCTCAAAACCTGAGAAGGATGACAGCTTTACGCAGTCAGAGCATCAAAGATGACAATGAAAGTATAAAGTATTGAATTAGCAGCAACACTGAGTGTCAGAGAATGAAAGACTACAGACTAACCAGATTAATTTACATACTATTTTCTGTCTGCATGCAGAAGCACAAGTATTTTTTTTCTCTCTTTTCCAAAGTCATCGATACTGAGGCATAAAGAGATCAAGAGATTTGTCCAGGGAAATAATATTCCAAAAGACTTGAAATCAAACATCCTACAGAAGGTATACTCCTGGAAACAGAGGAACAACATGTGAAACAAATATTTTTAAATGAGGTAGCTGAAAAATCAAAGGTATAGCTACTTCATTCAGATCTCAGGTATGCAGTTGTTAGTTAGGTAAGCTAAAGGAAACTGTGCAAAATGATAGAAATTGTAGAGCGTAGCCATATCCACATCTTTCTTTCCTATGGATGTCTTCAAGTGTGAAAATGGACATTACCAATTCTTTTCGGAAGAGAGGAAGCGGCTAAAGCTTTGCCAAAGACTCCTTCCTCTGTAATATCAGGCATGTTCATAAAAGATAGCTATAATCATATTTTTGCACCAGAGATGTCTGCAGATAACTACACCAAAAGTGGTGTTTCCATATGTATACTGTAGAAATATGAAACATGAGAAATGACCACTTTTCTTAAAGCTGGCCAGAAAAAGAGGCATGTTATTCTGCAGTATGTTCATGGTGATAGTCATCTTATGTAATTATAAGAACTGTTAAATGCTTTTCTGGGACTGTTTGCTGGATCCAGCCAAGAAGTTGTCTTTCTTCCTCTGGCTGAGTGTAGTGATGAAAGCCTTGAGTTAGTGTCTTCCTTTGCTACTTTAGAAATCTCACCCTTCTATGTAAGTATCCAATTATATTATATTCAGACCTATCTTAGCATAGTAGATTTCTATTTTTCTTTTACAGAAAGTGTAAATGATCATACAAATGGTAATTATGGTGGTTTCTAAATATCTCAGCAATTGTGCAAGAGCTGATGTCATCATGATAGCTACCTCCTGAGTATAAAATCACAACTCTGCCAAGGGGATGAAGAGTTAAACCTCATCAGATTTTACACCTTCAAGAAAACACTACATGAAAGCATCAACCTAAATTTACCCTTACAGAGAACTGCTTCCAAGCATCTTCCACAACCATGTGCTGAGTCAAGCTAGAAGAGCCTTAGAAGCTTCTCCATTTTATCATTGCATTGATTAGACTGGATTTCTGAAGTGAAAAGCAAGGGGAGGGCTGGGAGCAGTGACTTCTGCAGCACAATTTATTTTGATAAAAGAGGAATCTCTATTACAGTGAGAACTGGTGAGATTTCCCTGAATTAGATCTTCCACCAGCTGGAGTCTAAATATGAGCAACACAGTGGGAGAACTTCTCTAGTCTTCCCTTGTGCTTGGAGATTCTCTTTGAATAGGCTGTCTGTATGAGCATTCAAATGCTTTAATCATTTTCACAGCATTCATATTATCTTTTCATCTTCATATTTATCTTTAGTTAACATGGTTCTAGCCATATATCAACTCATATTTTGTGTGGAGTAGTGCTCTTAGTAAAGTGTCACGGAGTACAGCAGAACAGAGTTGCACAATGCAGGACATCAAAGAATGATGAGCCAAGTGACAGGAAAACCTCTGCAGCCCACAAAATGTCTCATAATCTCAAATACAGTCAGGCCACACTTTGGCTTTCTAGCCTGTCTTATGATCAACAACTTAATCATGCCTTCTGGTTAAAGCTTTGGCTAACAGACTGTGTATTGTCCAGAAAATAGAAAAAAAATTTTAAAAATAATCATTTTAATAGATCTAATAGAAAATAAAATAATCTTCCAGAGCTCAGAGATTACTTTATTTAATCTGCATGTAACAAGGATCTAAAGAACTGTTTTAATCAGTTAGATTACAGGATTATAAGGAAAGGTTATAACTTCATTGCAAATATTTAGTCATTAAGTCTGACAGAAGGCACTAACATAGGAAAAATAACAGGACCAATAAGAGCAGCTTCATGTAGAAACATTAAAGCCACTTAGTTATCAGAAACATAAAATGTCAAAAGCAAAAAGAACATTTTAGGATTAGATCTGAATCCTGGGCTGCAATTTTTGTTATTTATTAGAATAGGAATTAATAATCATTATAAAAGAACTGCAATTATTTTCTATCCCCTCTTGGCAAAGTCTGGCCTTTCATACTGTAGTTGTAGCTACAGATCTGAGACTTAGAAAATAAGAAAGCAAGCAACATTTTGACATTTAAATGTTATTGCATTTTTTCTCGCTTGACAATATGGACAGCCAGACATTTGTCTTTTGGAGCTGTCACTACTAAAATTAGTACAAAGCCTTAAAATAAGTCCTGTGTTAGGAGTAAGTGATCCCCATGTTGCCATTTCTTGAGTGAAACACCTTCTACAATTTTAAATTTTTGAAAAGAACATCCTCTTCTTCTCTCTCTGTTTCAGTTGGATTGTTGGGTTGGTTTTGGTTGGGTGGGTGGGTGAGCTCTATGGTTGTTTATTTTTTGCAGTGAGAAAGCCAGTCAGCACTAGTTTTCAAAAAATTTTCCCCACTCTTTTTCTGAACCATCTTGCTCCCTTTGTTAGTGTACAGTGTCGGGTTTATATGTTTAAGTACAACATTATTGCAGGTGGCTGAGGCATCTCCCTATCTCTGCCTTGCTGCTTGATGCTTCAAAATTGCTTCTCAGTCTGAGCAATAAGACATAGTACCTGCCTGAGGTTCTAAGGCAAGGGACCTTGATGGAAAACTAACAAAAGTTAGCAGAAAAATCCCTTCTCAAGTGTTTTCACACTAAGTTGATCTTGTTGGCTATCAGTCCAAAGAATGACTTTATGCTGCAGTGGAAGGTTGTTTGCTCATCTTGCCTTCCTCTCTGCACAAGTGCAAAGCAGACTGCTAGTATGGTCTGTGTCAACGAGCAGAGTGAGTTCCATCACTTCAGCTTCACCCTTCTCACAGAATTTTGTCAGCTATTGCTATGTAATGCTTTGTACTCCTCATTCCTACACTATTCTGTATAGATATGATTGTCCATCTTATACTGGCAACTTCTATCTGGACATTTCTCCAGGTGGGTTCTCACAAGAGTAGAGTAGAGAAGGAATATGGTATGGAGAAAAAAGGGTATGGTATTTTACCAAATGGTCACACACACACACACACACAGGCAAGACAAGGGGGAGTAAAAAGGCTAGGTGACATGAGGGAGCAGGGGACATCTGGGGCAGATGTGACATGTGATTGTTGGAGGACGGAAGGGAGGCTTCCTACCACCTCTTCTCTTGGATACATGCTGTGCTTATACTACTGACTTGTGCTGAAATCCATCTACATATCTTATGGGCATTCTTGTCCTACAGTAAGCAAGTTGCACATCAGGACTATTACCCTCTTAATTCCTGCAGATTACTCTTAAAAATTCATCTGTGCTCTCAGCTGCTCTTACAGTTTCATCTTGATATCATCAGTTACAACTGTGTGAGACTGGTTCTTGAAAGGCTGCTATGTCTTAATTATTCAGAGGTTCTTCTCCCTGGTAGCACTACACTTTAATCTTCAGTAATCGCGTTGAAAAGCAGGTTATACACAAAAAATCATTAGTGGCATTCAAATTCTAGTCCATCCTTTCTTCCTTAATAAACAAAAACTGAATTTCACAATGTGTGTGATTTATGTTGTTATGCTCTTTTGACATAAAACTCAGTTCTGCAATAGCACATAGTAAAAGGCTCAATGTCTAGTGTCTTCATGACCCTAGTCAAGTCAAATTAATGGGATTATTCATAGTAGTAAACACTGTTGCACCCTGCAAATGGGTTTGCCTAAGCATATCCAGTACCAAGACCTAATCCTGAACATTTTCATGGTCAGGATTGTACCCTGTATTTTCCCCAACTGCACTATTTTCTCACTAGTGTAGGAAGAAAAAGATCTATGGCAAGTCTACAGAGCTGTCTGCATATTGTCATTGCAAATTCAGGAGTTGTTCAGGGGTTCCAAGCACAGAAAGGTAAACCCATGTGGAGATAACACAACAGGTTTTAGTCATCTTTTTATTAACTTCCAATATCTGAGAGGTTTAATGTATTTCATTTATTGGTGCAGATATTTATTTTTTATAAAGTCTTCTAATTTTACCATGCCTTCCTATGGCAGATGCAGTGTGTAAGAGGCACATGGTGCTATATCCTTTCCAAATGTGCTTCCTTGTTTTAAGTTTCATGACACTGTTCCTGAAGTGGCCAAAGCTCCTGCACCTTCACCTCTCAAATCATTCAACACCACCTCGTAACATGGGCAAAAAGCTCCTGAAGATTTTGTTGTAGCTGCTGTGGCTCCAGTTGCTTAGCAGTACACCAGTTAAGAATATCTTTTTTCTAAAAGCAGGCAGCAGCCTTTCAAGTGGGAAAGCAAAAAGCATGCAGGAAGATTGTCTGCCCCACTATGAAAAACTGTAATTCCTTATAAAGTGCTTCTGCAGTTTACACCTGCTGTCTGAAATCCTCACAGAAAACTGAGTGTAATGCGTTGGGGAATAGTTCACCAGGATCACACAAACCTTTCAACATAAATCCTGCGAAATACCCTGAAATTTTTAGTTTAAACATTGATAGCTTTTAAATTTTTACTCTCTTTCTGCCAACATTTGGCTATTTGTCTTATCACATGGCCTTACTCTTTGAGGCAAAGTCAATAAAGGAATTATTTATTCATTAGCTTTTGTGGAACTACAATGATAGACTGAAAACGTACACTTATACTGAAAAATAACAGAATATTTGGCAACAAATGTCATTTACCCTATTAGCAATTTTAGTATGTGTTTAAAAAAAATAATAATTGTGACCAATGAAGGACTTTCTGTTGTTGAAAATTTCTAACTATGTATTATGGCCAAACACTACTCTTAAAATGTGAATTAAGACTTGTTCTGAATAAACAATAAGCGTGAACATCCATATTCTGAACAAGAGCAATGAAATAGAAAGGTATTATTGCACTAAATCTGGAATGAAATAAAATTATGTTTTAAATACAATGGACTCCTACAGGCAAAAGCTTATTTTGCTATAAGACAAGAGCAAACAAGTGATGACTTAACTGTCGGTTTATTTTGTGCAACATAGTGTTTATATACATATATGCATTTATGTATGTTTATCACATGCACGTTTATTAATTTGTCTTACTGAAATTAAAAACATTCATCATTAATTCTTTGATGAAAATCCCTCATGTCCTCTGACAGATATCTAGAATGGATGGATTTTAGATTAATACATAGTATTGATTACAATTCTGTATTTGTGAAGTGACAATTTAACTTATGGGAGGAGTTTTCCACTTCTCTTTGGAAGATCCTGTAACCTTTTCGTATGTCCATGGGGATAAACACTGGAATCCAGGCTGCACTGATTTTAATCTTTGATTTGCTGTCAGCATACATGGTGGCTTCCTGGAAACCATCACATTTATACTTCTAAAAATCTGAGGACAATGATAAATAGCTATTCTATGCACTTCATTTTAGCAAGGAAAAATATAAAAATGTTATTAATTCTGTAATGCCAAATACAAAATAAACTATGGCAAGGGAATATATTCCCATGTCCTTCTTGATTTATCTCTCAGCAAAAACAAACATAAGGCTACAGACTCCACATATTGAAAAAGACACCTTTGCAGTCTATTTTTTTCAGCTATTTTACCTTTTTTAATAAGAAGAAATTAATTTGTATATTAAGATTGACATTTTGAATCAGGTGATTATAAGATTTTTCACCATATGGGAAAAATTAGGTGATTGACTATCTCAACATTTTCATTTTACAAATAAAAAATGCAGATTTCATCGATAAAGGACAAAAAGCACTGTTGAACCTAAATAGTATTTTCTTCCCACATTTTCAAAACAGGAAAAAAAATTAAGTGCAGGTTTGTGTAGCATGCAAGTGAGCACAATTAAGAAATCTTGTATTGTTGCCTCTTGAAAAGACTTGTCACATTACTATTCAGAGCTTTTGTCTAGTGACAGTGGAATATCAGAAAGATACTGAAAAATATAGTAAAAATCTATTGTGCCACAAGATCTAATCTTTGTCGGCATGTAATTGCCTTATTAAAAGATTTACAAGCTTACTCTTTCTGTGGTTCTGAAATAAGCCAAAAAAGCCATTTTGTTTTTTAAAAATAGTTAAAGTTTCTGAAACTCTAGTCCCTGTGATACATCAATGCTGTGTAACTTAAACTGGAAATTCGAACTACAGTCCTCTGGTTCTATAGCCATGGCAAGGATGCTAGAAGTGCTGCAATTATCATCGGAAGTTTGAATGGCATTTTGTAGGTTCCTTCTTCCTCTCCCCTCTCCTCTTCTCTGAGTGTCACAGGCAGTGCTGCAGGAGTTATATATGTAAATATCAGAATCCCATTTATTCTTTATGATACGTTATGTGGCACCTCATCTCCTGTCTGCTGCTTTGTACCTGTCAGCAGCAGCCAGTAGAGCTGGCTTGGGGCAGGACCTCTCAAGCTCCCCAGGCTCCCCGTAGGCAGAGCACTGCCACAGGTCAGCAGCAGGACACAAGTAATTGCACCTTTCTGGTGCCAACACCCATTACAAAATGTCATCTCTCATAAAAAGTGTGACCGGATGAACCATTTCTTTCAGATCTTCAATGCATTTTCTTTTTATTGTCATAGTTTACTTTTTGAATGTATGGAAGTCATGAGATTGCTACCCTTAGCAACCAAAACGACTGCTTTTTTAACTGCAGATAAGGCTGTGAGGCATAATGCAAGCTCCCCTACACAAGGCTGTGTTAATTCACCTCATGCTTGGTCCAGGCACACCATTCTCTTTAGTTGAAAGAATAAAAGCCATTTTCTGCCTGTCCTTGGTGCCAATTCAGAAGAAGCGGTCGCTTTAAAGGTTTGGCTTTTGCACTTATTTTTACCTTCAGGACTTAAAAACATTGTTTTTGCAGTGGTCACATACAAAAACTGTGGCATTATTATAGAATCTAGTCCAAGAACTTGATACTCCTTTATAATTATATTTTCTTTCCAAGGTAACCAAGACAAACAAGATAAAGATTCTCCATGCTTTAAGACTACAGTGCATATAAACTTTCAGAATGACAAGTGTGTATCTATAACTCAAGAACAATGAAAACTGAAAATTAAACATAAAATGTATGTGGGTCACTTACTTAAACTTCTTGCCACCCCATACAAACTAAAACTATGAGGGTTTTTTTATTTTTACCTAGATCTTTCTCAGAGTTCCAATTTTTTTCCTTTTTTTTTTTAATAATGAAACAGAAGCCAAGGTCTAGTTATGGAATCAGAATCAAATAAACACAAGAAATTAAATGTAAGAACAATTATGTTTTGTATATAGAGACATATGAAGTTTAAAGTGCTTTAATAAATGACTGATAATCTAATTTTAAATTGGATATCTACTTTTAATTCCTATCACTAAAAGTAGGTTGAATAAAATCTAATCATAGATATTATTTATAACTTCTGTAACCTGTATTTGCAAGAGCGCCTTTTTATGAGAAACTTTTTATAAGAAATTCAATGTAATGAAAAGTTTGTAGATATGTTTTTCATTGCTCTTTGTGCCATTGTATGCATCTACATACATATGTGCTGCTGTGATACATAAAAGTCTACAAACAGCAACCAGTGGCTATGCAAGGTGCACAGAGCAGAATGGGTCCTCTAAAGAAAAGTTTTCATGTACAATGTAGCTGTCCTATGTCAAGCTACCAGCAGATGATGAAGAAACACTCCTGGTGAAAACATTTTTAATCTCCCTTACCCAAAGCTTGCCTGGAGGTGATTTTACTATGTTCTTTTGAATACTTCATATTGGCTATTGTAAGGAATATATGATTACTCTGCTTCTCAGCCCCAGTCTCTGACATGCAGATATAAGAAAATTCCTTATTGGGGCTCATTTTCTATGCAAAACTAGTAAGAAGCTTACCAAGCTAAAAGAAAAAAAACAACCAACCAACCAACCAACCAGAAACAAAACAAAATCAACATGGTTTCCCTCTCTAATTCCATCCATGCATGTTCCTATCATGTGCTCCTTTGACAGAACTATTAGGTAACACACACGCACACTGCAGTTCTGCAGCTCAAGACAGTAATTTGTTTATTTGAATATGGATCTATTAAATGCTAAGCTTTAGCTCCAAAACCTCAAGAATGTAAAAAAATATCAAGTATTTACTCAACTAAAAAATACAGGAGGGATGGCAGAATGTGTCTCTTTGCTGACTCCTTGAAACAGCTGGTCCTTGGTCACTTCCACTGTGATGCCAGAAAATAAGATAAAATCCAAGGGCATTTTTTCCAATAGGTGATGGGTCAGTTTTCAAGTCTTTCTTTTTCACATTATGAGCTTTCCAAGTTCCTGCAGTATCAGTCAAAACGAGTTTGGCGATTGGGTCAAGGGTCTGTCAGTAAATACTAAAGCTTGATGAGTATGAAATCCCTGTTTCAACATCAACAGCCCCATTTCATAGAGTTCTATCTCCCACAAGTGGATTTTCTGAAAAGACTCCTGTGGTTTGTCCTGACTGAAATGGAACTCGAGCTCATGGTTTCACAGTCATCACTACCAGATCTGAACAGTACTGAATTACCTGCATCCTGCTCAAGCGCAGACAAAGCATCTGTAAAAGTATCCAGTGTGTCCAATGTAGAGAACATAACAAACTTCACAGTTTTGCACCAGTTGTTGCAGAACAGAAAAACCTTGATCTGATGTCAAGTGATGACAATGACACTTTGTTACTTATTAATTTTTTTTAAACAGAAGAATGAAAAGAACTACTTTATGACAAAACCGTGCTTTGCTTCATGTGCCTGCAGCATTTTGATTTAATATTCAGATCAAAAAATCAGAGGCTGGGTACTGTTGAAACATGGCCTGCATCAGAAGCTGATTCCTATTTTTGCATAAAATTGTTAAGTCAGGTGAGCACTAGTGTTCGGTTTTCTGAACAACTGAGATGGCCATCAGACATATAGACACAGTACAATGTGTCAGTGATTTCAGTGATTGGCAGTCACTTAATACTCCTAAGGAAAGGGCTATTTATTCATAATGTGACTTAAGCATCTTCAGTCAAGTCAAAGACAATTCATTCTGAGATTAAATAATTATGTAATTCAAGGGACTCAGTGGGAATTAACATAATGGTTATCTTGCAGGCTTTGTTAGACAAATGCTCCTAATAAGTGCCAGGAACGTTTTTTGAATGACCATTTAAGAAAATGTCTATTTGTGAAGTACTTTGGGGTTTTATTCTTTCTTTCTTTTCTTTTCTTTTTTTTTTTTTTTTTCTTAGCAATAGAGGAAAGAAAATGGAATACTTGAGATATCTACAGATATCAGACTTAATGTTAACATCATGTCTAAACAGAGAAAACTGACATAAGAAATACCTAAAACAGCTAAGTTGGAAATTTGAAATTTTTACTGCTAGGAAGAAGAATAAAAACAAAGCTACCTATCATTTAAAGGCTCCATTGAGAGTTTCTAATGAAATTAGAATGAGAATCTTAACAGTGACGTAATGTATGTTAAATACCTATCTTAGTTGTTTAAATTAGTGTAACTGGGATGACTTTAACCATAATGTTCTCTATTATGGAAATTGCTTGTTCCCATTTTCTAATCCTCTCACTTTAAAACAAAAATAGTCTGTTATTTCCATTTCAAGATCTTATTGGTGGCTGCAAAACAATGTATTTCAGTATTTGAGTATTTTAGAATTTATTTTCCTGTAGAATTTTGCTGGTTTTCCACAAAGGTTAAATTAATATCTATGTCTGAGAAAATGCTGCCCATTTTACCACTGTTTCATACAATTTGCATTAAAAAGCAACAGTTCCCAGTTCAAGTTTGTTTGTTTGTTTGTTTGTTTGTTTGTTTTGGTTATAATAACTTAGTCATGTAAGTACAGAGACAAAGGCAAAGCAAGTGTGCAAGCTTCTTCTGGCCTATGGAATTTGTGAGAGCACTCCATCACAGCTACAGAGAGACAGAGAACACACACTTTTCTTTCCTTAGTATAACTCTCAAGCTGTTTAACTCAATTTAAATATTGACTTTACACATCCAGTGGAACAATGCCTGGATGCCTGTAATTAATTTGATAAAGAAAATCTTTCCTAACTGAGTGCCCTGCTTTTCACAAATATCTGTAAAACACATCTTTTTATGTGTATTTGTATATAAAGTACAACTTCTTGTTCCACTTTTGAAAGAGAGGAGTTCTTCCTTCTTCAGTTGCAGATTAAAGCCAGATGAATCAAAAATTCTTGTCTTCTATTTTGTTGTAAGATACCATCTTTGGGATTTGAGGATGTCTGAGGATTTCAAGTAATACCAATAATAGTTATTATCTTCCTGTACAGAAGTGAATACTACATGAAAGGGTTGACTGAGCAAAGTGTTTGTCAATGTTTCATAGCAGAAAAAAATAAAAAGTCAAGAAGAAAGAGATTCTATGGAATAGAAAGGTTAAAAAAGGCACTTCTTGGAGACCATCATTAGGAGCTTAATTTTTTTTGCAGGCTGTCAGAAAGAAGGAATTACTCTGCAAATGCTATCGCTACCTCCACCAAACCCACTGACAGCTAAGCAAAGGCTGTCATCCAGATTTCTGTCTCCATGTAAACTAAGTATCAGAAGAAACTCCATTTATATGCAAAAGAAATTAATCATGGTTTATCTCAAATAGTAAAGCTACTCTTAGGAATTAGACATGGTCACTGAACAAAACAATTTAGAAATCATATTTTGATTGTGGATATTTGGTATGAGTCTGTTCTTAAGTATGTGGAACAAAAGCCTGGGCTCTGGTACATATAATGAAGTGGAGAGTACATGAATCCTCCAGAATTTCTTTCTGGTGCTACAAATTCCCAGCTCACAGTGGTAAAGATCAGTTCCAACTACTTCTTTTCAGTTTTTTGCCAATCTTCAGAAATAAAATTGGCCTTTCCTGGACCACAGTGTTTTGGGGTCCAGTAGGTGTTCTTGCCAAGGTACAAGAACAGTGCTCCGAAAGTTGCCCTTATAATCAGTCAGTCTATCTCAGTGCTAACACTCCAGAGTCAACTATCCTCTTCCTCAGGCTGATCAGGAGTGACACTGCTCACTCCTCAAAACGCACCTTTTCCTGGGGTTTTTTTCGGCCTTTTATTGTTCCTCTAATTCTGCTCATGTGCAGTTGGGCCCAGCCCTAATTGGGCACAGGTGGGCTTAACAGGAGTCATGTCTTCCTCCTCCTAACTGGCAACACCTGAGTGTGTTTACATGATTTCCTCTACATATACAGGTGGTTTAGGCAAAGAAATTAGTTTTGCTGTACAATGAGGCAGTAAGATCTAAAAAAACCACAATTCCAGTTTGCAGAAGTCCTGAATCCTGTGTGGAAGTCCACCAGAACAGGAAAATTTTGCATCAGGAAACAACTGATTGAACAAAAAGTGCCCCCTTATTTTCATTTTGTCATATTTATTCCACATAAATGTCTCTAGCAAATATAATTATCACTGCGGCAGATGTGGTATGTTTGGGGACAAATAATTGACATTTGGATACTTCATCCTATCATCAGAGACTGCTGCTGACTTTGATTACCATTAAAAATAGTAAGAACGCCATGTTGACCTTTAGATCTTACTTAATGTTTGAAAGCCACCTTCTGCATTTACAAAATGGTGTTGCCAAATATTCCTTATGTGCTTTTGAACAATTGCCCTCTTTTGCCTCCAGCAAGAGTTTTCACATTTTTAATTTCTAAATAGGAAAGATTAGATTGAAATAAGATTGAAGTCCTTTGGCTTACATTTATTTAATAAAACCCACAGAAATGTATAGCTGTAGGGAAGTAAATTAACAGACTATTTTGGCAACCTATGTGACCAGAATAGAAAAATTCTAAAATTTGCAGAGCCAGAGTCCTAAAGAGCAATCAGCATAGAAAAGGGTTTTAAACAATCACTTGTAGGCAGAAAAAGCTGAGGGTGTGACCCTCAGCTGCAATAAACCAAATAACCTTCAATGCGCTGTAAAGACAAGTACTGAGCAGAGGGTGAGAACAGGAAAGAAATGGAGGTAAGAAGAGGTGAAATTGATGGGGTAGTGCAGCCACTGGTGCTGGACAACTTTAAGAAAGTTGGTCCATTTCCATTTACAAGTGTTTTTTGAAGAGAAAGATATGGGTGAGTGCCCCCAATATTTCCTAGTCACAGATCTGTGATCACAACAGTCTCAACTTATGATGTGAGCAGATGGGTGTCCATGTACAAAGACAAAATATTAGAATACTAATAAAGACAAGTGTCTTTGGGTTTTTTCTACAGAATAGGAAGGTATGAGGAATGGCAACAGCTTGAAAGGTAATACCTGAATAAAAATTTTTTGAAAAAGGAAAATTCTCACTTGACTCTAGTATCTAAAAATTGGGAAACCGAGGAAAGCAAAGGCAATTCACTTCCATGAATGTTACATCACCTTGTTACCACCCCTAACACTTCCAAATACTATTTTCCCCACATACTTTTTGTGTGTCTGCAGCGTACAGTTTGATGGGCTATGTCTTGACTTTAAAGGACTGCAAAATTTTCAGAGCAGGCATCATGTGTTCATCTATGTTTAATGTATTCAGCTGACCAGTGCACCATTACCTTCTGTATAGTACATGCCAGAGCAGCACAAGTTTTTCAACTCATCGGCTGTATAAATACATAGATTTTTATTTTACAGACTGTGGATGAATATAATAGCATCAGGGAAGAGCCCTGGAAAGAGTTAGGACAAGCTCAGTTCTGCAGGAGGTAGCTGTTAAAATTTCCATTTTGGGAGGGAGGCATGGCAATTCTGAACATTTCTGACATTCAAGATGCAAAAATACAGAGTTTGTATCAGTGGTATAAATAAAAGGTTAGGTGTGTAAGGTCCTAATCAAACTAGGAAAGACCAAATTTTTAGAAGCTACCACTGTCCAAGTGAGTTTAGAGTCTGGCTATTAAGGGTCATGAAGACCGTGCAATCATCCATGCTTCAGAGAAGTAATGACTGACAAGCTTCAAGCCCAAGAAATTAATGAAAAAGTGAGGACAATCACTAAACAAATCAACAATATGGGTTTAACTTACTAGATATTTCACAGTTTCAAAGTGAGCAAAATCCTATGCCTCTCTGGCATAGGTACACTAAAGCACTTAATTGTGTGAAAAAGTATATTTTTGGGACCTGCTGAGAAAGAAGGACTAACAAATAATATTTGAGGGATTTCCAAGCAATTATGCTGCATTCTTCCATAATACAATGATAAGCAGAGGATATTTCCTATAGTCAGCAAAGTATTTTTGGCATCTGTTCAGATGTGTTAAGGGATGTTGCTGGTATATTTTATTATCCATGTGTAGCTTGTTGAGCTGTGCTTGTAGGATATCATGTCTGATTTTTTACATGAATTTGAAACAGGGATAAATTACCAGAAATAAATTAGTAATTCAATATATGCTGTGGATACAGTTTTAATTTTAATTGTTATTTTGTCCTAGGTGAGTTATTTTCACAACAAATATAATTGAATCTATATTATTCAAAAATACAACCTATTGGTATACCTAAAGTTATAAAAATTCATGAGGCTGTACCTGAAACTAGGGTGACAGAAGCAAGTGGTACCCCCAAAAAAAATATTTCAGTCGCAAATGGTAACATTTCTACAATAATTTTCAAATAAATGTGGACTTTGAATTGACAGAGAGACTGTTCACCGGCTCTAGCTATGGCACAGTGTGAATTCCAACACATTTAAATAAATATCCTTTTTAGTAGCTGCTTTGAACTACCACCACCAGTTTGGATGGCAGCAACAATGTACTAGCCAAAATAAAAACAGTCGGTAGAACAAAAGTGGTACAAACAGGTTGGCATCTGCCAGCTTGCAGGTGCTGCGGTTTGCTAACTATCTGACTGTTTTGGTAGAACATGGCATCTATCACATGCAAAATTTGTTTAAAAAGAAATTGAATGCCAGAGCATAATGAAATACTAAGAAACATAGAGTCAGTATCTGTGTTACTGGTTAGAGCTCTCCTTCTTGAACAGGGGCACCAAGACCTTTATATTTTAGGGATAGCAAAAATTCATTTTCCACATTCAACTTAGGACATTCTCCAGAAACCCAGAAGCTCCCAAAGACACCGCCAGTTTGGTCACTATGGCTAATATTAGTACATGTTGTAAGTGGAGAAACAGAAATTTCACAAACTATGACTCTTCTTTATTAAGTTATTTGTAAACAGAGATATAAATCTTATAAAAGCCTTTTTGAGCCATTCAGATCTTTGCATTATAGGAGGATGGTTGAATGGCTTCAGATTAAATTATTTAAGAACTGTCATGAATCAACAGAAGTGTAAATCAACATGGGCAGATACAGAGGGCACCCACACTGCTCTCTAACTCTCTATGCCCTTAACCTCCCAGCCTTTGGCAAGATATGATCAAAACCTCACAAAGAATTTTCCTAGGAATTACCATCCTCGACCAAGTCAGCAAAAGCAGCAGCTGATTCATTCCTCACATTGTCTGCAGCACCCGTTCTGCAGTGTTGAATGACAGAAGATAAAGTGAACCACTGAGCTGTAATCACATCTCTGCACTGGCAGATTTTGCACAGCCACGGGGATAAAATCTAAATTTACGTTGGGCCCTTTGTATAAGGCTGAGTTAAGCTTTGTTGCCCCAGGGAAATAAATACTGCTATAGAAATCAACAGGCAACAGTTGTCCACAGTATACTTGCTCGAATGTGAAGAAGGAAAACATAATTTCTGAACAGCAATATTTCAGCTTCAGAATGCATGAAGTGACTTATTTAAATTGGATGGATTCAGGTTTTTCTTGTAATCCGGCATAAGTTTTTGAAAAGTAGATGGGCTAGAGCAGATGAAGCAATGGGGTGATAAAGACAACAGAAGAGAAATAAATATTTACTGAGCAGCTTTGTGCTGTACCACAGGAAAAATAAAACAACACTTTCTTCTCCTACCAGGATGCTATGCCATTAATTAATTTTATTATCATCTATAAAATGCATGCCTATTTTTAAAAAAAATTATAAATAAGCATGAATCTGTGTACGATGCAGGAAAGGGTCTGAACGCAGTTAACAAGAACCTCTTCACAGAAATAAAAGACAGGTAAATCTGGAGCAGCACACTCAAAACCAGTGCCTCAAACTGAACTCTCTGTGGACAGATATTCTTGGCAGGATGCTTTAAACATGTACAAGAACTGTGGCTCTGTTGAGTAACAGAGGGAAAAACTCAGAGGAATTAACCCATTACACAACTTGTCCTATGCCCGAATATTCCCCACCAAACAGCAAAAGCAACTTTGTAATATGCCAGTTGTGCAGAAATGATAATTTTGATCCTGCTCTATTTCATTATAAAATACTATAGCAGAAGTGGAGAACTGACAGTTCCGAGAACACACCAATTCTAAATTTAACCTGCTTTATTTCCACTCTTTTTTTGGGTTAAAATCTGAAATTATTTCTGATGTTTTTAGTGGCTTTCAAACTTTTAAAAATTTTGGACTTTTAAAAATTATTATCTACACTCCAAACATACAAAAAAAGAAAATATCAATCACCAATTAGACAATGTGACATTGTATCATTGGATACACAATCAGATCAAACAATCTGGGAAAACAGAGCACACATACAAGTGAAGCAGAAGGATGAAAACATTGACTGGTAGTACCCTTGATAGTTAATGGAAACTGAAACTCTTAAGATGTTCTACCACTGCAGGATAATATTTAGTGTACTTCCTTCTGAAAAAATGTTGGTGACTTACTTTCCTGTTTGCATTTTTTCTTTAGATCTCTATAAATAATATTCTCAGCTTTCCTGACAAAATGTTCATTTATCATGCTTAGTATCCTAGCTGAATCTGACTGAATCTGACTTCATTCAGATGTTCCAGCTTTCAAGAACTGCACACAATTTAGATTGAGCTTCTGCAGCAACAATACAGGTTTGAAGATACAAACCTGGGATGGTGTCACTACCTAAATCCTATCAAGAGCCTTTTAATTTCCCTTTGACAAAAGAGAGGAGAGATTCAGATTACTCAGCAGAACTGGAAGTCACTCTCCAGTACATACTTCCCAACAAGGTGAAACAGGAGTGATATCCTTTGCCCAGGAGGCAGTATGGTCAGTACAGAAGGTAATAACATTATTCCCGTATTATTTGCATTTCTTTTATGTCCAAAGTAAATAGTACCTTCAGTGTTTGTTGCAGCAAAGCAAACAGACACTTCAGAATGGCATTTAAAAAAAATAATAACCCCTTCTTAATGGTGAAGATAGTCCTTTGCATTTTAAGTCCTCTTTTAACAACTAAGTTCCCTCCTAGAGATTTGTAAACAGTCTCTGTTATATTATCCAGCTCTTGCAAAATACTTGCTAGGACCACGTCCTTAAATAAAATTCTGTTTTTTAATTTTTTAATTTAAATTTTAATTTAAAAAAAAATAAAAGTCTTCTGTTTTGCACAGATGTTTCTAGTGGAAGTTCACACCATGACTACCATGACTACAGGAATCTCAAAACCACCAGCAACAGATTCATTTGATTTCAACTGAACTTAGCAAGTGAAATCTCTTTCATTTTTTTGAGTGGAAAGGAGCTGCAATAATAGCCCTATCCATCAGAGAGAACATATACTACTTCTATGTATGAATGCCAGAAGGTTTATAAAATTGGAAAATCTTGAATAATGAAACATTATTCTAATTGAAAGCCATAAAGTTTCATAAATAACATAAAATTTCTTCAGTGAAGAAACTGATGAAATAAAAATTATTAGGAACAGACAGTTGCAAATACAATGTGCATTTTGGAAAGACAAGAATGTATAATTTTTCTGCAAAACTTTATGACTTGAACTACTGAAATTAGCAGTTGATTGATATGCTGATTTTTGTCTCTTCTTTCCTTTTACTTGTCACTGTTTCCGAAACAAAACTGACAATTTAAATCCCGTTACAACGATCTATGGTTGCCACTGAAACTCTGGTTCAGTTGTCACTCCCATGTTGCATGGGACGTTTTGAGTATCTGGAATATTTTCAACACATCCATCTTGCTGTATACATATGAGATAGCATAGTTGTTACAGCCACAGGGGAGACAACTTTATGGTGTACTAAATAAACACTTAGACCAAAAAACTGCTAGCTAAGGAAAAGTGGTTGTGTTTTGCTTTTTTTTTTTCCCCTAAGTGTATATGAAGATTATTAGTTACTTCTTATTTTATAGACAGTATTTTGTTCCATATATCTTAAAAAATACCTACAGAAATATTTTCTTTGGCTTAGATTTTTGGGTATCTTTTTCATCTGAAGACTTTTCATATGTCTGAAGTGGGAGATGTGGTTAGAACTGGTAGCAATTAAAACAGAAGCATGTCTGTCCTCACAACACCCACTGTGGTTCCATTTTTCTTGAATCTCACCTGGATTTATACAAAGATAATTATGGATTCTCTATCCAACATCTATATTGGAGAGGGAAATTCACTGGAGTGGAGTGACTCCATGCAACAATCCAGATATGATGTGATTATCACAAGAGTACTAAGTCATATCCTATTTCTGCATTCTTACATTTCCTTGAGTGTCTATCTGGTTCTCTTATGTGCAGACCACTTCTGAGCAGCTGCTGATTTCAGTCAGATGCCCGTGGACCTCACAAGGGTTGGAACAGCTTGGGGAATATGGTTATAAGAAAACCAGTAGTAGCTGAAAAAATAGATTGCAAATCCAAGAAGATTACTCATGAAAACTACATTTTGGTGCCCATTACAAAGCTAGGTTGCCACGGTTTAACACTGGCCCGGCAATTAAACCGAGTAACAGATGCTCTCTATTAATCCCCCTCTCCTCCCTGGTAAGGAAAGGAGAGAGAATAAGGGAGAGAGGCTGTATGGGTTGGAAACTAAACTACACAACTTTAATGAAAGAGTAATGACAAATAGGAAAAACTACTAAATATATACAAATATACAGGAAAAGTTGATACCACATTCCTCCCCCCCTCCCCCAGTAACTCTCACGTCACCACCGAGGCTGCAGGGCAGCCCTGGGAAAGTCCAGGCTGGACTCCTGGGGTCAGGAGCAGTCGGGAGCTGGAGGCAGGAACACACAGATTCAGGCTGGCACGGATCAGGACCACAGGCAGAGGAACGGACGGAATCCTCCCAGGATGCCAAAGCAAACAGGGAACAGGCGAAGGAAGGGCAGGAAGAACAGGAAGGAGAAGAAGGCAGGAAGGAAGGGAAGGAAAAGATCTTTGACCCTCATGATCCCGCAAATTTATATTGAGTATGACGTGTATGGGATGGAATACTCTGGTCAGTTCTGGTATCTATCTTGTCTCGGGCCTCCCCAAAGGAGGGGTTCAGGTGGGACCTGAAAATGTTCCTCAGAGCAGAGCAGTGCCCTCGGGTCTGCACACCAGTCTCTAGCAGTAACTATAAACATCCAGTGTTATCAGTCCCAGAAGCAGACACTGTCTGAGAAACTTGCTGTTAATTTCAGCAAGTGCAACTACTTACAAGAAACTTAGCTGAAAGCAAAAGTACAAACCAGAAAATCACCTTTATCCTGGCCCAAACCAGGACATAGGTGCTCATATTAAACTCCCACAAAACATCTGTGGCTTTCAATGGAAATTTAATTGTGTTTTGAATCTGTGCTTTGGTAAAGCACACTATTACACTTCTCTAACCTAAATCCTTCAGAGTACCCATTAATTATAAAAAAAAAAAAAAATCAGTGATAAGTAAGAAGAAGAAAAATAAAAATAATTTGGTACAGAGAAAAGTTCTTTATTTTAGGAATTCCATACTATCAGGCTGGAGTGTTGAAGTGTCATTAGTCTACTGCTCTGAGGTGGTAAAGAAACTTTTGGTCTAGAGGGAAACAGAAGGGAATTTATTTATGTTAGCACACAACCACAACAAGTTACTGAATGGGACCTCCTGTGAATGCATGGCAAGCTCATTGTCTTCCAAATGAAGCCAATTTCCCAACCTGCTGTGAAGACTGCTCTCTCACTTTTGTTAAGTATTCAGGCTTAGGAAGTGATTTTGTAGCCTATAGAGAAAGAAATTATTTTTCCTTCTTTCTGCTTTACCTGTAGATATGACTTTTTAATTAAACAACTCACAGACTTGGGGTCTGAGGTGAGAAAGGAAATTACTAGCTCTTGCTATTGATCCTTCTTGCTTTGTAACCATTCACTAGATTACTCAGAACATTGCTTGCTGCCTGGCTGTAGAGTCCTGCTGCAGCCAGATTCTCAGGCAAAATCCAGCACAGCCCAATGTCTGTTGTGTTCCACTTGTGGAAATTCACTTGCACTTGCAAACCAAGTTTATTGTGGTTTGAAATGCAAAGGAAAGTCTTGGCCTCTTTGAGAGTCAGGTAGGTGTTCAGTTCTGGGACCCTCATTACAAGAAAGACATTGAGGTGCTAAAGCAAGTTCAGAGAAGGGCAACCAGGCTGGTGAAGGGTCTAGAGAACAAGTCCTATAAGGAGAGGTTGAGGGAATTGGGAATGTTTACAGTTTGGAAAAGAGGAGGCTGAGAGGAAATCTTAATGTCTAAAGTCTAAAGACTAGGATGTAGGGAAGTGGGTGCTGCCTCTTCTCTCATGTAAATAATGATAGTACCAGAGGAAATGGCCTGAAATTGCACACAAAAAAGGGAGATTTAGACTTGGTATTAGGAAGAATTTCTTTACTGAGAGAGTAGCCAGGTGATGGAATGAGGTGCTCAGGGAGGTGGTGGAGTCATCATCCCTGTAGATACTTAAAAACTGTAGATGTGGCATTTCAGGATGTGTGCTAGTTGGCATGGTGATATAGATAAATCTATTTTATCGATTTTATTGGGAGGGAGGATGCTGACAGTTAGACATGGTGATCTTATATATCTTTTTTTCCAACCATGACAATTCTGTGTGTTTTCACCAACAGCTTTTGAGGCTATGGACTCACACAAACTCTTCCTGCCACCAACAACCTTGTATTGAGATACAGTGAAACTAAAGCTAAAAGGCTATTGGGACTGATTTTCATGAAGCATTAGGCCAGCAATGTATTATATGTATTTTTTTTTCACTCTCTCTGTATGCTTATACTAAGATGAAAACATGCAAAGAAAGTTAACCATGTATGCCAACACAATCTGTTTACATCCTTCTTGCTTTCCCCCTGCAAAATTAATCAGTGTAGAGTATGCTGAAAAGCCCAACTTCAGCAGAGTGCCCTCTGCAAGACCAAATCACCAATTCAAGGTGAATCACTACCAAATCACAGAAATTTCAAACTCATATAATTGAAAAGTAATATTTTCTGAGGAAAATGAGGAGCCTTTAATTTTAGTGGCAATCTTCTGTGATCAAAGACTTCTACACATAATAGAAACTTATAACTATTATATATAGCAATAAACCATAACACTGAAATATTTGTACACATACAATTTTGTACACATGGTCTGGTCCTTACTTACCTTTGATAGTGTAAGGGACTGGATGGGGGAACAGTTTTAATGTGCCCATAGGACCTGCCTTAGCACTCCAATTCATCCACAAGGAGTGGTGCCAGCCACCTTTGAACCTTTGAGCAAATCATTAGCATTTCCAAAGGGATTTTTAGAGAGGAAGGAAACAGTGATAAGCTTCTGCATATGGGCTAAGTCTTGAATATCATGATAACATTGAAGAGGAAAATGACTGGGGAGCAGAAGGTGCTGAAGTCCATCCAGACGTGATGACTCAACCATGCTTACTCTTTATAAAACAAAGGAGACAGGCTTATAAAATGAGGGGCTGTATTGGTGGGCTTTGGAAGTCTCATCATCAGCCCTTCCCTATTGTCTGGCTTGGATTCAGGACTGGTGATTTTCTCTGTTTTCTTACACTTCACCCCATCACCCTGCCCCCGGTTCCCCTCCCTTCTCTCTCCCCCCCATCCCCTTGCCCCCTCTTTCTAGTTATGTTTCCTTTTCATATATATACAGATACATACAAATACAAAGTAAACTTGAAATTCTTATTCAAGTTTTCACGTTTTTAGTACAGGGATTTAAGTGATAATGGAAATTGAATTTCTAATTGATTTTGAGTACTTTTATCCATTTACAAATTGGATTATAAAAATGCAGTTATCTCACAAGACCAAGAAGACACGGAATTAAATTCATTCTGAGATGTTTGAATGAGAGGCACTTTGAAAGTAAAAAGTAGTTCTACATCAGAAATAAATCAGTGGAGCTGTGTTACCAAACACCAAAAAAATCCAAATCTAACTTTACATCTTTTTTTTGTCCAAATGGAACAACTTGTCTTCCAATCCAAAAATCCATTTTTCATCAAAATGTTTGCAAGCTTATTTTGTTCAAAAGCAAATAATGAAACTACATGCTCCCTCTAGGATTAGATCTAGTTAGTGTGGAAAACAGGGTAAATTTCCTCCAGCCACAGACTCCTGGCCATGACCATACATGAATTCACGCACATACTCAACTGCAGCCCCCTTAATGAGCCTGCTTCCACTGCTGCTCAGTGACCAGCCTCCAGAGTATCTTAAGCAGTTCCTGAAAAAGAGAAAAAGCTCTTTGCCATGCAGCTAGATAAAAAAGAGTGAACCACATACAGATATTTCTCATTAAGATGAAAAGCATTTCCGTAAGTTGTTTTTTTTTCTAATGGATGGGAAGGGGAAGGAAGGGAGAACTAAAAGCAAAGTTGCAGTGCAGTGGTGTGATTGACAGGCTTCTTGTTAATTGTTAAGTAATGCAATCCTTCAAATTGTTTGGATGTGCAGACAAGTACCAACCATCAGATAGATCGTGTCTAGTCAAAACGCTCAAGTCTGTCTATTCAATTTCTGAGTGAAAAGAAAGTGTTTAAACTACATTTTCATGTTGGTTTCTGTGCTTTAACATTGGAGTGAAGCCCTTTTTCTCTCTTAACTCAAGGAAAAAACTGCAAAGATGGCTGTTGAGTACTGAGACAGAACAGCATCAGGAAGGACCAAATTGGAAGTTAACGTGTTTCTTACCCAGGTGCTCCCAGGTGAAAATCATTACAATGATATTACAATGACCCTGTATAAAAGAATAGCTGGTGTATCTTTTCCCCTGCACTTCTTCAAGTAACTAACTTAGAAGGAGTGGAGGTTCACAACAGCAGCAGTGGTAGTATCACAGAACAGAGTAATCAATACCCTTGCTGGGAGGACTGAGAGGAAGGATGGCATCTGTCTAACGATCATAAGGACACAAAGTTGGGTGAATATCTGTCTTTTGTATCTGGGCTTGGAGATGAATGAGTGGAATCCAAGTGATGTTGCATCTAAAGCACTGAACTGAGCAAGTGTGGTACAACAACTGATAATGCTGGTGCATCATTAGTTATTGACAAGAAGATGCCACAATGCAATGGTTTTGCTCTCTGTACTACTACAGTTTGATGAAAAGATGTATCTCCTGCTACTCAAGGTTGAGTTCTGTGTTTAGAATAAGAAGACATTATTAACAGACAAAATTTATTGCATACTTTATCTGACCCTTCTTTCCAGAGGGTACCTAAGAATCTCTGTGCGCCAGGGCAAACAAAAAATTTTACATTGCTTATACAGAATCCCAAAAATGAAGACAGAGAGAAACAAGCCAGTTCCTGCATTTTCAGATAGGTGGACTCCTTGTTTTCTGCCATAGGTGTGGCTATAACTTAAAGAAGGCAGCTCAGCTGTGCTGGGGATAGTAGATCAAACTCACCTCAGGCATCATGAGATACATAGAGCAAAAAGCCTAAATCATCTAATGCTGGCAGAAAGGCAAGGGCAAATTTTTATAATTTATAAGTATTCACTTCCCAGATTCCAGAATGAAGACAAGTTTTCACTTAAATCCACAATGAAGTCTTTTTTTTTTTTTTTTTTTTTTTTTTTTTTTTTTTTTTTTTTTTTTTTTTTTTTTTTTTTTTTTTTTTTTTTTTTTTTTTTTTTTTTTTTTTTT
>JAAWXA010000006.1:22817734-22838760 GCA_038090715.1 Florisuga fusca
CCCCCCCCAGACGCCGTTTTGGGAGTCGCGTCTGATGCCGTCTGGAAGCGACTTCCAGGCCGCCCGCCCGCCCTTGGCGGACCGATGCTGGGGGCTGGGTGTAAAAATAGCACCTTTCTACTATGAAACATGTATTTCTGCAGCAAAGAGCCCCTTCTCGTTCCTGGGGAGCACTCGTTCACAAAACAAGATGGGTAGAAAAATTGTTTATTAAAAAAAATTATTATTTATTAATATGAATTTATTAACTTTATTTTTACTTTTTTCATGTGTTTTCCCACGTTTGTTTATATTTTAAGTTTAATTTGCTTTATTTATTATATTAGTTTGATTTTATTAATTTTTAAGAGATGTCTAATAATAGCTGCTTGAGCCAGCTAAAGGAGTAATAAGGATGTTTCCCCACTTCACCAGATCACAAAAGGGTTTGGGTTGCAAGACTGTTTAAAGATTGTCTAGCTCCAACCTACCTGCCACAGGGAAGGGCACCTTCCACTAAACCAGGTTGAGGGAGCTTTCCTCATTGCAACATTTAGGAATAGGTTAGCTTTTATGTTGAATGGCAGACAGTAGGAATTTATTTGCGCTGACTCTTTTCTGTAGATAGCAAAATAATTTCTATAGAAAGTAGATGTAAGTCAATGTTATTTAACTTCACCATTACCTTAAGCAATACAGATAACTGGCAGCAGTGGTAAATCTAGTTACTGTTCTGATAGAACTTTCAGGATACTGTGTTATTTAAAGTGTCCAGAACTTACATGTCGTATAAATGTATATAAATAGGATGAAAAAAAAAAAATTTTGAAATCTACAGCAGGTAATAAGCTACAGACTTCTAGCTGTATCTACAGAACAGGTGGTTGGTTTTTTTCTAAGACAATTTAATCTTTAATAAAGAAGTTTTCAGTCCTTTTTTTTGAAAATACTGACTGTTCAAAGGCCACAATGTTTATGGTAATATTTCCCAAAAGTACAGGTATATGAACATGCATGTATTCCAGCATTAGCTCACCTCAAACTGTCTAATTTTAAAAAACATTATTCTTCCTCTAATGAAGTCAGTAATCCATGAAACATAAGTATGTGAGTACATTGACTTTAATATGCACTAGGGACAGTAACCTCAGCAGTTTGGCCCTGTGCTGGCTGCAGTTAGCTGAACCATTCTAAAAGGCAGCAGGTGGTAAAATTGTAGACATCTTTGGGGTTTTTTTTTGGGGGGGGGAGGGTGTTTGGTGATGTTTTTTTTTTTTTTCCATCGGTCTCTTTCTCTAAGGAAACTGGATCCACCACATGTATTTGTATTTTCCTTTTATAGCAACCACACAGACTACAGGTGCTGCAAGTATTTATAATTTTGAAGACTCTCTTACTAATGGCTCACTTACCCTTTATTTCCCTATGCCCTATGCAGGAGACAAGTGAACACAGCGAGCAAAAAGTCTTCAGTTTGTCTGCAAACTCCCCTTACTGTAAGAGAACTCACTTGCATAGAGTCTCCACAAATTTGATTATATTTATGATCAGGGAGTAGATAATAGTCTGTTTTCTCAGCACCTCTGAAGCAGATGCACTCAGTTTCTGTGGGAACAGCTGCTTACCAGTTCTGCAGCCCCTTTGTGCTCCCTGTCCAGAGCACACCCCTTCTTCTGCAGGGCGTATCTTCATTTACCCTCACCTGCATCTGTCTGTGGAGATACTAGAGGTTATGCACAAGTGACACCAGACATGAAAAGAAAAAAAGAAAACCAAAACCAACCTATGAATATAATAGATCAAAGTTAACTCAGATTGTTAATAAAAAAATGGAAACCTGAAAGATTTGGGATGCAAGACTTTACAGAATTATCTTTCCTGACGTTGACTAAGAACCTAATAGTCTGGATCGATGATAGGCTTTGTGTTCCTCTGTGATTAGAAATATCAAGGAAAAAACTTCATGCTTGTGGAAACACATTGTGTATGCTACCTGCCTGAAGAATATATATGGATTGATGTTACGAGGGAAATGTTACTGAAAATTAGAGCATTGACATTGAGCAAAATATACACAGACACTTCTGTGTGAAATTAGGAGAGGTGGGATACCATGTACACACACACCTTCCAGCAGATCAGTAGGAAGTCCAAATTCTTCCAAATAATGTGAATATCACACCTGCATACTTCAAAGTCCAGCCTTAGTGTGAAAAATTATAATTCAAATTGAAGGGTGACAGCAAAAAGTACCAGGACTTCATCCAACTGTAAAGTTTTTCTTGAAAATTAAATGCAAAGGAGCTTCCTGGGCACCCTCTTCTGCTTCATTGTGAGTTTCTAAATAATGCTTCTGCATAAAACCTCATAAAAGCTGTGAAATTTCCTGTTAGTTGCTAGATACCAAGTTCCAAACTTGGATAGGAGGCATGGAATATTTATTCTGTAAGAAGGAAAAAATTACAGCAATCGTTTCATACTTGAGACACTTAGAAAACAAGGTAACAAGTACATCTTGTTTTAGCATCTTAATATAATTATTCATTTGTTTTATCTTAAAGGGCTACTAACCCATCATAAAATGATGAAACAGAAAGATACTCATATCTAGTAAGCACAGTTCAAATGCTTTCCACTGCCAAAGAGTGTGTGTATGATTTTACTAGGTAAAATTTACTGTACTTTTAAAGTTCATGTTTTACAGACTTACATATAATGAAAGCATGATATTATATCAAGCTATTCACTGGTTCAACTGATAATTTTCAGTAATTATTCTCCTTAGGAAATAGTTTGAAATTTTTGGAACCTAATTTCAAATAAGACCCCTTTGCCTCCTTTTGCAAAACAAATTGTAAGCCATGGAAAAATAAGATTGTAGTTGTCGAGTTCCTATCTTCAAAAAATGGCAGAAGTCAATTTGTCAGGACTGTGAGAAACATGTAAGAACTGACCTCAGCCTGATCCAGGAAGTCACTGCAGCACCTTAAAAATTTTAAGCTTAGTAAAGTGCATGCTTAACTCAGCTCTTCCACCTTCTAATATTTTATATACAGAAAGGTAAAAAATAATAATAAAAAATTGCACTTTGTTTGGAGTCTCTGGGTCTTTTTGGAGGAATACTAAAGCAAGGTCTTTTCAGACTTGAATGTCTGGTGATGTTGACTCCAAATCCTGCAGATAATTCTGCATGCCTGTGAAGTCAACAAAACTTCGGAAATTCTCTCAGCAAAATGCATCTATCTTCAGTGCACCCAACTATACTGTTAGTTGTCCTGAATCTAGTTCCATTCTGCATTTAGAATAGGTATTGGCAGAGATACTTGGACGGATACACATGCCTCATATTTATTAGAGAGAACAAAACATTTGTAATCTTGCCTAGTGCTTGGAATTAAATGTCTTTCAGCATCATAGAAATGCAAAACACGTTAAAATGTGTGCGTTAGGAACTATCCTTCAAGTCTCTTAAATCTTTTAAAACCTCAATGCTTAAAACAAACTTTTGCTTTTTTAAGTACTGGTGATACGAAAAGCAGTACTTTGGAGTTCAGGCATTCAGATCTCTGGCATTAGAGGAAAATGAAAATAAGTATCTTTGAGGAAGAATCTGTTTTGAAACTGAACCATTTAGGCAGCAGAAAGTGTCATTCGTCAAAGCTGTGCTTCAGTTTTATTGCTTGTCTTGGGAGCTGTTGGGTGACCCCACGACAAAAATGTCAGGCTAGTCTACCCTGGCAGAACAAGAGCTGTATATGTTAAAAATTACAGGTAAAAACACCAGGGTTAACATGACCAGAGAGGTGTTGTATTGAGTGGATAGTAAGTAGTTTGTATGGCTAAACAAGTTGTCTCTGTGAAACGAATGAGGTACTGCTCTGTGTTTTAGTGGCATTGTGATACTGGTCCCTGTGCTGTTCTCAGGATTATGAGTAGAAGACTCCCTTGCCCTGTTCATGTGACACTTATGTTCAGTCTGGAAGTTAAGATTTACTAATCTTCCAGAAATAAAATCTGCATAGTTGTCTGTGACCACAGAAGTGCAGAACTGGCACATTTCTGAGAACTTAATTTTAAGTGTCAGGTCTAACTATTTAAATGTCACTGAAAATATAAAGATGTGGCTCTATACAGCCTCAGCATAGGGACAGATCTACAAATATTCCTGTATCAAACACTTTTTTTCTTTTCCTTCGACAGCACAATTTAGTGTGAATATAGTGCTTCCAGCTTGAGTAACTGGTTTTTTTACATCTTGTCATAGGTCATGGGGTCAGCATGGTCTGAAGTAAAGCTGGTTATTCCTTCTAGGCATGATTTCACAATTTTTTGTTCCTGTAGCCCTACTGACTGTTCAGAAAGTATGCAGAAGGGGTGATTTATAAACAGTGGTAGGTGGTAGGAGTGGGCATTGAGGCCCAGGGAGTACAGGATGCTTAGTTTTAGCCAATATTTACCAGTAAGTCTAGGTTTCAATTCTTCCGAGCTGTATGAAGATCTTAATGCCTGTTGAGTTCATTTTGTCTCTCTAGTTAGGAAATGTCCATTGAAGCAGGTTGAGATACTAAATCTAGATGCTGTAAAATGTTTTAATTTATGTATTGAAATATTATATTAAAAAAAGAAAACAAGATCAAAAAAATTAAATACAAACTTTAAAAATTACAAAGTTGATTAATTTGGGGGGGGATGGGAAGAGAAATAAGAACAAAACTAGTTTCCTGACTAGTACCCTACCTTCAGTTATAATTTCTTCAAAAATGGTTAACCATTGGATTCCACATTACACTAAAGGTGCTGTGATGGGTTTTTACATCCCGTGGCACACTATGTTGTTCAAAGCATGCAGAATATGAAACAGATGGCTCAGGCAGACTGTCGAAAAGGCCTGCTGGGCCTTCTCTGGTGTTACCTTAAAGCACCAAACATGAGTAAGTGTGCTTTGATTTTTGGACTTAGCACTCAGGAAGTTCAGGCATCTGAAGGAATGCTTACTTAATCACAGTAGCACATACAAAAAATATCTATTTGAGCAACACAGAACAATAAATATTATTTTTAATTGAGATTGAAAATGAAAGGAAGAAAATGAAAAACTGCAGTGGAGGACGGGGGGGAAAGGGCAGGTATTGGCTGCAGATGCCCATCACAGAGCTGAGCAATGCAGATAGATAATTTTTTTCAGGAATTTCACAGGCCATCTTCAAATATTTTTGTGGACAATGTAGCAGAAGCTAAATCCTGCAGTCATTAAAACTGACTTTTCAAATTTAGATTTCAGAAGACTTCCTTATGGAAATAACAGTTGTGCCTTCAAGACCTGCTTGGTTTTGGTATCAAAATCTCCAAACATGTAGTATCTTCTAACTGGAGAGAGTGTATGTTATACCAGAGAACCTTATGTGTGATAAGCAGACCCTCCTGTATAAATTCAGACTTGCAAAAGAGTGTCTTTTTAGGATATATTTAATATATTGAGAACACATGCTTGTACTTTTTTGGTATTATGAATAGTAAGCAAGCCGAACTCCTTACGTTGCCCAGAAGTTTTTGGAAGAAGTTGTTCTTATTTGGAATCTTACTCCTGCAGCTGCATAATGTCTTATTTAAGCTTAACTGAGCAGAAGTAGACTGAGTATTTCAAGTCACAATTACTGAAAGTGCTATATATCAGTAGTGTTTTTTAAAAAAGTAATTCTGTTTTTTAGTTCACAGTTTACTGAAATGAAGATTTATCTCTAGAATAAAAAATGGTACCAGTCGGAAATGTGGACATTCCAGCATAAGGAAGACAATTTTCTTCACTGATTGCTGAATTTGTGTTAACTATAAAATGAACATCTAAAATTATCGCTGAAAGCTTCAGTTTTTTCTGTGCTGCACAGCTAGTCTCACTGTTTGCAATTTATTTTATTGTCTGTTGTTAGTTCCCTCTAGGTATTATCACTGCTCTGTTGTCTGATAAAGATGAAAAGCGCAGCTATCTGTTTCATCAATATTTTTATTTTTCAGTTCTGGAGTATATATAGCACACGGCTTTGCAATGCAGTTCTGTCAGGGCTAAAGATGGTGTTACAATAGCTAAGTTTATCTGTTATTTTGAAAATACACCTTTAGCCTATTTTTGCTTCCTTTCTTTCTTGGCATTGGGTTTTCATTTCCATGTTTTAGGAAAATACTATAAATGTTTTTATGTTACTACTTTGAAAAGGAAAAGAAAGGAAGAAACATGTAGAATGCACTTGATCTCATTTTGCTTGCAATTTTGAATAGCTTTCAAATTAGAATGATTTTCCCAGATTTTTATAGGCTTGCCCAATCCAGCTGTATATTTTATATGCTAATCTAAGTTCTATTTTTGTTCCCCTTGGGATTTTAAGTGATTATAATTGTTGCTCTTCAAAAGCCAAACAGATGATGATTGCTGCTTCAGGAATATACCAAAAGAAACTGGCTTTCATTAAACCTGCTCATCCACTTCATAATTATCTCCATTTTATCTCAATAAGAAGCAGGAAAATGGCAACTACAGTTCATTGAAGCCAGTTCAGTTATTTAAACATCACTTTACTGAGATAACAGGAGGTGTTAAAGTGGTGAGGCTTTTTCCTTTCAAACACTAAAATGTAGCCAGTACTATAATAGGTTTGCCAACGGGGAAACCAGACCCTTCGGTCAGCTTGAAATACAATGCCAGAGGCCAGAGGCAGAAAAAGATACTGTGGTCTCTGCATTTTATCCTCCAGGAGTGGACCCAAACACAGTGAAGTAGATTGACAGCTATTTGCAGGGCATCTGCTGGTCTGACCTCTCCACAAGAAATGAAAAATCAACTGAGCAGTAGCATGGGGAGGGGAGAAAGGAGGTGAGAGCAGGCAGAAGTATAGAGACCAAAGAAGATAATAATAGGCAAATTATACAAGCTTTGCACATAACTGTCAGACCTTGTAGTGTTTTGAATGAGCTGGGTTAGACCAGAAGGTTTCTCCAGACTTTGTTTCAGTAATAAATTTCAATTTAATTCCATCTTAACGACATTAATTGAGAAATTTTGCAGTGAAGATCAATGTCAGAGAAGAACAGGTCCCTATGAATTGCACCAAGCTGCTGTGTTATCTGGCAGCCCATGAGTACTGGCATAAATAACCGCAAAAAGGCACAGAGGTTCCTCAGGACCTAGAAATATGTAACTAGTTCTTTAATTTACATAAGTGGATAAAAAGCTCACACCTTCAAATTTCTTCTAATGTTTTCCTTATCTTAGAGATGTAAATAGCTTTTATTTTCTACCTGTTCTCTGAAGCGAGGCTTGTGCAATTTACAGGAAAAAGTCTGACCATATGTGTTGCCATTTGTCCTCTGCTGCTTACTTTATGCTGGCAAACAGTGCCAGCGTTTTTGTATAAATCACAGTTTACCACTCAAGGGGACCTGTAAAAAACAGTAACAACAGTTTCTTCTTCAAAGATATACTGCAGCAGCTGTTTGAAAACCTGGATCTTTCATCAAAGAAAGCAATAATCTTTCACACCTTTAGTCTCCCATGACAAGTTTATGCCAAGAAAGACCAGGAAAAAAAGCAGGATTTCACAAAGGGATGCATGTGGATTTTTATGTCTTAATTTTAAATACTTATACAAGAGCACAGTTTAAACTTAGCCAACCATCAGAAACTCCTTTCCTTAAATTAATAGGAGAAAAATTTCTGCCAAATCATATTTTTGTAGCTTGTCCAAAATGTTACTGACTTTTGTCTATAGCAGTGTTAGCTGAGAGAAAAATTGCAGGGCCTACAGGCTAGAGAGAAAAAAATCTGTTTCAGATGAGAGAATAGAGCTGAAACATGCACTGATTGCAGTTTTGTTGGTTCAGCATCTGCAGTCAAGCACTCACTCATGTAAAATAACAAGGCCTTGAAAGCATCAGCAGTATGCTCAACACCTACTTGAGTCTGAAAGGTGCAGAACCCTGGAGCACGGGTAGCAGGCTGCTCGGAGCATCGCTTGCTCAGTACCCAAGCAGCTCTATCGAGTATCACCAGCAGTTTTGGGTCAGTTTCTCCTCCAGCTAGAGTGTCTGGCAGTACTGTGTGGAGCCTTCCCTGTAATGCAGAAGCCACAGCAGCAAGATCTGTCCCCAGGGAGGAAAGACTGTTTGTGCCCCTGTCACACGCAGAGCCGGATTAGTTTTTACAGTAGCCGGTTTGTCTGAGCAATAGCAAAGCTGCTTTTCCTTTCGGAAACTGCCTTCAGGTGAAAACATTACTAACTTCCTCCAAAGGCCTGGTACTGCAGGCCTGATCTGAACTCCACTCCGTTTCCCGCATTTCAGCACAGGCCCCTCACGGCTCTCCGGAGGGAGCTGCATTTTCCTCCCTCCCTCGCCGCGCTGGGCTGGAGGATTCCTGAGGCGGCAGCAGGATTCCTGAGGCGGCAGCAGGATTCCTGAGGCGGCAGCAGCTCCTTCCTCCCGCAGCTGCTCAGGAAGAGGAAATCGCTTGCCGAAAGAGCCATGGCGACTCTGAGATCAGTCCTGTCTGTGAGGCAAGTGAAGACTAGGTGGCTGATGATAAAAGCAGCTAATGTAAAAGTTTTATCAGAGCTAGCACCTACTTTTCATTCGTTGTCAAGAGATGATTGATCAGGTTGCTGCTGCCTAAAAATCAGAGCTCAACTCAGAGCAGCAGCGGTCAGGAAAGCCTGAGCTGTTAAGTCCTCTCTCGAGTTTTACTTCTTTGCTTTGCTTGCCATCCTCTGTCATTTAATACGAATTCGTATTAAATCAAGCAGTAAGTGTGTTTAGGACTCAGTTCTCCCATTGCTGGAATGCAAGTTTGTGTTTACAAAACGTCATGCACTTAACAAAGAAGGGAGCAGGAGGTAGCTTTAGGAAAGCAGAGTGTATAAAGAATTTTGTATTAATTCTTTCTATAAGCTGTTTATTAATGAACCACTGTATTCAGGTTCTAAATTTATTACCTTTTCTAAAGTGTCTCAATTGCATATCTGCCTCCCAAACTATACGAGATGTGCCTCTGCACCAGTGAGTTTATAGCATAAGGATGCATATTCTGCAGTATCAGTCTCAGACCAAACTCTTTATAGGCAGTGCATTTTCACAGTGGCAAATGGTGCTTTGTAGTCCTCATCACAAACTAGCCACACTTCATACTTGCAGCAAGAAGGAGTTCTCAGCTTCTACAGCTGGAGAAATATTTACATGGGTTCTGTAATTACTTGCTTACATTTGCTTACTCTTACATTATCATCCAGAATAAGCATTTTAAACCAATGTAACATGGGAAGTATTGAAAACATATACAAAATAAGCACTGAAAGAAAATGGTGCAAAAGTAGAGTATTTTGTAATGAATTGCAAAATATAATATACCCTACATAGCCTGGTTTTGGTTTGATTGTCTTGTTAATTTAAATTAAAAATGAGATTTTTAGAACTAGAAAATACTCTTTCAGAAGCAGTAAATACTAATATATTAGCTGTGATGTTATGAAGAAATTGATGAAGATTATGCCTCAGTAGTTACAGCTATGAATATAAATTGACCAGATATGTTGTGCAGGAGGGTTTATTTAAAAAATTATAATGGTAATAAAACCAAGGCAAGAAAAAAAAGAGGCTCAACTGAAAGTTACTAGCATAATAGGAGTTAAACAATGTGAAACTAGAAAGTATTCTTCTTTCCTCTGAAACTGAAGGGAAACATGGTAAGAATATGAAGAGATGTGTCGTAGTACATAATGTCAGAATAATTCGTGAAAATGTCTGTTGCTACTCAAACAATTCAAAACCACCTTTATTACAATATATTTTAAGGCATTTGACTTGTGATTACTAAGCGGTTCTTAAAGCAACAATAGTATTTCATTTCTCGTGAAACTGCAAAAGGAGAGGGCACTTCTGGTGTACATGGCTATTCTGTTTCAGAACAGCTTCTACAGACAAAAAAAATCTCATGCAAAATGTTACATGTAGAGGCTTAAGTAATACAAGTTCTAGGCAGTTAAGTAGATGAGAAGTGTTCTGCATGTTGACTTCACACATACAAATATTTCACATTATAAATATTTCCATTTATCTTGGATTTATCTTAAGATTACCTTAAGAAGGAGGGCAATGTACCTGTTGAAGTTTCCTCCGTGTTATGGTTCTACAACACTACTCCTCAGCCTCACCCAAATAGAAATAGTAAAAGTAATTTTCCAAAATAGGAGCAAAACTTAAAAGCAAGGAAGAAAACATTCTGTCCAATCATTGATGCTATGCAGATATTTTCTGGGTTTGTATGTCTTTTTTTAGATGAAAACCAGAAAAGCATAAAATCCTATAGTTTTTTTTGTCTGAAGTATTTAGATGAGTGACAACAAGACCTGTGAATGGCGGAATCAGCACTTTACAATGCAGAGTTGGGAGAGGCAATAGCTGGGACAGAATGTCAGAGAAACAGTAACTGTATGAAGACTAACCCCACCCCATTTAATTCAGATAACTTCATTTCTCTATGTTCAATATTATCAAGAAGCAGGAAGCCTGGTTTTGTGGACTTATGGGCAATGTTAGATGATACCCTTCAAACAGCAGAACTTGATCAGTTATTCTTGTGTTCTGGAGATGTGATAAATGTTGAGCCTCCTCCCCCTCTTATTAGCTTGAGGATGAAGCTTCAGAGGGCAATTTTCATTCTGAGGAATTAAAAAGATCTATTCTGCATTCAATCTAGACTTCTCCATTGTCCTGGTGTAAATTCCTGCTGCCCCAAGCTTAACCAGGGAACAGCTCTCTCTTCTTTTTTTAATTTATTATGTAGCACCTTATATACTAAGAGTCTCTGTTTTTTGCTGATTTCTCTGTTATGTGTAAACAAGGTGATTTCTCCCAACTCTAATACCTGTAGTCTAAAATACTTTCTTGACTCATTTATTTTCCTGTTTTTGAATACTTCAGTTTTCGTTCCACAGATAAGACATTTCATGAAGTCAGACTCACAGCCCATGCAGCTGGTAGTGTTGCTGGTTTTCTACCCACACCTTCCAGGCAGTGGGTGATGCAGCATTGCCACAGACTAGCACCCAGTCATGGTCAACTAGGTGGTGATGCTGTGTAACAGGCTGTAATGATAAATTCGTTTGCTTTTACTTTAACAGCTTTTTATATCCCATATATATAACATAGCCCATACAATATAACGTACTGTATGTTGTGGAAGTGGGCAGCATGGTAATAAACCATCTTCACTGAAGTATATATTTATATATTGGTTCTCTTAAGGTGTACACTACGTAGACATTATGGTGAGTCTACAAAGATACAAGCTGTAAGTAGTTTATCCCTCTGCCTTAGTTTTCCATGGAAAACACAATTATTACGAATAAAAAATGCTGCAGAGTAAGTGACTGCCTGAACATCACATCACATCACACCACACGGTGTATTTGCATGACACAAAATGCTCATTTGCATAGTTACTGCACTGTGGGCTTTTCAGACCTGAAACACCCAGCCAAAATAGAAAATACAAGAAGGTATTAGCCTATTTGAACATGCTTAAGAAACAAGGGGATCTTAATACATGAAAGGAAGACTGGGAGAACTAATAAGATTCCATTTGAAGGCAAATAGGTATCACACATATGAGCAGTATAAATTGAGATGGATGTAACTTTCACAGTTCAATTATACTCTTGCTCTGAATGCTCAATTCAGAACGAGTATATTCAGAATGCTCAGTTCTAGGGCTGTTTTACAAGGATTTAGGAGGAACTGTAGCTAACAACTATTATTAATTTATTTGGAGAGTAAACTGGTATTTACCTCTTGTATTACTACTGTAGTAGCTAGGAGCACTGATTAAATGCTAGCTAGAATAAATACATGTAGTCTTGTCACTTTCAAGATTTGCCAAGAGGGGAAGAAGAGAAAAAGGACCATGGGTGGAAAGATTGAGCCTTTTTACAGGGTTTCTAATAACTGTGGCTTAATTTTTTTGTGTGGTTTTCCTACTCTCATGAGCTCTCTTCATGTCTTTGGGAAGGAGCAGTAAGTTTACAGAATTCAAAGGGCAAAATCCAGTCATCCTTTATTGATAATTCTCTATCTTTTTTTCCCCCTTCAACACATTAAAACCAACCAACCAACCAACCAAACCCAAACAAACAAAAAAAACCCCCAAGTTCTATATGATTAAAAGTTCCCTGAGGCAGGAGGACAGGTCTTATGTTTGGAGTGCAAATTTCAGTATCAAGGCATATTTTACAGCTTCTTGACACATGATGTGACATCACTTTCTGTTTTGTGTTAAATAGCACGTGATTCAAATCAGCTTTAGGTCTCATTATCTACCTTCCATCTCCTGTAAGGATGAAGAAAGTAACCTAAGTATTACTATGGAAACATTGGGGAGTAAATCTAGCAGACTTCTGCACTATGAAGAAAGTACTGTGGAAGACCAGTCCTGTTTCTCGACCATGAAAACTGAATGCTGGCCCTTAACTACACATTTGTTCAGGATTTAGTCATCTGAAGGTAGAAAGCAGGTGTCTTATTGTAGTTTCACTAGCTTCAAATTACAGGTGAATCCCTAACATTGAATATGTCTGATAATGATGTCTAGAATAAGAATTTTTTCCTTAAATGCAGTTTTGCAGGTATGTGCATTTATGCTGCTGATACAGTGATTCTTGGCCCAAAGTTTTCATTAGGAAGTTAATATATTCTCAGTACTCAAACGTGAATTGCAGATGGGTGCATGATTTTTCAGAATGCAAATTGTCTGCAGTTAGCTTAATTCTGGATTCCCCATGTCTCAAGTGGACCAAAAAGAGCAGCAAATTAAAAATAAACAGCCAAACACAGGAAGGTACTTTTGATGAGAGAGGTCTAGGAGATTTAAAAAGAAGAAAAAAAAGAAGAATTAATTGAATCAATCTGGAAAAAAATGCTAGAATGCAAATAGCTTTATTCATCAGACTGGTATTTGCTCTGTTTCAATGGCAATTGACAGAAAGAGGAAATCTGATCTGATCTGCCTATCAGATCTCCTGCCTATCAGATCTCTTTCTTTTTGTGTTATTTTTTCCTAAGATATTCAATTAATTGTAAAAGACAAAAAGAGCACTGTTTAGAACTTAAGTAATTTTGGTGATGACTAATTATATAAATCAGAAGTGTAAACTCTGAAGAGGTCAAATAATCTCTCCTAATTCTCTGAGGAAAACAAATTGTATATCTGATTTTGAACCTCAGCAATTTGCTTAAGTAATGTGGTCCAGCATTTCACTTCTCTTGGAGAATATTTTCCAGATGTTAATCTAGATTTTTCTATGTTGCCAAGCCATTTTGTCTTCTTATTACTATTTTTAATTTACAATCACATGAAAACCATTTGATCAGAATCAACCAATAATGATTACTTCTAACAGCAATTTAGTATGTTCTTTGTCACCATTCCTGTTTCTGAACGATTTCTCCCTTAGGATATATTCATAGGTTATATATTCTAAAGTCTTTACTTTAAAATATCCTTTTATGGGCTTTCTTAATTTTTCTTGTATCTGGTAAGACTGGATACTGGTTTGGTCTCATCAGTGTCAAATAAGAAATGTATTCATGTATTTTCAAATAATGCCCTTGTTTACATATCTTGGAGTGAAATCACTTGCCAACATGTATCCTTATTGAGATTTATCTTGCTGGAAAATATCTCTGTTTTGAAGAGATCAATTTGTATTCAGCACTTAGCAATCAAATGTTTACAACCTTTCTGTTTGCTGCAGTCCACAGTTTTCATAACCATTCACTATGTTCCATCTTCAAAACATGGACAGAAATACTATCTTGATCTTAAAATTTATATTCCGTTATTTGTCATTATTTGATACAGCCATTTATTTGGCAATGAACTATTTCTGAGTGTTCTTTAGATGTATTTTTTTATTGTTGTACTTTAATTAACACTATGCTTCCTTGTTACCCCTGAGAATACAATGCAGGTTGGCAACAAGGTTTTAGAAGTTAACATATACTACTTCTCTGACTTATGCAACATGCTATGATTGTAGAATAAAATAAGATTTGCCCATCAATTTGTTCCTTGCAGGTCTATGTTGTTTTTTTTTTTTAATGCCATAATTTTAGGGGCTCCTTTTAGAGTATGAAGCAAAGTAGGACTGAGTAGTCTCCCTTTTCCTGAATCTCTGGGGAACATAAACAACAACAACAAAAAGTACATTTAAATCTATTCTGCAGGGTGTGTATATATTACCTAATGACCAGATACACAGGAGAACTTTCAGCAATGAGTAAATGTCCATGACGTCATCAGAATCATTTGCTGTCATTTTACCACATATTTTATTCCACTAAACCATATTACAGTGAAGTATGTTACTACTAGTTTGAATAACCATTTATATATTTGCAGGTACATGATCATTTATGGTCTGGATTTTGCTGATGAGTCATCTCCAGTAGAATCAAAGTAGTACAGAGCTATGAAAAAAAAAAAAAAAAAAAAAAAGTTGTATAAGCAGAAGAAAAAAACTTCTCGCATATAAAGACAAGAAAACTAGAACAGCACCAGTGAAAGACCATTAAGTCATCCACAAGTGAGTAATTTTGACATTAAATGGAATAAAATGTGTTTATTTATATCATTTTTAACCTGAAGTTTAAAAGTAAAGACTTGATAATCATTGCACATAAGATAAGGGAAGTGCTTTCTGAAAGTGAGGTTTGAACTTCGTAGCTATTAATTGCATGGAGTAATCAGCAACAACTAACTCTACTCCTTTTTAATATTGAGCCACTTCCTTGTAAATGAATTGTAACATGTAACATCAAAGAGAGGTGTTAAGAACTGGGTTAAATTATGAGAACAAGCCTGGAGAATTATATATGAAAAAAAAGATAACTATTGATAACATAATGTTAAGAAAAAAGCATTTTTAATATCCTTTCTGAAGCATCTATATATATATCTATTTGTCCATTCCCCACCACTCATCCGTTATGGTTGATGTATATTAAAAAGATAAGAATATTTTTTTGAACGAGAAGCAAAATATGCTACTTTCATACACCTTCTAAATTCCTGTCCTTATGAGTTAGAGCAAAACATCATGTGTACCTCTATTGAATCATAATTGCCAGTTGGATTTGTATTATCCTAATTGAATAAAACAAAAGATTCAAGTACTTAAAATTATGTGGAATTTATTTTACAATTTGCTTTGCAAGGTCAAAAAAAATTCCACCTACTACGCATGTAATCTGATTAGCTCAAAATTATCTAATTATATATTATACAAACAGTCTGGAATTTATAAGGACTTTTTCAACAGAATAATAGTAGCCACAACCACTATTTTACTCCACTGTGCTGTCAGCAGGAAATATGCCAGCATACTAAAAAAGCTATCCTTGTGTAATGTGTGCTATTCCCTAAACAAATGAAAACACAGAAACAGGCTTTTGAAAGAGTAAAATTAATCTTTTAAGTCAATATTCCTGTACTATGAGAGGATATACCAATTACAGTACGTTTATTACCATACATCTCTTTCCTGGAGAAACTTACAGTTATGGTGGAAGTCTAATCTAACTGAATTGACAGGATCTGGGATGATTCACTGGAGAACTTAAAAAGACTTTTATTTTTGGATAGCAAATAGCATTAAAAATATTGATTACATTTTTGCTTTGGATTGTCTCTTTTACACAAGGTTATTTCTCCTCACTTCTACAAAGTGCTTCACTGGCCAGGGTATCAATCACTTCAGGCTCTGGTTACATGTTCCCCTCAAATTAGAAGGGGCAAGGGCAAACTGTTACAGCTGAGTATTCTGATTTGTGACATTCATTAAATTACCTGTCTATGTGTGAACTACTGAAATGTTATCTTAAAAAAACAGTGGTTTTCTGATTTTGGAATAGCCACTTGGCACACTAATTTGCATATGTTAAAACCACACAGTCCACATAAGCTGCTGAACAAGTTTGACCTTACTGACATCTGCCTTCTGGTCTCTCCCAGACACCTTGTGATTTTACTCTCTGCCACACCAGGAGAAAGGCTCAAGGACAAGCAAAGGAATTATTACCAACAAACTGTATCTGCTGAAGACTCATCACTTCCCACTCGGCCCCATTCTGCCTTTCGTCTTGATTCTGAGAAAGCTTACTGCCTTCAAACATGGAATAAATAAGTCATCTGCTGGGTTCTTATTACTACTGTTCATCGTTTTCCTTGCTAGCTCCCATTGTCAGGTATGCTTAAGTGACAGGCTAAGGCCAGAAATTATCAGGAGGATAGAACTGGTCTCACCTTTGCACTCTGTTTTACAAGTCTGAGTGGTAAGTCCTTATGTTCCTGTCGAGGTTTCAAGTTCCTCTAGATATAAGTACCAAACGACTTGCCTTTTGTTAAGAAATAAAGTTAGCCTTGTCTTAAATTATTGCACAAAGAAGATGGAAAGTTAGTCCTAATGGCCAAAATTAGGTAAGTTTACCAGTGTATACACTTAACTCAGGCTCTTCAGGAATCAATCACAAGGAGTTAAGTGAATGTAGCCAGCCCCTCTTTACAAAATAACTCTCTGTGGCCTCAAGCTATATGCTCCATCTACATTCCTTTTAATGTATTTTCCACGGAGCTTTCTTCAGAAAACCACAGATCAAAGGTAAACTGAACTTGATCTAACCTAAGTATTTCTGGAGTAAATACCTAAGTATTGCTGGAAAAAGGTGGATTTACAGTATTCTAATCTGATGCCATTAGTCAGTCAAAACCAGTTTAAAACATGATTTTCTCCTCCTGTAAACTGTTGTAAGAGTGTACTATGGCTTATGTTTTGTCAAGTGAATAATTTCAAAGGTCATTATAGATCCTTTTCACACCAGCAATTAATTTTTATCTGTGCTCACATACGCATGCTTCTATTGTGCATTACAAAATTGAGCTTGTGTGCTTTAATGTGAGCTTGACTGCTGTTTATTAAAAATCACAGTGCAGTTCCTTCTCCTGCTGAGAAAATGAGGATCTGAAAATATGCTACCAGTTTCAACGTGGAAGTGTTTTATCCTTTGTAAAAAACTTGACAGCCTAATGGACAGTTTGTTCTGAGACTCAAAGACATGACAACAGTGAAACAGATGGTGAACCTCCACTCCAGGTCAGGTACTACTGGGGCAGCAATTGGGGATGGGAATATTAAGGTGTTTTTACTAAAGCAGCATCAAGTAATAGAAACCCATTTCACTTTGCTGAAAACATCCTAATGACAGTTTACTTTACTGGATTATCAGCAACATGCTGGCTGTGCCACCTGAATTTCAATTTCTTAATTTACAGCACTGATAAAACAGAATAGAGCTGGATCTCTGCTGCTCTCTACACTGGGCTGGTCTTATCAAGCGTGAAGTTTGGCACATTGCAAACCTATTCAAGTCATTATCTGCTGAGGACCTCTTGAGCCATCTCCATCTCTGCAATGTGCTGATAAGACAGCTGTTTCTGTAGCTGCAGTGTCTCTCTGGGCCTCAGTCTTTCGGTGCTAACTACAGCTTTGTCACTGTGCCCTGATGCTGTCACTTTCTCTGTTGTGCAAGCGTTTGATCCAAGCACAAAAGAGGTTGATGGCAGTGATTGACTGGCAGGTGATACAGTCTTATTATTTTACAATTAAATGTGCATTAAACACCACTGGAAATACAAGTCCTCAATAAAAGAAGCCGCCTAAGCTCTAGTGCAGTCGAAGTCTGCCTTTGCCTGGTCACAGCAGGAAACAAAGATACATCAACGCGAATAAACAGACAGCTTCTTTCAGGTATTATATTTATCTGGATTAAGGTCTCACAGTTGTCTTTAGAAAATCTGAGCAGTTGTAGTTGTGTGGAATGGAGTCTTAAAATATGTTTTTTAGTCTTGGAAAAAAAAAGCAGATTTCCTCAACCAAATGCTGACCTCTTTTTGAAAAATGTTTTTTATTAATATTCAGACATTGCTGTGTAACTGAATTAGATAAGAATAGAGAAACCTCAGTTGGAATATTCACAGTATTTTAGTTTTATACAATATCCATATCTTATGATGGTGATGGAGATAAAACAACTGGGCACAGATTCTGAAATGCAGAGTCTGTGCAGGTATGTTTTGTACCAGGAAGTGTCTGTCAGAAGACTCATTCCGAAGCCTTCATGCCTGTTATGTTTTTATGTCAAAGTAATGGAAGCAAACAAACTTTCACTCAAAAAATGACCTGTGGGGTCCCTCGGAATGCAATCATACACACACACACACAGACGTACCCGTGTAAGCTTGCAGTTTCACACATCCCACCATGCGGCAGGAGCAGTTTGCCTGCAGTGCCTCTGAGAGAGCCAGGCCCACAGCGGCATCACGTACCTTACCGTTTTGTTTTTTGTTTGTTTTTTTTTTTTTTTGTTTGTTTGTTTGTTTTGTTTATTTTCCTGGGGGGGACGGAGGAAAGGGGGAACCACCCATTTATTGCCATGCTTTGGGACATGACAGTGCCGGTCACCAGCTGCCCCCAGCAGCGAGCCCCGGGACCGGGACCGTGCGGCCACCTCCACCCTCCAGCAGCGGGCTGGGCCGCGCCGTCGGGGCTGGGCGCTGTCCGTGGTGCTGACGGGAGGGGCGGGCTGCTTCGGCGGGCAGCCAGGCGGTGCTCTGTTTGCTCCAGGTTGTTTTGTTATGTTTTGGGTTTAACCTTCCTTTCATCCCCTAACCCCCTCCCTCTTCTTCTCCCGTAGGCCAGTGTTAAACCTTTTTTCTGCCAGCACGTTGCAATTGCTGCTTTCACTGCCGTTCCCTAACCTCCTGTTCCCAGTTGAAGGGTTGAGCATACTTAAACAAGCAGTCCTCCTTCCCTCTTCTGTAGCTTGCTCATGTCCAAAGACTCTTAGTAATACATACACGTTTTAGCTTAAGGCTATGTCCAGGCATCCAGCTACCACTAATCATAAAAACTTCTTTCCACATACATTACTTAAGCAAAGGGGAATTTCACAGAAAAACATTTTTTTTCCCAGGACAGGGGAGAATTTAGCTTTTCCCCTGCCACTGCGAGCATCGAGGGCCTCTGAAGATGTGCCAGAGACAAAAAGGGCCAATGACAATTCACCGCAACAGCTATTTTGTGCATAATTTCACTTTAGTATTGTGTATCGACAAGCGTGACAGATGTGAGTGCATTACTGGTAAAGATATTAAATCTCAACATACATGAAGTTGGGCTTTTTTAGATAAAAGTTGCTCACTAATCACAGCTGAAATGTTGTTCGTTTTGGAGGTGAGCAAAGGGGAGAGATGAAATCAGAATCCTTAGTATCAGACCTGACAGAGAAGCAGATGAGAGCAGAGTCCTTTGATTTCCTCAGTATTTATTCAGAAACACAGTCTTCTCATTTCCAATAGCATACATTTTGGCTTCCACTTGAAGTCAAGTTTCTTCAGTTTTAAAAACAGCTGTGTATTAATATATATATTTTTTGTTTGCTTTGGGGGGGGCCGGGTAGGGTTGTGTTTGTGTTTGAGTACATTGAATGACTTAAGAATTTCAGAGACCTTATTTATTTTCTTCCTTTCTTCCTATCTTTATCTCATACCTTGCTGATGTTCTGCTAAGGAACACTACCATTTGCATAAACAAATTAAGTGCAAACTGGACAAAGCGAGAAAGTAACCCGCAACTAAATCTAGTAATTCCAAAGACAGCAACAAAGCACGTAGGCTTCATGTATTTTTTCTACTTGGTCTCTGCTCTACCCATGATTCAAAACTCAGCCTAGGACGAATAATCACTTTAAATATTTTTTTTTTTTTTTATGATGTATACAAAACTTTTTGATACACCCACGGCATAAAGAACATGACCAAGTTCATTAATTGTGGCATCATTAGGAAGCTTTCAAATCTGAGCATCAGATGTAAACTGAACAACAGTGTAAGCTCAGGAGGACCCTGAATACAGACACTGCCAAGAGCACAATTTACACATGCAATTTGGCAGCATGAGTAGCCATCATTTCATGTAGAACTTCTGTATAAGCAGCTTTGAGGGTGCAGTCATCCCTTCCTTGTTCTTTATGCAGTCCTTAGTGCCACTAGGTTGGCACTTGTTCCATCAGGGAGTTAGTCCCTTTTCTGGAATGCTGCTGATTCAAAATGTTGGTTATAAATTGTAAATAATCATCTGAACGAAGTGTGTCCTAGAAACACTTCAGATGCATTCAGCACATTATTAGTTACGCAGAATGTAAAATCAGGCCCTGTGGAAGACTCAGTTATTGCCATAGTGGTAGGACTGGGAGATCATAAGAAACAATAAGAATACATATACAAGCATATTTTCTCTTTCATTGTATTAATAATTTATAAGCACTCAAGGACACTGCAAGGAAGCACTGCTTTAGGTCTGTATATGAAATTGCATGCCTCTTTATTTTTGCATCGCCACATGCAAATATCAAAATACTCTAAATAAGCAATTTCTTTCTGCAGGGTCTAGGTCCTTTGGCATGGGAAATACATTATACAGTCCTGTGGCTAAAAAGACACAAAAGAAAAGCCACGTCTAGGAAGCACTTTGAATTCTGTAAAGAAATTAAAGTCAAGTACAATGAAGGTCAAGCAATATAAGGCATAAAAAGCATGTTTCTGAATACCACGCAGAATCTTTCTTCCATCCACCACCTGCTTATTCTCTTTCTTCTCTGCCAACACGTTGAACACTTCGGAATCTATTGCACAATGAGTAAAAGCTCTTCCCTTTCTTTCCTTTTCCCTTTCAATTTCCTTCACTTTTCTCCCTCGCTCCTCTCCTTTCCCTCCCTTCCTTCTCGCCCTTCTTTCCACCCGCAATGTTTTTTACAAGGAGTATCACTCATTAATGCGTCCACTCCAAGACGGGCAAATCGCTGGAGCAGTGCCGGAGCAGCGGTACAAACTTTATGGGCACGGTGCCGGCAACGGGCGGTCAGAACTGTGTGCAGCGGAGGGATTAAAAAAAGAA
>JAAWXA010000006.1:22839914-23068994 GCA_038090715.1 Florisuga fusca
GGCTCGCCTGTCATCTATTCTATTGTATTTTGAGGGTTGTTTCGATGTATAAGATGCAGGGCCTCGCGCTGAGTGGGCGTGTGTGGGGTCACGCCATCACCTCTTAACTTTTGCAGGGGGCTTTACCTCGGTTACGCATGTGTTGCCCACTTTTTTAAGTCTGTCCTGACAAAAAAAAAGCCGCCTCGTCCTTGCGTCGTCTATGCAGGGAGCGAAGGGGCTTTGTTTCATCTGCATAGCGCTGATGATGAGATAGGTAGTTGGAACACCGAAATAGCTCAGTATCCCTTCGATCTGTGTAATCGCTGATTTTCTTCATAAAAGTACAGTTTGTTAGAGTGATAAAGCTGATATTAAAAAAAGCCACAGAAGGACAAAAAATAAATCTAAACCAAATCAATCTCAAGTGATAACAAAAATGCTCAACAAAAATGAAATTAAGGAGTCTCATTGTAATCCATTTGGTTGAAGTTTTAATATAGACTAAAATGCATTGCTGTATTGATGGATTTCAGAAGCCAGTTTTGGTACTGTGGTATAGCAGCCACACAGGACTTAAAACATCTGGTCTTTTTACAACTGATAGTTGGTAGAGTAACCTGATAAGTTGAGTATTTCACAGCCTGTGTAATTTCTTGAAAGTTAGAAGGTTCCTGTTTTTTTGCTAAAATGCTCCATGCCATTTGATTTAGTTACTAATCTTTGCCAATGTTAAATAAAACAGAGGGAATCTGGAAAATATTCCAGTAAGCAGGAACCTGTTCTTTTGAGAATACAGACACCAGCCAGGCTCTTAGCTGGAGCTCCATGTTTTTTTTCTTTTTTTTCTCTTCAGTACCATGAATTCTGAATCCTGAAATTACATCCAGTTTTCCCTGTCCCTCTTTTGCCTGGGCTTTTGAAAATAACGTATTGGAGATGATAAATTTAAGATTGAACTCTGTTATATGGTTTTTACACAAACCTTTTTTTCCAAATACCTAAGTGGTTTCTACATACTGCTTAAAATGGGTATTAATCAGAAATTGTAGATATTCGAGGGTTTTGCTGTGATATATTGAGGGCATTTGCAACTATAGACACATGTAAGTGACCTTGAAACTACAAAGGAATTTCTACCATGCTTACTAAAATCTGACAATGCACATTTTTAGTGTTCCCTTCTAATATCTGGTGGCTGAACTGGTATTTTTACTTTAGCCATAACTGTCTTATATATTTTTGTTCTGGTGGAGTGGCTGATCCTTGCTTTATGATGTATAGGTTTTTAACTGGTTTAGTCTTTCTGACAGATACATCTTCAATATGTTTAAGTCTCTTCCTCTTACTGGCTTTGTACTAATATAATATTTCTTTATCTAAGTTTATTGTGACTTTGCCATAGAAATGTGAACACCAATTTTCATTCCCGTCCCTGGATTCTTTTTAAAAGCTCTTTTTTCAGTGAAAGGGGAAGATCCCTTTATCAGTGTATTTTTGTTGTCTTACATTTATTGTCTATTAAAAAAATTGTGAATTACCATACTTCAGATTGACCTGGCTGATCTAGGTGTAGGGAGTTAGAGTTTTTCTAAATAGCTGCTGGATCTGGAGTACCTTGCTTCAAAAAGAAAAAAAAAAAAAAAAAAAAAAACTACAGTGAAGCCTCAGGATTAAATCTGTTAAAGCCCCTGTGATGCTAAGATATATTTTAATTTTTTGGGGGTGTGTGTGTGTGGGGGGGACACAAAGCTAAAATGTTGACCTAGTGTTCTAAAAGCCCAAGGAATACTTCAGCTTTCTTGTGCTTCTTAAAATAAGTCAATGCTGCTGCAGAATTGGAGTTTGCAGGTAAAAATAGTACAAGGATTCAAGTGCAAGCTCCTTCCCAGTAAGTGATGTTGAAATGCTGCTTGTGTAGGTAAAACTCTTTGCTATCTTTCAGCATAATGGCTTTTGATTATACTTGATTATACTGATGGTCTCAATAGCAATAAAACTGATAGTTAGCTAATGGATAAACTCAGTTTGTGATCAATATGTATTCCAGTCTTTCTTTGAAGCTGTGTTCGCTTGTACTGTAGTGCTTTTTTTAATAGATGTTAGAATCTACAGGGGGGATTGCATGTTACTGGCTGTTGCTAAGCCTTCAAAAGTGAGAGAGCAGTGGTGGTGTGCTCAGATCTTTCCTTTCCTGACAGCCCCCAAATAAACTGAGAAATGATAGTACTATCAGGTAGGACTAGCTGACAGTGCTTTGGGTTTTGACAGCTGTAGTTCCAATTCTGAGGGAAACCACTAAATGTTTTTTTATCTGTTGCCTGTGTAAATCTACCTAATTTGACTTATTAGGATTAGTTCTGGAGAAGCTGGTATAACAGTGTTAGAAGTTCTAGCTTTTAGCTATTACAACTGGTGAGCCAGATCAAGATGTTTTATTGCCTAATCTTTGCTGAAATTTCAAAAGTCATCCTGAGTTCCTCATGGCAAAATAAGAGGCAGGATTCTTGATTGATTCCAGCTGAACCTCGAAGAAACTGCCAATATTGAGTGAGCTGCTTTTGCCCAGTAGGAATTTCTGTTGGTTTGTAGGGACTTCTAGCATCTAATATTTTGCCACTGAGCAACTAAATATGTTGAATTTGACAGAAGCTGTAGTTAGAGAACATCTAATTGTTGGTCTTCCCTGTATCTTCAAGCCCTTGCTGTTTTGTGTACTTCTTGGCATACAGCTCTGCACACAGTACACCGTGGAAAGATGGCATCAAACACAATAGCTCATGGCAGAAATCTTAAGAAAAGCATGCTTTCTCAGAAGGTTAGTTAAAAATTCTAAACCCACATCAAGTTTTTGAAGTAGCTCGCAGTTCACACTGGACTCAGCTGGTAAGAGTTACCTGGAGTTTTAGGAGCAATAATTTTATAGTGGCAAAAATTGTAATGAGAAGGTCTTGCTTGCATACATTTGAAAAATACCAATTGGGAACAAGCTGAAGCTTTCCATATGAAGCTTCATAATTTAAATTAGTATCACACCGTTTTCTGTTCTCTTTGAGTCCCTGTTCCTCATAGTAGTTCAGTACCTAAGCAGCAGGGGTTTTCATTAGGTTTGATAGTCATAGTAAGCCTTGATGTAATGCAGATTTGGAACAAGCTATAGTTCCCTAATAGAAAGCTGAGATGAGTGCTAGGTGTTTAAATATTCTAGCAATGCTCAACTGTTTTGAGTGCACAAAGGATCAGAATGAGACTCATCCTAGACATTCCTAGGCTTCTTTTTAAAACAATTGTGATTTGCCATTCCCTCAGACAGTCCTGACATTGCTGATTACTTGAATGATGTGCTGCTGCTTATCAGAATTTAAAGACAGATGCTCTAGGCTAGATGAGGTGTAAGACATTGCAAGAATTACTGTCATGGTTTGGTTTACCAAAAAAAGTAGGTATATTCCAGCTAGCCTGCAGTGGCTGACCAGGTGACTCAGAAGCTGGAAAAATAACTGAAGTGCTGAAGACATTGTAGAATGATCTAAAGACCCCAGACATTGTTAATTGCCAGGAAATTCAGATATATGTTTGTAGACAAATGCCTTAGTCACTTAAAGTTACAAGGGTTGAGGAAAGGAGGTTCAGCTGTGGAATGGGAAAAGTAACAGGAGCATCCCTGGTTCTTGCTGCTAATATTTTTTAATACTATTCTACATATATATTGTCTCAGCAGTAGAATTATGGTCAGAAGGGGTCAGCTTCCTTGTGGCTTTTTTTTTTAATTGCCTGTTGGTTATGTTTGGTTGATTTGCTGAAGATGTCAGTCATATTACCTGGACTGAGGTAAAGAGATGAGTCAGGACAGAAGAAAACAGGTGGGAACTCTTAGGCCATTTCCACCTGTCTGAATTGTCAGGATGAGGTAGTGTTCCAGTGGGTTTTACAAATACTCCAGCTTTACCTACGTGCCATGGGACTTTGAACAAGTGAAGGGGCTCCTTAAAATTTTTTCACCTTTAATTTCAAGCTGAGTAGTGGATTCCAAGCATTAATGTTTATGATATCTAAATTGAGTTTGGTAGGGAAAAGTGTTTTTTAATGTCTTTAGTAATAGAGAGCTGTGTCTCTTTGCATACTGTGATTTGGACAGTCAGTCTGCGTGCAGGAAGTTACAGGGTTTTGTTCTTATGTGCTGACATGGGAAGCTAACTGTGAACAGCTTGAAGTAGATAAAGTAGGCTAAGGATATCATGGTTATGCGTGCTGTTAAAACTGCTAATACAAAGTGCAATCAGGAAAGAGTTTGCTGTTTATAGGATTTCTGTGAGATGTCAAAAGTGAGATATTGGAATACCTAAGCACCAGAAAAGGGCGAGGGTGTTTATACTTGGCCTTGTGAGCTTGGCACTTTTTTGTTTTGTAAACGTTGGTGGCATGTGATCTGAGTGGAGTGCTACTCCACTTATCTGTGATTGACTTCAATATTTTCAGTCTATCTGTGCACATATTCTGGAAGTTATGGTCTTCTCCATTAAATGCTGCAGAAACAGCTGTGCCTGCACTTAGGCAGCACCTTCGGAGGAGTATGCTAAATGCTAAATATGTATGCTAAATAGCTTTTGATAGCTTCTGGAGCTAGAGGGGCACAAATGCACTTGTTTGCCTGCAGAAAAAGTTAAGTTTCCCGCAACACTGCTGCAAGAGATCTTGAGAACGGCATGTAACATGGGGAGGATTTCCCTTGCATTCTAGTTTGGGTTTAAGAAAAGGGTAACTTTTCCTCAATACTTTATGAGGAAGCTCGGTGCAGGAGGGAGTAGGTTTTGTGGCTGTCATGGCAGAGGAGAAGATTGTTCAGAGGAGGGGGTATTTGGATTTCTGGATTTGCTTTGAGCATATACATGCATATCACAAGAGTGCTAGCAGCAAACATGCCTTTGCTTTATTTGTGATGTACTTTTGTAACAGAGCCCTTGTTTCGGTGCCATTCATTTGTTTCATCCTCTTGAAATGCCAGGAAACTAATGCTGTGACCTTTGTTTCTATTCATCCATTTCATATGCTGCAACCTAGTTTAAAGGCAGAGCAAAAATCTTGGGACTTACTTACTTTTTCTGTATCTGCTGTTGACTTCCAGTCTTGAACCAGCAGGTATAACTACTTAAAGGTATGAGGTGAACACTATTGCTTGCATATATATCATAATTGATAAGAGAAGGGCTTTTAAATCCTGTAAATTTAAGTCTTTAAATCCTAATAGCTTTCATAATTGTAATCAAGGATACTATTTTTATCTCTAGTAACATGCTTAGAAATCTCAGTAGACTTCCTGCTGTGGTTCTTTTCTACCCAAATATGCATTAGAAGCTGCTCTGTTTCCAAAAGAGGGACAACTTTAAACCACCATATGCTGTTTGTAACAAACTACGCATGTGCTGCACACATACAGTAGTGAAGAAGCAGTTTATTAAGGAGTTTTCATTTTTCACTTTGATGTGCTTACACCTTGAGCTATAACCTAAAATTGAATTCTGACCTAAAACTGCTGTTGCTAGTCTGGCCACAGCACTCATTCTGAAGGATACTGAAAATTAATGACAAAGTGAACTGCATGAAGTGAGAAAGCTGCTTTTGAATTCAGATAGTTAAACTGTGAAACTTGGCACTGCAATAGCACTTCTATTGGACTGCATCCATGGTTGAGATGTTGGTAGGCAAGATGAGAATTACAGCCTCATTAACCAACAGAGTAGCTGAATTTTTTCTGTAACAGTTGAGTAAACTGAAAGAAAATTAAATGTACTTATGCTTGTATTTTAATAAAGGCTATTTTTATAAGGAGAGTTGTTCTGCTAGTGAAATTCCTCTGAATCAATGCAGATAAGGATATAAAGCTATCTGTCCTGATGGAGACCAAAGGTGTGTGTGGTGGTGGTTTGGTTTTTTTTTTCTTTTTATTTTGTTTGGTTTTTTGCTACAGTGCTGATGATCAAGTTTCTCTTACTTGCTGAAGTTATAACTGAGCTGTAGGGTTACTTTTTTTGGTGTGGAAGGTTTCTTGCAGAACTCAGTGTTTACAAGATAGAAACTGCTATGATATTGAGAGGTGTAATGGAGACATACAAAGATTCGACCAGCCTAATTAGTGAAAGGGGTGACCCTGCCAACCGCAGAGGTGTGGGTACCAGATGATACTTAAAAGGTTTCTTCCAACCCCCACAACATTCAGTGAATCCTCTCATAAAGTAAGGGTGAGAGGGACTTTCTGTCTACGTTGGGTAACAGTAGAAGAAATGTAGATTCCATTATTTCTCTAATAAGCTAGTCTTTCAGAAGTAGCTGTTACAAAAGAAGTAGATACTGCAGATTTTTGCTGTGGCGAAACTTCAGCCTGTTCTCTTTTGGGAATGTCCTTCTTTGATCTTTACAGATTGGTATATGTGTAACCAGGTGGCATAAAGACTACCTGTTTTGAAACATATTTAGGTGTTCTGAACCAAGGAATGTCAGTGTTTCTGAAGAAATGCCAAGTAAAGTTACTAGTTACCTTGGTGTGACTTGGATAGAGTGAGTAAATGCACCAAGTTTGCTGTTTGAAGAAATGTCCAGGAGTAGGGACTGAAGCAATGTCTAAGAGTAGGGACTAAGCGGATAGTTTTGGTAGGGACAGTTTCCTTTTTTTGGATTAAATTTGATAATGCACAGTTTAATTACTTTATGCATAGAAGTCTTGCGTAATATTGGTATATACTGTCGAGTAAATTCCCATCAAATACAGTACGTATATGCAGGACTTTCCATTGACCTATGTTAATTCATATTAGATGGTACACTGGTACATCATGATTTACACAACATCTAATAACACCTGGGCAGCTTTGAATGCATGAGTGCAGATGATACATGTTTGTCATTTGTAGTGTGTATGGGCTGCAGGGTTATTTAATTGTCAGTGGAAAAATACAGAAGCAGTAAAACAGGATTACATAGGAATAAAAGCATCATTTATTGCAAAGAAGTATTTTATCATGGATCTAGCAAAGAGATGAAAATTCCTTTCATATTTGAATTGAAGATAAATAAACTTGGAGCAGTGTCTGACTCAAATTCGATAACTTGTAAAACTGATCATAGAATCATGGAGTGGTTTGGGATGGAAAGGATCTTAAAGGTCATCTATTTCCAACCCCCCTAGACATCTGCCTCTAGACCAGGTTGTTCCAATCCCCGTCCAACCTGTCCTTGAACTCTTGCAGGGAGCGGGCATTCACAGCTTCTCTGGGCAACCTGTGCCAGTGTCTCACCATTTGCAGTCAAGAATTTCATTCTGGTATTTAACCTAAATCTCCCGGCTTTCAGTTTGAAACAGTTCCTTGTCCTACCACTACATGCCCTTGTAAAAAGTCCCTCCCCAGCTTTCCTGTAGCCTCTTCTGGCACTGTAAAGCTTCTCCCTGGAGCCTTCTGTAGGATGAACAACCTGGACTGTCAGCCTGTCCTTCTAGCTGAGGTGCTTCAGTGCTTGGATCACCTTAGTGACTCTCCTCTGGACTTGTTTCAGCAATTTCATGTTTTCCTTATGTTGATTTGTCTCCTGGGACACCTGTAAAGGTATGCCTGACTCCATGAAAGCTGTAATGCTCTGCAGGCTTGGCAGATGGTGAGTACAGCTAATGAGTCCTTATAATTGATATCTACTAGAAAGAAAGGCACATCTAGAAGCTGTTTTTTCTTTCCTGACTTGAAGAAGGTGGTGAGTTTTCTTGTACACGTACGATACTAGGTGTATGTCAGTGACAGCCTGCAGATTGAAATTCTGGTGGCATCATCATACTCCAATCTTAAATACCTAAAACGTTTGCCTGAGAGCTTCTGTTAGTTGCTTGTCTACTCACTAGAGAGGTTCTGGCCAGCTTTGACTTGAAGATGGGTGAAAGGTGTAGATTTTTTTTTCTTAATGCTAGAGAGTAATATTTTTTAGATAGTAAGTTTTTAGGTCTTGAGTTTGCTCAGGGAAGTTATACACTAGATCTCTTAACTTAGAGTAATTTTGCAGTTTCTTGAGCTAAAAAAATGTCAGACCAGACTTTTAGCGATTGGGTCAAGTAAAGTGTTCCCTGGGGAGCAGTTTCCCACAGGCTACTCCTCTGTACCAAGGCAGCGTTTGCTGGAAGCCTAAGCCTTTCTTCCTGGTGTTACCTGTTCAAAAATGGATGCTTCCTGTGTAGTGCAAAACCAGATGAGATTAAATAGTGAGAAGCTATTCCCATCCTAGAGGGACTGCAATGTCCAGCTCTCTAAATCTCTATGGCATTTACAAAGCAGGCTGCTTCCTAGATATTTCTAAAAGTAGTTTTTCTCTTGCCTTTTCTTCCCTACTTCAGCAAAACAAGTCCCTGTACACCTTTATCTGAAGCTTGTGGGTTAAAGGTGCTTTGCTTTTAATCATCTGGTGAGGCCAGCATTTTGCAAAAGGCGTCCTCCACATGATGCAGTGTCAGATGCAGGCAGATGGGACAAAATAACTCGCTTCAGTCTCTGTATCAGGAGTCTGAAGTCTGGAGCCAAAGTCTCATGAGGAAATCAAACTTCATCCAGCACCTTCTCCTGTTGCATGTCAGTAGAGGAATTTGTGGTGGTTGGCACCCAGATGCAGTGCTTCACCCTGAAAAAATACTTATGTTAATAGTTGTGTAGCCCAGTGCTGGGTGAGAAATAGTTTTGTCTAAAGCCTCAACACTTTTCATAAATTGCTGCAGTTCTCCTGAACTCCATAGATTTTGCTGGGAAAACAGGAAGTAAGACTCGGAAGAAGGCTCCTGCCTTCTCTTCCTCTGGTAACTTCCTAGTTGGGTAATGCTGATCTATTATGTCTGGACTCGGTTAGGAGCTAGCTGCCTGACTGTCCCTCTGCGGGGTACCTGGTAGCTCCATCCTTGTGTGTGGGGCAGGGTTTGCGGCCTGGTGAGCTCTGTGGGAGGAGGCCGGGGCTGCCCATACCGGTCACAGCCGGTTCCAGCCGGATCTCCAACAGCCTCCCTGCGGCAGGACCCATCCAGCCACGCCTGTTGAGGGACTCCTCAGTGCCTCTATGAAAACCTACTTAATAAAGGACAAAAAAATGGACAAGTGGAGAGGAATGAGGGGAGAGAAGTGTGAGGAACCAGCCCTGCGAGCAGTGAGGTTGGAAGAGGTCAGGAGGAGGAGGCCTTTCCCTGCAGCACATGGAGAGGACCATGCTGGAGCAGATATGTGGGTGTCAGCCCGCGGAAGACCTTGTGCCATAGCAGGTGGATGTTTTGTGAAGGAGCTGCTGGCTGTGGAGGGCCCTTGCTGGAACAGGGAAAAAGTGTGTCTGTAAAGCCCTGTCCTCTATAATCTCACTGGAGATTGGCTGGGTGGGGAGGAGACTGAGGAGCTGGGAATGAAGGACTGAAACTGAGCCAGGGACTGAGGGGGGCATTGCTTAAATTTGGTTTTGTTTCCCTCTAGCTACATCTGTTTTAATTTGCAATACACTAATTTTTCCTCAGGTTGAGTCCATTTTGCCTGTGATGCTAATTGGTACAGGATTTCCTCTTTTCTTCTTGACCCATGAGCTTTCTCATTCTTTTTTCTCCTCTCTCCTGTTGGAGGCTCAGTTGGGTATCTGGCAAGCCTACCACACAGGTCAGAGGGCAGTGAATTTCAAAAACAGGCAGTGTACTGGTGTTCAGACATAACTTTGCTAGGCAGATCATATGTAAAGGTAAAGATGACTGTGCTGTTAAAATGATTCTGAATTTAGGAATGTCTGCTCTCCAGAGCAGAGAGAGTTTGCTCAGGCTGTTAGTTAACAAGGAATAACCAGTCTTTAAAGTGGCCCAGGAATGTGTATCCAGGGTGTTATTATTGAAAGGCTTTGTGTTCTGTACTCCAAGTTGTGATTCCAGGAAGAGATGGTTTCTGTGTTTAAGTATTGTTGCTCCCCAGGCAGGATAGTTACATTTCTGTACTAGAACCTGACAACAGATTTTTGTCTTAATTCACACTGGTATTTTAAGTTTTTGAATGTTTGTGGAACAAGTGTTTGTTAGATCAGGTGTTCCTGACAGTGACAGATTCTTCCCTTCACAAAAGGGAGTCAGAAGTTAGAATTTGATTCTACTTATTTAGGTTAAGTAGTATTTGCATTGTCTATGACTTGCTTCATTCTCCTCTCATTTGCTAGAGAAAGAACTCAACTGTTGAAGTTGGGCCTACCACATTCCTGTGGTCTGGGTAGCTGTTGTTAATATTTTGCATTAACTGCAGTGATTCAAGGTACACAGTAATCCTTCTTCAGCAGTGACAGGCCTTAAAACATCTTTCCTATGTCTTTTGCCTGTCTTTGGATCAATGAAAGAGTTAAAGGCATTAGGTAGCATACTCAGATGGGCAGTAGCTGCAGCTTCAGTTCTCAGTTCCGTCCTCCTTAACGGCTTAGTAGGTATTAGAACTTGCCTATTGGTCTTGGTAACATTTACCACTGGATAAAAAAAATTTCTAGTGTGTGTCCTCTTTTTCAGTGTTCATAATAAGGGAATGAATTATGATCTTAATTTGCACTTCCAGTGCAGAGCCATAATAACCACCAGTGTTTAGAGGTAGGGGCTGATGGTAGTGGTTGAATTGACTTCATTTTGGTGCTGGGGCATCTTACAGACATGCTGTTGTGAGAGGGTCACTGCTGTCAGAAACTCATCATTCTTGTTGCTCTAGAGGGCTTGGTGAGGCTCATCTAGCTTCTGGAAAATTGCCCACTATTCGCTGCTTATTCTTGTGGACAACAGTGACAGCCAAGGGAAGACTGAAGCGGGCCACACAGCTTTGGGAGTGCAAGGAAAGGACATGGGAGCTGTTGAGGAGTCTTCTGAACCCCCAAGGGTAAGGGCTTTGAAGCAGACTCTATCAGATAGTAAATGACTTTGGCTGGTGTTGTGTGTAGCGTTTTGCTTCTTATGACAGTGTGTGCTTCTTTGAGGAATGAGGACTCAGTGAGAGATGTGGGTAAACTAATGCAAGGGTGTCTGCCAAAGGGTTTTCCAGCTTGGTAAGAAGAACTTGAAGCTAGGTATGGCAGGGTGGGTGGATGTGGGCACTAAAACCAGCTTGCAGTTAAGAGAATAGGGTGGAGACTGAAGCTCTAATACAGACTGTTACAGGAATGAGAGTGCCCTCAAAAAGGATAAAGCAGGTCAAAAGAACACACCCTTTGAGTACCTGTATGCAAGTTTATGCAGCTGATATGATGCACAGCAGGAAGTAGAGATCTTTGTGTAGTTCAGATCTGTGGGACTGCTCATGTGGCTTCTGTCCAGTGAAGGAGGTATACAGGATTTCTTGGAAAGAGGGGAAAACAGTCTGTCTTTTGTATAGAAGAGTGGCTCAGATGTGTGAGGCTCTTCTACACTTACAGAAATTATTAGTCGTATTGGGCTGAGTAAATTAGTAACCAAGTAATGGTGCAAAAAAAAGAGCTGTACAGGAGGAGATAGCAGTGAGGATGGGACATAGAGGAGTAATGCTGCTGAATAAAGGGTTGGTGTTCGAAAAAGCTAGTGCTCAGCTGAGTTTGATAGAAGATGTCAAAGGCAATAATATGGGTTTGTACCAAAGTGCTGGTTTTGGCCAGGATATAGTGAATTTTCTGTCTTGTATTTTTGCTTTCAGCTAGGTGCTAAGTCTCCTGTAAGTAGCTGCACTTGCTGAAATTAACAGCAATTTTCTTAGTCAGTGTCTGCTTCTGGGACTGATAACGCTCAATGTTTATAGTTAAATCTAGAGAATGCTCTGCAGAACCAAGGCCACTACTCTGTTCTGAGCAACATCTTATGCTCTGAAAGAGAAAGGGAGTAAAGGGGTCACACCTGCAACCTTCCTTTAGGGAGGAGCAGACAAGACAGGTGACCAGAATTTAGCAGAATATTGCATCCCATATGCATCATACACAGTATAAGTTCAAGGGATCATGAGGGGCAAGCCTCTTTGCCCTTCTGCTTGGCCCTTTTTTGCTTCTTCCTTCTTTCTTCAGCATCTTGGGAGGATTCTGTCCATTCATCTGCCTGTGGTCCCAATCCATGCCAGTCTCTGTGTACCTGCCTTGAGTTGCTGACTGCTGCTGACTCCAGGAGTCCATCCTGGACTTTCCTAGGGCTGCCCTGCAGCCTCAGGGGTGATGTGGGGAAAGGCAGAAGGAACATGATATAATTTTTCTGTGTATTTGTATATATTTAATATTTTCTCCTGTTTTATTATTACTGTTTCATTAAAGTTGTGTAGTTTGTTTTCCAACCCGTAAGTCTCTCTCCCTTGTTCTGTCTCCTTTCTTTATCAGGAATGGGAGAGGGATTAATAGTGAGCATCTGTCATTTGGTTAATTGCTGGCCCAGCATTAAACTGTGACAACCAATAATGTAGCAATAGAAAAATAAAAAGGGAGAATATGGACTTACTGCTGAATAGGATGGGTAAGTTACTGACAGCAGACATAAGCTGTGAAATGCTCAGTGCTTTTAATGCCTGAGTCTTCACTGACAGGTTTTTCTCAGCTCTTTTTGCATAGGGGGAGAAGAGCTACTGGGAATAGAAGAGATTGGGTCTGGGATCTCTTGAGAAACCTCAGCTGTTTCAGGTCTATGGTTTAAGGGTAGTGAGAGGATTGTCTGCTGTCATGATGAGGCCCCTAATACTTTTCATGGATTAAGAAGGTCAGGAAGATTCCTGGTAACTGGAGAAAAATGTGCTTTGCTGCTTTTAAAAGTGAGCGCAGCAAGTATTGTCAATGGAGCTTCATGTAGTCCCTCAGTAAGTCACTGTACAAGTAGTCTTCCAGAGAATTTTTGGAAATTCTCTGAAGTAAGTGCGACTGAGGAGAAGAGCAATAGATGTTATCTGCATTGAGTTGAGTATAACCCTTCATGTGGTTTCCCAGAGTCTTTGGAACAGCTTCAGGACATGAAGGCTTAGGTGGGTTGGCAGCTGGATGGAAGACTGGTGGGATTTTTGAGCTTGAAGTTCAGTGGTTAAAACTTGATAACCTTTCTGGAGGCATGTTAAAAGTGGATGTCTAGGACTCTGCCACCTATTGTATTTACTGTTTCTTTCAGTGACCTGGGGAAGGGGAGAAAGTTGACCCTCACCAAAGTTTACAGACAGCATCTGAGGGGGGGAGCATATCTGATGTTCTCAAAGTCAGGGCTTCATTGAGAGAGTCCAGGACTAGTTAGAGGAAGGGGCTACCAGGGACCCTCTGCAAGTCAGGCTGGAGCAGTGTGCAGCCTTGTTGTGGGTATGCTAGGACCCAGCAGTATATGTGTGGAAGAAGGCCCTGGGTCCTGGCAGGCAGTGAGCTGAGTAGGGCCAGAGAGGCTTTTGCCCCACTGGAAGAGCTGGTAAGTGACCCTGGGGTCCAAGGAGATGGAGATGTCTTCCTCCTTAAAGGGTTTCCAGCCTACACATGGTAAAATCCATTAGCAACCTTGGTCTGATCACCTGGCTGAACTTGTCTGGGCAGGGAGTCAGAGTGGAAACTTCCAGGAGTTTCTGCTTGGCTGAATGACTGTGATCTACCTACCTCTTGTATATTAAGTGCATCTAGTGGACAGAAATGAAAGAATGGCAGGGTCCTTTGGTTTGAGTCCTACAGAAAATGGAAACAAACTCAACTCAGGTAAACAAAGCTGTTGTTTTCATATCAAGGTTGAAATATCTTTTTGGAGTGGAGTAGCTTTTACTTACTGAATCTGATTTAAAAAGCTATAATTGTATTGGAGGAACAGGCTGCTGTAGGCAGAAGATGGCAAGCTCAGATTCTGCTTTGTTAGCTGCTCTATTCAAGAGGTCACTGGTTTAGAAGATGTGCTGTAGCTTTGAGTTTTATGTGATACAAGCTTTATGTAGAGAGAGGCTGACAAACCCAAGCTGAAATATTTTAATAACAAGAAATGCCAGCACAATATGAAACCACTGGCTGTTCTTATAAGTGCCTTTCAAAGTGAAATTAAGTCCTTTTCACTGTTCGGTAGTGGTAACACTACTTGACACTCCTTGTCCTCTCCTTCAGGCTGCAGGTATTTGGGGTAGCCATTTCACCTTTAGTATTGTTACTCATTCAGCACATGGGCAGCTGCCCTTGAGTCTTACTTTACACTTAATGCATAGCATCAGTTAATGCTATTTTCCCAAGCTTTTTCATGAGCTGTAGTAGAACTAAATGTTCACTCATTCTGAGGGGCTGTCTGATATTGTTCTTTTGAGAGGAAAGAGTTTAGATGTCTTTTCCTTTACATAGGTTTACCTATTCAAAGATCTGTCTGAATGAGTTTTCCTGGTGCGGGTCAACCTAGAGAAAAACAGGCTCCATATTTAGATTTTTAAGTAGTCTTCAGAGTCTTCTTGGAGCTCAAAGGATGCACCTCTGCATGGACCACTTGCGAGCAGTGGTGCAGAGTCCTGGACCAGTTGAGGATTTTTTGGCAGCTGGGATGTTTAGTGGGTTGATGTTAGTGATGTTCTGTCTGGTAAGAGGTGAGCTATACTGGGAAAGCTACTGACCAACACTGACTCTGTGCCAAGTAAAGCTATGAAGAATTACTGCTTTTATATGAGTTTAAGTGGTGAGTTTGGCTATATTATTACTGCAAAGGGGGTTTTGGGTGCACTTCGAGGAAAGCATGTTTGAGCTTCGGCCACGTATAGGCTTTTTTGAGAGGCAGGTCCTTCAGTGTCCTGTGATTCAGGATAACTTGCTGTGGGTGATACTAATCTTTGTTACAACATTCTTTGCAGTAAGAAATGTGGCTTGAGAGGAAACGAATGTGAGGCAATGAATGGAGAAAGTGGCTAAAGGTCAGAAGGCTGAACATGGCTGTAGTGATCAGAATAAACCTGTTCATACCATAACATAATGTAAGTCTGTATTTCTTGGTGTGTTAAACTTGGGTATCCTTGCTCTTCTAGAAATAACTTCAGTTTATTTTCCAGCTTCCTGATTTGTGTGACTGGCATTGTGTAGTTGAATGGTAACTTAGTAGGAGAGGAAAAGGAGCAACAGCTGTTCTTCTGTGCTTTTATGCAATGGAGAAACTTGTGTATAGTAAATAAAAAACAGCTTTGACTATAACTACTTAAATTTTGACAATATCTACTTCTGGTTATGAGCTGGTAATGTTGCAGAAAGGGGTATGCAGAAGTAGCATGCCTTTTCTGCAGTTAACAATATGTGGCCAACTGGTGATAATTTCTTTATGTCAATAGTACCTGACTTGCTGTGCATTTTTCTGTGCTATCTAGTACATGGTGATATTGAGAAGATTAGGATGCAGAGATACAGTTAAAACTCAGAGTGCAAAAGGCAGTGGTGGTAGAAGGGGAGTCAGGAACCATAAATAGTCGAGGTATTTTGACACTAGGCAGTTCTTCTGTGTTCAGTTTGCTCCAAAAATATTTAAGTTTCAGTATGAGGTAGATAGTTTTCTTAAGGCTCAGAGGTAGGAAGGGATGCAATATATGTTTAAGTAGACTTTCCATTGTCTTCTGTGGGTAGCAGGTAAACTACCTGGAGGATTGTGGAGAGCTGGAAGACATGACTATTTTGAAGAGAATGGCTAATGGCTGTGCTTCAGCTGCCTTGCCTTGATACTAATGGGTCCTTCACTGCCTGCAGGCGTTTGAGTGCAATGAGTACCTCATACAAGTGGACTCTGAAGGCACTTAAAATAATGATCCTAAACTGCACTTCTAATGCATTCCACCTCATGGCCATTCATTCCAGTTACCAGTTGGGATTATCTGTGCAGATCAGAACCAAAATAGTTGATACTTAAACAGTCATGTTACCTCTGCAAACCCAAAAGAGCTCTTGAAGATAAAGAATGGAAGGAGATGAGTAGGTCTGAAACGGATCTTGTGAGACTGCTAGTAACTAGCCATCATGGTACTGAAATGTGGTATGGGCTTTATAAAACTAGAACATTAACCACAATTAATGTCTCAGTACAACAAAATAGAATTAAGGATAGTGTTTTGTTCTTGCTGCCATCCTGATTCCCACTTTTTTCAAGAGAAGATCCCTGGTGAGGATTTAATCCTGAGAATAATTTTGATGTGTCATACTTGAGTGAGGTAGGATTGTGGTGGTGTTAGCAAAAGGTCCAGCCATATGACTAAAATGTGGGAGTGATCACTTGGGGAAACTTGATCAATCCAAGCTGCTAAATCCAGTCATGTGAATAGATAAAAAAAAGCCTTGAATAGACTAATTACCTGAGGAGAGGGAGAGCCTCCAGACCTGTAGTAGGCAGCTTACATTCCTGGATGTCCTTACTAATCCTTGTTCTATGACTAGGTGTTCATGGATTCTGCCACTATAGCTGCTCTCCAATATCTAGGCAAGATCTTCAAACTCATTCTTTCCAAGTGATGTCAAGAGGGAGTCAGGAAAGGAATGCTTGATCACCCTCTTCTAAAGAAATATACCTGCCTGAATTTTTAGTACATCTTTTCAGTCCAACGTTAGCTTTGTAAAAACAGCAGATTTCTCACAACCTTTCAACTAAATAGAAAATAGCCTCTCCTCAAGGTCAAGTTCTAGAGTGAACTGGAAGCATGTAATCAGTTTAGTAAGGAGAGTGGCATTTGGAATATTCTTAACGGTGAGCAGCTGGCAGTCTCTGCTTCCTCTAAAAAGCACACTTCACAACAGTTATTTGCAGTATATTTTCCTTGAACTGTTTTGCAGTTCCTTGATTAGGAAGTGCTTATGACTTACTGTGCTGTGTGGGTGTAGCCAGAGTACAGCTTCTTACTGGCTAATCAACATTTTCCTGCCTTTTTTTTTTCTCCTTATGAAACTAATCTAACTTAGACTAAATGTAGCCACCCTTAAAACCTGCTGCACTGCTGCTGAGCATGAGTAAAACATATTTGGAAGTGGTACAAGAATAGACCTGTGCTTGTTTTCTTCCTGCTTCTTCCACTCCACAGATACTTGGGTAGGGAAAGGATTCTGTTGACATATGGATTGTAAGTTGCTGGCATTTATATATTTTCTACTTCCTTGCAAGAAAAGGAGTGTAATATTCTATGAAGTTGTCTATTGTCTTATCTGGAGAAGCTGAATGGAAGCTGTGAGGACTTCAGGTAGGTTAACTGTGGGGGTGTCCTGGCAATGAGCAAGCAGGTGATACTGTAGTTGTATGCTTTTCGGTCCAGTAGCAGTAAGCTACTGTTGTTCCTATTAAGATATCAGCTTTCTTCTCCTTTTTTTTTTTGTGTGAATATTATAAATTTATATAAAATGACTCAATGAAATATGCAGCCGTGCTGGAACTGTCACCTATGTGGTGTTCTGTGTAGAGTCCCTGGAAGCAGAAGTAGCCACTTCTGAGTAGTTGCAGATGATTCTGGAACATTCTGATAGCAGTTTTCTCCCTCAGAATGAGCCAGGACATGGGTAAGACTTCAAAAGCCTGGACCTTTGATTATGCCAGAACTGTTCATCAGTTTAATGTTTCTGATCTGCTTTTAATGCCTTATGCATTAAGCATATGGCATTTGAAAACCCTATTCTATGTGAAAAAAAAGGTGTATTGAATAACCAAGAACTAAGAGTAGTGTTTTGTTGTTTCTAGTTATGGTTCTGCTGAATAGGCAGACCCTTAATGTTTTGGGGGGTAGGTTTTTGGTAGAAAGTTAGACTCTTAAAATTAAGGTAGAAGTAATTAGATGATGGCTTACTTGAGAATACTAAAGAAGTTTTTGTAACAGACAAGCACAGGTGTACTCATTAATCTAGCAAGTGCTCTAGGCAATGAAAGATTCAACAGATAAGAGGAGGAATTATTTCAGTGTAAGGCAGCCTTAAAACTTGTTACTTTCTGGAGGTGCCAGTGAAGAGTCTGCTTGATGAAGAATTATATAGGCAAGACTTGAGGAGGGGAAAAAATCCTAGAAAGCCAGAACAGTGACAGTGGGCTTACACAATGGATCATGCAATAGTTGCTGTAAAAGTTTCCCTTCTGCTAAAGTTCATTCCCAAGTCTTTTTTTTTTTTTTTAAGCGCTTACATACAGCTGTTACTTCAAATTGAATTCTGTTCTGAAGCCTCTATAAAGACATGACACATCTTGTGTCTCCCATTGATAAGGAAGCTGTTACAAATGGACTTGAGCAGGTAGACTGTGCAGTAGTGATGTCAGAACTGGGGAAGTGCGTGCCAATATGATGTATCAGGAGTTTTGTCTTTATAAAAAGAGTACTGAAGCATAAAGCTTTATTTCTCTTAAGTTCCTTCTTAAATATGTTATTTTACTGTGTTAATTAGTGTGTTGATTTACTTGAGATAAGGGTAGTGTTGGCTGGACTCTTGAAAGAAATGTTTTTTTTGCATAGGTCCTGCTTTTATTCACCTGTTCATGCTGATGACAGTGGCAGGGCTATGATCTTAGAAGAAAATGGTCATTACTAGACAACATGGGCTATTCTGAGCATAGGTGGAATACATCAATCTACTCTCAAGAACAATGTTGTCCTGGGTCTTGTTCTAGAGTGTATTTTATCTGATAAACTGAAGAGTGGAATTGGCAAGTAGAGGATTGCATAGAGATGCAATCTACATGTGTGTGCTAAGCAGTATTGAACTAATACTTTGAAAACTGAATGCTGTTTTGCCAAACAGGTTTTTTGAGTCTTGTGTGTGAATTCTATTTATGCTGGTTAATTGAGTAAGAAATGCATATCCTTTGCTTTACTGTTGGTACATTTTGTAAGGGGCACCTTACAAAATCAGTCCATTCACAAGGCATATGGGTGATATGCCATCTTATTTTGATAGATTTTATCACTCCAACACTAGAGTGGTTTGTAACACAGTATTGGTTTGAAACCTTACTAAATGCTATGATGTTGGGCTGGGAATTGAGGTCTTGGTTACTCTTTAAATAAATCTTCCACTCTTTCTCATTGCTTTATCTTGTTTATTAAGCATCATTGCTTTTTACAGTTACGAAAGGTAAAAGTTGATCTGTAGGTTTATGGTTATGTATACCTGTGCCTGCAAAGGCATTTGAATGTCTATGAAGTACATTATAAATGAACTGTATTTGCTGTTGCACGTAGAATGGGATGGCTGGGTGGTGTATTCATAAGTTTCCACCACTGGATGGTGGAAACTTCTCAGTAGCTCTTTCCAGTAGTGAGAGAACATGACAGACTTAATTTATTCTACTTGTATTCAAGGACTTTTTAGTGACTGGAGTGTGTGACTAGTGTTTAACAGCCCTTACTGCATACTTTAGCTTAAAAACTATCAAAGGTATATTCATATATTAAGTTAGTCAGATATAATAATGACAAATATTTAAGAACTGGAGAGGTTGGCGGGCACCCTGGGAGATTTTCTGGTTCAACCCCCAGTTTAAAGCAGGGTCACCCTACAGCAGGCTGCCCAGGACAGTCAGTGCCCAGCTGAGCTTTGGATGTCTTCAGCACTGCCCAAAGAGGCTGTCATGTGTAGATGACCTGTTCAGTGCTTTTCCATGCTCATCATGGGAATAAGTTTTCATAATACGTTGTTCTGACATGAGAATTCTAAAAGGAGTCTGTCTCAGTCTTTTCTGCTCCCTCCCACTGGTACTTAATCTTCACTGGTAAGACCAGTACAACATGAAAAAAGCATAGACTGTCTCAAGCCTCTACCATGTCTGTTGCTACCAGGTACCCTTTGCCATTCAGCAGCAAGCCCACATTTTCTGTAGTCTTCCTTCTGTTTTCCATATTCCACATCTTAATCTGACCTGTCTCTAGCAGTGCTGATAATTTGAATTAACTTCCACAGTTCTGAAGTAGACATTGTTATCAGCCAGCTCGCTAACACTTTGAAAAATATGCTCAGAACACTTTTTCCTCCTTCTATATTAAGACATAACTGCTTGATTTTTAAGAGCTTGTTTTCACTGGCTGTTAGTTCTGCTTTTTAGACTTACAATCCTCAACAAAAAGAGCTATGAAGCACATATCTGCAAATTAAGTTGTTCTTACTGAGAAGTTGCCATGCTTTTGATCTTACCTAAGAGCACTTAAATTTCCTTCTGTTGAAGGATAAGTAGTTGTGTTTCACCATGAGTATTTACTTTTTTGTTTCCTCTGCAGGCATTTAAGCAGTAGTTGGAGGCTTGCTGTGGTATAAACAATTGGATGTACTTTTTAAAATTACTGTTTTATTTAAAATCTGCTTTCTGTATTGTGGGCTGCATGAGAAGGAAACAATAGCTAGTGGAGATCTGCTTTTAGTAAAGCTCTGGATGTGCAATACTGGCTAAGTTTTTGTTTTGAGGGCTTGACTAAAGCAATGTGTCCAGTAGGAGGTCTAGATGAAATCTTTTAGACCTTGTCAAGATGCCAGTAACAATCAAGTATGTCTACAGTTTACCCTTCATCTCTAGCCTTTAAAGGAACAATGTTGTACTATCTAAATGATAGTTCAAATTGATGTTACAAGGAGGGGGGAAAATCAACTCTGTTGCTGAAGAGGAGTAAAATGCATTATTTAACAGCAGCAGCAGGATAAACCTGAAGACAGTTGGTGGCTGAGTAAATGTGTACCAAGCTTGTTGTCTTTGGGTCTGCAGAAGCTATTGCTGAATCTCAGGGCAGACCTTGAAAAGTGTTTTTGAGGTAGAAGGTCTCTTAACCTGCATGGTACCCAACAGTCTGTTTAAGGACACTTGTTTGCACTGTGTTTGGGCTTTACTGCTAGCAGGTAATTCTCACAGTGAAAATCTGTATGCAGAACTGCTTGGATTCTAGTGGAACCTGAAATTATTGTGGGAACTTTTTACTGCGAAAGATGGCCAGTTCTTTTGTTTAGTTTGTGTTTTAGTTGAGAGCTAATGGAATAAGTCCTCATTTGTAATGTTCTTTGCAAATTTAATTTCCATGCTGGCATTTACTATTCCTACTTGTAGTGTTTGCTCTTCTTTTTGCTCGTGTTGTGCATCAAAGATGCTGCATAATGGCTTTCTGTTCATGAACTGGGGTACTGACAGACTTCTCAGATAATGTTGCAGAGAAAAAAACTTTTCTTTTTGCAGAAATATCTAAATACCTTATTTTCTGAGCCAGTTCTCTAGTGTCAGTCTTCTAGTTTTGGCAAACTTAATTTCTTCATCTTAATTGGAATGTTTTCCACATAAAGGAGAAAAATATTAGTGGTGGAACTGCTACAAGTATTTGAGCTCAGCAAAAGGATTTTTGTGGTACTTCTCAGCATCATTTCTGTGAAAAGAGCTCTGTTTTGGTAAGTTTAGCCACTGACAAGGCCTGTGGGAGAAAATGAGAAAATGTGACATCATACTGAAGGTGTGAGGGTTAGGAAGCATCTCTATCTCTGGGAAGACTTTATAGCAAATATTAGAGAGAAAAATCCCAAGAATTAGAAACCACTTAATTATCTTTGTTCTTGGTGGAACAAAGTTTTAACTAGAGCTACTGTTAGTGTTGTAAGAGCAAGACAGAATTACCTGGGACAGAAACCCTTGAGTTGGCTAACTTGAATCATGTTGGCCAACTTCGCTTTTGTTGCACAAGTAGGAACTCCTTGCTTCTTTTGCATAGAAGAAACAGATGTATGGCATCTATTTACATACTAGAAGATGAAACGGTAGAAGACCAGGGCAGTCTTCCTGAGTAAGTCTACTAGACTTCTAGCTCCAGAGTAATACTTGCAGTTAGTTTTAAGTTCTGGCTTGTCAGAAGAACAGGCCTAGTGAACACAACCAAGCTTGCATGGCTCTTAAATCCTAAAGTCACAGGAGATCTGGCCATCTGTTTTAAGTTGTATATAACTGTCAGTGTTCAAATAACTTCATTTTCTGCCAAAAATTTGTATCCTGTGTACCAGTTGAGCTGAGCAAGTGCAAGAAATAGAAAATTAAAAGCACTTTAGCAATCTGTACAGAAATTAAGTCTGCTATTAGCTAACTAAAAGTTACTATTTTGTGTCTCGTGCCCATTAACACTTCCACTAAGCTTGAATCATTTGTTATGTGAAATTTCCTTGTTGCGAGACTGTTACCCTGTATGACAGATTGTACTGAGGAGGAAGGTAAAGCTTTAACTTGCGGAGTTAATGAATTGAAAGAAATTCAGTATAGAAAAATTTGAATGGCAGTGGAACACTTGATGCATGAAAATTAGGCTAAAAACTGATTTGATAAAAGGGACTGGTTAGGATGGTGATTTGGGAAAGTTGCTGTGGCATGTTTGCACAGCCTGGCATGGCACCAGGTTCCTTTTGTGGGTTTTTTGAGGTCAAATGTAGCTTTGGAAGCCAGGTGGTATGGTGCACAGTGCTGACTAAGTATCTGGTGTGTCAAAACTCGATGCTAAACTTGCACATTTTCCGAAGAGAAACAGGTAGTCTGAAAATGTTTATTTTGAAAGCTAAAGATGGGGCTAGGCTTCCTTATTTTTGAACACTGTCTCTTGTTGACAGATTTGAAAGTGAGATTTTTTCCACAGAGAATATAAAGGGAAACTTCTAGAAGTCTTTTACCTGACAATTATCTGCTAGATTTGGGTAAGATTGTTGGTATGTAAAAACTAAACGAAATGTTCTTGAAGGAAACTGTTTGCAGCATTTCTTGTGCCACAGGTTTGTTAGAACGGTACCAGCAAGCAAGTGGTTTGCCTTATAGTTGAGATGCAAACTGATGCTGGTAAGTAATTGGTAGCTATTGATGCCTGTATGATGCTTTTGCTTACCCCTTTCAAATTTGAGATTTGCAATTTTTATGTAGAAATGATATATTTGGACTTGAGAAACTCCTGATGTAACAGCAGTTGCCTTGTGTGTGTGTGTGAGTTGCAGATGTGAAAAAACCAGAAAGGAGAACTGCAAGGTTGTTGGGTTTGTCATCTGGTAGTGCCCTGGGTAATTAACCACAAGGTTATTTTTTTTCTTCTGCTTGCCTGTGTGTCTGTGTGTATTGCTTGTGAAGATGCAAGAGGTTATTGTTAATCTCTAAGTCAGATATACCACATGTGTGTAGGACATTGGTGAAGTAAGTGCTTTCACAGCATCTCAGAGGAGAGAAATAAGATTTTGAATGTCTTGCTAAATTTGGATGTAACATCCTGGGCCATGGTATGTAGGATTTCAAGCCATTTCACTGAAATGGGAAATACTCTAGCTGTCATGATAAAGGGAAACTTGAAGTAACTTTTCCTAACAGTGCAAAGTCAGAAAGCTACTTGTCACTTAAAAGCACGAACAGTCTTCTTAAATTCATAGGTCTTCAAAACTCGACCAAAATGCTCTGATCTTGAAATTACTGAAAAGTGATAGTGCAGGGTTGTTTGCATCTCATTCTTAAAATGGTGTATATTTTACTGAAGAACTACAGTAGTGGTCAGTGGTATCTTACATGGATAGGGTTTCACATCCATTGACATACTTCCAACTGATTTTGTTCTTGTTGAAATTATTGAGGTAGGTTCTATGATTAGTTACTAGAAATGAAACAGATTTCACTTCCTATTCAATGAAGCATCTGCCTGGCTTATGCCTACATGTGAACACTCTTCTTTTGGTCTTGAGTTCAGGACACATGAAGGTACTGGAGAGTGAGGGCTGAAGATGATGAAGGGAATGGAGTATGTCTCCAGTGAGGAAAGGTTGAGAGAGCTGGGACAGCTTACAGTAGACAAGAGAGAGGCCCAAGGGGATGTCATTAATTTGTAGGGAGGGTATGTAGAGGATTGAGCCAGGCTCTTTCCACTGGAGGATAGTGACAGGAGAGGAGGGAGTTGGTAGAAACTGCTGAAGTTCAGATGGAGCCTCCTTTGTTTCAGGAAACACTCTTTGGTGACCAAGTATTGGCACAGGTTGCCCACAGAGGGCAGTGTCATACCTTGAAGCTGCACAGGAAGAGGGCATGATCTTGAGCAACTGGCTCTTGGCAGCCCTGTGTAAGCAGGGGAGTTGGACCAGATGATCTCTAGAGGTCACTTCCAACCTCAAACATGCTGTGATGGTGATCTTGGTGTTCTAAGAATAGAATATATGGTGCTTTATTGAGATTAATTTTGACTCTGGAAAGCCATTGGAAACAGAATATGATTTTAATTTTTTTTTTCTTCAGTCTTGTGTAGTACCAGTGTTAGGGGGGGACAGCTGTGGGCTGAAGGAGTCTGTCCCATGGAAGTGGTAGTATGAGCCTTTCCTTCCATGTTGGACTCTGAGGATGCTACAGTTGTGTGGTGTTGAATCACTGAATTGTAAAGACTTTGCTGCAAACAAGAAGGAACAAATAGTCCCAGGACCAGATTGTTCTCTGAGGTGAACAGAATCTGCTAGGTCAGTTCACACTGGTGCAGTTTATCCTGGGTCAGGTAATACAGTTTTGATAGGCTTGCAAAATAATTGGTGACACTTTCCTCCACTTGCTTGTCAAGTGGGTGCTCTCTCAGCCAGATGAATCACTTCCACCACTTACTCCTTTCTGAGGTCTGTTGAAAGATTCCTGCTGCTTCTTTTCTGCCACCTGTCTCAATAAATGCAAAAATCCACCCCCGGAGTCATACTTCTTTGTAGTACTTCAGAGAAGAGTCTTGCTAATAATGTTAGTCTGTGTAGCTAATCCACTTGATGAAGTGGATTCTTTAGAGAAATGTAACAATCTGTACTTTGCATAAGCAAATGAGAATGTAACAGACTGGTGTGACAGTTGGGAGACTACATTGTTTACTGCTTTTTAGAATATTGGAACTAAGGATAGTTTTGGAGATTTGTGGTGTGGTTTTTGTTTTGGTTTTTTTTTTTCCCTCTCTACCATTTTATATTAGTTTCTGTGTACTGTTATTTGGTGTTTTTTTAGACTTATTTTCCATATTGCATTGTTTCTGTTTGGGGACTCTGGTAAGGGGAGAAATACCTGTGTTGTAAGCCAGCTGTCAGGGAAGTGTTTTGCTGAACAGATAGTACTTACAGACTGCTTTTTTGAAATTCTGGATGAACAACAGATTTTTTTTTGGTGCCCTGTGAGAAATCACGAGGGAAGAGACATTCAAGAGCAATTCTGGGGGAAACAAGCCTACTTTTAGGATGTAGTGCTGAAGCATGCTAACATGCATCTGAAATACCTGTTTAGTGTCTGTTCATCAGGAAGACTGTTCAAAGGTGCTACTGCTGTGTCTTACACCTTGGTGTATCGTTGTTGGAGGCATTGCCTCCTTCAGGGTTACCTGATTTCCTTCTGAATGGTTTGCTTAAGGATGCTGTGTATTTTCTTCGAGTTAATGAAGGAGAAAGCTCAAAGCCCTCTGTAGAAAGAGACAAATAGTTTTATTGTTAAACATCCTGGAACAAAATGCTTTTTGTCCCTCACTCATTCTGAGTCTCTTCAATGGATTTCTGGGTATTTACCACGTGTTAAACACTATTAACAAACAAATAATTAATCTGTCTAGAGTCAATTGTTGTGAGGTTTCTTGTATTCAGCATTTCACTTTTCTCTGACCACCAGAGGTAGAAGGGGGAGACATTTAATCGTGCTTATTTCCCATACAGACAGTGCTTTTTTAGTGTGCTTGGTGTGGATTATTGGTCTTTGTTAAGGCTGCAAAAACTGAGTAGTTTTTCTGCATCATATCCATATCATTCCCTCCCCTTTTTGACACAGAAGATGAAGTAAAGGGATTTAACTTAATCTTGAATATTTTACATTACTCCGTATGTTTTTAGGTTTAGGTATTTTATGTACTACTCTGTACATGTACATATGTAGTATGTGTAACCTACAGTCAAATGACACCATCAGAAGACACTCTGAAGACGAGAAGTCTTAATCTGGAAAAATGCTTGTAAAATTTTGGAGGAAGATAAAATGAATTTTGACACAATGCTGTTCTTAAATGATGATGTCAAAAGTATGGTAATATATTGGTGGCTCCCAGATGCTTTAAATAATTCAACCTAAGGTTAGAAGAATTTTGGTGAGGAGAAATTACAATGTTCTGCAGTCTTGTTCGGGTTTAGTAATTTGTCAATGGGACTTAATGTGCCCTGTCTAGTTCTGTTAATTTTAATTTTATTTTTTTTTTAGTTCTTTGTGGTAATCCCTACATCTTTTTTTGTGGAGAAGGGATGCATGAATGTTCTTTATCAATACTTGTCCAAGTTGTATCAAGAACTGATATTTTTAGGTTGCCCATAGTCACTGGTTTGAAAGATGAGCTTGAAAATCCTGCAGGCAGCTTGAGTTGTTTACCTGACTTCAGCGTGGCTGATCCACAAGCTCGGGCAGTGTAGTGAGGTCTGTGTGTGAGCTCTCTTTGAAACAAAGGCTCTGGTCTTCAGTGTTTAAAGTAGACGAGTACTTCAGGGCTTGAGGAATGTAGACCTTCCTCTGCCAGCAGCTGAATATACCGGATAGAATAGCCTGTCTGATAGGTCCTGATTAATGTATCCAAGAGATTACACATGGTGGGGTGGTGTTTCTGTTAGTTTTACATGCTTACAGTGATCAGTCAGTGGCTGATGCTGAGTACAGCCAACTGAAGGATGCTGGAAACTTGGAGAGTGTTCAGTCACTGAGCTCTGAGCTGTGTCGCTTTTATTGTTGTAATAAGCTGCTTTTTGTGGTTCATTAGATGCAGCTGCAGTGAATTAGAACCAGCTTAAATATAACTCAGCTGATCTGCTTTCAATGCTCTAGGTATTTTTGTCAAAAGTTACAGGCTGGCTTTGCTTCCAGGTCCTTACTAGGAAAAAAATATTTAGTTACAGAAGTTAAACTCACTTTGAATGAGACACAGGTTTTGAGTTTGAGCTAAGTTAGTTCTAAATATTATCCCAACTTCCTTTTCCTTTATGCGAAGGCTAAAAATCTGCTGAGGAGCTGGTAGTTTGGAGACATCCATGTGATTGGTGTAACCTCTGATACTTAACAGTCTAAAAATAGTTACCATATGGGATGTCTTTATTGTGAGGACAGCCTCTGTGTATAAACACTTTCTGTTCCTAAACATTTTTAGTGATTTCTTAAACTAGATGAAGTAGTCATGGCTCTGAATTATAGCTTCTGTCATTGTCCACAGATCTAGGTGGAAAGGGAGTTATTTTCTCTAAATTTAGTAGAGGTGGCTATAGCAGCATTATGTATTTGATCTTTTCTCTACTCAGGTCTGGTTTAGATTTCAATTCAAAACAAAATATAAAAAACTGCAATATTACACCAGTGAAAAACACAACAAATTTTAATCTTAGCACCTGACTTGTATCTGTTTCAAGCCTGTCTGCCAGTTGTTTAACCTTCTAGTAACCTACTGAGCTTCACCTCTAAGCTAACCTCTACCTACGAGAAGTTATTCAGAGGCAGGCCTGAGAGACCCTACTTCAGTAGCTTTTGCTGTTGCAAGGAGTTAACAAACTGCTGAGGGAATTAAAAGAACATTTGATACTTGCCTGTGCCAAATCTTTTCCTCAGTAAGTTGTATATGAACAGAATAATCCTTTCAGAGCAGTTCCATGTCCTTTAAAGGTGTGCAGTAAAGAAAGCAGAATCTAAACTTGCTCACACTTCAGTGGCCCAGATCATAATTAGTATATGTAATCTATATGGTGTTTTTTCTGCTGGCAGTTTCTGGTTGTTTTGGGAGATGAATTACCAATGGACTACTTTTTGCACATTAGAAATAGTTACTATACTACAAGCTCTTCTAATCATCAGTCAAATGATGCTTGATAGCAGGTCCTCAGGGTGCTTTTCTTCATGTTTTGCCTGGTGGCTTGATTTCACCCTCCTTTCATCCCTCTCTCTCAGTGTTGGTCTGTTTTTTCTTAAAAGGCCTAGCTTTATGAACTTTCATTTTTCCAGTGTCAGGCTCTAGAGCTTTGGTACATTAAATGAACTTCCACACTTACAAGCTTCAGACACGTGTTCTTTTAATAATTATTTCCTAAAAATTAAGAAGTTTACTGCAGATGCAGCTAGTGCCAGCCTTAGGCGACTGCTCCTCATTCTCTGGGGTAAAAGAGCTGTAAAACTCTTGGATTAGCCATTATGCACATTATGCATAGGCTGAGCACTTGCAGATCTTTCAGCTGAGGCATTTACTGAACTTACTGAAGATCAGTCTGACTGAACTGACTGGCAGGTAACTTGTCGAGACTACGCATTTTTCACAGTATTTATGCAGGATTTCAAATAAGAAAGCTTTAAATTCCTTTTTTCCATATGGCTGTTGCTAGGAGGCATCCTTGATCCCCCCGAAACTTTACAAAGCAATGAATAAAGTTCTGCAGATTAAAAGTTGAGCAATAACCAATAGGTCCATTTAATGCAGAATGCTGTAACATGCCTGCAGAGAGAAATAAATAGATGAACAACCTTTTTGACTTCTGAGTTGCTTTAAAAATAACCTAACAACCCAATGTTCTTGTTCTACTTATATAATAGGACACTGAAATCAGTTTTGATCTTTCAGATGAAGCTGTATAGGTCACTGATATTAGGGCTTGAGAACCTGGAGGTGCTGTTCTGTGTATTAGGAAACATGTGGGAAATAGTTCCAATGTATTTTTAATTGTTTGGTAGCAGGAGAAGAAGTGGAATGATGGCACTACTTCCAAGTGCAATATTACATACAGTGCAGTAAAAGAAAATCCTTGCTGTCTAGCTGTGAAACAATACAACACTTAATATAAACTGTCCCCTTTCACATTTTGGATATTCTGAGTGGAAGTTCATTTCTAGAAGTGGGTGATTGTTTAACTTACTATGCCTATGTCCTTATGTTATTAGTTATGCTATCGTTTTAAAACCCCACATTTAAAATGTGGGCAGCAAAGCTTAAATGAGCAGTCTGTCTAAGTGAATAGTGTGGAGTAAGTAGTTTTTTTCTTGGTAGGCTTTCTTTTAGAGCTAGACTGTGCTGACACCTAATAATCTTTTACAAACTCAAAAGCTGCCTTTGTCATAATTTGTGGAAGAATCTGTTCCAGTGTAATCCAGACGTCACTTTTTTCGAAAGTGAGATCTATGGAAATTCAGCTCCTACAAATTAAAGTAGTAACTTCTACCCTTTCAATTGTTTGGAACTCCTTGGTATATTTAGGTGGAGTGTATGGTCATTTAGAGCATTAGGAACCCATATCATACCAGGAAGGTCTTAAATACTGATAATAATTTGTTCAGACTTCTCATAAGCACTGATGCCTTGTGCTCGTCACCATGTCATCAGTGCTTACTTTTGGTAGGTTTTTTCTGCTGCAATAAAACATGTTATTTACTTGAAACTAGTGAAGTGTATGTGTAACTACACTGTACTTTTAAGAGATTTAGTATAAACTACTCAATTTTTTGCAAGATAAACATGCCATACTATTTCTGAATGGCCTTCAGTATTGATACCTTTGCTTCAGAAGACATCTATTTCCTTCACCAAGTATAGTGTTCACACTATGCAAGTACACTTACTGATGTTTTGGAAATAGTTTGTTACGAAACTATCCTGGTTTTGGCCAAGATAGAACTTATTTTTCTTCTTGTAATTCTGCTTTCAGCTAAGTCTCTTCTAAGTAGCTACACTTGCTGAAATTAACAGACATACAGCAAGTTCCGCAATCAGTGTCTGCTTCAATCCTAGAAGCAGACGCAGACTGAGGAACTTGCTGTATGTCTGATTCCTCTGTCCAGGATCTTGGTTTGGTCTATGGAGTGTTTTAAGGAGGTTTGGGGGGCTTCGGAGACATAGTGCTGGATGTGTGTGATACAGGGCTAGAAAGCATTTGTAAACAGAACTCTTGATTTTCCTTTGATACTGAAGTTGGAATAAAGTTTTGGATATAACACCTAGCATAGGATAATACATGAAATAATGCTGCTTAAGAATAAAAACATTGTAGCCCATGCAAGAAACAAGGGTATTGCAAGTCAATTTACTGATAGCTTAGTGGAGATTGGAGTACTGGAAAAAAATAAAGGTGGAAGGCAAAGTAGAAACAGCTTTCCATGAACAAAGATCAGAAGAGTGAACTGGAATTTATGGGAGCCAAATGGCCCCCCAGAAACATCATATTTTCTGGATAAAATAATAGGAAAATATTATTAGCAGTGTTACCATGTACTCAGCTCCTAGAGATTTGTCAAAGGATTGTGGCATCTTAACAACTGTTTTTCTCTGTTCTTGAATTTGTGTATAGCTTTCTGTTCATAGAGGTCGGAAACCTTAAAACTTGGCTATGATTTCTTTGCTGAACAAAATCCAGAACAAGATTATTTTAAAATAGGAAAACTTCTTAGGTACCCATCTGTCTGAATTTTTAGTTGGATTAGACAAATTTCTTCACATAAGTAGAGCATATCGATCTGTTGTGTTATGTCTTGTGTTGCATTATTCATTATTTGTGGTGTAGCAGGATTAAGAAATTAAGTTCTTCATCTGTTACTCAGTCTTCGTGCTGCATTTGTGGGGCTATAACGACTTGCTGATTCCTGATAGGGCAAGCAGGAAGGAGTCATAGCTGTCTTTAATCTTGTTTTGTCTAAAAGGCATGATCATTATTTATTTATTTATTATTAGCACATAAACTTTGCTTGTCAACCAGTCTCAGGACAAAAAGGATGCAATCTCCAAAGTAAGACATGGCTGATCTGGGCCAGGGGAGTGTGGGCATGTGAGTGCAGGCTGTGTTGCTGTCCAAGCCTGACATCACTATGAAAGGAGTTGTAAAGAAGAGTAAGGGAGGCTGCTGGTCTTTGACTTTGAGCTGCTTGGGTTTTTTTCCTTTTCGTTGGGGTTGAGATACTAAGTTTCAAAATTGGTCTCTCCAGGTCTGTGAGGATGTACATCAAGAATGTGCGTGGGACGGCTCAGTTTTGAGCACAACCATCCCTCCAGTTAACCCGGAGGTGGGAGCAAGGGGAGTGCTGCCAGGAAAAAACAGCAGAGCAGAAGTGTTCCTCTAATCTTCTTGTCTTCACCCTGAAAGGATGGTCCTTTTAGCCACTGCTGACACTCTTGTGCTGAGAAATTGTGTGCAGGAGGGACAAAATGTTTTAGCCATATTTTTCTTCAGAGAGTGAGATGGAGTGAATGGAATAGTGGGAAGCCTTGGAATTAACACTTGGTTTCTTGATAAGGAAGAAAGTGTTTGTTTTTTAAACTTCTCTTTTGGAGAGATGTGTGAATTTAAGAGTCAGGCTAAGGTGGTTTGCTTCCTTTTCCTGGCTGTTGGCAAAAGTTCAGCTTTTGAAATGCCAGTGGGCAGAAAGATGTAACTGCAGTGTGAGAGGAAAATCCCAATCAAAACATTGAGGTAAATGCTGAGAAGTTGAAGTAGGCATCCTAGCTAGCTCAAGTGGAGCAGGCACTATGTCTGAGCTATAAAGATGTTGTACTTGAAGAATTCTCAAGTTGTCTTCTTTCACCCCATTGAGTCTGTTCTCTTCTGTTACTCTCAGTAGGCTCAAGAGGACTGCAGGTATATAAAACTGAAGGGGAATGTCTGCAATAAGATGCTGTTGCTTGCAGTATACATCTGCACTTTGATAGGTAGAGCACTTGGCTACAAGGCTGAGAGCTAACACCATGAGACTTGAGACCCCATGTGCAAATCTTTAAGTGAATAAGAAAAAACCCTGTGGCTGGCAAGATTTTGTGAATTGTAGGGTGCAGTCAACATCTAGGCATGTTCTTTCCTTTAAAAAGTGGTCTTCTTTAAAGTATTGATCAAGTGTGGAGCTCAGTTTGGTATTTATTTCAGATTTGAATAGCTGTTTGAATCCAGTGACAGTTTTGGTGCAGCTCCTGCTGAACCTCAGCAATATAGTCTGTGTTCAGATAGGCCCAATGTGGCATTTAGTTGAGCTTTTGAATATAACAAAAGTAATTGTTTCCCTTTATCTGGCTTAAACTTTTTCTAAATGAAAGAGGTAGGATGATGAAGAGTATAATTTTGTGCTGTTTCCTCCTGTGCATAAGCTAATTAATGGTGGTGGTTGATGCTCACTTGCTCAGGGAATACACTGTGCTTGTAGGTGTGGATGTGTCTAAATTGACCTGAATAATTAGGAACATAAAAAGGGTTTTATTTATTGGAGTCTCACTTGAACCCATCACTTAACACAATGCAAATGTTTGTTTTCTTTACAGAAGATTATTGGGGTTGATGTTTCTACTTAATTATCCTGTGCATTTCCCTCCTTTTGCCCCAGCTTACAAGGTGGTTGGTGATTGAAGTCAGAGCTCCTGTCTAGTCTCTGTATTTACTATATTGTCAAGCAATAGCCTCACCTTATTGTTCATATGTTGGTTTTTTTTTTTTTCAGAACCACTTAAATATTTATGCTGGTTTCTTTTCCTAATACACCAGCAGTGGTTATGAAGCATAGCTTAAGAGTATCTTGTAGGTTCTTAGGGGCTTTACAGGAAGGCCAAGAGTTTCCAAAACCATTGCATACTGTGTGGAGACATTTTTAATGTGTATACATTTTTAATTTCATTAAATAATTTACCCTTTCTTCCTTCTTTTTAATGCTGGCTGTCCTTTCAGTCCAGTCACCAGGACTATCAAGCTCTTCTCCTGATAACAGGATTAATGCTTATACTGATCACTTTCTTGTTCAGTTGTCTGCAGTTGTGCACTTGTCTTCTCATTGCTTACTTGGAAAGGGCACGTCTGCCTAGCTTGCCTCTTCATCTTTTCTAAAAGACTGCAGGCTTTACTTACCACATCCGAATTGTCATATCTGTCTTCCATCTCTTCTTCACTTGCTTTCTCACCATGCCTTTGAGGTCAAGATACAGAAGAGTTAAGTGGTATTTTTTTCTGAGTTATTCACACAGGAGCCAGTGAGGAAAGGTTTCCCTTCTAACCTGTCACCTTAGGGTGGTAATTGGGTTTTGTTGTTGCATAGGACTTCTCTGCTGTTTTGGTCTACAGTTGTGTGTGTTTACAGTAGAAACTCGTTAAGTGGCTTTGAAAAGTCTGAAGGCCACCTTGTTATCAGAAGCTAAATTCTAAGTTTTCTGTGAGTTTGGGAATTCTTTTGGTCTTGGGCCAATTTTGTATTGGAAAGTTTTTCCTTGTAAGTTAGCATACATCACAAGTATTGTATTGGTACTCTATTTTTTCAGTAGTATTATGAAGGGAATGAGATAGACGTGCAATTGGGAAAGTCTGCTGATTGGGAAATGCTGGTGTGTGCTGTTTTGAAAACACATGAAAACATGGGCTAGAAGTTAGCATTGTTTGGCCCGTTAGTGCAGTCTCACAAAGCACAATGTATGCTGTTAAACTGTCCTTCCATGTTGCAACTTCATGTGCCTCTGAATTGAAAGTATTGAAAGTAGATGTGTTTAATATCTGGTGTCTGGCCACATAGATTCAGGGTGCTGATTTTTTTGTAAGAACTGTATTAAAGAGTACCATTAATCTGAATCACAGAATCATAGAATTTTAAGATCATCTGGTTCCAACCTCTCTGCCATAGGCAGGGACACCTCCCACTAGATCAGGTTGCTCAGAGCCCTGTCCAGCCTGGCCTTAAAAACCTCCAGGGATGGGGCTTCCACCACCTCTCTGGGCAACCTGTGCCAGTGCCTCACCACCCACATGGCGAAGAACTTCTTCCTAACTAATCAAAATCTTTTCTCCTCGAGTTTGAATCCATTCCCCCATGTCCTATCACTACCTGACATTCTTTATAAAATGTCTCTCCCCTGCTTTCTTGTAGGCCCCTTCAGATACTGGAAGGCTACAATAAGGTCTCCTTGGAGCCTGTTCTCCTGACTGAACAGCCCCAACTCTCTTCCCTGTTGGTGAGAACAAGGTCCAGCATAGCAGCATAGCACCTTTTCTTGGTTCCCCTACCATTTGCAGGAGGAAGTTTTCATCTATTCATTCCAGTAACATCCTGGATTGCTGGTGCCTTGCTGTGTTGTCCTTCCAGCAGATGTCAGGGTGGCTGAAATCACCCACAAGGAGCAGGGCCTTTGAATGCAAAGCTTCTTCTGTCTGCCTTATGGAGGGCCTCATCTGCTTGATCAAGTGGCCTGTAGTAGACCCCTACTGTAACATCACCTTTTCCCTTCTTCCCTTTAATCTTAACCCATATGCACTTGTCATCCTTGCCCAGGTGGTGCTTCATTGATTTTAGTTTCTCTGGATGTAGAGGGAAGCACCTCCTCCCCTCCTACCCTGCCTGTCCTTCCTGAAGAGCTTGAACCTGTATATCCCTACAGTCCAGTCATGGGAATCATCCTGCCAAGTTTCAGTAATAACCACTGTCTCATAGCTTTCTAGCAGTACAGTGGCCCCTTAATTCATCCTGTTTGTTGCCCAAGCTGTGTGCATTCTCATAGAGGCACTTCATCTGAGATGGCCATGGCACCCTGAGGTGAATCTCCCTTGATTCCTTTGGGGTGTCTCAGTGTGTCCTCCCTGGCTTGCTGCAAGACAACAAACTGAGAGCCCTTTCTAGCACTCCATCCCTCTGCCCCTGGTGTGCTGCCCCACTTTTTGTTACAGGCAAGCAGGAGATTATTAACCCCTTCCCCCTTCAACTAGTTTAAAGCCTTATCAATGAGCCCTGCCAACTCCTGCCCCAGAATCCTTTCCCTGCTCTGTGACAAATGCATTCCATTATTTGCTCATAGGTCTGCTGCCTTTTATACCAACTGATGATCACAGAACCCAAAGCCCTGTCTCACACCAGTCCTGGAGCCATGAATTGACCTGTTGGCTCTTACTACATGTTCCCTTGTCCATCACTGATTTCAGAGGGGTGGAGGAGAACACAACTTGAGCTCCTGATTCCTTCACCAGTTACCCCAAGTCCCTGAAATCTCTTTTAATTGATTTTTTGGCTCTCATTATTACATCATCACTACCCACCTGAAAGACCAGAGCTGGGTAATAATCTGAAGGATTTACAGGGGTGGAAAGTTTGCCTGAAACATCCTTTACCCTGGATACCAGGGGGACAGCAGACGTCCCTATGAATTGGGTTTGGTGTGGGTATTGGGCCCTCTGCACCCCTCAGGAGGGAGTCACCCACAACAATGAGCCATTGATTTTCTTTGCAGTGTCAATTTTGATGTCTGGCCTGAGGTGAGTTGGCCTTGGTGGTGCTTCTGGCCTTTGTGAGCCCCCAACTTTGCTCACAGCCCCGTTCTCCTGCAGAGCACCATACCTGCTCTGCAAGGGCACTGCAGGTGGTGCACTTTTCAAAGGAACACTCTTGCTCAGGTTTTTTCTTTTCATAGGGCAGTGGCCTGTTCCCATTGACCCTCGTCCTGTGGGTTACTACAGGAGGGCTGGGGGGCTTGCTGATGAGGGGATATGGAATCCTCTGCTCCACTGAGAGTTACCTCCTGTTCTGGTTTTGGAGAGATCATTTGGTGAAAGTAGGCAATTTCCCTCTCACTCTCCCTGATGTTTCTCAACCTCCTCACCTATTCCCTGAGCTCCATCACTTCATCTTGAAGCTGTGCCACCCAGCTCAGCAGGTCACTAACACTGCACATGTGTTATAAGAATATAATTTAATGAGGCCAGGTATCTGTGCTGTGATTTTTTTTGTTTGTTTTTTTGTTTTGTTTTTTTGTGTGGTATCTATAAGGACAAGTAAATTCTATGTGTAAAATCGATATGAAACACTTCTTTTTTCCCTTCAATGATGGGTGCAAAAGTGTGAGTCAAAACAAGTGGTAGAAAGACAGTGGTCAGAAGCGTAATGCACTAAAGATTTCTTCAATAGCATGTCCACCTGAGGTGGTAACAGTGGATGAATGAAGGCTTTTCTGTTTTGTCACCATACCCAGGTTCTGTCTGAACACTGCCAGGATCAAGCCTCAGATGCCATTTTCAGCTAACCATGAGCAATTAAGTATGCTACATACCAAAACACTTGTTTTGCAGGGGAAAATTAGCAACCAGTGAATATCGTTTTGCTGGTCTTCATCTTGACAATTGATTTTTTTTCTAAAGCTCTTACACAAAAATCTACTGTTGATAAGATTTGAATTGTTCCATGACAACCAGAAATAACTGCATAAATCATACAGCTTTTTAACTTCTGATGTCTAGTTTTTTCTCTGCTAGGTAAACTTCATTCCTGACTTACTAGAACTTCAGCTTATTAGAAAGTGGCATGCAGTTAATGTCACAAATAGCGTTAGGTTGTTTGGATTTAAAATTCTAACCATGCCTGGTGAATTAAAAGTAAACTTATTGAATGTAGATGGCTCCCATGCACTGTAGGTTAATAAAGAGAACCACTCACAATTTGGCTTTGGTTTTAGTTCTGCTAACTTTCAGGACTGCAAAGAAAGCAGATTTCCTTTTCCAATCTGAGTGTATTTTAAGACATATTTCTTTAATAGGCACAGAGCCCAGTTTCCTGAACTTACTGATTTCTTGGGCTTTGAAAGCAGTAATAGCTGAGCTGTTTTAGTAATCTGAAGTGTGATACTGTCTCCGAGGCTAATAGTAAAAATCTGTATTAGCTTTTTAGTGGTACGAGTGATTCTTCAGTCTTTCAGTATTTTAAATGTGTTTTGGAGACTATTCACATCTCAGATTCTGCAGTGATGTGCCATTTTAATTGGGAAAAGTTGTTTTGAAGTAGGTGTTTTTAAACCCTGGATGCAGCAGCCTTGCAAAATCCGAGTCCTTGGTTTTTATCGAGGTTAGACTTACCCATCTACTAACAGGGGCAGGAAGGATCTCTTACACCAGTTCTAAGCTGTGGCAGTGATCAGGAGTCTTTCCATTTGTGCTGGTATTGCCATTACATTTAACATCTAGACTACTTGTAATTATTTGCAAATGGCCCATTAGCTTTTGTGGTATCCTCCTAGCACTGTGCAATTCAAATGCAACTGGGTTTGCAATGATGTTTTATTTAAAAACAAACAACAATGTGCTTGCAAACAAAAACACCCAAGAGATGAATTATCTCTTGCTATTTTTTAGAGTTGCTCCACATGAGAAACCCTTGACTCTACTGCCACTTGTACAAGGGTACTCTTACACAGCTACTGCAAGGGAACTACCTGAATGCCACTAATGCAAGATTTTAATTTCTGAAACCTAGGATTTTAAGAATAGACTGGACTCTAGCAGAGTAGTTCGTAGTTTTGTGGATTTTTTTTTTTTTTGGTTGGCTGGGAAGGACATGGGAGCTCTTTTTCAGTGGTGCATGGTCATCTTACATGCTAATGGAAAACAGACTTACTTTGTTTTATTTCTTTCCTCTTCCTTCAGCCTTGAATATTTGCAAATTTATTTTGTTAGTCCCTCTTAGGCATGATGTGGTTCTGGAGGTAGTTTCCAGGTTAGATACAAGGGAAAGCAGACTGCATTATCTTAAATCTTCTTTAAATACACATCTTAATTCATGTAAGAAAAATAACTTTAGAACAGAATTTGGAAAGATTAGATTGGAATTGCCTCAAATCCAATTAAGCCACACTGCATGGACGTGCTGGGAATATAAATGCAATTACTGTAAATTTGTACAAACTGATCTGTTGCATTATCTTGTTAATCTAACATACGGTACTTTTTGTGTCCATATTGCAGACGGCAACTCCAAACTAACATGGCAGTCAGACTGTGTGATGTGGCTTCTCTGCTTAGAAGTGGTTCGTGGGCAGCAGAGCCTTGGACTGGGGTCTGTGGGATTTTTCTTAAATTCTGTAGGCTGCTTTTCTACATGTTAATAGTGCTGAGGCCATACCAAACTCTTTAATCTCTCATTTGGAGAGTTAACTCTGTTCTACTTTTTTAAGATTCTATGTTACATTATAGGCTGTAGGTCATGTCCCTATTCTGTGAGAGCCTAGAGCATACTGGTGTACCATGACAACTTTTATATAAAATGGTGACCTCCTGTGGAAATTATACTGCAGTGGCTTGCCGTTCTTCTAAGGTCAATTAGATTTTAATACTAATTCAAAATAACTGGTGGATAACTGAAGAGTAGTATTGCACTAAAATGGATTTGGTATGGTCTGAATACTAAATTGCAGTTACATTAAAAACCTGTATACTGTGTATTTTTTATTATTATTTAAAAAGTATATTTCCAAATATTAACCTAAAATTGTTTGAAAACTGTAAATTTCTTATATTAACTGCTGAAGTGCTTTGTGTTTTATGAACAGTTCTATTCAACCTATCAATTGAATATGCATTATTTGTTAATCATATTAGTATCACTTCAGAGCAGATGGTTCTATAGCTGAGAAATGGTGCAATTTCAGCACACACAGGCTACTGCAGCTGTTCACTTGAGTGTTGCCTTAGGATCTCATTCTTACTACCTGAACATGAGAACAAATGTGCCGTTAAGTGAGGATTGATTGATTGTCCTTGCTAAATCCTAATTTTGATCAATGAACACTTCAAATTTGAGACAAAAAAAAAGTCAATCCTACAGAGCCTCAGTCAGAGCACAGTGGCTTCTAGCTCTGCCAGGTATACAAGTATTTGAAAAGTAATTTGCTTTAATCAGCATCATCTATTTTCTCATCTTTTCAGCAGACTTGTTTCATCACAGTGCCAGGAGCAGGTTACCACTAAAGTTTGTCATGAGGGAAGAAGATGTTGCAGTTGTTACTCCTCAGGAACACTAAATCACGTTTTTATACTAAATGGTCATAATGGATGATGCCTCTTCCTTTTTTGCATTGTGCTGAAGTAACCTCTTGTAAAATATTTCTGTATGCAGACCATAGAGATGTTCCCAGGAATGTCTGAATTGTAGTTTAAGACACTCAACTTTAGCCCTTTTCTTGTTATTAGAAATTTATGTTTCCACTCCTTGAGTACAGTTTTCCTGTTCAGCTGTTTGGATATGCATTGGTTGCTTAGGCTGCTTTGAACAGGTTAGGACACATAGATCTAAAGGTCCTGATGTTACACTGCAATTTTACAATAGGCTTTTTGTCTTAACTCTTAGAAATTTAAGTATGAAGTTGGGTTTCAATGAGAGATGGGCTTTTTAAAAGTGAAATTTCATGATGAGTCTTGCTTCTACATTAATGTTATTGGAGAATTAATTTATAGACTTTATTGTTGGATGTTGTCCTAAATAGTAGTTTCAAGCAGGGTAGGCAGCCCAAGTCTTGTATGTTAGGCTTCCATTAAAGATGCACTGTTTACCAACTGGTACCATTCAATGACTGATTGGGATGGCAGAGAGCTTTGTGGACAAGTACTGACACCTCTCCAAATGATTGCAACTGTATCTACCAGTCACACAGTTACTTTTTTAAGAAACAGTAGTTCCTCCAGTGGTCATCACTCCCTTATTTTGATGTTTAAAAGTAGATGAAGTATCAAATTCAGCTGTTTTCAGTGTGCAGTGGAAGGAAGACATGAGAATTAGAAATTGTCAGTTTAATCAAATAAAAGCATTTAGAAAGCTACTTCCAACCCATGGTAACAAAAGGTTGACCTAGAAGTCATCAAGGGAAAGTTGTTTTCCATTCCATCACATTTGTATTTCCAAGTATCTCATTAAATTACTAATACTACTTTCTACTGTTTCTTATGAGAAATAGGTTCAAGCTACAGTTAACACCCTTCTCTTTTTGAAAATTACCAACACCTCTAACTTTAAAAAACTACACTTCATCTAATTTCTGTCACCAGTTGTAAGTTAATAGAACTGATTACCCTTGCAACAGGCAAATTCTGCTTTAACTTGTGTACTAAAAAGACTGTGATGCCCCTAAATGAAAGGAGTGGGGGAGGCTGTAAACTAAGGTTTTAAGTGTTGACTTGATAGAGAAAGCTCCTAGAAGTTACCAGTGACAACTTTTTAAGTTTTTGAAGTATTGTATTGATTAACAGATTAAATCCTTCTGTGTTGGTGGGGGATTTTTTTTTTGCATATAGAGGCAGTATATGGTCATGGGTGTACAATTTCTGCATAGTGTGACAGGATGTTTAGATTGTTGTCTGAAGTCTCCTTACAGCTGGTAAAATACGAATTGTGATGGTTTGTATTTTCTGTGTTTTTCAGCAGGTAATTGCTGCCATGGAAACACAACTGTCTAATGGACCAACTTGCAATAACACACCCCATAGTTCAACTACCATAAACAATTGCTCATCACCAGTTGACTCTGGGAACACAGAAGACAGTAAGACCAACTTAATAGTCAACTACCTTCCACAGAATATGACACAAGAAGAACTGAAGAGTCTGTTTGGCAGCATTGGTGAGATAGAATCCTGCAAGCTTGTTAGGGACAAAATAACAGGTAAGCTTGGTTTGTGGGGGATTTCTGCATCTTTTTGTTTTCCAGGCTGTGATTTCTTAGATTAGGTTTTCCAGTTCTTGCATGGCATGGAACAAAGGCAAAAGAAACCAAAGCTGATGCTGCTAGTTTGAGGAAACTTAAATTCATAATTTTTTTGAATTTACATCCAAAAATAAAGTATCTAATACCATTTCATCTGGGTTTGTACGAGTGCTATAATAAATGCTAGCAGGGCATAAAGTCTGATCTTTAGAACACTTTAATGTGGAACAGCAGCTGTTAATATGTCCACTCAAATTTTTTTGTCACTTCATTGGCATCATGACTTTACCCATAGTTTATGCAAAATTGCATTTTTCAAGTATGTAGGTAATTTGTCCTTTACTCAAGGTAATGGTTTGATTGTCTTACTTTGTAGGTAGATCCACTTTTGAATTGGAGCACTTGAGCAATTTCTTTGGGATGCACACTTGAATCAGTATGTGCTCTTTCTGAGTGCTAGTATGAACCTCATGTGATGTATTCTGCCAGTACTTTATTTTAGCAACAGCTAGTGCACAGGTTGCATATATTTAGATCAGCTGTTTAACACTGAAAGAACTCCCTGCACTTCAAAACAAGAATAAAAGCATGGTTGGGAAAGCTCAGTTCCAACCCTCTTAAGTTCACTCAAATTAAAAAATATTGGTTTACTAATGTTGGCATTTCCTAAATGTGGCTTAGAAATGTTGACTTAGGAACTTCTGTTGCCTGACTTTTTTTGCAGAGTACTTGAATATCCATTGTGCCTACTGTGGGTGAGCAGGATGAGCTAAGTTAGGGATATCTTCTCCTAAATTTGATCATCTTGTCTGCTTCATTGTGAGACTGACTTTGGACAGAGCCAATACTTCATTGGCCAGTACTCATACCTGTATTCTGCTGGTGTACAATTGGTGACAATATTCATACATCACTGAGTCACCATTATTTGAAGGTGCTCTTTTCTGTCATCCTATTTATGCTGAGGATGGCATTTTTGACTGTATGACCACATCTAAACAGTTCTGTAAAACTGCACTTCTGTGTCCCCAGTTACAAGGTGGAGTCTCAAGCTTCTACTACTTACTACCATCAGTTCAGCTCTACACAGCATCAGTTGCTTTATTCTTTGCTTAGAACTGTAGACATTATAAAGTAGGAACTAAAGAGAGAAATTGCATCACTAGGCCATGCTTTATATCAATTATTTCAATGATTGCTGACAACTTACCCTCCCTGAGTTAAGGATCCTAAGGATTTGAGCTTAGAGGATGCTGAAAGCCCAGTACTCGTCCTTTAGCATCTTTCTTGCATAGCGTCTGACTGCTTTTGAATGAAGTCTCCCCTCTGGATCAGAATGAATAGCACATCTACTGGCAGGTGGCTTGTTATTAAGACATTAAGTAGTGGAATGGTTAAACGTGTACAGTGCCCTGCTTCAGTGGGGTAGCTTTGGCTGATGAAACCACTACTTTTAGTCCTTCTAGCCTGACCTAAAAGCTACCTCTGCTGTGAAGAGTATCAGATGTGTTTGGGGGGTGCCAAAGAAACTCAACTGAGCTGGTGCCCCCAGCTTAAGGCTGGTTGATGCAGAAAACAAGCTTGTCTTCTCTATAGGTAAAGACCTCAGTACTTGAAAAAAAGTCTTTTACTTGGCTGCTTCCTGACTTTTTGTTGCAGGAGTGGAACATAACTGGTACTTGGTCAGTTAGTGGGATGGCTATTCAAAGACCTGTTTTGCAAATCTGAGTTCACATGTTTAGCATTCCTTATTAAAGCTGTTTAAGGATTACATACTTACCCCAATTAAGAGACTGTGTGCTGCAGGCACACAGAAGTGGGCCTTAAGGTCTTAATTTTAACAGAAATTGTTGGAAGAGGTGATGTCTTATGTATAGCATGAAGTGATGTCTAAGAAGGTTCTTCAATTTAATTTACATTCTTAGTAGGTGAGAACTCCAGGTTTTCAACTATTGGAGATAGTTGGCATTTCTCCATTAACAGAGAGCAACTCCACAGCTTTGAGGCATACTTTCTGCTGCCAGCAGAAACACTGCATCAGTCTTGTTCTGAAAGCTTCTGTTTTAAGCAGCCTGGAGCAGTATTACCTTGTATTTGTGAATGCAGGGGAGGGAATGCACAAGTTCCAGTCCTGTTACTGTTTGTCAGTTTTCCTACAGAGTTGTTGAAAGTTTGCATTTTTCTACAGTGCAGATCTGGGATTGTTACCAGGTTTCTGTGTAGGAAGAGATTTGGCATGAATTTCAGGATTTTATTGTTTTAATTCCTTGTTTATTATTGTTAACAGTGTGATATTTTTTCTTGAATGAATTTTTAGAAGTGCTTAGATACTTGGTGAATATCTTTAATTGGTAAGAAGTTTAGGGGAAAGTAGAAATTGAAATAGACTTACATTTGTGCTACACTGCAAATGAAAATGTAAAAGGGGCAAATATTTGGTCTTCCTTAAATTCAGATTGGCCCATATCTGTATAGGATGCACCCTTTGACTTCATGAGGTTAAACTTCATTATGAGATGTCAGAACTGAGGACTGTTTGCCAACCGTCTCCAGTATAAGAAGAGAAAATCTGGTAGCATCTGCATGGGTGAACGAAATGAGACGAATCACAAAGTTAGGGGCATGGAAAAGGACTTAGGAAAGATCACAGAGTTCAACCCCCCAGCTGACACGCAGGTGAGCAGTAAAATATTGCTTGAGGAAGGGAACAAGAGGTTCTAAGTTATCTATCCATGTTAGCAGCAAGTGTCAGAGTCACAAAGATAACCTGCTCTGATGGTTTTCTGCTAACAAATTTGAAGACGTGAAGAAGCCTGCTCATACGGGGTCACTGCTGACACATGGTCAAGTTCAGGGGTCAAGGACAGCTACTGCCATGTGGACCCAAATAACTTGTCCAGAGTATCCTGTGGATTTGAGCAAAATTAACTCCCATGCTAATATTTAATATGCAGTCTGCAGTGACATCTGTGACACTGGAGTGCATTTAGGACTATAGCAGTGCCTCAGTTCCTTGGAATGGTCTTAAGGATTAAGATGAATTGAGTTTGAGGGCATTTCTGCCTCTGGAAAACCTGTCTGGGGGAAGGGAGGCATCCTGGAATTCACTTTTTAATTCCATGTGAGCAGTCTGAAGCCCGGTTTCAAAAGGACTGTTGTAGTTTCAGTAATGCTTTTTGCATGGAGTGGAATTTTTTTAAAAAACAACAAATAAATCCACATCTGAATAGTTTCATCTAGTGGTAATAGTTCCTTGCAATGTACTGTCAAGATTCACTTTGTGTCCCTTGCTGATTTTTATTTAAGTGCTAAGTTGCAAAGCAGCTAGGGAGGAAAGGTGATTTGCAGAAGATTCCTGCTGGTCATCTCCAAGCATGCAGTTCATAGGCACATCTTTGCATTGTGGCAACATTGGTAGCTAAAGTGACATTTTACTTGCTCATTTAATGGAATAACACAAAGTGTTCTCGGCAAGAATTTGAATACCTGAATGCTGTTCTGTTCTTCTGCTGAAGGTAGAAATATTAAACCTTGATACTAATTAAGATTTTAAAGGATGATGAATTGGACTATTTTTGAGGGAGAATCCTACCAATAGGAGCCAACACCTGAGAAGTAGGGCATGAATGTCACTTAACTTTTAAACCAGAAAATCTGTTCAGAGTCATTGTGCTGAGATACTTTGGAGTCTGTTTTAACTCTTACCTGCTCTTGACTAATGCAGAGTATGTACAATTTCTAAAAGTACCACATGAATTAAGTTGTACCATAGGTGGGAGACCGTGGTGTCAACAAAGCATCACAACTATCTATAGCAGCTGGTAAGAATTCAGCTGTTTAATGCAGCTATCTTTAAGGGCATACTTAACAAATTATATGCTGCTTCTATAGTGTGTTTATTTGATCTAGTGTTAAGCACGTGTAAGTAAAAGAATGAAGCTAAAAATACTGAAACTATAAGGAAAGAGGTTAAAATGTGATAAATCTATCAAACAGACACTGTTCTACCACTTAAAAGCACAAGCTTTCTTCTTGTACAAGACAGATGGATTTAGCAGCTGTTGACGAAATACAAGAGGCAGCAGTAGCTACCACTTCAAAAAAGAACAGTAACCTTAGTATGGCAAACTGCATTTTCCAGATCTACTTGTCAGAAACTTGAATATAGGTAAAAATGGAAATGAGTGTTGTGTCCTTACAGAAAAGACTAGTTCTTTTAATGCTCACTGTCTTCAGTGCAAATTCACATCTGGAAGATAAATGTTTATTTTTTGTTTTGTGTAATAATTTCAGGTCTTTGCTTCTTTGTGAGTACTCCTTGGTAACTGACAGAATTGTTAGTGAAACTGAAACACCATTGAATTCAGACTGATTTCAGGGAGCAGCTGAAATCAGATGTTAAATTTGTGGTGTCTTAGTTTTCTTGGCTCCAGAGGTCTTGTACTGTTCTCCTATCTAAACAATCACATGTCCATAAAATTCATAACCTCTTTTGTCTAACAGAGAACTTGTTTGTTGTTGGGGCAGTTTTGACAGACTTTTTGCCAGAGTGTGTTTTACCTAGTAATCATACTAGTATTGTAGTATTGTATGTGGCTTTCATTTGCAGTTTGGAAACAAGGATGCATCTAGAGATTGAACCTGGAGCAGTATTTCAGATTTGTGAAGCACTTGCAATAGTCTGTGTTTAGAACAAGGAGCCAGTTGGTCCTGTCCTGAAGGCTTCTTTTTGCATCTCTTTCTGTCTTCCAAACCTGATGACAGAGTATTTCAGGATATTTTTGCTGGTCATGGTTACATGGGCCCATTCTTAGAACTTGATCCAAGTGCCTTACTGTGGAAAAAACCCCAACAAGTGGGACTGGAGGAAAATTTTTGTTTATGGTGGTGAGTGATCTCTTCTTTGTAGCAACTTGCTTAAGACTTAAAAGCACAGATTTTTCTGGGGGGGTAAACGTGCCCTAGGGACTCAGTGTGTTGTAGCACAGAGATAATAAAAAAACTTCCTCTGGCTGTTGGAACAAAGTGCAACAGCAGAAAGTTGGTTTACTTAGCCTAATGGTTGGAGTACTGTTCTGTTGTCTGGACTGCAGGAATAATCCTGAAGGAGTCAACCTTTTCAAATAAGCCTTGTATGCAGATCCAGATCACTATTAATGGAGACTTGTCTTAAGCCTGCGAATACTGTATTCTATGGTTACCCTTCTGTGATTCTGCATATTGCTATTTAGTGTTACTGTGTAAAGGTTTTAGCAGCATTTATTGTGCTTTTTCATAGTAAACTGCATAGTATATTACACTTTTGTCCCCTGGAAGCGAGTCATGCAAGCAGGTAGAGATGAAGGAATTTGTTTCATCTTATATTAAGACAGTACTTGAATGTCTTGTACTTCCACTTGGTTTTCACTGTGTTGACCTTCTATAAGCTTTGTTTTTACAAATGAAAAGGTAGGAGAAAGCTGCTTGACAGGGACTTAGTTAAGTTGCCAAGTTAGTTCTTACAACTGATATTGTGGAAACAGACTATTTTTAAAATGGTTGAATGGTTTATTCGTATATTAATCTGAATTATTGAGTTGATCTCAATATACAACGTAAGCAAGGAACTCCTCATAAGGCTTAGCACGATTAGGGACCTCTCTGAGTACAGTAAATCAGAACATCATCCTCATTAAATTACTACTCAGCAAGCACCATGCTTTTTAGTGTAATGTGTCCTCTTGCACTTTTTCCTATGAGCAAATGAAAATTTACTTGTGTGATTTCAGTAATTTACAAGAAGCCTGTGAAAGCATTGGGCCTTGCAAGTTGTCACTGATCCTTTAGTCATGTGTGCTTTTAGCAGAGTGATGCTCTTACTGATTACTCCCCCCTATTTTTTTGAATTTTGCCGTGTTCCTATAAAAGATATTTTGCAGAGGTATATTTCAATTGTCGGTAATGAGAATGTCAGCTTTTGTCCTTTTATACTTCTCCTGTGTGTATTTACCAACCATAGTGAGAAATGTCTCGTTTTCTACTACATGATATCACAGATTAGTAGTTCTTGTTTGTTAAGCATAGCTACTAAAACTGAAGGGATATTCCCCTGTGTCATACTTGCACTGACATTTTTTGAGTTAACACTTTACATTTAGGCTAGGGAAAGAATTTGTTTTGACAATTTAGCATTTTGGTTTTCCAGTTATCAAAGAACACGAAAAATCCCACAACACATGACTGAAAGCAACACTACAAGTTAACTTTTGCAAAATGTGCCTTAGGGAGGCTCTGTGAATAACTGTTTAATTAGAGACAAATCTGTCTTAATATGGCAAAATAAGCTGTGCTCTGATCAGTTTTTGATCTTTTTCCTTCGGTCTTCAGCTTTTTTTTTTTCTAGATTCAGAGCAATATCTGAGAAACTGCTTTTGGGGAAAGGAGGTGACAGTTATCAATTACTGAACTGCTACAAAGTAAATTTGTACCTGTAAATCTTTTAAAAGACAGGCTTTTTTAGTACTTCTTTGTAATGCTGTAGTTCTTCCTGGTTATATTCCTTTAATTCATTATTTTTTGTAAGATCTGTTATGCAGAACTTGACAGCCTGAAATGTCTGAAGCACCACTATGCTGAAACCAATGGCTTTTGTAGAAAAATTGTTTTTTTAAAATGCCTGCTTTTTTTTTTTGTTTAATTGACCTCTAAGGAAGGTAAATTTGTCAACATGCATTATTTGGTATTGAGATTTTAATTTTCCAGTGTGATTTGCTTTCAGATGTATTAGTAACCAAACACAAGGGGTGTTCTGGGGTTTCTTTGCTTTTTACTTAATATGTGTATCAGAATGATAATTTGAAATGGACTTTTCTTCTAAGAATTAGCTTTAGGAGTGCTTAATTAGCAGAGCTACTTCTCTTCCATTACTTTTCTACCTGTTACAGAGATAAGTAAGTTATGGGAGGGGAGGTGGAACTTGCAGACTTGGCTCTTTGCTCCTTAAAAACATAGAATCATAGCATGCCAGATTGGAAGGGACTTCAAGGATCATCTGGTCCAACCCCTCTAATATTATTGTTTATATGATATCTCCCAGCACCCCATTAAGCTGACATTTAAAACTTTCCAACGTGGGGGAATCCACCACTTCCTCTGGGAGACCATTCCATGCCCGACTGTCCTCATAGTGAAAATTTTCTTCTTGTATTGAATTGCAATCTCCCCAGCAGCAGTTTGTGCCCATTGCCCCTTGTCTTGTTGGGGTGACTCCTTGTAAACAGGGAGTCTCCACCGTCTTTGTAACCCTCCTTTAAGTATTGGAACATTGTAACAATGTCTCCCCTAAGTCTCCTCTTTTCAAGGCTGAACAAATCCAGTTAGTTTTCTCAGCCTCTCCTCATATGGTGGGTGTTGATCATATGGTTCTGATCATGCTCTGGCTCTTCTCTGGACCTTTTCCAACCTGTTAACATCTTTTTTGTACAGTGGGGACTACAAAACTGAATGCAGTATTCCAGGTGTCGTCTGACATGCACTGAGTAGAGTGGGTTGATGACTTCCATGTCTCTGCTGGTGATGCCCTTGTTAGCCAACATGATTCCAGGTTGCATTTTCTTTGCTCCTGCATCACACTGTTCACTCACAACTGCCTGTTGTCCACCAAAACCCCCAGGTCCCTTTTCACAAGGCTGCTCTCTAGCCAAGTGCATCCCAGTCTGAACTGCACTCCTGGGTTATGTGTTCTCAGGCACAAGAACTTGCACTTATTACAGTGAACTTCATAAAGTTCCTGTTAGCCCACCTTTTCAGTCTGTTCAAGTCATCCTGGAGGGTGACTCTCCATTCTGGGGTGTCGACCTCTATATTCATCTTGGTGTCATCAGTGAACCTCATCAGGGTGCTCTTAATCCCAGCATCCACTTATGAAGATGTTAAACAACATCAGGCAAAATGAACCAGTTTGTTTCATAGAACTCATTCAGCCTTACCTTATCAGAAACTGAGTACATACTGAAAAGTAGGTTTTGAGAGCTCAAATGATCATGGTATTTGTTTTGGCTCCAACAACTGCTTAGGGTGTGGGGTTTTTTTTGTCTTTTAGTTTGGGGTTGGTTGGCTTGTTTTTTGGAGGGGGGGAGTAGTTATCTGAACTCCCCTTAGTCTGCACACCTTACAGGAAGGAATGTTGAGGAGTTCCAGACAAGGTGCAGGATTAACTAACTGAAAGCTCTGTTAATTTGGATAGTTTTCTAAGTCCTTGCATTGGGTATTGGGTAGCTTTGATGGGAAAGAGCAGCCAAGGGCTCCCTCGTGTGGCGGGTGTGCCAAGCTTCCAGACGCATCTTGCCGCATTTCTGGAAGTCTGATTTATCCCCCCGGAAGAAATGCAACAGTAGAAACTCTTGCACTACTGAAGTTGCTGGTTTTTCACCACTTGTTCATCATCTTATAATAATGCTATTGTATACTCATGGAGCAGGTCTGAAAAAAAGACCAGCTGTGTGCTCAAAGATGAAGTTGTATAGTATTGGCTCTGGATTTTGTCTGGGAAGACAAGCGTCTTATCATAAGGATGCATGTAGAAAAATTGTCTTCAGCAGCAGCTTTTTAGAGAGGACAATCATGAGGACTCAGGTTCAGTATATAACTGGACAGCGGGAGACTTCATCAAAAAAAATTGAAACATTTAGGGATGACACAGTAACTTGCCAAGATGCCTTAATCAGTCATGATGAAATAAAGCTGCTATACTGATCGCCTGCTTTCTAGTCATAATACTATGCAGAAAACTATGCATTCTTTTCCGGGAGTGAGGAAATGTTGCAGGACTGCTGATAATGTAGCACTTGTTCACTGTGTGTTTGTAATCTCACAGTGGCTTTTCCTGTGTGTTACAGCTCACAGTATTTTAGAAGTAGCTTTTGTAAATGGACTTAGCTCACACTCGCCTGTCTTCCTTCCATCCTTTCTTTTAAGGTGTAACAGAACCTAAATGACACGTGAGTATTTTCAGGCAAACTGTTGTTTAACAGGGCTGCATAGTTGGGATGACTGACCTATCTCTTAGTATGCATCCAGCTCAGTAGCATTGAGTAAAGAGCTGTTGAAGCATGCCTCTGGTGCTTGTGTCTGAAATAGCATTTCTTTTTGGTTCTGAGTTGCCTAGAGGCCTTAGGGAATATTCGTCCTTAAACTGAGTGTTAGCTTGTAGGTTGAAAATGTAACAGCAGCATTTTACAGCCATTGTGCAATCCAAGGTCTGTTATGAAACAGACTGTCACCCTTTGTCACTGTAGAAGGGAGCAGCTACACAGAGGCATTCCTGCCTATCTGTCTAGTTAAAGAAATTTTCTCTTGTACTGTAGTCTCACTTTTGTTTACTGCCACCTGCTTTCCAAGTATAGTAGTCAAAGGGACTTGGCCTTGGACATCAAGGAAGCTGTCTGACCTGAAGGCTCATGTTCTTCTTTTGTGGGTTTTTTGAAGTGCAGCATGGTGGAATTCAGCAGTTATGTGGCAGGCTAAAACTTTTCAAGACAAGCCACTCTCTGTCTGTTGCAAGTGAAAAAGGAAGGAAATAAAGGTTGCAGGTATGCTTTTTCTTGCAGAGTCTGTAAAACACTCCCAGTTGCTGTCCTGGCCTTGAGCTAAATAGCCCTGTACAACTTTCTAGTGTAACAGAATCTAAATGCATATTTGTTGGAAATAAACAGGCTTGGTGGGGGGTACATAATTTACTTTGAAATGTACAGTTTTTCTTGCATTCCAGTGTAGTTGAGTTACTCTTCAGAAATAAGTTTTGGATTTCCTAGAGAAACCGGAACCTTAGAAGATGCAGTAAAAAATCACAGTGTACAAACTACAAAGAGGTGGTAGTTATGTATAGATTGTCCACAGAGAGTAAATGCTTTCTATGTTATCCTGTTCACTGCTACTTGCAGGTGCTGCCCTCAGTTCAGTTGAGGCATGAATTATTGCCTTGGATAGAAGATCACCACTAGCAATCCTGACCTTTTAAAATGTCTGTCAGTAGACAGATAATAGCAGGGAGACACCACCAGCCTTTAGAGTGTGGTCACTTCATTTGGCTCAAGAGAAAGAACTGTGCCTCATCTTATGTCATCTCTAAATGGGTAACCACGTGCAGAAGAGGTGTGTATGCAACTGAGAACACCAGGAAACACTGCAGTGAACAGGTGATGTCAGGTTCCCTGTTCAGGTGGAGAAGAGCTGTGTATACTGTAGAAATAATTCATGTGAAACCTTTAGACTAAAGCAGCCATCAGGAAAATAGATGACCTATTGCTCTGCACTTTCACTCAGTGTCCTATTAATTGCCCTATCTTGAGCAATCTTCTTTCATGACAGGTCTCACAAGCTAGTCTCCCAGCAGTGAACTGGGGAATGCCTCAGGACACCTTGACTCTTTAATATAGCCAAGCATTTTGTGCATGAACACTTCTCTAGCTGAAGACTTGTCTAGCTAGTAAGATGTATCTGTCCAGACAGCTTCAGCACTTAATTTTTTTATTTCATCCTCCATGTCACCAACTCTTGCCTATCTCTGTTACGAATAATTTGGATAGTAACAAGGCAGTAGGGAAAAGGACCTGGTCTGTAGATCACCTATTTCTCCCTAAGGTTTATAAAAGACCTTTGCATAAGTAGTTAATAGTGATCAAGTGAAGTGAGCTGGCTTGTAATTGCTTTAGACCAGTCAGCATTTCATCAGTAACCTCTGAGATGGAACATAGCTGGAACACATGGAAATCAGTGATTCTTTTTATCCCATGATGCTTCTGAGTTATCTCACAGAAAAAGTTAGACTTGGTTTGGATTTTGCTAAGCTACCAGCTTGGTGTCTTTGTAATTTCTTGTCACATCAACGGTAGAGTCTTAACTTCATAATCACTTTTACTTCTAAAGTTCAGTTCTTGCAACAGGACTCAGCTGTAATCTTGTCTATAGTCTATATCCCTAAAAATGTGAAAACAGTTGCTGGAAATAACCAAGGAGTCCTTTCATGTAAGTAGAGTTCTAGAGCCAATTGTTCCTATTTAGAAAAGTAAATGGTCTTATCTGAAGGGAGAAAATATTGTTTTAGCAGTTTTATTAAAAAAAGCTTTATTCTGCTCTAATGACTTGCTTCTACTTTTAAAAGAAAATATTAATCACATGTACTTTGTATGACTGCTGCTTCTGTGGCCAGCAGCATTCATTTGGGGCTTTCTCTGAATGTTGTATAGCAGAGCATTTTCTTAGGGCTTTTACATCTGGTTGCACTATTTAAACATATTCGTTTACAGTAAATAGGTAAGCACTTACCAAACAACTTGGGTGTGGTAGAACTAGTTTGTTGTTCTTCCTCTAAGTACTGTGAATTAGAGCCTGTGCATTTTTAAAGCAAAGTCATTATGACTTTTTCAAGATGCAGTAGTAAATTCAGGAGCTCTCTGACCATGACTACCTTTCTTACTTACTGCCCTCTTCCAGTATGAAATTGGTGGGGGTTTTTGGGTTTTTTTGGTCTTGTGGTGGGTTTTTTGGGGTGTGGGTTTTTTGTTTTTTGTTTGGTTTTTTTTTTGGTCTTGTGCTGGCTGGTGCCTGTAAAGTCTAAATGCTTTTCTTTCCTAAATGCTGAATAAGTGTATTCTTTACTTGCTTCTCACTTAATGTAAGACTATTTCGTTTTACACTTGTCTAGGGTGCATACAAATACTCTTGCATACAAATAGCTTTCTCATAAAGATTTTAACATCTTTCAAGGTTGAGTTGTAAACAGGTTCCTTGTTAGGAGATAACACCAAAATCGGCATTTCTCTATTACAAGATAAGACTAAAAAGCCATTTACAAAAAGAGACATTGCTTTAAGCTGCTCTTTTTTGGAGACACTGATGGTAAGAGTTTCTGCAGACAGTAGGAATGATGGCAATGACTGGTATAAAAATTCCTCTACGATAAAATCAGTAAGGAAAAAGGATTTAGGTATATCTAGGTAGAGCTGTAGATGAATATAGAAATGTTTCTGCACATTTCCATATTGTTTCTTGTGGAAACATGGAAGTGTTGAGCTTGGAGGCACTTCAGAGACTGAACTACACAATCTCCTGCTCAGATCAGGGTTATCTAGAGCAGGTTGCTCAAGACTTTGTCCAGGTGGGTTTTGGATTTTTTATTAACTCTGCATGTATTAACCCATTGATGGCTTCATCTAGCCAATTCATTTGTATTTGTGTGCACAAATACACACTTGTGCAGAAGCAGATGAGGAAGAACGGGGGGAGCTTGCAGGGGTGGGGTGTTGGTGCAGTTGTCTAAAGTTTTGGTGCTATGGTGGATTTGTACAAAATATGAATGCCAGATGTGGCATGCTTGGTACTAAACCCTTTCTTGCCTTAGTTATTAAATTATAAACTTCCCATCAGTTTATTGTTTCATTTACTATTGAACACTGTACAGATACCATACAAGAAACCAGTACCAGCCTAGATTCCATTATATCCTTGCTGGCAATAAATGAATGCCATTTCTGCTTCATGTAATACTGTATCTCCAAGATAATCTTGCCAACAAGCATTTTGTGAAAAACACATTGGATTCTTCTCTTAGGATTTTTGGCTCTTTCTTTGACCTTGTTTCAATTTCTAAAAGAGAATAATAGGTCATATGGGAAATGATATCTCAGGAGTTCTACCACCAAAGGGCAGCTAGTTAAGGATGGTATACTTTAGATTTTGAAGTTGTCAAGACATGACTGCTGTTGAACTTCCAAGGATTTAGTAACAAGTGCTTAGACAGTACACTGGTAGACAAAATCTGTGGTTCAGTGATTATGATGACTTAAAAGTGCTTTGTCTGTTTGTCATCTGAATTACCAATACTAAAAAACATGAAGATACTGCAGCTTTGCATATTTAGTTCATGAGCAGTTATTTGTACCAGTTGTTTTGAGTATACAAAGGAGTCTGAGCCTTTGGACTCCTTGTTACTGAGAAGCTTTATGTGGTGTGAGTAGCATCTGTACAAATTGTCACTTTCAAATGTGGTTCAAAGTCTGAAGTATATTTAAAACACTCATTTTCAATCATTAGCCAAGAATTTTTGCACTGTACTTCCAGTGTTCAATTAAAAAGTTCAAAGTGAGCGGGTTGTTTTTGTGTTAGCTTTTTTACATTGTCTTAACCTGGATGCTCATCCACTTCTTCTTTTCACTAGCAGATCATAACAAACTCTTGAACCTAGTTTGCATGTCAGTTTTTAAGTCCTTCATTAAATTCACTGTAGCTGTTTCTGCTTTGAACTTAAGGCAGTCCATGGAAACAGAGGAAGCTAGTTAAAAAACCTTATTTGAAAAACTGTGTGTTTTAAGCCTTTGGAACTTTATCTGAGGCAGATTCTGTTTTCATAAGCCATTTTTTCTCAGTGTCTCTCTACAGGTTTTAAACACTTAGTTGCATTAAGATTAGTGCATGTTAGTGCATTGTATAGCACTGTGGTACTAATGGTTATTTCTCTATTTTTTTAACCAGGACAAAGCCTGGGTTATGGTTTTGTGAACTACGTTGAACCCAAGGATGCTGAAAAAGCTATCAACACTCTGAATGGACTGAGACTTCAAACTAAAACCATAAAAGTATGTAGTGTTAATTATGATTTAAAGAAACTGAAATTATTTGACTTGTTTAGGTACATGATCTCTTTTCCCTTTCTAAGTGTAACTTAAGCATTCTGATGTCAGTAGACTAGACTAGAACTTCACTGTGTAGTAGATGGTTAGTCCTTTGTAGACTAGATCTGTAGTTTAGATCTAGAGAGAGGTTATGTATGGAAAATAATTTATTTTTTTACATACTTGATAACATTTTAGAAGTGAGCTTGCATTGTTTTAACTGAGAGACTGTTTTACTTGCAGAAGGCAATATTGCATATAGTCTGAACATGGTACCCTGTGTGTCATCTCTACTTTGTAAAAGTATAATTTGCTTTTTAATACTTCTTTTTTTAGGTTGCAGTTGTCTTGTTTCTCTTACAGATCCTTTACATGGAATACCAAAATAGCTATTTTGGTTGTATGAATTACTTGACTCATGGATCTTGTCTTTAGGTCTCTGATTTGAGATACCAGCTTTTTGTATTGTAATTTCTGCACCTCATGTTTCCTAAATTCAGTTTCTCTAATTTTTAGCAGAAGTCTTCGAGTTAGTTTTTCTTACCTGCTGTCTTATTCCATTATCAGAAGAATGGGGATACTCATGTGCTTAATCTTTTGGGCTCTGAAATCTAGAGGGAGAGGAGACAAAATTTATCAAGGAATGCAGACTTCTGAATATGTTTCATAGTTGTTGGACTTGAACTAAAAAAGCAATGCAGAGGCACTTAAAGGTGGTTGAGACAAAAGTAAGATCATAGAACCACAGTATTGTTTTGGTCAGAGAAGACCTTTAGGATGAAATATGCTTTGCTGCAGTAAGGTCCCTATGTGCCTCTTGCAGACTTCTGCCCACAGACAGTGTCATTTTCTGCTTTGGGGGGACATTGAGGGAAGTAATTTCATGCTCCAGTTTTTTTCAAATTGTCTTTTGGGTTGTGGTGAGAAAGGAAATAGTTCTGTGTGGCAGTAGTATTGCAGGTACACTGTATATTTGCCTTTAATGTCTTAGATAGCAAATGCATCTCTCTAGGGTTTTAAGTTGGAAGTTCTGGTACTGTATAGCCAGAGAAAAAAAGGATGTTATAAAAAGATCTTCTAGAGTATCAAGCCAGATCTCCCAAATCAAAATAATCCCTTAAGGGGGTTTCCAGTGGCTTACTTTATGCTGCCAGGATATGAATTCTTAATCCTCTTTTGCCATGCTAAGTGATTAATACAAACAGTGACTCTGTTCTGCAACTACAAATTGTCTGTAAAAAGGTCTAGGGAAAAACAGGGAAAATGGAGTGGACAGATGTGGATGAGGACACCGATGCCTTTTGTTTCCCATCTTTCCAGGACATGAAAGTAGAATTCTAGGTTATAAACAGTACCAGACAGTGGCCCTTGCCTGGAGACTAAAGTTCATGTGTAACCTTTCAGGGGTTTGTACCTTCAATGTCCTTAGCTAAATAAAATCTGAAAGAAGAGTTGTTCAAAGAATCGCTGCCTCTTCTCCAAAATAAAGATAATGTGTTTAGTTAGAAAACAGGTATGTAAGTATCACTTAGTCACGTTACTGGTAAAACTCTGACTCTGGCTACCTATATACCTCCCCACTGAACTTCAGCACTGTCTTTCAGTGTTGATGTGCAGGACTCAAGGCCAAAAGCTGCTTTTCTCCTTTCTCCATTTACTCTTCTGCATTCTTGGACACAAACCATGTTTCAGGCCAAGTTTTCATTACTGAATTCTCCCAGGATGCTGTTTGAAGTTTCTGGTTCCAGCTTCTGCCACTCTGTGGAAGGCTCTAGAGGCCAGGGGGATCAGTAGTGTATTTTAAGACTGACATTGGCACGTTGGACAGTTGCTCCTCCCCTTAAAAGAACCAAGGTGTCTGTGTGGCAGTGACTTGAAAGGAGACTTACCAAGAGAGCCTGACTTCATCTGTGAACCAATAGAAATGCACAGCCTAGTGTAAAGTACTTCATAATTTACACATTCCTCACATCATCCTGGAAGGCACTACATAGGAGAGGTAAAGTCTGAAGCTTTTGATGACTGGGGGCAACATCTGGGGGTGGGATGGGAGTCACTTATGAGAGTGCCAGGACCTTTGCATAGACTTCTTGGAGTTCATAGACTACAGTGTTCCCATTTATCTAAAATGGATACTTCAATTAAAAAAATAAAAAACAAACAAAACATCGTGACAGACTCAGAATGCAACCCTTAGATTTACTTTTAAGAAATTAATATCATTGAGATTTTTACATATACTTTCATATTACAAATGATGGGATTGGGGTAGTGTTAGTGGATATTTTGACTTTAAAAGGAAAAAGGTGATTGTTCTCTGTACATTTGGGGAGTTCTTTAGAAGCATTTAGTAGTTCACTGGTTGGATGGTTGAAAGTTGGCTTTCTGTTAGTCTCTAAAACTGGGAGGAACCTTGTCAGTTAGTTGGGTGACGGAACCTCACCTGGCTGAATGTTGTAACCACTTCCAACAGAACTTGTCTTGATCAATCCTGATGTGTGATATTCTAGATTGAGGCCATAACACATACCTCTGATCTGGCTTCTGTACTACTACTAGCCTGCTAGTCATTGGGTATATTTCTTTGATCTGTAAAAGGGGGTGCCCCCTAGTGTTTTCTTGAAAGAAAATATATTGAAAAGGTGAAGTTCCAAAATGCTGGCTTAAGTTTGTCTGCAGCGATACTAAATACAACTATCTGATACCTTTTTAAAAAAGAAAAAATTCTATGGAATGCAATATGGGAATACTTTATTGAAGTATTTGCAAAGTATCTTCAGAAATTCAGTTCTGTACCTCCAAAGCAAGACATAGCAGTCTTAGTCTTGTCTAACCTGGTGCCAGGTAGGTTACCTCTTGATTTATCCTGAATATTAAAACTTTTGAGTGGGTATGCATTGATGTTGAAGGCACGTCTAGGTGTGTTAGATACCCAGACCTTACTGTGCTAGGCAATGTTCTAAAACACATGGTACCCTCAGTGGCATACTTTGTTTTATTTGCAATATAAACATACTTGTATTGCAGTTAGCTTTTTAAGCTTGGGCTTCATTAAATTTTGCAACTTTAGTGTGAAAACCAGTTGTATCTTAAAAGAGGTAAAACATTTGTGGCTTTTCTTTTTGGAATTCACAGCTGCTAGGAGGCTCCCCTGTTCTATTCAGTTTAAGAGACAGTGAAAACGTGGATTTTTGTGCCTGGAAAAATAGTAAGATTCTCTGACTAGAGAGGAGTGGGCATACAAATGGCATATCCTTGAACTGGCATGGAGTCATTTTAAGATGCAGAAGAGAAGACAGCTTTTTACCTAGATTATTAAAGGGTTGCAGGAGGACCCAGGAAAATCTCTTTAGCTAGCCCTTAAATGATGGATGTGGTCTTTTGTGGATCGTAGCTGCCAAGAGGACACTGCAGATGGCAGTAATGCTGTACTCATTCCCCCCTTGCTCAGTGACCTTGGGCTGAGCTTCCCACTGCCCTGTCCTCAGTTTTCCAGTGTGAGAGGGCCTGAAGTGACAGCTTTCCATGTGGGAGCTGGCAGATGGTTTTCTTATTAAATCTGGTGATATGTGCCTATGCAGACAGATGTTGGATAGGGGAAATAAAATAGCTTGTCTAGGCTAAGTGGCCTGGTTGTCCTCTTGTAAGAACACTGATATAGCTGTGTTACACAAGCTAGTGCTTCTTAAAAATCAGATTTAGTAAGGCTTCCTCCTCCTTAAATTCTTTAGACTAGTAGTGTGTTTATATGGGTAATTATCACCTGCCAGGGGAATAGTGATTTAAGAAATATTTTATCTAAAGTATTAAATTTGTAGGTTTTCTTCCCACTCTTTTATAGCTTTGCACATATTGAAAAAAGTGAGAATTAGGCTTAACATGTAATATTCCTATTGAAATGAAGTTTGACAGATTCTTTAGCTAAAAGCACAGATGCCCTACTTTACCATCATCACCTAGTTAACTGCCCTACTGCAGAAAGCTGTGTAATAAGAGCTAGTTGTGACTGCCAGTAGAAGAGTTGAGTATTTAATTACCAGCTTTACAAATGCCCACAGAAGTGCAGTACAGCAAGGGAAGACTTGAAGTGAGGGATGTGTCACAACTTCGTGAGTGTACTCTGAGGCAGTGTCCTTAAAACTTGACATTATGCAATGAAATTTCACTTGATGCCTTGAACTGTTATTACTTAGCTTCATGACAAGATTTGTTTTAAAAGAATTATTCAGTAACTTAGCTACTCTAACCTTATGAACTACTTATAATAGCACTCTCTGAAAACACTGTATGCTTAATGGGAAAAACCAAAATGCTGAAAAATGAAAGATGCAAGAAACATGCTATTTTTCTTCTGAGTTAGTGTAGCAGATGAAGCATTGAGATTGTTCCTGTCTTGACTATTGCTACTTGTAGAGGAGAATTTTGCTAGTGTCACTTTTTGTAGTAATTTTTTCATCAGCTAATGTCCATGGGGAGCAATGAAATATGACTTGTGTAAAAAGTCTATTAAAAGACTGAAGGCAAGTGAGCTGTGAAGGTGAGAAAAACTATCCTTACCTTCTCCATTTTCTTCTTCTAGCACTAAAGAACATTGATCTATTGAGCAGAAAAGGGGGATCCTATTTGGAGATTTAATTAAAGCTAGTGAGTTTCTAGTGATACTGTCAATCAGCAAAGAATGAGAGAAGGGGCATGGTGCCAAACCATTCAGTGGTCTTGACAAGGTAATTAAATACCTCAAGAATATTCTTCAGGTAAAATTAAAGTGTTCTAGCAGATCTGAAACAGGAGAGCAATTTGTCTTGGAACAAAGTTAAAGGTGTTTTTTCCCTTAAATTTCTCCAGGAGTTACATAAATGGTAATTATGTAATCTTTTAGCTATGTTACAGTAAAATTGACAGAATTTCCATTTTAAATCCCTCCTCATTACTACACATACTGTTTCACCCCAGGTAAAATTAGTTCTTCACTGAAAATCAGATCCCCTCATGTTGAATGTTACTTAACCTGCTTAAGCTGTCTAGTTGTTTTTCATCTTGATTGAGTATGTAATATTGAGAGGAGAATTCACTTCTGAACACATAGTACTGTCACTTTCTGTAAACCCCATTGTGGCCACATGGTTGTTCATTAATGCAAAACCACACTGAGAAAAACAATGCAGCATGTCAGACTGAACTACAAAATGTGCTGATAATGCCTTCAACTCTATAGCTTGTTTTCTGCTTGAACCCCAAGTGCGGAGTTGCAGCAGGACCCTTGACCCTGGTGCAGCTCACTGTGTAAGGCCTGCTGAGCAAGTTTGCAGCAAGAAACCTCAGTGGTGCAGTAATGTCTTTTCTGAATCTGAACAGGGTGTTCCTCATGCAGAAATGGAAATGTTTGAAGGGACCAGTGGTAGTGTGTGGAGAAGAAGGATGACTGCAAGCGTTGCTCAAAAGCAAAATTCTGAGATCAAAGGTGCATCTTCCTGTCATGCTATGCAAAGTCCTTGGTGTAATTATGGCTTTCTACATGGATCCAAAATGCTGCATACACTGGTCTTAGATACCTCTCTTTTCTCTAATTTTTTTTTTTAAATCCAGGTATTGGTTTTATATATAAGTAGTGCAACCACAAATAAAAGCATTATTTTTAAAATCCTTTGACAAATTGACCTCTGTTAAGCTAGTGACTTTCAAGTTTTTGACACAGTTAAAGGTTGACTTTGTGTCTCTTTTCTTCATTCAGTAATAGTTTTTCTTGAAAGGTTCCAAGATATTTCAGTGGCCATGAGTGTTTTGTGCATTTCTGAGGTGTGTGTGTGTAATGAATAAAGCAAAATACACTCCAGGGGTGTAGTTGCAGCTGTCTGTGGTTGTCTGTCAGCAGCAACAGCTCTCTAATCACAAACAGGGAGAAGCTGCAGTCTGCCTGTTTCCTTCAGAAGAAGGGAGAACTTGTAGACAAATTCACCTCTGCTCCAAAAGAAGAGAATTGGGGTCTGCTGTTCTGAGATACTGGCTGGATATTATGCTGTGTACTTCTGTCATATAAAATATAAAATGGTATGGGTGTCAGAAATCTGTGGTGCTCTTACTAGTGGTTGGGCATGAGTGGAGATGGCACGTCCACCAGATCAGTCAGGAATGCAAAGTATGAATGAGGGACTGAGACAATCAGGGAGAAGTAGGAAACTGGAAATGTTTGGAGATTACTTCTCCTTTTGTTTCTTACTAAGTATTTCTTCTTTTTAAGGAGACAGTGGTAGTTATGACTGAAAATTTTAAGGGGTTCTATGTTAATCCTTTTAAAGGCAAAACAGCAAAATCTCTGTCCCATAACTGTAGCACTTGGTTCCTGTCTCCTGTTGTAGGGTAGAAAAAGGGCTGTGAATTTAATTGCCGCCTCTCTCTTAAAAGTAGTATGATAAAAACTGTTGTACTACCTTGAACACTTCAGAGAAAACTCTGGTTCTCTTCTTGTCCATAGCAGAATTTCCAGTTGATTTCTGTTGTTAAAATAGATGTACTATTTCATTTCTTCCCCAAATGGCATTTTGGCACTTGAGACCAAGTGGTGTGGAAGCCTATTGCTGATGTTTCTTTGTGGTACGTACAGAGGCAGTTTTACAAGGGCTTTCTCTTTGAACAGTGTGCTGTTCTCCATAGGTTAAATCCTAAGGAAGAATCCTGGTCCTCTTCTTCTCACTCATAAGAGCAGGTCTGTCTAAATTTATCCTGAAAAAAGGCTTCTGTAAAAGAATGTTGACATAACAAAACCATGTAGCTCTTGAATCTAGTATAGATAAACAAAATGCAGAAAGAAGGAACACAATGAAATGCTTGGAACTAACACTTCCAAGTGGGGATGAGGTGTGATGTCGAAGTGAGAGAACTTACCACCAGCAAATGTGGTAAATTCTGTATTTCAGTTATTATCCTCATCCACTTCTTTCTTACAGAGGAATATGTGTATTTTAGAATTACCTCAAGATGAGAATTTAAATTCTCATAGAAACAAGGCAGTTTAGAGCCCACACAGGCTAGTTATCCTACCTGTTCTAACCTTAACTTTTGCAGTAAACCTCTCCTTTTGTTTTGATCATCATAGAGCAGGAAACAGAAGGAAAGCTAGTTCACCCTTTGCAAGGTAAATTTCTGAGGAAACTTAAATGGAAATTCATTGAGCTATTGTTGTAGAATATGCTAACTCTCTCAGAGGTGTCCTCTAGCTTGATTGCTCTTTGTCTCTCACACTGCCTCTGACAAAACAAATGCAGAAAAACAAGTTCTATGGAAGCTGACCATATTGATAATACATTGTCCTCCCATTTTACACCTGGTTCGTGGCCTAAGCCAGGACAAAAACAAACTTAGGAGGACTTTCTTTTTTTGTAATGTTGGAAAGTCCTTATCTGGTACTGAGATATACTCTGTATGGATTGTTTTTCTGACTTTGATCATGCTTTTGGCTTTTTTGAAGTCTAGCCATGAAGAACTGTAAGAACATCAGATTCTTGTGTTCTACGATTCTTAGGACATTTCTTAATCTGTCATGGGTGGATTATTTTGAGAGAGATGGTGGAACCATACAAACATACAAGATATTAAGGTAGTGCATTTTTTTAAGTGCCAGGTAGACTTATCCTTTCTGTCCAAGTCACAAATTTATCACTTACATGGAGTGAACTCTGATGCCTTTTAAACTGTTGCCTGCAGTATATGTTTTTCAAGTTGGAAGGAATTTTTTAGAAGCCACATTCCTCCTGAGACTTGTGGAACCAGGGCTTGTTCTGGTAGCTACTGGAAGTTACTACCGGTCTGAGTTCCTTTTAAAACTTGATTTGCTGTGCTGAACTTGCTGTTGCCTCTGTACTTTAATAATGACTAACTCATATCCCATTCCGATGAAAAGGTGAGAGGGAGGAGTGGAATAGCATGTTGAGCTGGGACCTAGAGCCAGAATTTGAAACAAGGTTTTTCATTAGATGTAGCACAGATCAAGATAATCTCAGTTTCCTAACTTTGCTGAGGTAGGACTTCTGACCCACTGCCTGCTGAGAAGTGAGATGATCTTGGGTTGTGCTGCAGGCAAGCAGCACACGTGGCTGTGATGTTTGTTTCCTGACTAGATGAGTCAAATACAGAAACATGGTGAACGAGGAATGAAAATAACATGTCTGAGCCTTCAGTATTGTTGTACCAGCAGTACTCTCCTCTGTCCACTAGCTAATCTGAAAATTGGTTGGAAGCCTCAGTTGCTGGAGACATATTCAGTGTCTGTAGTGTGTACTAGGATGCTCAAGGGTGAAGATGAGTATGTTAAGGTGGAAGACTTTCTGTGAGCAGTTAGCAAAAGCTGCAAGAGATTACATCTGTAAGGAGACTTTTGGTGAAAGTGGTCTCGTCTCTCTCTAGGTAACCTTCTTACTTCTGAAAAACACATCCCTGTGTTATTCCTTTCCTTGGCTCAAAACCTATGTTGAGTTCATATTTGTTAGTCTTAGTAAATGTGGCATATTTAGCCTACAGCTCTTTGGCAAATTCCTAATATCTAGATAAAATTATTCTAGTTCAAAGGAAGAGCTTTATAAAATACTGTTTACATGAATGATTATTCCCATCAAGAATCACTCAGAACATCATGTTTAAGATCCGTTTATGTAAGAGGCTTGTGAAGGAACTGGAATTACAACACTGTTCTAGCTAGCCTGTTAATTGGGACATGGAAATGGCTGCCCTGGTCAGTGTAGCTCTCCTTGTACCAGGGTTGTAGAGGATCCTTTGTCAAGCCTGCACCTACTTACTGCCACTATTACTCTGCAGCAGGATATTGCAGCAGTTACTGACTTCATAGGTCCCTTAAATCTGTCTTGTTCTCTACAGTTGTGCAAGAGAAAGCTTTGGTATCAGTGCATTGTATTAATAAGTACTCTGTCTGAAGTGTAGCTCCATCATGATTTCAGTTGTTACTTCATGATCCAGTCTGGTTCTAATTCTATCATTTTGTGAAGGAACAAACTCTTAGGTTGGTCTGCTCTTGCCTTCAGCCATAAGGGCACAGAATAGAAGTGGACCTTGGGCCTAGAACTCTGACACTGATTGTGTCTTTCAGAACTGTTACCATTCCTGAGATGTGGACTAAAATATCAAAAACTCTTCTGATAGTAGTGCTGAAAGGCTTTTGCTTCCCTGTCCATTTTTTGAATGTGTTACCTATTTCAGAGCCAGGCTGTAAAATTAAAACATGTATGGGATATGGTTAAATTTGTTAGCTTAATCTATGCACATGGGTTGAGTAGTATATTTTTGTAGTTCCACAGAGTTGAGTCTAATTGCCTTTACAAAGGAAAGTCTGTGTCCAATTTGCTTTGCCCACAGAAACAAATGCTGCTTTGAGACTGCACCACAAACTTAAACTCGGCAGAGCCTGCATGCATTTATCAAGGCAGACTTGTGTAACTGAGAAAAGTGGCCTTCAAGCTTTGCAATGGAACTATCTTTCCTTTGATGGAAAGCAGAAAGTAGACTTAATGAATATACTTCAATGTACTCTATTTCAGACAACAACCCATCACTAGCTGGTAACATCTGAGACCTGGTCTCTGCTGTGTACTGCAGCATCTTGTTACTAGAAATAAAAGTAAGAAGGGTTCTTGACTAATGGCATCTCATGTACTAATTTAAGTGCAAGTTAAGAATGCTTGCTTGGCACAATTGTCTCTGGAACGTGGCTGTAACAAAAGCAAAGAAATATGTCCTTGTTTTTGTTATGCTTACCAAGGGAGCTTGAATGTTCCTAATATATTCCTCTTCCTGTATAAATCTGTCTGGTTTGCAGGAAGGTTTAACCCATTTTCATCTTCACGAGCTGGGTAGCAATTTATTTGAATTTGTTGTTGAATGTTTTCCATTGAAGCATAAATGTTAAAGAGCTAGATAATATCCTCATGGCAGTGTTCTTCAGTAACTGGAAGTTACTGAATGTAAAGATCCTACTAAAATCTGGATTTTAATATTTAAAGATTTTAGATTTTAAAACCTGCAAGAATAACTGAAGTAGAGGTGTTGAGAATGTAATGCCACATTTCCCTGAAGTTGTTTTGGATAATACAAACACTTTTTTGTACTAATGGTACAAAATTCCTCTACAAAATTCTCTATAGTACTAATAAGATAAAAAAAAGATTGAAGTCTAGTGCTGGGATTTAGAAAAATAGGAAATAGCAAAACTGAAACATTCAGTTGTAGGGATTGGGTTTCATTTCTTTTTGGCAACTTATTTATTTAACCTCCTAGCTTTCAGTTTTGACTTGTAAATTATGATCAGTTCATCTTAATGTTAAGTACTGTAAAACAGTGAAAATACTTGGATTTGGTGGTGTAACGTTTGTATTTCTAGAAACAAGTGTCTTTTCTACTAACTGCAGTGAAAAATTCCACTAAAACGTTTTTTAAATTGGTGTCTGTGAAGTAGTTGTGCTTAGTGTTGTAGAGTATGTTAAATATTTAAAACTGTAGGCTACCTGGCTGCTTCTTAATTTGCATTGTGTTCAGTGGTTTTGACACTGCATAACCTTACTGTTTATTAAATATTCACCTGATGAAGCAGATGTGGAAGTAATATTTTATCCTAGCCATTCATTCAGTGCATATACATATACATATATATATATATATATATTATTTGAAGATCCTGAATCTAGAACTATTGGCAAGTAATTATGGAATGAACAAACTGACAGGATAGAGATGGAGATACTAATCTGGAGAGTCTTTGCTTTAAATCTTTGTGACAAGTGGAATAGCTGGACTTTGACATCAACAACTAAGAGAAACTATGTTCCATACTCCAGGAAAGTTTGGTTGTTTTTATCTCTTTTGCATGGGAATTAGTTCCCTTATACCAGTAATATTTTGTGGTGTCTGTTCTTTGTCAGTGGTGCTGACTTGCATTAATCACAGTTTACTAGCAGTGTTTTACAAAAAAGTCAATCATTAATTACATTTGATTTAAGTTCTGTGTTTCTTTCACATTTCTTGCCTGGCCAGAACTTCTAGAGATTAGTAAGATTACTAGAGGTAGTGTTGGGATATTGCTATTGAAGTACTGATTCCAGTTTGTATGTTACTTCTGTGACTACTCTGTGCACATTCCAGTATTTATCAGATACAGGAGTAGTCAGTGGGGCATTTCCTATGCAGCATCTATCTGCCATGGGTGTGTGTACTTAGATGTGAAAAATACCTTTAAATCCTTGAAGACAATGCCAAGGGGTAATGACACTGAAACTGAAAAATTTACTACTATTTACTGGTTAGGGTTCATTACTTTCATTCTTTTGCTTTCTTTAAGTTGTATCCAGTATTGCCTTTGACTGCTCTGCCAATAGCATTTCTCAGCTCAGACATGGGCAACAGACATCACTGGATTAACTGTCACTTTGAAAGAATTCATATTTATTTGACAGAGGAAAAGTGAGAGGAGCTTTGCAGATACATGTTATGTAGCATAACAGTTTGTTTGCGGTAAGTTAGTAAACATTTCTTGTGGATTTTTTGCCTCTTAATGGGTTTAGAGTGAGTTTATATTGTTATGTGGCAGCACTTCTCCAGCAGTGTCAATTCCCCTTTAAAATGTAGCGTCTCTATTTCAAATTCTTCTTGGAACGAGTAAGGGGAAAATGACTATCACTGATTTTATACAGAAAGCTGAATGGGAATCATCTGTTACTTTCACTTAATTCAAGTTACATCCAGACCCTGGGTAGAAGTTCATTTCACATAATTTCCTTAAGCTTTTTTGTGTTTTTGGAAAATCACAGAATGGCTGGGGGTTGGAGGTACCTCTGGAGGCATAAAATCCAACATTGTGCTCAGAGTAGGTTCACCAAAGTGGTTGCTCAGAGCTATGGGACTAGGAAAGGGATGATCACTGTAGATGAAGAGCAGGTTTGAAACCACCTAAAGAACCTGAAGGTGAACAATGTCCATGGGACCTGATGGGATTCATCCATGGCTCCTGAAAGTACTGGTGGATGAAGTTACAAAGCCACTGTGCATCATGTTTGAAAAGTCATGGAAGTCTGAAGTTCTGCTGACTGGAAAATGGGGAAACAATCCCCATTTAAAAAACAGACTCAGGGATCTACAGGCCTCCTCTGTTCCTAGCAAGACCATGGAGCAGCTCCTCCTGAAGGCTCTGCTAAGGGAAGCAGATAACAAAGGGGTGATTGACAGCCAAGGTCAAGGGTGAGTCCTGCCTGACTAGTCTGGCCTTTTTGATGATGGAGTAACAGCCTGGGTGAACAACGGCAGAGCAACAGACATCATCTGGACCTGTGCAAAGCATACTACACTGTCCCACACAACATTCTGATCTCTAAACTGGAACAGTACAGATCTGATGGATGGACCACTCTTTGGATGAGGAACTGGCTGGATGGTCACACCCAAAGAGTTGTGATCAGTGACTCAGTGTCCAAATGGAGATGTGTGATGAGTGATGCTCCTCAGGGGTCAGTACTCAGACCAGTGCTGTTTAACATCTTTGGTGACATGGGCAGTGGAATCAAATTGCACCCTCAGCAGGTTTGCTGACAACACCAAAGTGTGTGGTGAAGTCAACACACTGGAGGGAAGGGATGCCACCCAGGGGGACCTTGACAGGCTTGAGAAGTGGGCTTGTGCAAACTGCATGAAGTTCAACAAGGCCAAGTGCAAGGTGCTGCACCTGGTTTGAGGCAATCCCATGCAGGAGTGCAGGTTGGGAGGAGAAGGGATTGTGGACAGCCCTGAGGAGAAGGAATTGGGGGTGGCAGTGGACCAGAAGCTCAACATGAACCATCTGTGTGCATTTCCAGCCCAGAAAGCCAACTGTGTTCTGGGCTGCATCAAAAGAAGCAGACAGCCAGTTGAGGGAGGTGATTCTCCTCTTCTATTCTGTTCTTGTGGGAGTGAACTGAGGGTGTTCAGTCTGGAGAAGAGGAGGCTCAGGGGAGACCTCATCACTCTCTACAACTCCCTGAAAGGAGGTTGGAGCCAGGGAAGGGGTCGGTCTCTTTTCCCAAGGAGCTACCAGTAAGACAAAAGGGCATGGACTTAAACTCTTGCCAGGGGAGGTTTAGGTTGCATATTAGGCAAAAAATTCTTTACAGAGAGGGTGATCAGGCATTGGAATGGGCTGCCCAGGGAGGTGGTGGATTCTCTATCCCTGGAGGTTTTTAAGAAGAGACTGATGTGTCACCCAGTGCCATGGTCTGGCAACCACAGTGGTTTGGGATTAAGGGTTGGACTTGATGATCTCAGAGGTCCTTTCCAACCCGGCTGATTCTGTGAATCTGTGATTCCTTAAATTATATGTGCATTCATGTTTTCAGCTTCTCTTGTGTAGTTCGTTGCATTCCTTTAGTGTTTTTACAGAAGGCAGCACTGAAAAAACCCATCTGACTCTTTTTGCAATGTAATTTTTCTAGCTGAACTTAAAAATATTTCAGTGTCTCAGAATAAACAACGCTGTCCTGTTTCATCTGGTTTTGAGGTGTCTGATTAAGTGTTTTTACTTTCTTTTCCCAAAGGTTTCCTATGCGCGACCAAGTTCAGCTTCTATCAGAGACGCAAATTTGTATGTTAGTGGACTTCCAAAAACAATGACCCAGAAAGAACTGGAGCAGCTCTTTTCCCAATATGGACGCATTATTACTTCTCGTATTCTGGTTGACCAAGTCACTGGTGAGTAGGCAGTTTTGCACTTCTCTCATTTTGGGACTGGCAGTTCAAGAAATACTTCACCTTTGCAGAATGTACAAAAGGCGTATGTAGGCCAGAAAAAGTGATTTTCTGCTGGAATTGTTCATAAATATGTATGGACAAAAATAGATCATTGTGTACTGAGCCAGCTTGAGTCATTTCCAGCCTGAAGGTGCAGGTTTGAAGCCTGTTTCATGGCTTGTAATAAATTTACAGCTGCTATAATCTTCCTTTCCAAGCTGTGTGTGAAAATAGTCTCTTATGTGCCTTATGAAATGCTGTTAAACACTTTTTATATTAAAAAAAAATTATGCAGAAATGCATAGTTAATTCTCTGAGGCTATGATTATAAAAGACCCTGACTGGTAGTTGCTGTTTAAGAATGTGTTCAAAGTTGTACCATTTGTTTTAAGCACACCAGTGAACATGAACTCTGAGTTCCTCAAGAGCAGATACATTCTGTGCTTTGAGGTGCCTTTAAAAACTAAGCTCTAGCAGGTTAGTTGTGTTGTTACAGTATATGTCTTAACTAGTAAGTAGGTGCCAGTGACACTCTGGTTACTCTTCAGGTTTGGACAATAATGTATGTATTTTTTCTGGCTCAAATGGCTAATCTTGGAGCTTTATATTTTGCTGTCTCTCTGGCTTGGAACAGGCCTGTTCCAAAGATAAGTGACTAAATGAAATGCCAAGAGCATGACAGAAGTATTGAGTGTACAAATTTAAATATAAAGAAGCAGTATTCACAAATTCTCATCTTCACAAAAATCTAGGGGTGTGGGCCAGAAGAATTAATTCACTACCTGAAAGTATTCCCTGAATAATAAGCGAGGTTGCATTTTTTATAACTGTACCTTTTCAAAGGCGCATGTGGTGGTGGATAACAAACAGCTCGCAGCTGTAGGAGGCCATAAAGTGTTCAAATGGTTTTTGAAAGGATTGTGCATACCAGTGTTTGACACTTGGTCTCCTGTAGAGGATCTTGAGTATACTCCTTTGCATATCCGTTATGTTAACAGCAGTCTTGGTATTACCACATAGTGCTTGTGAAGTATTCTAATGGTGTGAGATGGTGAGTGTGTAGGCAGGCAGTGAAAGGATAGATAAGGGCCAGATAGTGACTTGTAGAAGCAACAGGTGTGTTGGTCAGATTTCCAGTATCTGAGCTGTTTACATTGTTCCTCTATATTCATGCATAGAAATGGTGGGATTTGACAGAAAGGCCAAGTAAGTAAATATAATAAACTTTTAAATGTGTATCTAATTCAAGTTCTCTTAAATCCCAGGATGTTCACAGTAGTTTTCTGGCATAGATTGTTTTTTCAGGTTTAAGTTTTAAGAGGCAGACTGAAATAGGTGAAAACAATAAAGTTGTAACACAAACTGATAGATGAACAATATGAAGTTGAAGCTCTGACATTTACCTGTTGAAAGCTTTTTGTGCCTGCTCATTGTCACTTTCGTGGTTTAAATTCTTTGTTTATGAACAGAATACATTTCTTGTCATAAATGCCTTTCTCAAGGGAGGACAAGCATCTAACTTGTATCTTTATTTGCAAGCCGCAGTATAAGGGGCTTCTAAATTAATTTAAGAATATTACATCACAATGTTCAACTACCTAGTGTCAGATGGAGTAGCATTATTAAGTGGTTCAAGTATTGACACCCTCGTGTGTTAAATTCAAGCTACATCGAGTTTTTGAGGTTTGGTGTTCCTAAAAACTTATGCAAGCACTTGCTGATCCCAGTGTGTGTTCTCTTTGACTTTGCTATGCTGAGGAGGAATCTGTGGTCCAGTTAGTTTCCTTCAAAAATAACACCTACAGAAATGTGGTGGCATGCTGAAACAATCTTTTGCTTTGCTTACGGGTAACCATGGAACTGTTAAAATAAGGCCATAATTCTTATTAATGCAATCTAGAACTTGCACTCCATTCTTTGCTGTCTGAGGATATTTGCTTCAAATGGAACTTGAAGGGATGCTGCAGGAGAGCATAAGCCATTTCTTGGTGCTGTGGAGCAGATGACTAAGCTATTTGCAGAATTTCTATGAATGCAGATACTGCAGAGTTAGCATAAACTGAACAGAGGGTGTAGTGCAGCTGATTCTGGGTTCACCTCCATCTCTCTCAAAATTGCTGTTTCAGAATTACACTTTCTCACACACGATGTTTTAAGTTGTTTCCAATGTGTTTTGTCTCATCCTTCAAAGCTTTCTACACAATGTATCTTATGTGAGAACACATCTTAAAGAAAAATTAAAATAGTCTCATTTTTCCTTGGTAAATTTTTTTTTCTTCCTGGAGCAAAAGTTCAGTTCTAGTAAGTTCAAAATTACCACATGTTCACAGCAGTTAGCCATTAACATAGAGTTGGCTGTGACAGTCAAATGTTAACACCAATTGTTCCAGAGTCTCTGAATTAACTACTGATTAATTACTTCCTTCAACCTGTGCAGGGGTATCAAGGGGCGTGGGGTTCATCCGGTTTGACAAGCGAATTGAAGCTGAAGAAGCTATAAAGGGCTTGAATGGCCAGAAACCTCCAGGTGCCACAGAGCCCATCACTGTAAAGTTCGCTAACAATCCAAGCCAAAAAACCAGTCAGGCCATCCTTTCCCAGCTGTACCATTCTCCAAGCAGAAGGTATCCAGCACCTCTAGCTCAGCAGGCTCAACGTTTTAGGTAAGTGAAATATCTATGTATTCAACAAATCTGGAAACCAGACGTTCCCATAGGCATGTTTGCTTTCTTCCACTCTTCCCTTTTCCTGCTTGTCTGATTTGTGTGTGTGAAGGAAGTACATGAAAGTGAACTTTACTGTGCTCCTGCAGTACAGTTAAAAGCAAAAGTGCATTCCACCCTATTGGTAGCATTTCAGTAGTTAATAAAGCCACTTAAATTGAGATGACATCTTTCCTTCCACATAGTCACTTTTAAAAAAATCTCTTTTGACTGCTGGTGATTAGTTTGTAAATAGTTTTAGTTAACACTGACCTAAGCAATTCAGTTTTCCTCTTAGCCATATGGCATGGCACAGCCAGCCTCCTCTTCCCCCAGTCCATGTTTCTTCTCCCTGTTTAGGTTTTCAGGTGTTCTCCAGGTCAGTTGTCTTAAGTCCTGCAAGCCACAGTTATTGTTCTGTTATTACAAAGTTTTGCAGTTAAGTTTTTTCCATGTGTTTTTGTGGATATATGTTCCTGTTGTGTTGAAATTACAGCCATGCAATTTCTTGTGATATGTAGTGTATTGAAAACATCAGATGGTGACAGCAGAGAAATTATTTAGCCCTTGGATTTTTTCAGTCATTTTTCATCATTTTCTCACAGTTTGCCCCATCACTCTGACTTGAATGTGTTAAACAGTAATACACTGAAACAGATTCTCTTTTATTTTCCAAGAAACAAATAAGCTGGCAGTTTGTTTCAAAGAGATTTATACCAAACTGCAAAAGCTCTGCATTGGCTGGCTACCCTTGCCAGGTCACGGACTGCACTTCTGGCAGAACATAGCAGTTGTAAGCTTTTCAGCCTTGTGTTTTCTGCCTTAAGGCAAGGAATAACCAATTTCATTCATTGTTTGGTGATTTTCTTTACAATTTCTTAGGGAATAAAAGGTTTAATCTAATAGTGTGTTGAATATTGATTAAAAGTAGGCTTGCCATTGTCCTGTAGGCAGAGCACAGGGGTAAAATTTGTACTTGTAGGATGGGTCTCCAGTCCACTGTATGAAATGAGATTGTGAGGAAGCTGTTGTGCAGCCAGTGCATTGCATACAGGATTCAACATAGTCTGGCAAGTCTGGCCTCGTGATGCTTCTGAATATGCTTGTTCACAGATACTGAGCTCTGTTCAACATTACTCTTGATACTGGCAGGTATAGCATCTGGGTTTAGCTCCAGGTTAAAACTATGATGATTTGTAGAAATTCTTCAACTTCTAGAATTTCTTCTTAGAATGGGACATAAGAATTTCTTTTAGTTTCAGTAATTTCAGTAGACTACTTTAAAAATGTTACTTATTGCTTGTGATTTTTTTTTATTTAAAATAAGTGTATTTTTAAGAATGCGCTTTCAAATTTCACTGGAAAGTTGTTGATTTATTTGTTTGTCTGTTTTTTGCTGAGATACTAAATGTAAAGGAATGTCTGAAACAGCCATAAGAAACACTGATTAGCTCCACTTCAAAGTATAATGGCAACAAAAGCATTGAGTATGTAACAAGTCTGTAGTGAATTGGAGGGGATATAAAATCTTCCTGTTTTATCTATGGTGAAGAAAGAACAAGGGGGTTGCAGACAAATTTGGGTAATCTTTTAATATTTTGGGGGGGAAGGCCTTCAGGCTTCTGTTTCTTCTCTAAACAAAATAGCCTTGGCGAATTTTAAATCTTTTTAAAATTTTTGCACTTTATAAAGGGAAGTCTGTCTTTTTTAGTTTTTTGAGATCTTTGCAGTTACAGCATTCCAGCTTGGCTGCTGACTACATAGTTCAAATTGCACCAGTGCTTCAAGTCTTCTGTATCTTTCACATGGGAGAAATAGTTGTTGGTATCAGACGGGATTACCTGATGCATTTTCCTTTTCTTTGTTAACAGAGACCTGGTGACAGGGTAAAAATAAACTTCAGTAGTAAAGAACAGTAGAATCACTAAAATGCTTCTTTTTTTCTTACTAAAAAATTCTGGCTTTCCAAAGCAGCTATATATAATTCCTCCTCAGTTTCTGCAGGATGTGTAACTTCAAGCACCTTTAAAAACTGCTTGGTGAATGCCCATGAGAATTTTTCCAGGGTATCTTTTAAGTCATCCCACTAACTGATGAAAACTGTTAGGGTGATCCTACTGCTCCTGTATGACGTCCTCAGCAAGAACCTCTAAGTGGTAATGTTTCTTGAACTCCTCACCTTCCTCTCCACCTCCAAAATGCTAATGATAGTAGACATCTGTCATCCACCCTAGGTCTATTGATAGTAGTCAGGCATTTTATTATTTCCTTTTTTCAGCTCCTTTTATAGGTGTTCAGTGGTTTGCTTTCTTGTCATTGCATCCTGCAAAGTCTGCTTACTGCAAAATCATAGTGCTCTGCAGTTTGAGAGTTTTTCCTAGCTGCAAACAAGGCCAAATATTTTTTTCTTCAAGTCTTTTGAGCACAGGTATTAGTTACATTGCTGCAGTAGTTGTGTTTGGATTCTGTATACCAGTAATTATCTTCAACCCTGTATCTCGTTACCAAGGAGAATTCACAATAAGTGAATTGGTATGGTCACTCAAAACAGAAAAATAATTAATAAAAGTGTACCTTTTTAATCTAAGCTTGTATTTTGTAGAGTCCTAAAGAGAACCTTTAGCAAGAATTACTCTTCACGTGTCTAGGCTTTGCCAGGAAGAAATGAGAGCTTCTTTAGGGTGGAAATTTTCTTAGGGAAGCAGTTCAAGGAACTTCAGGAATGAAATTAATAGAATTTTTAGCTACTGTCATAATCTGTGTATTGGCTAGGTGATTCCAAAGAGTTTAGAGTTGTGGTGGCATATTACAGTTGAGCAGCTTGAGGCAAGGTGAGGGATGGAATACATGGAGAAAGCTTACAGTCTAATATATGTATGTGAGCGTATAAAAAAACTTTGTTCTGGAAAAAGAAAACTTGTTTGTAGTTGAAGCTTTAACAGTCTTTCACTGCTCCATAACCCTGCATCTGTCTGAACCATCAAATCATCAGAAGCCTCAGTCTTTATCCAAAGCAAGGCAGTAAGATGGCAGACTTCACTGAGGTGGTCACTGACTAATTTCATGCTGCTGTATTGGACTTAGGCTAAACTTGAGGTAATGATGCATTTTTTCAACTTTAAAGATTTATGGTTGTGCATACTACATAAGAACATCTACTCCATACTCAGTAACTGTATCAGGTGTAATCAGGTGCTACAGTACTTTGTGATGATGCTTTGCATGAAGTTCTGTAGAATGCAAGGATCATAGCGTAATTTCCTTAAGATTAAAGGGTGGAAAAGTCTGAAGACTGAATACTTTGCTAAATGTTTTGCAGGTTGGACAATCTGCTCAACATGGCTTATGGAGTAAAGAGGTAATAAAGGACTTAGGTTCATAACTACATTTTTAGTTATTTTGTATACTCTTACTTTCTCAGTAAGACTTGGATTTTTGCATGTTGGAACTTCAGCTAAGATTTTTCATTTTGGCACATAGCGCATGTTAGAGGCAAACTTTTTGTAGCAATTCCATGGAATTCCTGTTTCAAATGACTTAACAGTCGTCACTGATTTTATAACATACTGTTCTTTTGTTTTTCTGTTACTTCATTACACACAGGCCTAGCACAGTTCCTTGTACTCATGTATAATGAATGGCGTACTTTGTTTTGGTTTAGTTTTTTGTTTTGTTTTGCTTTTGCTTTTTTTTGTTGTTGTTGTTTTTGCAGTTGGGGAAAAAAAAATAAAATTTGACATTACCTTATTGCTCCACTATGTTCATGCTGTGAAAAGCCCTGTATAATTTTCTTTTTCATTTGTGAAATTTCTTTGCTGGAATTTTCTCTGGACATCTGCTTTATGCTACTGTCTTGGTTTCCCCCCATTGTTCAATAGATTTCCTCCGATGACCATTGATGGAATGACCAGTTTGGCTGGAATTAATATACCTGGACATGCAGGAACTGGATGGTGCATTTTTGTGTACAACTTGGCCCCTGATGCTGATGAGAGTATCCTCTGGCAAATGTTTGGACCCTTCGGAGCAGTAACCAACGTGAAGGTCATCCGTGACTTCAACACCAACAAGTGCAAAGGTTTTGGATTTGTGACTATGACAAACTACGATGAGGCAGCAATGGCAATAGCCAGCCTGAATGGATACCGCCTTGGGGACAGAGTATTGCAGGTCTCCTTCAAAACTAACAAAACGCACAAAGCCTAGCAAGTTATTCTCAGTGCATTACTACATGAAAACTATACAACAAAGGCAATTTACAAGAAGCTTTATGCAGTAGTAAATGCCTTTGTTGTATGTTAGTGTGGAAATGGGGATAAAATGACTACTTAGCATCCTAAGAATATGTGAGATTTTTTATTGCTAATATTTGAATTAAAACTTGTTAAATATCTTTTGTGTTTGAATATTGACAAGAGGTACAGGGTTTTTACCTGTCGCAATGCATATTCTATTGCCTTCTTTGAAGAAGGTGGACCTTTTAAAATGTTTCAGCTAAGGGAGGAAGTTTTTTCTTTTTCGTGACTGCCTTTAGCCTATGAGTAAATACTGAGGCTTTGTGTTACACTTAATTGTTTTGGGTTTTTTTTTCTGTTACTTGATTTGCCTTGTGTTTAATTTACATTTTTGATGCATTGCTGTTTTGTTGTTCAAGAAAAGTATTTGAAGTTTACATTTAATTTATAAAGTTATAAGCAGTATTTATTTTATAATTATAATTTGGGTTGGGGAATGGGAACACATTATAAAAGCTTATTGTAAGAATACTGGAGAACTTTTCATAAAGCAGTACCTTGCCAAAGAGATAAGAGCCTCTTTGATGTGGGTTTAAAAAAGCATCTATTTTTATAAAAAAAAAAAATTTGGAGAAACTTTTTACTGGTCCTGGAACAAATATTTTGACTTGAATACTTTGAGAAATCTCTTCATATGACATCTAGTGAGCTTTTAAAACTTACCAGGAAGTTTGCAGTTGCTGGGGAAAATTTAGAAAGATTTATGAGACCTTTGTATTAAGAGGCAAAGTCAATGGGATACACTGTTGGTTTCATTTTTGTAATCATCGGTGAAGTCTTTGGACATCCTGGTTATTAAGTGATAGGTGGCTCACATTAATTTGTGATTTTGAAACAAATGAAAAATTAAAAGAATATAAGAGCAAGCAGGAAACTTAAAATACTGAGAGATGGGGGAAAAAAATCTGTTCTTCCTAAAGAATTCCCTTCAGATAGAGCTCATGGTGTTTAGTGATGTACTTGCTATTGTTTGAAGAATTGTTTTGTCTTAAGAAAAAGACATTGAGCATGGTTTGCAAGTAGCAAATCAGCAGAAGTGGCCTGAGTTGGGTATATTTGGAGGCATTTTGAAAGTTCTGTTCAAGGCTAACACCTGAGCTTTGTGTAATGTAAATAAGACCTTGAGTTATAAGCCTTTCAGCTAATTTTTATTTCAGTTGATTTTTTAAGTTACATGCCAAGTGATGTTCAATTTTGAATGTTTTTGTATGAGTTTTTTCTTTGTAAATGGCATTAACATTGTTACTTGAGGTCTGCTTATTCATTTTTGTTGTCCTGAGGACTTGAATTTACAGTGCATCAGATCTGTTGCTATTTTTGTCTGTAGATAGTCTAGCTTCAGCTGTTTATGGTGATGCTACATTTTTGTTTATAAATATGTTTGTGGTAAAAACGAGTATAATCATAGGTTTTGAACAAATTTCCTTACATTTTTCATACAAAACCATAAATACCTGTATGCTATTGGAATTTAACTTTGTATGATGCTTAAATCACTATTTGGGGAAATAGAAGAAGTCTTTACCACATATTGAAGAAATTTAAGAAAAAAATACAGAATATTTTCTGATTAGCATCTAGCTTATAATTAAATTTTTAAAAAAAAGAGCTGAGGGTTTTATGCCTTCACCAGGATGCACTGACAACTATGTAGTTACGTCCTGCTTTTTGTATAAACTGAGATGCTCATGCTTCCCCTTAGAAAAAGCAATGTTCTATGCATAACATAGTTGTACACTATCTTTGCAGTTGCTTTTGGTTCTTATTCTTTTAAACTGTAGTTATAAATCTTTCAGTATAGTACAGTACATATACTGTGAAGCGCGTGCTAAAGTGAATAAGCGAGTTTTCATGCTGACCCACTCAATGCTATTCAAAAATCAATTGGCTTCCTGAGCACTTCCTCATTCTTAGGTGCATTTAGATTGTTAAAGCTAATCCTCTGCATTAAAAATTGTATATACAATAGAAATCACAAACTTTCCAATGTGGGAAAAACAGTAGCTACATGCTTCTTTCCTATAATACTGTAGCAACTAACGGCATTGATGAGAAGGCATGTAAATTGGGCTTCACTTTACAGTGTTTATCAGAGCACTTAGTAAAATATAAGGCTGGTATTTATTTGAAGTTGTATAGTATGACTTAATTCACATCTGTTGGAATAGAAAATATATTCTGTTGAGTATTTAAGAGGTTGTACATGTTTTCTTTTGTGTTTGGATCCTTTGTACTTTTTCATGTTCAGTACATCAATAAACAAAGTTGAAGGGAAAACAGTGTCATGAGCAGGTCTTTTACCCTGTTATACTCTGCTGCAGGGGTTGGCACTCTGAGGGAAAGGTTTCCACTAAGCTCTAGAATTCCTTCTGATTTAGCTTAGGGTCCCCGTTACCAACAAGGAGTTAAGACTAGTTCTGTGTACTAGTTGTTTGAATTAGTGTCATCTCTTTTCACCTTGGTGTTGTATGAATCACTCAGTACTTAGGCCAATATAATTAATGAGCTATTAAACATATTCAGTAAAAATTAGTTTGCTGTCTGTCCAGCAGATTGCTGTTCAGTGTAGCTAAGTTAATGCTCTGGTGTGTTAGGATAAATACAAAGGAGATGGAAGTATCTAGTCTTTATTGCAAAGTCCATTTGCTGTTTAATTACTGTATTAATCTCTAGGCTCCATTAACAGAATGGATATTCAGTTAACCTTGGTTTGCTTTTTTTTTCCCCCTTCCCATCTCTTCTAAAAATTCCTTAAAAATTACACAACTATCTCTTGCCATTTTTGAAGTACAAATGGTCCTAAATTTATTTGCTTTGCTCAGTTGAAAGTGAATTTCCACTTCATAATACATTTTCAAAAGTGGTTTATTCAGTATAACTTTCATTTGTAACTGTTTGTCACCTTCTCTTTTGCATCTTTACTGTGAAATTTTTACACAAAACCTTGTAGCATGTGGTGTGGGACATCTCCCATCACTGCAGGACTGAGGTACTTAATACTTTCTTTGCATCAGTTTTTAATAGCAGGACTAGTTGTTCCCTGGGCACACAGTCTCTTAAAATAGAAGACAGAGATGGGGAACACATTAGGCCCTATGTAGTCCATGAGGAAATGGTTATGAACCTGCTTCATAAGATAGACACTCATAAATTGATGGGACCAGATGGTTTACACCCTAGAGTGCTAACAGAGTTGGCTGATGTGGTTGCCAAGCCTCTCTCCATCATCTTCCAGAAGTCCTGGCTAACTGGGGACGTCCCATTGGACTAAAGACTGGCAAATGTGACACCCACCTTCAAGAAAGGCTGGAAAGAGAGGATCCCAGTAACCACAGACCTGTCAGTCTCACCTCAGTGCCAGGGAAGGTCATGGAACAGATAATCTCAAGAACCATTATAGATCAGCTAAGGGTCAGCCAGACAATTGGTCCCAGTCAGCATGGGTTCACAGAAGGCAGGTCCTGCTTGACAAAGCTGATCTCATTCTATGACAAGGTGACCTGCTTAGTGGATGGGGGGAAGGCTGTTGATGGAGTCTACCTGGACTTCAGTAAAGCCTTTGACGCTGCCCCCCGTAACATCCTCATGGAAAAGCTGGCTACCAATGGCTTGGATGGGCATATACTCTGCTCGGTTAAACACTAGATGGATGGCTGGGCCCAAAGTGTTGTCAATGAAATTAAATCCAGTTGGCAGCCAGGCACGAGTGGTGTCCCCCAGGGCTCAGTGCTGGGGCTACTACCATTTAACATCTTATTAATGATCTTGATGAGGGGATTGAATGCACCCTCTTTAAGCTGGCCGATGACACCAAGATGGGAGGGAGTGTTGCTCTGCTGGATGGAGAAAGGCTTTACAGAGCAACCTGGACAGTCTGGATTTTTGGGCTGAGATGAAATCTGATAATTCGATAAGACCCCAATGGGGCCTGCATTTTGGTCACAACAACCCCAGACAATGATAAAAGCTTAGAAAAGAGTGGCTGGAAAGCTGCCTGGCAGAAAAGGAACTTGGTGTATTGATTGACAGATGGCTGAATATGAGCCAGCAATGTGGCCAGGAAAGCCAATGGCCTCAGCACTGTTGAGGCCTCACCTCAGGTACTGTGTTCAGTTGTGGACACCTGAATACAAAAAGGACATTGAGGTGTTGGAGCAAGTCTGAAGAAGGACAACAATCTGGTGAAGGGTTTGGAAAATGTCCCCTATGAGGAGTGACTGAGGGTGTTGGGGCTCCATAGCCTGGGGAAACAAAGGCTGAGGGGAGACCTTATCATTCTTTACACATACCTGAAAGGAGTTTGTAGTGAGAGTGGGGTTGGTCTCTTCTCTCTGGTGACAGATGACAGGGGAAATGGCTTCAAGTTGCATTGGGAGATTTAGGTTGGATATCAGGAGAAACTTCTTTACAGAAAGGGTTATTATGCACTGGAACAGACTCTCCGGGAAGGTGGTTGTCTTAAGGTTTGTTTAAACACATCCCTGAATGTGTTTAAAAATCACCTGGATGTGGTGCCTGGGGACATGGTTTAGTGGTGGGTCACTGGGAATAGGGCAATAGGGTTAGGACAAGGCTGGACTCTATGAAGGTCTTTTCCAGCCTGAGAAATTCTATGATTCTCTGATGGAGTAGAGTTTAACTTGATGTTGACTTCATAAATCTGAACAACACACATATAACACACATAGGATATCAGTGATAGCCAGTGTTAACAAACTAACACTTTGTTTACTTAAACACACAAGAATTTAGCACACTATTTATTTATGTTCTTTGGTGGCCAGAGTAATGGAAGGATGCAAGATAGAGTGCTTGGCAGCAAATGAGTAACTATATTTGGAGTTCATATCCCAGCAGGGACATCTGTGTGTTCAACTTGCACTCTTTCACGGAAGGTTAGTTTTAGTTCTCAACTTAAACCCATTTAAGTACAGCGTAACTAGGCATGGTTGAATTATTTTGTTACATGGAAATGAGGTCAAAATGTGTTTATGTAATTGTCTTTAGTTTAAAAGTGCTTGTATTTGGATTTTTCACTGCAGATGAGAAGGCAGTCAATGAGCAACACTAAGTTACCAGTTATAAATGCAGTTGCCCAGAGGAAAGGTCAGCAGAGAAAAACAGGAATTTGATTATATGTAGTTGAGCACCTGTGGGTAGTCAGAGCTCATAAGTAAGGGGACACTATGCAAATCTCTTTGTTTGTTTTTTACTTTACTAAAATTCTATAAAAAAGCTAAGGAAGAACATGTGAAACTACTTCATGAATTCTACATGAATTCTACTTCATGAACTTCTACTACTTCATGGTAGAAGATGAAAAGATACCTAAATAAAAAGAGTTTCAGCAACATCTGTGTGGGCTGGGCTAACAGAAAGATAAGACCAGTTGGAAGCATGACACTGGCAGAGGGTGAGCTGTGATTAGGAGACACGAGTGTTTGCTGGGACCCTTGTGGAAGGGCTTCATTACAGAAAAAATGTACTTGATGCTTTCTGTAAAAGATATATGCAATGAAGTTAGCTGTGACTGGTGAACTTCCCACCTGTATCTAATAAGAGTTTTCCCTTGGCAGGACAACATTTTCTCAGTAAATGAAAATGTGCATTTTTTTTAAAGCAGACAGCTGTTATGTCAGGGTTAAGAGATTGCCTAACTTTATGCTATCAAATCTGACACAATTGTCTTGTGAACAGTCTTCTTGCTGTTCTTGACTAACATTTTCTGAGGCATGAATGGGAAAAGAGGAAAACTTATTAGTATTTTTTATACTTATAAGACCACTCAAAAAACCAAGCATAGTTTATTAACCAGAAAGTTAATAACACCTCGTGTCTTTATGTGTTATATCATGTGACTCCTAGACATGAGTGAATTTAAGTCAACATGATATTTTTTGTGACCCTGTAATCCTATAGGGAAAGTTACTATAACGGCTGGCAGAGTATTGGTTATAAACAGTGCATACTTTACAAAATAACAAAGAAATGAATTTTGATTTGAAGCAACAGTTACCAAATTGTTCTCATTTATGCAGGAGGACCCTTGCTTAGTACAGCACATGTACTCGTGTTAGATACTCATACTTTTGAGAATTTACATGAATCATCTAATAAAAGCAGGTCACCCAACTGCTGATCCAACAGGACTCTTTGCCAACATTTATGAAAGAAAATAATCTCTAATAAAAAATTAATTAGTCCTGAAAACTGTTCCAGCACTTACTGATGTAGCTTACTTTTCTGATCAAAAGTATCGTCCACATTCTAGATAGCTTAACAGTATTTGCTATAACCCTGAAGCTGATGCCTTAGGAATTTATATAGCCATTCCTCAGAACAATTAGGGGAAGAGAAGAGGGAACTCCAAAAAGGTAAAATTTGAGCTAAAAAGGAAAGTCCCAAGTTGTTGAAAATTAATATTATGTCTGAAGCTTATCAAGACTTGTCTTAGAATTTCTAAGGTTACCCTCTTCAGTCTTTTGAATTGTCCTTCCTTTTTCTGGAAAAAATGGTTATTTAATTTCCTGCTACCAAGATAACTTCTCCAGAAAAGCAGAAGCAAAGCAGAAAAGGATGTGAAGAAAAAAAAAAAGCCCAACAACTAAAAGCAAAGGCAGCAAAAGCCTGAAAAGAAGCTTTCAAATTGTGATGCCAGATTTTGGCGGTTCTTTCAGTTGATAGTGGGCTGCTTCAAAATCTATGCAAAGCACACAGAAAAAATAAATTTAAACTGAAGAAACAGAAGTAAACTTCAAGTAAAATAAAATTCTAATAAAATAGATGAATTTCCTATTTGGTTGACTGAATTGCCATCTGAAGTGTTGTATCTTTCTTGAGGTCTTCAGCTGGTCATGGAAAGTCTTTGAAGAGGCTTTGAGAACCCCTGCTAAAAGCATTTATTCACAAAAGTATTCTGTAGCTATTACCCAGAAAATCAAATGAAGACTTGATGAAATTTCAGTCCTCATCACAGAATTTGGAATAAATATTAGGTGTGCCAAAATAATTTCCTTTAATCTGTTCCACAGACATTTTTAGTTTTGCAGCAGCTTCAGACAAGGATTTCTTTATTGTCTTCAGACAATAAAGACATTGGTCTGTATCACGTACTCAGTTTTCTCAGGAAAAGTTCGTAATTGTCAAATTATGTAAAGTTCCTGAAGATGCTCTCACAAGGTCCCTCTTTTACCTTTTGTCTCTGAGAACTAGTACCAGGTTTGTTCAATTGATAAAAATCAATTTTCAAGGCTATTACAGGTTGGAATGTTTTGGTTTTACTTGAGGATTCTAAGACTAAGATTATTTTATAGTATTGTCTAGTTCTTAATCTTTTTCTTTTATGAAATCTGGACAGCACATAACCCTTACTTACAAAGTCTAATCTAGGAAATAGATGGCATGTGATTTCAGGGGATCGTGTCAAGGCATTATGTGAACATGTTTGCTGCTATTTAACAACAATTTTTTCCTTAGATTATTTCTATACATGAAACTTCCTTCAGTAGAATATCAGTATTGTGACAGATGTCACAAAATGTTCCTCCTCTGAACTTTAGCTTTTGACAAATACTCTGTTTAGAAAACAGCTTTGTAATCTGGTGAGTCCACCCCGTGTCAAGTACCTCTTCAGCAGTAGGGGCTTTGAAGGGCTGGGTAAACTTGCCAAATACAAACCTATTCAATAGAATTTGTCAGTGGTCACAAGTGCCAACAATTCTTTGGACTGGAATCTCAAACGGGATTTTGTGTGGTTTTAGGCAAAGCAGTCTTCTCCAAATGTGACCACACTGGGAAAAAGCAGTGTCAGGCTCTGGGAGTGTCCCCATTTCTGTCATAATTGGGTTTCACTGAGTCACCAAGACAGCTGGAGACTTGAGTTCAGAAAGTGGCTTTGAACTTCTGCAGAGTTTCTCTAGGACTGCATGCACTATGCAGCAGAAGTCATCAAAATTATGGTAACAAATGGAAAGAAGTGAGCAGCTCTGAGCTTGGTTGGAGGAATCTATTTATCCAGAAGATGCACGTCAACTTCTTACAGAAACTCAGCCTGGCTGTGGAAGAACTGGGAGTCTGTTGAGGCACACGGTGTGAATCCTGAGTCAGACTTGCTGACATGACATTTTTTACGTAGATGAACCTACTTGCACACCACGGCTTTGGGAAAGTAGCTACATTTTAATTCATGTTGGTACTATGGTCTCTCCACTCCAGGCTGCCATAGAAATACCATCTGGGAACTATCTAGTTTAAATCCTGCTCTCTGTTCAGGCTCCTTGGCCTACAGATGAGCGGATGTGTTATCGTCATAGTGAGTATCACTTCATTTTGAAGGTCATGGAGTTTTTGTTTCCTGCTAGGTCCCCTTAAATGTCTTTGAATATTGGCAAACCTTACAGATTCTGAACTATTCTTTCTAAATCCAAACAGCTGCTCAGCAGCTGAGCTCTATCAACTTGTCAATATGATTTTTGTAGTAAATGAAGCAAATCTGGGCTAGAAGAGGGTTTTTTTGGTCTCTCAGCCTTAGCTGCCCATTTATTGTCATTAACAGATTCTGCCTGGTATTTTGTACATAATGCTTTAATGTAAGGAGCATTGCTTCACATTCAGATGTATTATTAGTGTATCAGTATTGCTACTATGATGTTTTCAGACTCCAGGGAAAAGATAGGAGCAGAAGTATATGAGAGTACCATTTCACTTTGAATGCTGGTATTTTTTTCTCTCCTTTTGGCTGCTAACTTGAGCTTGCAAGTTAAGCACTTTTCACCAAGGCTTTGCTTCTTCCTACTGTGTGAACTGAAATGCAGCATTCAAGCAGAATTACTTTGTGTTGTAAATGCTTCTTGTGGTTTTTGTTTTGTGTTTTGTTGTTGTTTTACTTTGGTTGGTTGTTGTTTTTTTTTACTTTAGAATGCATATGGTTCTCTATTGCTGCAAGATATATGGGTGTCATTGAACAGATGAATCTATTTATAGTGCTGGTAGGGAGAAGACCCAAACAAAGAAGATTCAACCACATTGTCAACTGGGGAGGGTGGAAAGACTTTTTAAAGCAATTGGATGCTCATCTGGATTTCCTACCCAGAAGTGCTTTATACAGGTAAGAAAAGATGGTGTTGTTCATTACTTCAGTGAAATCTTTTTCTTTCTGTATGTTTAAGCACAATCTTTCCACTACTTTAGATCTGAATGGAAGATGTGTAAAACCAACAACACAAGTTCTTTTAGGTACCAAACGTAGCAGTGCTGTTTCTGCATGTTTAGCTTACAGAGGCAGAGACCCCTCATAACATAGGTAAATCCACCCTGCCTTATACTCCCATGTCAGCATGGCATTTTTCATGCTGCTTTTCCCAAGCAGTATATTTCTGGCATGTGTAGTCTCATAAATCACATAATTAATTTCTAACAGGAACAGGTTCCAAACATTCTAAATTGCTCACAGCTATAAAAGCTCCTTAAAAGCAAGTATCTAGAAACCATAAACTGTTACACAGTGCTAAACATATACAAGAATAGCCACATGGAAAGAGTGAAACAGGGCTCCTGCTCCTCACATATGAGAGATGTTGTGCTCTCTGTCTGCTGTGTATCTGGCAGCTTTGTTTAAGGAACCTGTCACACCTTGCCCTCACCTTTCCTCAGAGCCAAAAAAAATCCATCTTTAGATGCAGTGTTGGGAGCATTTGCAGCTCTGGTTCATGGCCTAGAGCTTGCTTGGCCTCTTCAGTGCAAGAATTGCATGTACAGGGTCAGGCTGGTGTTGAGGACACAGTGTGTCCTGGTATGGTTTCTCACTGGCCACAGGGCTATTGCATTTGTGGTAGCTCACTATCCAGTGCATAGTTTGTCAATAAGCCTTAAGTGTCCCTAGATATCTGCTCCTTCAGAAATTTAGTAAAGGGTTTTCTTTCTTGAAACTAGTATTTAAATAGTTGATAAATGTTAGCATAGCTTACTGGCATAGTTGTTGATTTGGTTTTTTTAAGGATCCTTTGTCCTAGGAAATTTCAGAAATACACTAATGGTAATTTTTCACTGTGATCTTGTTAACTTTTTTCTATAGCTATTCATATGCTACATTTCAAAGTAGTTTATAAATATGCCAAAATTTTTGAATGCTCCTAGGTTAATTATTTTCCCTGCGAAGAGGCCACTTACTGTGTTTCTGTGAGGTAGAAATTGTATCTGAAGAGTTAAACGAAACTACTGGCCTGTGTAGTGGTGTTTTCTTTATATGGTTCTCTTTATGGTCAAGATGGTTCTAGTAGGTTCATGAAGCACACAGCACATTGTGAAATCAAGATGATCTTAATAAAAAAAATGTATACAGAAAAACAAGTCTTTAAAGGCCTGAATCTGTGAAAATGCACTCCTTCCTCAAGACCTTGGATCAAGTGGAGCTGCATTCATTAAATACTAGATATTTGGCAGTACTAATAATTCATTGCCCCTCATTAGGAATGGATACCAATTGTCCTGTTCAGTAGAAGTAGCAGGATTCCTCTTTTCTCAGTGCAGTCAAGGGAAAACTGTTTTGACTCTGTCTGCTGCAGGAAAATAAACAATGAAAAACAAACCACTATTTATGAGATTTATGTAAATTTCATTGCTAATGATTTCTTTATTGCATATTGCCACTGTGGGGATGAGTATCAGACTTCCCACTGACTTCCACTGTACCACTGGCAGGTGAATCTATATGCAGTTTTGTTGGAATTGCAAGATCAAAGGCAAAATGAGCCTTCCAGTTCTGTGCTGTCAAAACAGTGTTTTTGTGCATAGCAAGAGATGTTATATGACGATCTGGGTAATCAGCTGAGAAAATCAGTTGAATTTGATAAATTCTGTAGTCTGGGAACACTGCAGCAAATATTCTGTGTAAAGCAACATAAGAGAAAAAAAAAAATTGTCCAAGTATATACTGTGCTGTGTCAAACAGAATTGTTCTCTCCAGGCTTTCACTGGGAAATGGACCTATTGCATGAAACAAAGGCACATTGGTAAAAGCAACTAGAAGCCTACTCACTAGTGGAAAAGATTCCTGGAAACAAATGGGTTGTTCAACCGCCTTGCAAAACTTTGTCCGTAGAAACTCATCTGTCTCCATTTCCTGATCAAGACCAAGAAGACCTCCAGGTTTCAATGTGTAGTGCTGATCAGTCATGATAGTCAAGATAATGCTGCGGCACATCACCTGAGTGGCTGGAAAGCTGGCAGGTAGAAAAAGACTGGGGGGTGTTCATCCTCTGAGTATGAGCCAGCAGTGTCCCCAGGTGGCCAAGAAGGCCAACAGCATCCTGGCTTATATCAAGAATATTGTGGCCAGCAGGAGAAGGGAAATGATCGTGCCCCTGTACTCAGCAGAGGTGAGGCTGCACCTCGAGTACTGTGGCCAGTTTTTGGTCCCTCACTACAAGAAAGACATTGAGGTGCTGGAGAGAGTTCAGAGAAGGGCAGCCAAGCTGGTGATGGATGTAGAGAACAAGTTCTGTGAGCAGAGGGTGAGGGAATTGTGAATATTCAGTTTGGAGGAGGCTGACAGGAGACCTTAATGTTCTCTACAGATACCTGAAAGGAGACTGTAGGAAAGTGGATGCTGGCCTTTGAGAAAAGAACTCAAGTGAATAATGATAGGACTTAGAAGAAATGGCCTGAAGTTGCTCTAAGGGAGTTTTAGATTAGATCTGAGGAAGAAATTCTTTACTGAGAGAATTAGGTGCTGGAATGGGCTGCCCAGGGAGGTGGTGGAGTTATCATCCCTGGAAGTATTTAAAAAATGTGTAGATGAGGAACTTCAGGACATGCTTTTAGTGGGCATGATGATACAGATAAATATATTTTATTTATCAGGAGGAGGGTTGTTGACAGTTGGACACGGTGATCTTAGAAGTCTCTTCCAACCATGACAATTCTGAGATTCTATTATTCCAGTGGCATCCCAGGGACATGGTTACAAACATAAAGACTCCATGAATGTGACAGTGTATTCCTGGTGCCACTTTTTTTTTTTTTTTTTTTCTTCCTGGGGAGTAAGGCAGGGGTCATGAAGCCCTTGCATATTCACAGAACAGGAATGAACCCCTGTAGTGGTGATCCTTGTAATCACTCCCTCCAGTGGAAGAACTGATATTCTCTGACCTTCATGTGTATTAATCACTGGAGGATCTTATTGCAACCATTAATTTTAGTACATTTGCCATTCCATGACTGAGACCAGGTTCATCAATCACAATTTATCATCGATCTAGTGATAAGTGGTGCTTTGAAATAGTTCTTAGTTAAGATTATTGGTTGAATTTGAACTTGAGCAATACTATATAGTAAATATATAGCAATACTATAGAGTAAATGCTAGTCAAAAGGAAAATTATCTCAAAGCATTTACTTCTGTTGGTGGGAATAATTCCTACTTAAAAAGCTCTTAACATTAGAACTGATTCGTTGAAGTGGAATAAAAAAAAATCTAAAAATACTACCTCAATCTTGCATTGGCTGCTTTGTCTCACCTGTAAACAAGGTCCTGACTACAGTGATTTCATATTTGCTTCACTGCTGGTTATACGCCTGTTTTCACTTAGTTGGAGACACACAATAATGTGTGATTTTTTGCATAACTGTGTGCTATTCTTCATGGCTTACGCTGCTAAAACTGTAGGGAGCATCTTTGCTAGTGTCTTCAGGTTGCTGTGCCAGTTTGTGTGATGCTAGATGCCTCTGCTTTAAAATACCTAATCAGTGACTGCTAAAGAGTGTGTGCTGAAGAATCACTAAAGCAGCTGCATTCATCTAGTATGAGGCACACCATGACGTCGTGGAAAATGTAGTTACAAGCTCAGTGAAGAGCAATTCCTAAGAAGTTACAGTTATGGAAACGACTTCTACAGGAAACAAGAGAATGCAAAGTTTAACCATGTTTAAGCTATGCTGTAAAATACTACTGTGAACAGGTAGTTTTCTGCAGGAGTAAATAATATTAGGTAAGCAATACTTTTTGAAGGAAAAATATAAAGCTGTTTTCTCTAATGAACTTTCATACTGTAAAAGTTAGTGATGGAAATCTCCTGAAATCTTTTATTTACTGTACTACCCATTTTGCTAATCTGTAAAAACAGGTAAAGGAACAGCAATTTCCAGAAGAAGTTTTACCTTTGAGAAAATTTGAACCAAGGTTCAAGGCAAACAGCAGCTGCCTAAAAACGCATTAATATTTCACTGGCAGAGAGCCTTCTTCCTGTAGTGATTTTTAAATTCTTTTTGTTACTGGGAGTAATAAGCTCGAGCAGTGACTTGCAGCTGTTAGATACTCTGAGCTCCAGTGGAGATCATCAAGGCTTTGTGTGCATTTAGGTTCTGTTTGGAAACCAACGAATCTCTGGAGTACTTTACATCAGGGAGTGCTTTTGGCAATGGGTGGGTCTACGGAAAGAAACGAGACAAACTCATGCTTTTAATTTTTGGTTGAGCATCTGGGATCTTACTGTGTAATCCAGTTTCATGTGTGTGAATAAAAGGAAACCAACACCAACAGACTGACCTCTGAATTTCTTAGGTTTTATAGTCTGTACCTCTGTGGGATGTATGGTTTTGACAGAAAAAGCCCAAAATGCCCACCAGGCCAGGTGAATGGTTGTATCATAGCATCTCTTTTTCCCTTGTGTGTATCAGAAGACATTTGTGTACCATACTGTTTTCTATTGTAATTGATGTGAATATTTGCTACCTACATGAGTGTGAGTTGGTGGTTGTTTGGGGTTTTAATGTTTGTTTGTTTGTTTTGTATTCCTACAGAGCTAAAAGAAAGCCATTGCTTACTTTCAGTCTCCTGACCTGACTTCTGTCATGTCTGTTTGAGAAAACAGGCAAATTTGTTTGCTCTTCATTACCCTATGCTTTGCCACAGCTAACCACAGCAAGATAACCTTGTGGGAAACTGAGTTTCCCTTGCAGGTTACTCACACAAGCAACAGGCAAGTTCTACCTTGAAGCTGTACTTTGTAGAGAGTTATGGTTGAGGAACTACCATATTGCATTCACAAAAATTATTTAACTATTCAGACATCAAAGTTGTCAAGTCATTGTGCTTATCAAGTATTTGAATAGACCTGGTGGCACTGTATTTTGATTCCTTTAGTACTTTCATGTTTACCCCTGTCTGGGAAAGGAACCCCATTTACTCACTTTGCAAACCTACAAAATTTGAACAATTGCTGGGAAGTGGCATATTGCCTTTATTTTGGTTTGGTTGGGATTATTTCTTGTGGGTTTTTAGTTTGTTTTTGGTTTTGGAATTTTTTGTTTTGTTGGTTTTAGCTTTTTTTTTTAATGGAGCAGTTAAAATAGCTTTACTATCCTGATAGCTGGTCAAAGAACTTAAGGAACTTAAAATTCTAAAATATTTATCTTCATGGAGATGATGTTTTAAATTTTATCAGTATGAACATTCTTTAAGATTTTTTTTTTTTTTTTTTTTTTTTTTTGAGAGGTGTATTCTTCTGGAAAAACTTTCATTTTCATTTTTGTTGACTAAAGAGTTAAAATAATTTCAGAAGACATACAATGTATGTGGAATGATCTTGGAAAAAATATTAACCTTTTGGAATTTGAGGCTGAAGAATACTGAGGAGAAAGTTAACAAGATGGTTAATTTTTATGACCTGGGTTAAAATGTGTAATAATTTACATAGAAATGTTAGTGGGTTATATTTTTCTAGCTTTTTGAAAGTCTGTTGGTTACAAAACCATGGCTATGTTCAAATTGCACAGTAACATGTTGTAGATCATTTCTCCTTCCTGCCCTGAAATTGTGGCACTTGTAATAGCTAAATGTTTAAAAATTTAGAAGGTGTAGTTTTAATAAGCTCTGGAAATATTCATGTATACTTTAAAAAGGTCTGCAATCTCAGCAAGAAGCGGTTTGTCTTCATTAAAGAAACATTTGGAAGATGATGCATGAAGAGTAGAAAATATCTGCTTGCTCTGTAGTTGTTTGAATGTATCTTCTTGTTGTACATAACAAAAATATCTACAGAGTGTATGATGTAAATGAAAGTACAGATATCCTTGGAAGTGGTATTAGCATTATGTGAGTATATTGTCTTATTTTACAAAGCAAACTTTACTGTAATGTAAAAGAGAGCATTTCATACTGATTCCATTTTTCTGAAGGAGTATCATCCTCATCACGCTGAGGAAAGCAATGTCACTTGTTTTGAGGTATGTACAAGGAATTCACAATGCAGAAGAAAAAGCTACAGTTTTTGCTGTGACCTTTTCTTTACAGATAGTAACACTGAAGGGGATCATGATTTTAGAGCTTGAATTTCTCTTCTGATCACAGCATTTTGCACTCCCAGTCACTTAACTAGAGTGTGTGTAGGAAGTAATGAGCACAGGAGGGTAAATGCCAAAAAGTCCTCACCTGATGAGCCACAGGTATGGCTTCTACTTCCCATTTTATGTACAGTTAGTTATTTAGGACATGTCCTGTATGGCCGTGTTCACTAGTAGCTAGCAAGTAAGCATCCAAGTTGTTTAAAATTGCAGTTGTTTAAAATCTGCTTTTGAGGACAGAAGTCCAAAAAATTTCTTCATCTTACTCTTCAAAGAGCATACTTTGGACAAGACAGTGATCTAGACTAAAGATTTGTTTTAGTGTAGTAGTCTTTGCTGCTGGCCTGTGAATTACTAAAGACTGTGTGTCTTATCCCACTGGGGTTTTCCAGAAACATTCCCTGGGCCTCCAGACTGTTTGGTCCCATATTTTGCTCATGCAAAAATGCTGTAAGGATTTTTCTTAAGGGATCGATACATTTCCTTTATTTTGCATCTCTATTCTGCAGAGATGTTTTTATTTTAGTGTTAATTTTTTCCAAAAAATAAGCCACATTGGTGCAGCGTTAGTGGTAATTTTACTGCATGTATTCTGTAGTAGACATTTCTAGAATAGACAGTGTCTAAAAAACATTTTTTCGCTCAGTGAGAATAAAAAATATAAACCCTATCTGTATCAGGTTTGTATTTTAGACTTGAAAATCTATCCAACAAAGCATGGTTACAGATCTTTAATTGCTAAACAACTATTTTAATCCAGATGTAAGTTAAATATAATTAGTAGCAAAGTGCTGTCCCCTTTAAAACTAAGTATTTTCTTAACACTGAGGTAAATATGCTTGTTATAAAACCAAACCAAAATGTCACCTGGTCACATCAGTTTTACACTTCCAAGTATTGTTCAGACCTCCAAGATTTCCTGCATCTACACAATGCTCCATCATTAACTTTCATGGTTTGCAAAGAAATGTCTTATGCAAGATAAAATTGTCATTGCGGGACCTTAGCATGTGGGGGCAAGAACAGGAGGGGACACTGTGGGTATTTTGTGAATGCTTTAGTGAGCACTTCAAAGTTAACTTGACCTCTTATGTCCAAATGCTCTTTTTCTTGTGTCTTTCTTTTGTTCTCCCCTTGGTAGGTTTAATATCAGAAGCTGCATCTATTTCCTTTGTAAACAAAAGCTCATTTCCTTCAATCATAGCCAAACTTAAAATAAGCTATCAGAGATACTTGATGACCAATCACATGAATGCAGTCTTCCCTTCCTGCCTGCACAGAGGCCACTGCTTGTCCTGGTAGAGATGAGAGAGATGACCTATTGAAGAATAGCACCAAATCCACAAAAAAATTGAGGTCCTTCCTTTTTCGTGTGCCGAAGCTTCTCTCACAGTGTAGCACAAAAGTTAATGCTAACATGCTGTGACTGATCCCTATTGCAAGCATGAACTGTGGCTACTGGCCATGGGTAGGCAAGTGAGTCTGTGTTTCTTATGAAGACTAGAAGTGACACTGCAACGAGGCAGGGAGGTATGACTGCAAGTTGCGTTTCTACTTCACTTGCTCAAAGGATCTGCTCTTTCTTTGGTAGTATTTCAGAGGAGTGACAAGGGCACACTAGCCAAATGCACTGCTAACAAATGTAGCAGTGACAGACACAGACTCTATCATGCATGCCTAAGGCTTTCCTCTTAAACATGCATGCATTGCAGGGGGCCCACTACCAGCAGAAAGTATTTGCTAATTGTCACCCAAAGGCTGAGTTATTTCACTTGCTGTAGCACTTTTAAATCAGAGCTGCTATGCTATGGAGGGAGGGGTTAGCATTTGTTCTGCCAGAAATCCTGGGTGCCAGCATGCACACTTCTAATGCAAATAGGGTGATACCATCAGCCCCTGCTGAACAGCAGATCTGATCTTCCTAATGAGTCTTTCATTAATGCATCAGTCAGCTTTTGTTAAATTGACATCATAGCCTCTGCCTCTATGAGGGCCTATGTTTAAACAGAGAGATTTGAGCAGGAGCCTATTAATGGAATTGTCATTATTCATCACCACAACTGTCAGTTTCATTCACATAAAGACAGTCACAGTTTAAACAAGGAAAACGATCTGTGGCTGAAGTGTGGGACAGATGTTTTGCTTTATTCTCCCAAGATGGAGCAGATAAAGAGGGATATTCTTGCTGCCAGCACTCTTTAGAAATAGGTGTTATTAAGGTGCCTAACAGTTGGGGTGCTTCAGAACTTAAATACTTCACAAACATCCATGCCTGCGTGGAGATTGTCTCTGGCTTGCCAGCTGGACCAAACTGGAGCAGTTTCCCTGTTTTTTGTGGCTGTCACCCCGTAGACCCATCTGGGGTCAGGGGAGAGGCAGCTCCTTGTCATGGATGCCCCTTGTCATGCTGTGAGCTGGAGCAGAATAGACCTGCTTCATCAGTGGCTTGGGCTAAGGAAGAAGAGTTACTCTGGTGTGGATTGCTCAGTTTTTCTCAGCTGATGCCACATAGTCAGAGAAGTCCTGATGGAAGGAGGTAACCTGGTAAAGTGGTGTTCTATGTTTAACAAGTATCCCAGAAGCTGTAGGAAGTTATCTCCCTAGTGGCCTGTGTTCCCATCCGCATATACAGAAGCTGTACAAAGTGATGTTTTTCACATGCTTGTCCAGCTGTGCAAAGCACTTGAATTATTCAGACTGGCTCCTGAAAGGGGCAGGGTGGTGGTGGTGGAACCCTGTTTCTTAATACACCAAATATATCACACACACATGCTGTTGCAGAAATCATGCTAACAAAAATATTTTTTGCAGCTGGTGTATGTACATGTGTGCATGTAAAGTTTCATGTCACTGAACATTTTGACCCTGTTCTATTAAAGATAAGTAACCATCTGGGATCTGAAAATTGGGAGAACCTCTGCCATTTCTCAGATCAGAAACAAACTCTTCTAACAGTCAATCAGAGCCAGTCCTGCCCATTCTCCTTCAGTGTATCTGTGCTGACTGTGTATCTTGTGGAAGTTTGCCTTTACCTAATCATTTGAAGACAATTTTTATATTGTACTGAATGCATCTTTAAATCCATAACACCAAAGGTTTTCTTTATGAATAACTGAATGATTTATTGTGCAAAACTTTATCAGTAAACAGTAAGAAATCTGATTGCAATGGGATCATGTCTGACCTATATAACTGAACACTATAGAACTGTGAAACAATACAACTTTCTTCTGCTAACTCTGAACAGTCAGTGCTTCCTTTAGCATGCCACCTTTATCTATGAAGATTTTGAGATCCAGGCAGTCTACTTCTCTCTTAATTAGCTAATGTGTATGGTTTTTTGAGGATGGAGAACTGGAAAATGAATACTTCCATATTTGTAGGTAAATGAGCATAATAGATCCCTTAAATTAAAGCCCATAAATTCACAGAGAGGAGGTTTGCTATACAGGAAAAAGGCTGAAGGAAATCCTGTGTACCTATGTATGTACCTGTGTATCTTGTTGTAGGTTGTCCAATTGTTTTTATTACGTTCTGTAGGAACAATTTGAGGTTTTTATGTGTATGATGAGTAAAGTGTCATTTGAATTTATTTAAACTCCTTAGTCTCAATGAAGCTACTCCAAGAATTAGAATGACAGGAAGAGTTACTGCTTGTCGGGATAATAAAACTTTTATTAGCCATACTAGCTCTAAGCAATACTGGGATTTCTGGAGACAAAGAGCTTGACTTCAGTAAGTGCCATCCCATGCCTGCCATTGCACTAACAAGAGAGCAGACTCTTATTCCTGTCCTGTCAGTTCTCTTGTCAAGGGAATCCAGCTGTCCAAAAGCAGATCATTATGGGTTTCAATTTGTCTTTTCTGGTAATTGTCTAATCCTGCCAAAAAAACCCCCCAAGGGACCAAGCAGAATTCTCACAGATAACAGCCTTTAATCAAAGTTAGTTTTCAGCAAAATTTGCTCAGTGGATTGGTACAAATTTTGCATCCCTGGCATTTCATACCCTGCCAAATTCAAGAAAATTTAGCCATCTTTTTGTAAAGCAAAATACTCTAATATTGTGCATCCTCTGGTCTACATGTATTTAGTCAGAAAGCAGTCATTATTTGAGCACTTCCTGGATTTTCCATGGCTGTCTGTGCAGACTAGACTGTCTAGGCCACCTTCCAAAAACTCAGATTCAAGGAAATGTGAGTTTGAAACATGAAATGTTGATTAAATCTAGTACTTGAAGAAGATATTCTTTAAAAGATGAAAAAGTAAACGTTACTTCTGGTTCAAGAAACAATTCTGGGTATTTTAGAAGAAGAAAATCTGGCACTTTTGTCTTAAAAAAAGATAATTGCTCTTTTACAGAAAGATTTGAGATACTTCTTAAATAATTCAGCTAAAACATAACATTTTTCTAGAAGCAAACCAGTTATTTCACTTGACTTCTTCAAGGAAAAAAGCAATTTGATGAACTTAATACTATACTACAAATACTACCTTTCCTAAACTTTGGTTTGCTTCAGCTGTTAAGTGATTTGAAATGGATTATACATTAGTGTTTTTATGTAGTAAGTATATGAATCTCTTTAAGTGAACTAATTCTTTGAAGATCAGTGCCCAGCATATACAGGGTTTTCAGATGTAAGTTATATTCCAGTTTTTTACCACAAGGTTTACAAAGTCATTGAAGTTCTGTTGCCGGGGGCTTTGTTTTCCCATATGCAGTCAATGCAAGAAACCTTGCTAGCATTTGTTGAAGGCTCTCCTACAAAAAGTGAGTAGCAGAGGGAAGAAAACGTAAATTAATATCTTTGCCAAGCTCATACTCTCCTTCTGTCTTTCCCTGTGGAGAGTCCATTTTAATGTAGCAACATCTCTGAAAAACGTTTACTTCAAAATGTGATGAAAAAACCCCCAACAAATCCTGACTCTGACTTTTCTAGGTGTGGTACTTTCTACCTTAGGTTCTGGAACCCTCGAGACACAGCCCATTGCACATTTAGAAGTATGTAACGTTGCTTACGATCTGTGGCATCTTAAACATGGCATTATAAACCTCTGCAGTAGTTTTCTGCTGTTTCTCTGGCTGTCCTGTGCAAATAAAACTTGTAATGTTAAGGAGGGAATCATTTGCTTCTCTTTCAGGAATTGTTCCGGAAATGGTGATGTTGAGTGGTTTCTACTCCTCTGGACAGGCTGTGTTGGAGGGAAGAAAAGATGCCAGTGTTGGTGACACAGACTTTTTCTCAGCTGTGAACTAGAAAAGCTGAGTTTTCGTGGTTCTCCAAAATCAGGATCTTGAAAAGAGGTTTTTAGGGGTGGAGATAGGCATGGTAGGAGGAAGCACTTGTGGGGAGCAGCTCCATCCATGAAGACTTGCCACAGGGTCTTCACAGAAATGTTCTTAGAATTTGGCTACTCCAGTAACCAAGGAAAGTTTGTGTTTATATGTTTGTCGAAAGTAGTAAAAAATGAGCTAAATTTTTTTATAGAATTTAAAGCTTGGGAAATTAAAATTTGGATTAAAATTCACTGAAATTCTATATATGTGGTGTTTATATAAAAAATGTTTGAGTAGTGCTTGGACTTTTAATGATATTTAGAATTTAAAAGTATCAGTTCAGCCTACACGTGAAATCAAACCAAGCCATATGATGAACTTTTGTGGATTTTGTTTTCCCCTTTTTACACTATTTGTGTCAGGTGGCTATCACTTGAGGGCCAAGGGTGCAAGAAAAGTCACAGAGCAGAATACATGACTACTGTCATTGTGTTCAAGGAATATTTTCCATTCAGTGTATCCACTCATTTAATTTTTCTGTGTGCTGGAAGACCAGAACGGGTGAGATGAGAACAGATGTTCAAGTTCATGTGGGGAAATAAACCATCTGAAAATCTTCCAGTTCTCTTTAGCCACTGGAAGGGCTGAGAACCCTTCAAGGTGACAAATTGTGCTTAAAGTGGCAATTCAAAAACTTTTCTGTCTACAACATTGCTCTGCTTTACAGACCAATTTCTTATGTCCTCACTGTAAGAATGTAAATTGGCCATAACCTTGCAGATGGAAATTTCTTCACAACAATATTTCAATTGCCTTGTTGTTGTAAGGAAGGCTGTTGATCCATATCATTTAATTGGTAAATGTTCCCTGCAAATAATGGGAGGTAAACTGGTAAATCAGCAGAGCACAGTATTTTTGCTTTTAATCTCCAGGAAAGTGGTCATGTTTGTGCTTTTGCTGCAGTATCTGCCCTTAAATGTTTACCATATTTCAGCTGATACTTGGGTTTACTTTTCTTTAGTTATTTTTTGTTTGTTTTTAAGAAGCTGCTGTAGAACATTTCTGTACAGATGATGGACAGCTTTATATCTGCATTTGTAGACTGATGAAGAGACCTCACCAGAAATGCAGATCAGGGAGTGAGTAATTCTTTTCATTAACAACAGTATAAGATTAGATGCAAGAAATCTTTAAAGTTCCAATTCTGTCTCCAAATAGGCCTGAAACTTGTACTGGTTTTAATCATAAATCAAGAGGCTCACAGGTTCCATTAATTTTCTTACTGTAGCTTGTAATAGCAGAAGCAGCTCTATTTTTAGCCATAATAATAATAATAATTTATACCCTGAGACATTTACTGCTCTTTTCCCAGTACTTAGGTTATAAATTAAAGTATTCCCATTAAAAGGAGGTTTACATGGATGTACTTTACTACAAAATATTTAAATAACATTAATATTTCTTTAATTCTTTAAAATTCTTTGGAGTAGTTTTTATACAGGTTGGAAGGAGTAACTGGATGTTGAAGACAGGCTTTGTGTCTGCACCAAAGATATATTTATTTTGTATTTGGGTTGTATATACTTGTAAGAGACTCTATCTCAGTACTGGCTAAAAGAGAGTGAAGATTCAAGTTCAGGTGATGTGGATTTTTTCTTGAATAAGAGAGAGAACATTGTTGCAGATATTGTAGTAGCTTAATATTTAGTCATTGTATCTTTTCCCATTGCTGACATTTATGCAATTGCTCTTGTCCTCTCAAAGCTCTTATTTGTACTATGTTCTTGATGAAAATTCAGAATGGCATTTTGCATTATGTGAGCTACTTGAGTCATCTTTTTCCAACATTTGTTGGTCAGTAGGATATGAAAGAGGCAGCAGATGTGGTCTCAAGCTGTAAGTAATCAAAGTTGTCTGACAGCAGTTTGAAAATAAAAAAAAACCCACTTGTCTTTGCATCTCATCCTCTGTAATCAAAAATCATCTGTAAAATAGAGGATTAACAAAATTTCTGTTTGTGTATCAGAAGCAAAAAGTGCTTCCTTATTGCATCCTTGTTGTGAAATACCACAAAACCTATCACAAGAACAGAACAGGTAACATCAAGAGGATTGCCAGTATCCTAAAACTGCTGTCTTTGCCAGGGCTTTGTAAAATACTCTGGGAGTTGTGTTTAGGTGGACTGCAAACAGCTTTGTGAAGTGCTATAGTGTAACCTGCAAGATACAGGCAATGGCAGAACAGTCTCGATTAGAAGTCCACAGCAGAATGCCCTTATATATAGCTTTTAGTTCTTCAAAATGCAATACCTTTTTAACTGCTAACAGTTTCCTGGACCGCAGAAATGTGTTGAATCACCATGCATGGTTTATACATCTGTTGCTAAACTTAATTGTTGTGTCAGTCTACAGTCATCCAGGAAGATAAGCACGCCATCTGAGTTGCTACCTGTGCTTATACGTGGTATATATTTATATCTTCATATATTTTGCACTCAATTTCCAACTTAGATGGAACTGGAGTTTCTCCCTGGAGTAGTAAACCTGATTTTAACAATCAAGATACTTGCACATCAGCTCAAAATAGAAATCTATTCCTTGACCTTAAAGTTCTTATAGCTGTTGAAATACAGTCCTGCATGACCATATGAGTGAACACAGTTTCTTGGGAACCCTCCTCAAAGCATGCAGACTGCTTGACAGGGATAGAATATATCTCACAGTGTGGGACAGAAGTCTCTTTTGAAAGAGTTGGGGACATTCAGCTATGGGAGATTTCCCATAACCTGAGGCAAGCCAGGTCCATAAGCAGAACAGAGATTTCCAGGGAACTGCAAGAGTGGGTAAATCACAAATGTGTAAAGGAAATGGAAGGCAAGCTGGAAACAAGGAAGAGCCACCAGGAGGGTGCCTGTTGCCTGAGGGTGGGGTGAGGAAAATCAGCACTCAGCTGCAGCTGAAACTGATGGGGCAATGAAGGGAATGGAGATTTCCTGTTGTTCAAAGGGGAAGGTTGAAGAAAAAAACCCAGCCTTTCTTCTCAGTGGGGGTAGGAGACCTCTTGACACAGAAAAAAACCCTGTATTTGGACAAGGAAACTACCCCTGTAGTTTGTTCACAGCAGTCTTCCTTTTGACACTACTGTGTCTTGTTCAGGTGTATGCTTGTATGTTACTGCGAGCATGCTGTCTTTGCATGGTTGTAATCAAACTGATATTGCTTACAAGCATCTGATTTTCATATGTATTGTGCTTTAAGGCAGCCATCTGCAATGAATTATTCAGCTGGGAGCTTAGTGTGTGTGCCATCTTCTCTGTTTGGTGCTCAGAGAAGGTATGGAGTGCACCATACTGCCAACTCTGACATAGGAAAGTGATCCTCACAGTCAGAGAGGGGACTGTGCTGCTCCACACCATATATCATGGAAGAAAGTCCTAGAAATCACATGAGGGGAAGTACAATTTTGTGGAAATGGCTTTTTTCTTTGCACAAAACTGCTGATAATTTGACATGGATATCTAATCTTGCCATTAAAATATGGTGTGGAAAGTGCCAATTGTAAACTGGTGTTTTGTTTTTTTTTTTTGCACATCTGTGTATCTGACATTAAGATGATTGTAGCCTTTTAAAAATATGTGTGTGTCAGTTACAGAATTGCAATTTAAATATCTTAATTTTTCTTCAACAAGAAACTAAAAAGCCTATTTCAACAATTTTATTTAATTATTTTAATCAGTTTTACCGTAGTTATTTTACTAATGCTAGCTCAATTTTCAACATATTTTGCACAACAGTTCTGCTTATGTAGGGGATGAGCCCCAAAACGATGCTTTGCCACAGAAATTTGCTATGAACCTGTGTTCCAGCACTCCCCTCTGCAGCCCTTGTGACATGCTTCCAGACCTTTTGCACACAACTAAGCCTTTCCTTGATGCCTTCGTTCTCCCATACCTAAATTAAACTTCTATGGGAGGGATTAGTGCACAGTCTATAATGGAAAAATCAGCTTACACTAGGGTTGTAGCAGATGACTTACTGTAGTGGAAAGCAGCAGCATGCTTCTTGCTTTTTCAGGGCTAGGGCTAAGGGAAGGTGGAGAAAGGAGAATAACTATTTTATTAGGAAAGGGTGTAGAGGTTTGCAGGTTCTTTTGCAGAATTCCACAATTCCACCTGTGTTATACACCGTTGCACAGGCTATTGAAAGGTTTTGTTTCACAGGAAGCTGTTGAAAGAAATAACCTTTCATACTGAATATTGTAGAACCATTAGTCAACACAGCTCTTAAACTGAACAAACTTTATTCACAAAGTGAATTCACAAGTACGGTGATTCTTTTTCAGATGCTAGTGTTTTCTCTGTGGGTGTTTTAACTTGTCTCAAATTTGAGTCAATAAAACAGTGGGTGAAATGGCTTGTTCTCCATTGTCCTGACAGGTTGAAAGGTTTCTTATGTGTATGTGTGCTTTTTCTTTAGTCTGATACTGACCCCTTGAAGAAAGGATTGCAGTCAGATATTCTGGACAACTCCCTACTTGTAGAAGGATGCTTTTATAACAGTTACATATGTGACACCTGAAAGAAATGCTGATCTTAATTTATTTAATCTGAACAAACTAATTTTATTCTATGTAACTCTGGAGTGACAAAAGGACTTTTTATGTGCATGCAACAGAAGAAGAGGGACCAAGTTAGTTTGATTGAGGATGAACTGCCAGGTAACATTGAATTCTTCTATTTCTTAGCAATCAACTTGAATTTTAGTTCTATAGGGGCTTATAGTTTTTCCTTGCATCAGCTGCTTATTCAATATGTTTATCTCATATCCATGGTAAAGGAGAATATTCAACCTCTTTATGGACAGCTTATTATACACATCTTAAAATTAATTTAAAAATCTTAATAGTTGCTTTGAGTATTGTTTTCTGTGTTTTGATAAAAAACCCAAAGTGCCTGTGGCTCCTTTTTAAAACACAAGTGCTTTTTGTTGGTGTAGTTTTGCTAAGTCAAAACTAGGGTTTGTTTCATAAAGAAAACTGTGTTTATTTCTCTCAGCTCTACTTGTGATCTTTCCAAAGTGGCAAAGCACTCTGGTTTCATATGGTAGAATTTTTTAGCCAGCTGAAAACAGCTGAGTGAGATAGAAATTCCTGTTTTAAAAACAACAGAAAAGAGGACATTTATGTGAAGCTGGACTTTTAAAATAAGTAAGTAAGTAAATAATCAGATGCTACTGTATGAGTAGATTACTTCATAGTCCAGATGTGTTTGCATATGGTCAAGAATTGTTCTTTTACTAAGTGAGGATCTTCATGGGGTCTCTTCTGGCACTGAATGTAGGACACTTGCACTGTTGCCAGATAGGCAGTGTATTGTTAAGAGTCAGAAAGAGCTACTTCTCATCCTAAAATAGTTGCAAAAATTAGGTCAGTTCTGGTTACAGAAACTACCAGTTCCAGTTTTTCACTGAAATCTTCCAGAAATACACATGGCACACTTGGAAGAGTAGCTTGACTCATCTTTACCATTTTTCAATGCCTTCATTTATGAGCATAGGGTAGAAAGCATCAGCACAACTACAATAAGTTTCCAGCAGACACAGAAGTCATCTTAGCCTTGAAAAAGAGCTGGGTTTCTTTGCTACAAGTTGTTGTTTAAGAAGGGCTCTGTATCCTAAATGCCATGTCCCAGAAAACAGGATCTCTAGAGCCTTCTTTGCGGCAAAACACAGCTCTGCAAAAAGCATTGCCCCTGCTGGCCTCCCCATCTAATAGAAGTCATCTGCAAGAGCTGTTTTCCAGCTAGCCTTGATTCACAGGGTTGGTAGAACGTACAAACCTAAGGCATTTGTCTCTGAGGCAGATAAGGGCTCGGTGATCTGCTGTACATTTGTATCCTAAAAGAGAAAAGCTGTGAGCTTCCCACAGCTACCTGAAAGCAGAGTTATGTAATGCAACTATTTATGATACGTGTTAAGCATAGACATAAGACAACAGTCTCCTAAAGCAGCCTTCCCAACCAGCAGAGAGGTATGATGTTCAAAAGATATGGTTCTTGACATTAAGTCTTTGGACCTATCTCCGATCAAATTACACAGAGGGCAAATTCTGTTAGGTTTTGGGGGACATGTTTTAAGAATGTGCTTTTTCAGGCATAATTTTAAATTCATTTAAATTTCACCATTTTAAAATTTGAAGGAAGAAGAACTTGTCTGAAATGCAGTGTAAATGCATTGTGTCCTTCAATATTACCCAAGATATTTCTCCATAAATTGCCATTTCTACCTTTTAAAGTTCCTGTGTTCCCACATCAGTTATAGTCTGACTTCAGCCTAAACAGTGTGCAACTCAGATTAAAGTAGGTGCTGTTTCTCTGAGGTATCAAGAGTTAGAATTAATGAAACATTAAAACCTGAAGAATATATCTACAGGAAATAACTTATTTTTAAAAGGGAGTAATTAATCTTTTCCTTTAATTTTCATATAAACATTTAAAACTTAAGAAATATTCAGAAGTATTAATGGTTTACAGTATTTATACTCTCAGTTTTCATAGAATCATAGAATTGGCTGGGTTGGAAGGGACCTCAGAGATCATCAAGTCCAACCCTTGATCCACTACCGCTGCGGTTACTAGACCATGGCACTGAGTGCCACATCCAATCTCTTTTTAAATATCTCCAGGGATGGAGAATCCACTACTTCCCTGGGCAGCCCATTCCAATGCCTGATCACCCTCTCTGTAAAGAAATTCTTCCTAATATCCAACCTAAACCTCCCCCGGCGCAACTTAAGACTGTGTCCTCTTGTCTTGCTGGTAGTTGCCTGGGAGAAGAGACCAACCCCCCCCTGGCTACAACCTCCTTTCAGGGAGTTGTAGAGAGTGATGAGGTCTCCCCTGAGCCTCCTCTTCTCCAGGCCGAACACCCCCAGCTCCCTCAGCCTCTCCTCATAGGATCTGTGCTTGAGTCCCTTCACCAGCCTGGTTGCCCTCCTTTGGACCTGCTCCAGCACCTCAATCTCCTTCCTGAACTGAGGGGCCCAGAACTGGACACAGTACTCGAGGTGTGGCCTCACCAGGGCTGAGTACAGGGGAAGAATCACTTCCTTGGACCTGCTGGCCACACTGTTCCTGATCCAGGCCAGGATGCCATTGGCCTTCTTGGCCACCTGGGCACACTGCTGGCTCATGTTCAGCTTCCTGTCAATCCAAACCCCCAGGTCCCTCTCTGTCTGGTTTTGTCAAATGACTTGGTGTAGCTGCATGGTTATAGCCAAACATTTTCTGCCTTGTGCAGATTACCAGTTTGTGAAGGGGAAGGTTGATATTATATGATGTGCAAAGCACATCTAAAAATGATATTTGATACTGTAGCTTTTACACAAGATTAATCCAGCTTTGAACCACATCTAGACTACAGTNTCTTATACACATCTTCGCTAAATCCAAGTCATACAGAATTTGGAAAGCTTTGTATAGGAAAGGTCTGACTTTTTGTATAGGAAAAGCTCTGTATAGGAAGCTCTGACTTTTTTTTTTTTTTTTTTTTTTTTCCCCCAAGCTGTCCTGCTTTTTCATTTCCCAGAAATACTTCTTTATTTGCCAGGATAGTAGAGTAGGCAAGATTTGTACATTCAGATTCTCTGTTTTATCTTCATTTATGTAGGTCTTTACCTCTGGCAGCATATTTTTGGAGGGAACCTTGAGCCAGATGATGTGACTGCTCAGTGGAGAGAAGGAAGCCAAAAAGCAGGAAACACGTATTTCAGGTACTAGCTGCATGGTGTTGACCTCAGTTGGGTTAACTTTAAGAAATGATGCACTGGATAGTTAAATAACATGATAGGGTGCAGAGGTGCATTATTTTGTCTGTGGCAGAGCTTCAGTTACTTTAATAGTAGTTGCAAATACTTCACCTTTGTTATGTTTTGGTAACTGAGGAGTGTGTACGCAGCTTCTCATTCTAGATTATCACAAGTAATGGTTACCTTTATTCATGGAAACACATACTTGATAAAACAAACAAATTCTAGCCCATTCTTGTTGCTACTTAGGAAAAAAAAATTGGGGAGCAAATACACAAGATTTGTGTATTTGAAAGAAATATGAAAAGACTTACAGATGCTGGGTTTAAGATTTCTAGAATTCCTCATTTTTTGCCTGGCTGAGGTAAATTATCTCCTTTTGGTTACTAGATGAGGCTAGAGGGAACTAGCTGAGGTGATGTATTTGAGGAATATGTGCTGCTGTTCAGCTTTTTGTGGTAAGTCTAATGGTTGTTAGGACGTAGAGCTCATGAATTTTTTAAAGAATATAAAATCTAAAGACACAGAAATGCTAATGTCACTTGAACAGAGTTGCATGAATAACCCCATGTTTTATATTTATGATGGAAAATGCACATATTAAATAAGATTTTGATGCTTCAGGTTTCTACCAAATAAGTTGCCTCAACAAAACCAAAAGTATCAACTTCTACATTAAATGCCAGAACATCTGTCTAAAAACATGGGTGGAGAAGGAACTGCATAGCTGTGGATATTGGTGACACATTGGCACGTTCATACAAGAGCTAGGAGAGCAGGGTTAAGCACTGTCCTTGGCCTAAGCAATTCTCATCTTTCTCTTCTGTCATCTAGGAGGATGATGTTGAGCAGGGAGTGCCAAACTTCTTACCTCTATGGCCAAGTAGGAGCATTCCTAATTTCTGTTCCACTCAGAGTCCCACCCACTGCGTTAATAACAGAGCTGCCTCTTCCAGTCCAGTAGCCCCCTGTTCAGCAGTTCTTCAGTCCAGTTCTCCTGTCCTCCTTATGCAGATGACAACCATCTTGATTCATGCCAGAGTGAAAGCATTTTGGTCAACAAAGTTAATCAGCAAAGATTTCTTTAGGTGCCAAAGGATTCCATCAAGGCTAGATTGTGGCAGTTGTGTTTCCTTAATAGCCTTTGGTGATGCTTTTTGAAAATCCAAATGCACTGTATCTACTGGATCCCTGTTAGCTGTATTTTTATTGACATATTCATAGATCTCTATCAGATTAGTGAGACAAGATTGCTCATTCCCAGCAGTGTTTGTCCATGTATATGGTAGGTGGTTCTACCTTTCAAAAAGCTCCAGGGAATCTTAATGTTTATCATAGATTTCCCTTCCAGAGAGGGAAGCCATACATTTTTGCTCCAGAGCCCTCCCAAGTTGTTTTTGTAGGTGGGAGTGACACTGACAGCCACCTCCTCATCAGACACAGCGTCACCTCACAAGGGCAGCTGCATACCTCTGACAGCAGTTCTGCAATTTTCAAATTCGGGTTCCTTGAGAGCTCTCAAGTGAATGCCACCCAGGTGCAAAGACTCCCATTTCATTCAATACTTGGGGTGGTTTACCTTGTATTTTGAAGCACGAGTTAGGTGCAGGAATCTCTTCCAGTATGGCTTTGTTACCACTCGTTAAATCATTTTTAAACTGTTGTCATCAACTAGACTGACCCATTTTGTAACTGTCTTTCTGGTATATTTTTTATCTATTTTGGTTTTCATATGTTTAAATAAATTTTACCTGACAGCTAAATTTTTCAAAGTACTTTTTTGCCTTAATTTTCTGTTCGCATTTTCATAGAATTATGAATGTCAGGTTGGACGGGACCTCAAGGATCATCTGGTCCAACCTTTCTAATATTATTCTTTATATGATCTACCTCTGCACCCCGTCAGCAGTATTTTGTTAGCTTTGCTGTCCTCATTTGGGCAAGCTTTTCATTGTTTTCAGTGCTGACCTTTGTTCTTTAACAGCCTTCCTAATTTTCTGTCAAGTCATGTTTTGGGGGGGGATTGTGTTGTTTCCTTTAATTGAGGCACACAGTGTACCAGGGCTTCTTATACAGTGTTTTTAAGCAGCCTACTAGTTGCTTGCAAGCTTCTTTTTATTTGGACTACTCCTTTCAGAGTACTTCTCCTTAGTGTCTCATTTTTAAGTAATTCTTTGATTGCATATCAAGTATCCATATGCTGGATGTATTTGGTATGTTCTCTTCTGCTGCCTACTTAATCACTGTTACAGAGTAGCTGTCTGAGTAACTGGAATTAGGTCTGGAAGACCTAGTCTGGAAGAGCATCTTTTTTTATATGGGTTCTGGAAGTAGTAAGGGGAAACAACTACTTTATAGGAAGCCAGTGATTTATTGAGTCCGAAAACGTAATCACCACATACCATCCTGATGAGATCCTGTTACTCCTGTAAAGTTGTTTGATAGCCTCACAGTTCTGTGGCTGCAGAGAAAACCCTTTTTTCCCCAGGTCTCTTTTTATAAGGTGATCATTGGATCACCTGCATATCCTGTTTGCTGTTTTAGGCATTCTGATGCTCAAGGTGCTCTCTCTTGTGAATCTCAGCCATCTTTTCTCATTTTCTCTTAAACTTTGGGTTCAAATCTTGACCTGACTTACAGTCACAATCTATTGGAAGTCTTCATTCCAAATCATGAGTCTCATGAATCTTGGCTTCTAAATATGCCACTTCAACTGAGCCAGCAGCATATTCATAGAATTGGCTGGGTTGGAAGGGACCTCAGAGATCATCAAGTCCAACCCTTGATCCACTACCGCTGCGGTTACCAGACCATGGCACTGAGTGCCACATCCAGTCTCTTTTTAAATATCTCCAGGGACAGAGAATCCACCACCTCCCGGGGCAGCCCATTCCAATGCCTGATCACCCTCTCGGGGAAGAAATTCTTTCTAATTAATATCCAACCTAAACCTCCCCTGGCACAACTTAAGACCGTGTCCTCTTGTCTTGCTGGTAGTTGCCTGGGAAAAGAGACCAACCCCCCCCTGGCTACACCCTCCTTTCAGGGAGTTGTAGAGAGTGATGAGGTCTCCCCTGAGCCTCCTCTTCTCCAGGCCTGAACAGCCCCAGCTCCCTCAGCCTCTCCTCATAGGATCTGTGCTCGAGTCCCTTCACCAGCCTGGTTGCCCTCCTTTGGACCTGCTCCAGGACCTCAATCTCCTTCCTGAACTGAGGGGCCCAGAACTGGACACAGTACTCGAGGTGTGGCCTCACCAGGGCTGAGTACAGGGGAAGAATCACTTCCTTGGACCTGCTGGCCACACTGTTCCTGATCCAGGCCAGGATGCCATTGGCCTTCTTGGCCACCTGGGCACACTGCTGGCTCATGTTCAGCTTCCTGTCAATCCAAACCCCCAGGTCCCTCTCTGTCTGGTTTTGTCAAATGACTTGGTGTAGCTGCATGGTTATAGCCAAACATTTTCTGCCTTGTGCAGATTACCAGTTTGTGAAGGGGAAGGTTGATATTATATGATGTGCAAAGCACATCTAAAAATGATATTTGATACTGTAGCTTTTACACAAGATTAATCCAGCTTTGAACCACATCTAGACTACAGTTTTCCAGTTTCTATTTCCTGATAGTTCTTTATTGCTCTCCTGAAGTTGTTTTCTTTAACAAAGATGTTCAAGTTAGATTCATCCTCAAAGCCACAACTGTCATAGAATCAAACAATGGTTCAGGTTGGAAGGGACCTTTAAAAGTCATCTAGCCCAACCCTCCCCTGCAATAAGCAGGAACATATGCAACTAGATGAGGTTGCTCAAAGACCAGCCCAGCCTGACCTTGAATGTTTGCAAGGAGGGGGCACCTACCATCTTTCATAGCAACATGTTCCTGTGCTTCATGTACCTCACAATAATTTTTTTCTTCCATATATCTACTCTAAAATAAGCTTTTTTAAAAATTTTTAATTTAATTTTTAAATTTTTTTTTTAAACCATTACTCCTTGTTCTGTCACAACAGGCCCTGAAAAAATGCTTGTCCCCATTTTTTTAATAAACCCCTCCAGCCCCTTCATAATTTTTGTGGCCTTTCTCTGGACCTGCTCCAGCAGACCCATGTCCTTCTCATGTTGAAGGTTCCAGAGCTGGGTGCAGTACTCCAGGTGATGCATCACTGGGAGTTGAGGGCCAGAATCACCTCCCTTGGCCTGCTGGCCACACTTCTTTTGATGCAGCCCAGGATATGGTTGGTTTTTGGGCTGTGAACAAACATTGCCAGCTTGCATTCAACTTCTCATCGGCCAGTATCCCCAGGTCCTTCTCCACAGGGGTGCTCTCAGTCCCTGCATCCCCCAGCCTGTATTGATACCAGGGACTGTTCAGATTTGACCCATGTGCAGGACCTTGCATTTGGCCTTGTTGAACCTCCTGAGGTTCACCTTGCTGTACTTCTCAAGCTTGTCCAGGTCCCTCTGCACATTCTCCTGTCCCTAAGACATGTCAGCCTTAGCACTCATCTTGGTGTCATCTGCACATTTTCTGAGGGTGTACTGGATCCCAGTGTCTATGTGACTGGTGAGGGTCAGTAGTGGTCCCAGTACTGACCCCTGAGGAACACCACTTGTCCCTGATCTTCAGTGGGGCTCTACACTGTTGTGTAGAGCCACTACTCTGTGGCTGCAACAATCCAGCCAATGCCTTTGTCACCAAGTAGTCTATCCATTAAAAACATATCTCCCCAGTTTAGAGGGGCATGTTGTGGGGAACCATACCAAATGCATAGAAGTCCAGACAGATGAGGTCTATAGCTCTTCCCTGTGCAAAGGGAGGTAACGGAATATTCAATGAAGTTAATTGCCAAATAGCTTAATTCTTAGTCTTTTTAGACTCTGAGCAGAAGTTGTTATAATTCTGGGAGACCTCAAGGGAGAGAGAATAATACACTTTAATAAAATTATGTTGGTATGATGGTATGTTTTTAGAATATTTATGGATTAACCATCTATATGGACTGAAGTTATAGTCAAAGCAGGAACTGTTTGAATAAATGAAACTCACTGAAGTGTTGTGACCAAGTTTGTAAAGATATTTTTGTCAAATCCTACTTTTCAAAGTGCTGCCAACAGTGTCAATGTTAAACATGTCCCTAAGGATTCGCAAATTTAATCTCTTTGTACCTGTGACTATGTATGAAAACTGGTCACTTTCATAATGAATATTTATGGTCTGCAATAATCTGATTAACCATAAAATTTAACAATATGTTAGTTCCATGACCTGATAATTCTTCATCCTTGCAGGGTCAGTGATGCATTTTAATTCATAGGAAATTATCAAAATGTATTGGAAGTTTTCCATGATTATTCAGTGGCAGAAATACATCTAACTAAATATATTGTGACATGAAATATGTAAAGCCGTGGATTTATCTAGGAAGTGGTTTTCAATTTCTTGGTAACCTAGAAAGGAAAGTGTGAACCTTCACAAAGTACATCCCTATGGATTGGTACATAGCTTATGAAAACTTGCTTTTCTAAATCCTCTCTGACACCCTTAAAGTTATACCATAAAACCTCCAGGATTCTGAAGACCACAGACCACACTCATATTAGTCAATTTTTTGCATGGATAATTTTTTTCATTTCTGAAGTTTTAATGACTGAACTGACAATAACTGATTCTAGAGGGTGAAGATACTTTGGTTTTATCCCTAGGTGTCTGGCTACATTGTGAAGACCACTGTGTTTTGTCAATGGTGTTGCAGTTATCAGGGCACTGTCCTTTGGAGATGATGGTCTTCTGCCTCTGCTACACCTGGAGAATGGCATTTCTAGCTTTGCACAGGGTGAGAAGGTTTCATGAAAGCAAATGGGTTTAAGAAGCCAAATAGTGATGGAGATCCATTTTTATTAAATTTCAAAGTGGATAGGGATGATATAAACTATTCTGTAATATCTGCTATTTTCAGAGATGGAGCATGAAACAATATGAACAGAAAGACACTGTTTAGTGACTTAGATGAAGAAATTTAGCTGGTAATTACCCTTTTTGTAATTATCTTGCTTTTACTAATCCAAGTTGATAGCTTTCACTCTCTGTAATTTTTGAACCTTCTGATGGTAATTTCCTCTCAATGGCATTCTCCAAGCCATGATAAACAAATACTCTTTAAAAATTCCCTAAAAATGCCTCTTATGGAACCAGAGGATATCCAGACAGAAAAACTTGGAAAGTTTCTTTGGAGCTCTATAGGTGTAAGCACAGTTTCAATTTTAAATCATAATAGGGCATTTTCTGGTTGTTCTGTATAGCACAGGATTTATTGTTACATCCAGATGAACCACAGAGCTTACTTTTAAAAACAAATGGTGGATCAACTGTTACTTTCTTTCACCTGTATAATGTGATTTAAATTTAAAATGAAAACCTGAAAGTTCCCTTTTTATCTTTCTCAGTGTGCTGGTAGAATTCTCATACAGCACACAAGATAGTGGTTCTTTTACTCACATTTTTTTCCTAAACATGAAAGAAGAGCAATTTGCTAATGCAGTGGTCATTGTGGCCCTTTATGGGCTCCCACAAAGACAACCTCAGAAGAAATTCTTGCTCTTCTGAATACATAAAAACTCAGAAAATTTCAAATGTGCTGTGAGCAACAAAAAATAGTCACCGATCTGATGGATATCAAATTTTCCTCAGAAGCATTTTTTTCAGAACAGGGCCCTCTTTAGAGAGTGGTGCTTAATCTTTTTTTTAATTGCTTGTGGTTGTCATAAGGGAAGTGTGGCACAGGAAAATGAATAAACACAAATCAAGGTTTAAAGTGAGAGACTAATGCCATTTTCCATTGTTTGATGAAGTCTGTGGGACTGCACACGTAGATGTGCTTAGTGATGTGAGTGAAGCTGAGCTGGCAGCAGTGCAGACTCTCCACCAAGCGGGGATGTGGCCATGGGTCTCCTAAGACCACCTTTCCCCCTTTCCCAAGGAAATGCTTTGAAAGGAGAAAGAATTAGCAGTTCCAGTACTGCTTATCATGGGTTCCATGTGCCATTTAGAATACCAGGGAAATTGAAAACAACTTTTCTTCTCCTCAAGAGCACCTGACTCTATTTGGATGCCTTTCTAGCATAATTTTTTTGAAAACTTGCTGGGACAAAAATCAGTGTAACTTTCAATATATTCTCCATGACTTTCAGGCCAAAGCTATATCTGGAAAGGGCTGCACAGCCAGGAGGTGACAGAGGGTGTTAATCTGTTGTTTGGTCCCTGGCCTCAGGAGGAATTCTGAAGACATTTTATTTATATGTTTTCAAAGCTGATTGAAAAGTGCAGTGAGAATTCTCAGATCAGGATGAGTGTGGAAAGCAGAGTCTGTATTTGATTTGCAGCATCGGGTTTGCTTTTGATCTCTCTGGAGGCTGTGACAAAGTACTCTGGTCCCATTTGATCAAGCCAGCAAGAAAGCATTTTCTTCTTGTTAAATGGTTCAACACTTTACAGGATTTTATGATGTGAAAGCCAAGCAAAGGCAAGACAGTGATTAGAAGTGTAAGAACAAATTACTCAACTCTCTAAGGATAGTCTTTTTGTTCCCAATATAAAAAATCAACAAAAAACCTCAACCCAACCAACCAAACCCCCCCCCCCAAAAAAAAACCAACCCAACAAAAAACAACAAACAAAAAAGAGAAAATTTAACAGCTAGTTATCTCTAACATTTTGTGATCTAAATTAAGTTGAAGAGAAAAAGATTCTGACAGAATACTAACATAAACTGTCTCAAATAGAAAATAAAATTTCCTTTTAACTGAGAATTCATTCTAGCAGCCTCAGCAAAAAGGAAGCTCCATCTTGTTGACATTTTTGTTTTGATCAAATAGTTGTAATTCTGTCACTTCCCAGGTGTTCATTTTGTAGGTATGAAAAGTACATTTATTTAATAGCATTATGGTGTTTATTTAATAATTCCATGATGTTATTCATTCACTAGTGAGAGGGCTTGAAAAGAGACTTACTAACATGGAAGAGCAAATTTGTCTGTTAAAAAGCAGACTGAAAGCCATCATTCAAACAATATTGATCTGCATATGACATTCTGAAATGAATAACAAAAATTCAAACTGTACTATGAGGGCATACCAGAAAAATTGAAGTTAAAGGGTAGAAAAAGAGAGAACTGCAAAAAATATTACAGTGCAACATTGTTCGACTCTACATGTGAGTTTATAGCTAAATTTGTGTATCATGTTCAACCAAACAGGAAGGAAAAAAGCTGCACAAATTCTACTTTACACCCTCGTGTACATGGAGCACTATTAATGGAAACACTGCAGCTGCATTACATGCACATCGGCATGGGGGTACCCCTGGTAATTGCTAGCTTCTTAACAGAGTGATTAACTAGGAATAGAAAACTGTGTTACAGTATGGTACTTGGCCTTAATCTGGCTTGCATTTCTCTACACAGTCCTATTGTGCTGCATAGGCAGGCCCTTAATAATGTCATTATGTTTAAGTCTATTATCTTTGGCCTGCTGCGTGCTCTGTCAAGGAAAGTAAAAATCTCAACTTTACTGTGACCAGAGTTACGGTTTTTGCCTTTGTGGAAGCAGTAAAAATTATTTTCTTTTAAATCAGTCTATGTCTTGTCCTTCAGAAAGAAGTTGTCTCTTGCTTATAATTGCATATGTTTTGTTTGTGGCTTAAGATATTTTCAAGGAAAGAATGTTCACAGTTTATGTGTAAGAAAACTGAAGAAAGTGTATTCCTGAAGATAGGTTTTCAGATTGTTGGGAAGATAAATGTAAATCTAAATCTGTGGTGACTGGATTTTGGGCTGCCTGCAGCTGTCCAAGAGGCATTACTCATCCCTGAATTATGGACATGAAGCATTACCTACAAGGAGACACAAGAAAGTCATATTTGTTACATAAATGATAGTTTGTCGAGTGACATGAACTTAATGCACTCACAGAAGAGGCTACCTTGACTACATAGTGACAGAAGTTGAAGTAGAGGACTGCCTTTCTAAAACTAGTATATCTTATAGTATTAGCCTCTTCTCTCTGTAGCTTAAAAAACAAAAACAATAACAAAAAACCCAAAAAACCCAAAAACCCCCAAAACAATAAATGGTAGATGGTAGCAAAAGTTGTGCTCTCTGTTAGTGTTACAAAACTTCATCAGATAAGCCAATGGAAAAACCTAGTCAGATATAGCAGCTTCTGTGTACAGAGGTAAGGTATTTAGGTGTGTTGTAGAGAGCACAAAAGAGCCTGAATACTTGCTTAACCAACTCAATCTACAGGTATTTTGATGTGCTTGAAACACCTGTGTTGCAGACAAAGGCACTAAATCCTTTGTGGAACATTTCCTAATTTGAGACTGATATTTCACCTGGGAAATGGAGAGGTTTGTTGATGCCAGTTTGACTGGCTTTGGGTAACTAAGGTGTCTTCATACATCAGGCTGCTTTTTGGGTGTATCAGGAAGTTTGTGATTGCAAGCTGTACAGCATTCAAAAGTGCTGCTTACCTATAATGACTAGGAACATGCTCTTCTCTTACATCACACTGTCCCTCGAAGTAATTTCTATAAAATATCTTGACTCTCCTCTTAGAGAAACTTCTGATCTGGTCTATAAATTCTTTAGGTTCAAATATCTCTTGTAGTATATGTAGCTTTTGTATAAGCAGGCCACTGTCTCAATGCATCTCTCTAACTACTGCTATTAAACAAGCAGCTAAGAATGAAATATCAGTTACAAGGAAATTTATTATTAAACATAGGCTTGAACAGATAATTATACAATAATGGAGCACAGTAGCTGGATTTAAAGGCAGAAAGACTATGAGATGCTTCAGGATTCCTTAGTGGTAGGTGGAGATAGAGGGGATGGCTGGAAAAATGTGAGTTTCATAGGGATTGATGTATTTCTGCTTTCTGTCAGGAATATTATGTGTTCTTCTTCCTCCTCAACATATACTAAGAATATTTTTCGAAATATAGCATCAGTTAAGGGGTTTTGTGAGAACAGATAAATGGTGTAAACTAAATAAAGTTTAAACATTAATTTTAACACTTTAACAGGCACAGTAGTTTCTATGTCCCTTCACAATACGCGATTTCCTTGAAGCCAGAGTGGATATAATGGGTATTTAAGTTAGGCATGACTCTGAGACATTAAATTAGAATGAAATTGCCTCCTACAACTAAAATGCTACCCACAAGTGTAAAATAATATTATTTGCTTTGTAATCAGATCAAACAACCCTTGTTTGTGGTGACTGTGGGAGAAGCAGCATTTTATTAACATTTAGGTGTTATGTATCTTCCATTCATTATATTTAATCAAAGCATGTATTTGACAGCAACCTAGGGACTCGAGTTAAACTTTCCTGTTTCATGTCCATTAGACACTGCCAACTTCTAACTGCAAAACATAATTTTTTGTCTTCCTGTTGCTAAGGAAGGAGCTGAAGAATGAAAAAGTGTCAGTGTGTGAAGGTGAGGGGAGCTGAGAAGCTATGCAGTCTCTATAATTTCAGGAGCTAACTTGTCCTAAGTATTTACTCAAGGGAAAACTTGTGAGTGAAGAGGAAGATGGGTACTACAGGTAAGTACACTCTCAGTTTGGGCTGGTATCTGCCAGCATTTCTGCAGGATTTCTTTAGGGGCTGTATATTGCTTTTGCGACTGAAAAGGTGTGATTTTAAAAGCAGAAATTTAATTCCCACATCCATGTCAAATTCAGATAAAAAAATTATGTCTCCAGTAAACTACACTAAATCTTTTTTCTTCTTTTTCTTTCCAAATTCTTCAGTAAAGTTTTGCTTTACAAAAAGCAATCGTACATATCAGGCACAGGTCATGACTGTAATTGAAACTAAAATACATCAGGCAACAATCCAGTGGGATGTTCTGCAGCTAATCTCTGAATTTCATACCCAAACTCTAAACGTTCCTTGGGCTGAGAACAGGAGTCAATTGTGATTAGACTTCAGCCTCTTTGGCAGGATTCTGTCACTGTCTCCATGTTGGCTCCATTAATCTCCCTGGGTCAGTGCTGAACTTTGAAGGTACTCCACCTACTTAAACATCACTTTTCTGCCTCTATCAGCCTGGAGGGCATTCCAACATTCAGGGACACGTGCAAGTTAAAATAGTCAGGCAACATGTCAGGTTTATAATGGCTTCATACAAAATTCCTTTAATTTTAATTGGGCAAAAGAGGTGACTGAAGGTGAGAACTAGAGGAAAATGACTTTCCATGACTGATTTCCTTTGGCCATAGGCCCTTTGGTGTGAAATCAGAGGCTTTAGGAGCTTTGTGTCCTCTTTGTGGACAATTATTGAATCATATCCCATGTGATGATTTCAGTGAGTTGGTTTTCTTTTACATTAGCTAACCCTGTAGCAAAAAGAAGGTAATTTTTTGCTATGACAATGAGCCTATTTGTTTCTGTTCTCCCCAGGAACTGCTTCCTCCATGAATGCTTCTAAGTTCTCCAAGCCCTTCTGTCCTGATCTTGGAGGAAGTATCCAAATCACAACCCTGCAGAAACAATGTGGACATTCCCTGCCCAGCTTCTAGTTATTTCACTCTCTCTGTCTTGGTTGTCTCTCAAATTACAGTGTAGTCATGGATAAAGACATCTGCTTCTTATGCCCTTGACAGGCACATGAGGCAGACAGCAGAAGAAGGTAGTCATTAGTCATAGGGATATGTGATTTCTCAAGTTAATACTCATAGCTTTAATATAGGCTCACAAAATTTTTTACAGCTCCTCAAACTGAGAAAAGGTCTTATCAGTTTAGCCAATTTGCATTTGGGAACTGCAAAAAAATTACCAAGATTGCTATCAGCCCAGCATCCCTTACTTCCGTGTGAGGGAAAGGCAGATTGAGCCATATTGTTAACAACAACAACAACATTGAAATAGAGCACTGGTGGCAACTGTGTATAATTACAGAATAAATAGCAGGTTGTAATTTAGTTACATCAATTTGCAAACTTCACACTTCTTCAGTGTGAAGATTTACTTTTACCAAGTGAACCGTAAGTTGCTTTTATGTTACCGTTACCAATACTATTATGTAGGTTGCTGCCTTCCAGTGGTGAATATACTGAGACAGGAAAAACATGGAGGCAACATGGTAGTGATCTCTGTTGCCTGGAACACTGCATTCTAAAAGCAAAAGAAATCTTAATAGACACTGATACATGTAGAAATCATAGGATGGTTTGGATTGGACCGGACTTTAAGGACCATCTACTTCCAACCCCCTTTCATGGGCAGTGACACCTCCCACTGGAAATATGTGTATTTCTCTAATAATAAATAGAAAAATGCATTGGCTTCACCAACACGTTTATGAAATCTCATGGTTTGCAGGTAGAACAGCTGTGAAATGGAGAAGTGTCTTCTTATGGTGTTTGTAACCCAGAGTTCAGTCTCACTGGATTTTGGATGCTTCAAAGGCAAGAAATGCTGACTTGTGCTTTCATTCCTCTTCCAAACTTCATCAGCATCTCCAAGCATCAGAGTACTTGGGTACTGAGCCTGAGCCACCACCAACGCAGGCTCAGAGGTCCTTTGCTGCCAACACCTGCAGTCCTGCAGCAGAAATCACAAGGACCCAGGGATTTGTGTTTTCAGACACTGACAGGTTCAAATAACCCAGTCCCTGTCTGGAGCTGAAACTGTTTTATTGACATGTTAAATATATAGTGCTTGCTACTATCAGCTACTTTTTCTTTCCAGAAAAAGCCTGTAGGGTACAGCGCATATTTGAAAAAGACATTGAAGGCTACAAAATCCAGGTCAATATGGTGGGTGAGGCCACCCTTGTAGCTTTACTAGATCCTTAACATGCTTTTAATTTCATTGTCGCATTACACTTACTGTGGTAAGCACTTGGTCCTAAACTACTTAAAGGCATACAGGATCATTAATAGTGTTAGAGAAATGTTGTTTCCTCATTTTGGGTAACTGTTCTGTATTATTTCAAAATGTTTATACGTGTCTTTATTGTCCAGGCAGTAAATGTAATTTTCATATATTAATATACAGAACACCAATGTACTAAAAGGTAGCTGTCTCATTAGCACTCAGATTTCCTTGATCAGGCAATTAAAACCATGGAAATGTAGTTATATCAAATTCTGTGCAGTTTGTCTACATGTTTTAGTTCAGAGGTTCTGAACTGCTTTTTGAAGTTCAAAATGCTTAAAAAAACCCGACAAAACACTAGAATTGTTCTGTTCTACCTAATTCAGTAGATTTTTCTTATCTGAGGGCATTATCTATATATCCTCTTTTGTTTTCCATCATTCCTTAAAAGAAAATTTATTTTGAAGAGGATTAAAACTGCATTTTTGTAGAAAATTGGAAGTTAGCCAACCTAGTATTTATCAAAGGATCTTCAAGATGTTGTTCTAACTTCAGACTGGTGCATTAGTAGTACTGAATTTTTCTACTCCTTACACTAACAAGAATGGAGTCAGACAAAGAATGGAGTCAGACAAAACAAAACAAAAAAACTTCTGACTAAAAAGTAAAGGACTGTGCCTTGTGTGAGAGGGACTTGTGTGGTTTGTGATGTTGGATCCTCCAGGCACACAAACAAGCTAAGCAGCAAAGCTGAAAGCGGCATTTCTGCTCAGGGAGGAGGCTGAACTGAGTAACTGATGCACTCCCCTGTGCTTCCAAACATCTATAACCACCTTCACTTTGTTTGTCATTGCTTTATTTCAGCTCAATAGTTCCTGCAAATTGACTGCTGAAGGAGCAGAGACTTTTAGACACAATTCAGCTAATCAGATTAGGGACACAGACACTGCTGAGATCAACTGTTGTGAGTGTGAAAAGACAAATGGAAAAATGCTCCTTTAACTGTGCCAGTAATGAGCTGTTGCAGTAAATGTGTGACTTGTCAGGACTCTGGCAAGAGACTGATCTTTATTTCCCATCTCCAGCTTCACACTGTGGTTCAGGAGTACAGACAGCTCTATCTGCCACATGGCAGAAACCACTGGTTTTGGGGCTACTGCTTCTCATGTTTGAATAGGTAGATTTATGGCTTCCCTGCTGAGAAGTCTTTGCTGCTGATGGCTCTTTAAGTAGGAGGTTTTTACAGGGGAGGCTTAAGAAATTAGTATCTTTCAAAGGTCATCAACAGACTAAAATAGGCTTAAATCCATGCATGCTGTTCCTTGAAAATTCAATTAATTTAATGAAAGTGCCCTTGCAACTGTCAGTTGCCTAAACCAGTTAATTTTGTAGAGTGGGCTTGTATCAGGCTAATGAATTTGACTGCCTGGACTGTCATGGAGCAGATGAGTGAAACTGCTTTTTCCTTGCCTGCAGTGGTCTGATGTGTACAGGATATTGTTGGAGACCTTGTCAGCAGTTCAGGTTTTATTCTCCTGTGCTTCCTTGACTGATTCAGATGTTACTCCCTTTGAATGATAAAAGGGAGTAGAATTGAAAAAAAAAAAAGAAAAATATAGTGTGAGTTGCTCTTTAGGATTTTGAACCTGGTTTGGAATAGAATATGGATCCTTCCTGTTCTGACATTACTAAAATTTCTAGCACCAAGCTTATTTAAAAGACATTTCAGTCTGTGTGCAACACAGGGGAAATGATTCTTCCTATGCAAAACACTATGTATTGTGATTATCTCAGTCATGTACTTGATATGTGGGCACTTACTGCTAATGATGTAGGAAGTCAAAGCATATATCAGCAATTGCTTTTTCACATCCTTCTTGAAAAAAATCTTGTACAATAGGAAGGAGGTAATGAATTTGTTTACATAGAGTGTATCATATTCCATCTCAGTCACTAGTGGCTCCTTCAAACAACTGAAAACTTCCGACAAAATTAGATAAAAATCAAAATGTAACGTTAACAAACACTGAGATACAATTCCAAACTGTTAAATATTTCTGTGGAACTGATTCAAGAACAAGTTCTTGAGACATCAAGATTAGATTTTTACTTGAGGACTGTTTCGCAAAATAACTCAGTAACAGACATTATGAAACACTAAATAATATCTTCTACCTCTCTTTTGGTCAGCAGTCATATAGCAGAGAATACAGAGGAGCTTTACAACATGTCACCTTATCCATGGTTTCCAGCCTGGAACTGGAAGAAAGAGTTGATATCAGAGACAAGATGTTAAATAAGATGAGAACAGCTCAGCATTCCTTGCCTTCTAATCTGGATGTTGCGTGGGACATATTTTTGGGACGTTTTTCTGACTGTAGGTGATGATATGTCTTGGAGAAGAGGAAATAGTCTTGGTAGAAGGTAGCTCATGGGTTTTTGGGGACTTGCAGGTCTAAAACTCTGTCCTTTTTGTGACTAAAACTCATGAAAGGTGAAGAGCTTTTGCCTTTCTGTGCAGAAGGGAATATTGAGCCTAAAACAATTTAACAAAAGCTGCAAGAATATCTAAAAGGATTGCATCACTTTTGCAAGGTTTTCATGGACCATGTGTGGTATCAACAGCAGCAAATATCATTGGAAGCACAATGGTTGCAGTGGAAAATATGAGAGCAAATGAGGTCTGTGCTTCAGTCTGAAGCAAATGTTATGTCTAAGCTGGTCCTGCAAATTAATTTTTTGTTGGAAACCTTAGCAATAAATGTGAAGCCAAATTTAGTAGTAGATGAAATAGATCACAGGTCTATGGAGGTTTATGAAGATATGGCAAGTAAGAGAAAACCTATGGTTTGGAATATTGGCATAAAATTTTCACATTACCAAGCAATAAAATGTTTAATCTCTTGTCATTTTGAAAGGATGGTGAGTTACTGGAAGAACCATCAGGGATTGCCTCTTTCAGAGAATATGGAAGCTGTTTCAGATAGTCCAGAGCTGTAAATGCCAGGCTGTCCCAGCAATCTTACTTGTAAGAAGAGGCTTGAGTTAGGCTAATTGCCTTCAGCAAGCCATTAAGTGAATTAGGAAGAGATGGCAACAAGACTTCAGCTTCACAGGGAGCAAAGATGAAACCTTTTTATTTTGTGTGTATCCAAAATTGTTAAAAGCACATTGATCTCTGCTAAAGGGAGAGGGACTCTGAAAGAGAACTACTGTTAAACCATTTTAAGATTGAATTGTCACTTGAGATTCTGGTGGGTGTCCTAGAAAATGTGCACATGCCAACTATCACTTAGGAAAGGCTTCTTTCTTAGAGACATGGTATAAGTGGCAACCTTACCTGATGTGTTGCAGCAAAAATATTGTTTGATAAGCTGCTCTTTTAATATCCAGCTTCTGCTTACATGAAGACCCCTGTCTCAGTGCTGACAGCAGTTTTATTTAGAAAGCACCAGCCTGATTTACGGACACTTCCTTCAGAAATAGGAAGACTGCAAGGCAGTTGTGTTTTATGTTGTCCTGAACTGGGCAGTGACGGTGAGGATATTTTTCATGTATGCTAAAAGTTCAGAATAAATCAAGGCAAAGTGCCCATGCAGAAATTGGCAGACACTTATTTTCTGCTTGCAGGAAGCTGTGTACATGTTAGAGACTATTAGAAACTAATAGAGACAATTAGTCTCCTTTCCCTTTGACTATATTACTAGACAAAATACAGTCAAAAAGGCCACATGAGAGAGTGATCAGATGCCACAGATCAATGAGCATGCTTTCAAGGACCTTGCAGTGGAAAGAACTTTTATCTGCACGGTTGCCATGATCTGTAAGCTCTGGTCCCAAAAAATGCAGGCGTGATATGATTCTGAGTTTTTAAATATGCCGAAGGGCACTGGTGAGGCATGTGTTGTTCAAACAAACACTGATGCAAATAAGGGCAACTGTGGAAGCATTTGTGATATCCAAATACAAAGGGACATGAACACTGTACAAGCAAGTGAGCTGGAAATGGAGGAGAAGGGGAAAGATACCAGAATGCCAATTACTGGTCTGGTCAGTGTCATTTTGTTGTGTACTTTCTTTTGTTCCTTCTACTCATGTATCATGTTGCGGTTACATAGAAAACCTGAGCTTTCTATAGTATTAAAATATCTTAGATAAGGTGTTCTGAAACTCCAGGAGTATACTTGAGCACATTCTCCCTCACATTTGTGTATGTGGACTAATTTCTGCAAGCAAAAAGAGATCCAGGGGGTAAAAACGTTCATCTGTTGACACACAAGAAATGCTCATGAAGACTCTTTATTTGTTTGCAACTTGGTAGCAACAAACACAGTTTGTCATTCCCAGAGCATGGGGAATTATCTGGAGATGATGTTTCTCTGACAGATTGTTTGCTTTTGCAAAGTTGTTCTGGTGTGTTTGACAAAACCAGTAAGTAGAACACATCCGGTAATCTGGTAACTCCATCCTCGTGTCACCCCAGCATTATTAGAAACTGCCTTTCACTATAAAAAACTGGAACAAAAAGTCTCACTTCAAATACGATTTTTGGGCTTGTAGAACAGCTTGTTGAGGTGAAGGTAACTGCTGTCCATTGTGGAATTGTTTCAGAGAAGTTAAGATTTTTATTTACATGCATTTCCTTGGTTTATATAAAACATCACGTGTAAAAGTTTATATTTATAAAATATTATTATCCATCCAGCTCCTGTGAGTTGCTCTGTGATGGGAAGATGCTAGTTTCACTTGCTACCACCTTTTCTATGGCTCTTGGCCCTTCTTTCTTTCTTTTTGTTCTGAACTGCTTCTTTGTTTTTTGCTTTTTTTGTTTCTTTGTTTTTGCTTTTTTTCCCCCCCAATGGTATAGGTAACAAAGAGAAAAACTGACTCTATTGTTAGAAGTCTATTAAAACATATGGAAAAGTTTGAAGGACAAAGTTTTAAAATTTTTTTTATTCTTCTTTCAAATGGGATGTGAGACAAAACTTACAAGCTTAATGCATTAGCTCAGCTATTTTTTGGCTGGTGTTTTTATTGAGAGAAGAATAATAAGGAGTAGAGATCAGTTTCAGTTTTATGGTTGAAGTTTAAAGGGAAAAAAAATTGGATGGTCTCATTTTAAATACTTGGATCAAAATTTGAGTGTTGGTAATGGTGTTCAGTTGCCCATTAAGGTAAATATTCCTGATTTCATTAAAAGATTAATTAAAAGATTTAATTAAATTATAAAAGAAGAAGTCTTCTCCTTTCTTAGAGAAAAAGGAGAGGTAAACAACATTTCTTTACTGATTTTTTATTATTGAATCAAAAATTCTTATTTTTGTTAAGAATAACATTTTGTAAGGAAGAGAGAAACCATGTGTCCTAACTTTACTGTTCCATTTTCTCTGCTGTAGTATATATGCTTTTTATATCCCCTGTCTTTTTCTAATTAAAATAGAATATTTTGATCATATACACTGTTGCATCGATTATTGCTCTGTAAATGAGATTTTAATTAACTCTTTTGCTGGCTAGTCTCTCCCTGGGCTTACTTTATGTGACCTCTTGTTTTTTTTTATCTTACTATATTCTTTGAACAGCTTATTGATATATGCTTTCACAGTAACATAATGACTGTTTATCAACATTTTATAGTATCCACTTTTTCTAATTCTAGATCTTGTAACTATCCTGCTGGATACCTTTTAAAAATTGACAGTATCCCCACATTTGCTAGTAAACTTGAAAAAGAGAGTGGTTGAACTATAGCCAGTGTAAACAATCTATTTGTCTTTTTCTTCTTTTAGATGAGGTGCATAATCTGTAAAACTGTAAAACTAAGCCACATTTTTCTGGTTTCCTATTTTTAAACAATTTTCATCAGCTTTTTAAACAGTTGCTGGAACCTGAGCCAATTTTTTATGCACATGGTTGGTATTTTAACTATAAGCAAAATTAAATGTTTCTTTGTAACCCAGGCTTGGCTAAGGTATACCTGTGTTTGCAGATGCAGATTCCACAGTCTTGCACTGACATGTGTTGCCATGATTTTAGTCTCACCGCTCTGTACAAGTCAATAAAATGCTTTCAATAGGAATGTCTGTGTGGGAAAGAAGGGGTCCCCTTTTCTTGGGAGCAAAAAAGATTCTACAAACCAATATATTTTGCTCTGGATGTACCAACATATTGCCATGGGGTGAGAGGAGGTGGTGTTGGATGGAGGTGGTGGAGAAGTGGAAGAGCCCACCTGAACTGGTCTAGTCCTCTTTGGGATGTGACAGCTATATTGCTGAGCTCTTTGGTTTTGAGCCTGAGCATAGAATCACAGAGTCATAGAATCATAAAATGGTTTGGGTTGGAAGGGGCCTTAATGATCATCTCATTCCAACTCCCAGTCATGGACTAGGACACTTCCCACTAGACCATGTTGCTCAGGGCCCCATCCAACTTGGCCATTAACACTTCCAGAGAAGGTGCATCCACAAGTTCCCTGGGCAACTTGTGCCAGTGTCTCACCACCCTCTTGGGAAAAAATTTCCTCCTAATAATCCTCTCCTAAAGTTTCAAACCATTACCCCTTGCCCTCTCACTACATCCCCATGTAAAGTCCTACCCCAGCTTTCTTGTAGGTATCAGAAAGCTGCTATAAGGTCGCCTTGAATCTTCTCTTCTCCAGGCTGAACAGGTATGTGTTATGCTCCAACAATCAACCTATAATTTGTGATTATTAGTACTTGCAGCTTTGCAAATATATGTTCTGATGAATAGATATGCAGACAGGTAGAAATGTTTGCTTTTTGCAAACATTTTAGCTTGGATGCTGTAGCTCATCGGGGTTTATGTTAATATCTTTTGACCTCTTTTAGGAAGCTCTAACTAATCCAAGTCAGAAAACAGATCTATATAAATATTTAAAGAATATATTTAAAGGAACCTTTGTCATAAAAACCTGTGTCATAAAACCTGCTTTATTTTTACTGAAAAAGTGCCAAATCTTCTTTAGAGGCTACTTAGAAGCTGCATCTTTACATTACCATTCTAAATTTTCAGATTAATTTGTCTGTAATTAGTGTTTTTAATTTTTATTGTGTCCATTTATAGTCTTTCTTTTAAAACGCATAATAAGTAACTTATTTCAGCTTTCCTGAAACACAATACCTATAGTTATTTTAGGTCATCAAAGTAAAACAGAGGAGGATATATAGTGCATGAGAGGGTGGAGTAGGCAGGTACAGAAAGCACACCCAGGAAAAGGCAGTGTATTTCCTCCATTTGGGGAGAAAAAATTAATAAATTAAATTAATAAAGGCATTTTGAAAATAAAGCTTATGCTAACCTAAGAAACTCCAGACCTCTTCTGGCTATATAATGTAAAAGGCAGTACAGTGCAATAGAGTTGTGTTGTGTTACCTTTTCTTTAATACCTTGATGACTGATGCAATTACAGTCTGTGACCGTATGACATGATTGTGAAACTAATTTTTTTTGATCACTGCAGGACTAGTGTTTCATTTGCCTTTTTGGGCATCCATTTGCCTTTATATTTCTTAATCCTCTTCTCCTTTCTTTCTTTACCATGTGGAAGTGTTCAGTTTCTGTGCCCTGGATTTTTGCAATGGGTTAACTTCATCTCCCTAAATTTCTGTCAGTTGTGAATTGGTGAAAAGTAATTACTTACTGACGAGCGTGCTCATTTGTTTCAGGAAAATGTATTTAAAATGGATATAAAAAAATTTAGTTTTTTTTTTATTCTGATAATCCTGAAAGTGCCATATTCGTATTTACCAAGTACATCCTGGGAAAATTAGATAGGTAGGCCCGACAGAACAAATTATGGTGTTTCTGTAGGTTTTGCTTAATTCTCAGCAAACATGTTTATTCTTGTGCAAATGCTCCTACTTGTTTCTGGAAGTGGAGGACTGTGAAACATGCAGACACAAATAGAACAGTGAAGGAGAGCTCACTGCACATCATGTTGCTGTAAACTCTGCTCTGCCTAACAGAGAAAGAGATGTGCAATTGGGCAGAGCTAGTTGGAAGGATATATTGGTGCTTCCTCCACCTATTTTGGTCCAGTGATCTTTGTGATGCCAACTTAGTGTTGATGGCAGTATGAATGAACGCCACACCTTTGCCACATTTCTGTTTCCCTGAAGATATAGTAGTCCTATTTTGAATAGCTCAGGATCATTTTTAATGTTATTTGCTCTTTGCTGTTGAAGAATAGAGTTTCGTTATGTGTACAGTGAAAGGGGAAAATCCTCAAGGAGCTCTGCCATTGCTTTCTTGGGAAAAACATGTTTTGTTAAAAAAAACTGAAAAAGAAACATTTAATTTTTATTTCATAGAAAAAATGTGCAAGTGCTTGAGGATCCTTTGTTTGGATTAACATATTGTAATTGTTGCAGCCACTCTTGCTGTTGCAGCTATTCCTTGAGGTATCGTAAAGGCAGTATGTACCTTTTTGGTCTGTGTCATTTCTTCTCAATGATCTGACTGTTAATATACAGTGTTTTAAAAAGAAAAATACAAAAATTAATAAATATTAAAATAGAATACATAATTAGTGTATTAATGGATATGGGTGGATGAAAAGTGTGAAAGTTACTCTGAGATGCAAGCACTATTCCTTATAAATTTCTTCAGAAATAATGACATTGTCACAAGAAAAGCATAGGTGAGGCTCTTTCAGATCAAATTAGTATGATATGAATGGAAACCTAACAGATTCAGTATATATTTTAATACTTCTTTACAGGTTGATAATCTATATTTTGAACAGCAGGATAGATTCTTCTGTGCAATACAGCATTAGTAAGTGTGAGAATAGGAATAGACCAGAGAAGTCAGTAACTTTGTGCTGTCTTATGTTCTCATGCTGTGAGATCTACAGGTCAACCACATGAAGATTGTATGTTGGTAACAAGAAAGACTGAAGCCATTTTCTGTGGTTTGACCTAGAAGATTATTTAGCAACTTCCATTCCTAATAAATAATTGATCAGTTGTCTGCTGTAATTGACAACACAGATTTTAAACCAGCTTCAGATGATTTTAGGCTGGGAAATTGGCCCTATGGAGCTTTCTTAGGATTATGGGCTAAATTGGTCCATCTAAACCTAAAGAACTTAAGTAAGGAATTTACAGGTTTCCGCTTAGTCTTCTCAACCCATTTGCCACCTTGTTGCATGATTAATACATCTTGGCCTCTTCACCCAGGACAGTCACAACATCTGGAGACAGCTCCCAGGTACATGGTACAGCAGGGCAGTGTTTCAGTGGAGAGAAGACTAATTTTCACAGTGCAGAATATGTCTTATAAACTAGTCTTTGGCCATGTGTAGAACAGAATTCATGCATAAAGGAAGTCAGCAGATATCTACTTCTAGAGTAATTTCCAGCTGCCCTCAGTAATGGCCGTGGCTTTCCTTTCTGCTTGCCAAATCTACGTCTCAGAATCATTTGTTTCCAAAGATTGTCTTTGACAATAAGACAAAGTCTTCAAGTTCACTTGTTAATAACTTCAAAAAATTCTCAGTTTTTTATCCATAAACTGGTAGCTAGATTCTGTTTAAACACTTGGTATATATCAGATTAGCCTCACAGTGCTCTGTGAAGCTGTATGTGATTTACGGCTTCATTACTGAAACATAATTTGGTCTCTGGCCACCAAGAATGTAATGCATCATGAAGAAAGTCAATAGGGAAATTGTCCAGAATTCATCCTTAGTTGAAGCAGAAATTCATGTAGGAGGCAAGTGCTGAGTGAAATTTTGTGTCTTTCCAAAATACTTTGGCTCTAGGTCATATTTAATTCTCCTTATTTCCAAATAATACATTTATTGAGAAAATAACATGCACGGATGTTTACAAATAAATTGTTCTGTCCTTTGTATGTGCTTATATTTTAAAGGCAGCTGCTATATAAGGTATCCTGGCCTCTTAGTGATGTTAACCACAAAACCCATGCAACACTCTTTTCTCTGTTCCCAGGTAGATCCTTTTTTACCAATATGGAAATACTTGCACTGTATTGGATCTACTACTGCATAGAATAATTGATAACATCACCCACTAATTCTATATAATTATACCCTCCTTAGGGCTTTTTTTAATTGGTGGAAAAGCATGGTTAGAACCTGAAATTAAATAACTACTTGCATCCTAGTATAACTTGCAAATGTAGATGAAGTCTTGAAAGTTTAGGTGGCTTGTTCACTGTAATTTCCATGTCATTGTGAGCAAACATGTAAGGAAAAGTCAACTATTTGCCTTTTCAGGCTTTATTGCACCAAATAAAGAAGAAACACCAAAGCTTTTTGATTGAACATTTCTCATTTAAAAATCTCTGCATACAATACTCTGGTCACCAGTTAATGAAGGAAAAATAGTAAATGAGCAGAGTTTTTCCCTATTCAGTACCTCTGTAGCACAGGAATGGTCAGGAGATTTATCAAACAAAATTTTACAATAGATCTCATTTTAAAACTGCAATTTATCTTGTAGTCAATGCCGAGAATTTTTCTTCTCTCTTTATTTTTTTCTTTTTTTTTTTTTTTAATAGTCTGAAGCTACAAAGAAGATAATATTCTGATTTAATGCTCTCAAACTCTGATTTTATTTTTCCTGTAGATTTGAAGGGAAAGTGTAGTATTGCACTATTAGCTTAATGAAGTTTCAGTGTTCTGTATGGGACCTGAGCTATCACACCTTATGGAACTGCAATTCTGTTTTTAAGAAAAGGGATTACATGCTATGTGGGTGGGAAGTATACACTCTGTATCAATTTTCTTCAGAATAGATATCTGTTTTTGGAGAGAGCTGAAAGTCATCTTCAAGCAGGTTTCTGAATTGGAAAAAGATATGCAAAAGGTATCAGATTTACAATGACAGCTCTGAAAGCCATTTAGGACAATTTCCAACTTGGCTACTTATAATAAAAATAAAAACTTAGAGGGGGATCTGTGGCTGATTTTTCTGTAATCTAGTCTGGCTATTAACTTTTCTCCCTGAGCCTGCAAAATGGTCCCTTTATTTGTGAATCCAGGCCTAGAAGAAAGTATGTCACTGCCTTGTGTTATGTCAAATGTTTATGCAATGCCTATACAAAGTTCCTCCTCTAGCACTGTTAATATATAAGCATGCACCCAAAAAAACTATGACATACATAAAATCTCTACATCTCCCTGACTGATGTTTTTTCTATGACCTTTTCCTTTAGTGACCTTCTCCTGCCACCTGTCTCTGAAGGATTTCTATAAAATCTGCAATTGAAGAATACCCTACAGTGTTGCACAGAGCTGGCACTGGAGGCTTGCTGGTAAATCATTAAAACTGGTGTAGTAGAAAAATAAATATTGAACAGCTAGAGTACATAACTTCTGCCTGTATTGAAGATGAAATGCTAATTGTGACGTGAGAGAATGACTACACAACACAAGTGAGTTTTGTATGGGTATTTTTCTGTGATTTAATGTGAACTGTGAACATACAGCTGTGGACGCAGATATTTAACTGCTGAAACTAATGTATCCACTGTAATGGAGGCTGCATCATTTGTGGAAGTGTGACTGATCAAGATTTTCGTGTGTAGCATGTTGCCTTCTAGTCTCACAATTCATTTCACACAGACAGAAAGAGCAGTGCAGGAGTGGCAAAGGCACAGAGTACTGGTGAATTAGCTCAGGGCAATTAGCCAAATCTCTGTCTGAGGTATTTAAGTCATCTGCAGTGTTGCAGCCAATATTTTCTTACCCTTCTTCACTTACTCATCAGCCTTTGCAGCACTTACTCTGGGATTGCCTATACAAAGGAATGATACATGTAATAATCATTATGGCTGTAACTGCAGTTACAGGCACATTAGTTGAGCAGTAAGACTGTACCCACAAAGAGTGCGTTTGAAATGCTCTGTGGTAGGCAGTAATGTAGGGAAAACTGAGGTGACACAAAGTTAAAAAATGCCCTAGTACAGGAACACTGAAAGTCAGCGATTCTCAAGTGACAAAATGTTATGAGTAAGCAATGTGGTATAAAATAGATGTGTGCACACACCCACAGACACAGAGACAAGTGCTCATGCAGCTCTTGGTGATTGCTAACTGATCAACAGGTTAATATGCCTGAAAGGTGCTGCCACAACTTCTTCAGGGTGGCTCAACTGAATAGAAAAACAAGACATCTAGGGAAAACTCAGCTCTTGCACACTTTGTTTAATGGTAGAATCACTGGATCTCACAAAACATTGGCTGGCATAGGTAAGTCTTTTACCAAGCCCTGAACCTTTTGGCTGCAGGCATCCTAAATAGCATACCTAGGAGTTTTCTGAAAGTGATTTGTTGATGATTTCTCTTCCTTCTTTTTTGTTTTGGATTTGTTTTTGTTTAGTTGGTTATTTTTTGTTTCTGTTTTTGTTTTGGTTTGGTTTGGTTTTGTTTTCATTTAGCAGCAAGTCATAAGGTTTTTTGGTTTGATACAACTTTTTAACCTGAACCCTCAATGTCTGCCTGTAACCTATGGCGGATGAATATAAATTCATGTATCTATAATATATTAGGACCAGGTAGTAAAGAAAGGAACAACAAAGTATTTTATGTGAATGCAGAACATCATGGAAAACAAACAAAAATGGCTGTTTCTTGAATGAGGCAATTCCTGCCTTTGTGTAAGTTCTAGTTATTGTGTGAATGTCAAAATTTATTGTATGGCTTTTCAAAAAGATCCTTTCTGATTGCTGATTTATATTTTCACATGGATGAGAAGGCCATTTGCATGAGTCTTTTATCCCTCAGTTAAAAGTGCACATTTCAATTCACAGTTGGGTCTTCTGAGTTTCATCAGAAACTGGACAAATGCCTTAAATGACTGTCATCTAGTGTAGCAAGAAGCTGTGGAGCCTTATGACCAGCTTAGAAATTTTGTCATACCAGGACCCTTACCCTCCAGATGATACCATAGCAGAGTCCATAGCTGCATGATCTGCTGTTGCATTGCTAAATGCACCTTTCAGTATAGATTGCATTTCTCTCTTCCTGTCACTGTGATGAAAGCCCAACACTGGTGAGCCAACACACAGAATATTTGTCTCCCCATAGTTACTTTATTGAAATTTTTCTTCCCGTCTCTGATCACAGTGTAAAAATTTTCATTCCATGCCTTTTTCATCTCCTTTACTGAAACTGCTTCCTGTCCTACTTCCTCCACTACCACCACCTCTGATATCATTTTAGGCTGAAATGTCTGCAATCATCTTTACCCATTGCCCTACTTGCTTTGAATCCTCCTACCTGACACTCATTTTTTTTCTGTTTTTCTCTCAGTACATTATGTTTAACTGGTTATTTGCACTTCTTGCTCCTTTCACACCTTGACCTCTCACTGTCTTTTTCTCACCATGTTTCTCTCCATCTGAAAAATTTGCTGCTGCACTACATCAGCCTGAAAATCAGTTTTGTGCTCTGTCCTGTATCTTACAATGACTTCTTCAATGACTAAAAGGTCCCCTTCTGCAGAATGATCAGCTGTTCCAGGTATTTTAGGGTGAAGAGGAAATTATATGGTCATATGTAAGTTTTCAAACAGAACTAAGTTGAGAAGGAATGTTGATACGTATGGGGATAGGAAGACTCTTTAGAGGGACCTAGACAGGTAAGGCCAATTGTATGAGGCCAATTGTATGAGGTTCAACAAGGCCAAGTGCTGGGTCCTGCACTTGGGTCACAACAACCCCAGGAAACACTACAGACTTGGGGAAAAGTGTCTGGAAAGCTACCCAATGGAAAAAGGCCTTGGGGTCCTCATTGCTGGTGAGTATGAGCCAACAGAAAGCCAAGAACATCCTGGCCTATATCAGAAATAGTGTGGCCAGCAGGAGCAGGGCAGTGATGGTGCCCCTGTACTTGACACAGGTGAGGCCACAACTCAAGTACTGTGTTGGGTTCTGAGCCTCTCACTATAAGAAGGACATTGAGGTGTTGGAGTGAGTCCAGAGAAGGGCAGTGAAGCTGGTGAAGGGTCTGGAGAACAAGTCCTGTCAGGAGAGGCTGAGGAAATTTGGAATGTTTAGTTTGGAGAAGAGGAGGTTGAGGTGAGACCTCTGCAGACTCTACAAACACTTGATAGCAGGTTGTAGAGAGGTGGGGGTCAGTCTCTTGTCCAGAGTAACAAGAAACAGGACAAGAGGAAATGGCCTCAAGTTGCTCTAGGAGAGTTTTAAATTGGATATTTGAAGAAATATCTTCCCTGAAATGGTTGTCAGGAACTGGAACAGGGTCCCTAAGGAAGTGGTGGACTCAGTGTCATCCCTGGTATTCATTAGATACGTGGATGAGGCTCTCAGGGACATGGTTTAGTAGTGGATTTGATGGTGTCCTAGGTTAGTATCTTGATCTGATGATATTAAGGCTCTTTTCCAATCAAAATGTGTCATTCTACAATTCTGTGTGCTGCAAGAGCAACTGAACTGATTGTTGCAGCAGTATGGTGATTTTGGAGACCTCTTTCATAGATGGGCCATTTATTGATAGGTACAGTGCTTGTCACAAATGCAGCAATGGAAGAACATTTAAGGAAATAGTGGCAGATGCATTACCTTGCCCAATTTTTATCAGCTGTTACTTTAGGTAGAGCAAGTTGTTGCTGAAAAGTTTTCATAGGAGGATAGGAGAGGATGGACTCAGTCTAGCTTTTGCCTAGCTTGGGCTATCAAGTTGGAAGTTGGTCTAGAAAATTCTGATCTTTCTTGAAAAAGGGGAAGATCAGAAACACAGTAACTTATTTCCCTTTCTTGCCCTACCTGTCTGTGTGTTGCTTTGCTTTTTCAGATGTATCTTATTGGGAAGAAAGGAAAAATGTGAATTCTAGATTTATATATATCTATAAACCCAGGTACACATGCATTCTCAGCAGAGACTCTCAGTTTTATAGTCTTTAACTGTCAAGTGTGACTTTCTCAGCTTCTTTTGTATTCTTCCATGATTAAATCACTGTACCAGTGTCAGTATATCCTCCTATTTTTGCTTAAGAAAATTACACCAAATATTTTCTTATAAGTTACCTTCAGATGTTTTCCCTGGAGGTGTTACTTATGTCTTGTTACTGGGGTTCCAATCCATTCTGCTTAATGACTTGGGGATGTGTTTTCTTGCATCTCAAGAACAAAAACCCACATATTGAAGTCCTGTGCAGAAAAGCAAGCTTTTGTCACTGCATAAGAAAGCAGTGACTCTTCAGAACGGCTGAGAACAGGATGAAAAGGATGTCTTTCTGCCTTTGTGGAAAATCCCTCTAAACATTAATACAAAGTAGTTGTTTTGGTAGTTGTATATATGAGCTTTGGTAGCTTAGTACAATGAAAAGTACCTTTCCCACTAAAAAGCTGTGAAGGAAGGAGGCTTGAAAGATACAAAGACAGTGACTCTTCATGTGAAATCTGTACTGTCCAATAGGTAATTTGCAGACACCTCTTTTAGTTCCCTTGCAACTGAAATTCTACAGGATTTTTTGTCTTCTCTGCCAAAAAAAGTCTGACTGCCTGTCCAGAACATTCAGTAGAGATGAAAGGATATAAAAACCATGTAAAACAAGCACGGAAGAACTCTCTGTCTCCCATGAGCATCAATTTGTATCAGTAATGTGGAGTGCTATTGAAATACTTAGATGAAAGCAAGGGTCCTGTCAAGGGAATATCTGAAGGTTTTGTTTTTGAGGATGGCCTATTCCCACCAGATGCTTTCCATTTAGCTGTGGTGATATGAACATTGACAGTTTTTTGCCAGAAGCACACAAATCTCTGCCATTTGACCTTCAATAGCAGCATTAAATGTTTCCAAGAGTGATAACAGCCCCTTCTGTGTTTTGTCACCAATTTTGTACATGGATAGGAATCCGAACCAGTAGTAGCCACGTGCAGATAGTTAGGAGTCTAATCCTTGGTATCCTGTTTCTCCTCTTCCATCTGAGAGATGGATTGCCAAGGAACTTCTTAAAACCACAGGAGTGTCTCTTCTTGGTTCTCTGAACTGTACTCCAAGTTAGAGATTGGGCTGATATTTTGACACCCCTAGATAAGAAAAATTGATATAGGGAGGTTGGTTCCCTGCACTGCCCTTAGACCTTGCTGTTAGTGGGATGAATGCAAAATTTTCTGTACACCTTCAGCCTTATTCTGTCTTTGCAGAACAAACTCAACAACATTAATTTCAAAGTAAATTAGTTGTCCAGATATTTTAAAATTCTGAACTGGCACAGAGTGCATTTCATGTGAAAAGGTAAGTATGGAGTGCATCAAGAACTAGTACTTACATTTGTACAGCAGGATGTGTGGTTGCCATAGCAGCAATCAATCTGCTAAATATGGAGTAACATAAACTGATTCAGAGGCAAATAGTGATTTAGGTCAGAGAGTAAGACTTCATAGAAGGAGAGACTTCTCTGTGACTTTTGATTGTTGTTTTGCTTTTGTAAATGCACTTGCAATACATATTGAGAAAAAGCCTGACTTCCACAAGAATGTTAGGACTCAAGAGCCCTTGAATGCAGTGAAGAATCAACCCACTTACAGCATTCCCAGCAGCTCCAGTGTCAGCTGTAGAAAAGTGTAGATAAGGTGATGAGGTCTTTGTTATTTATGGGTTGCTTCCTCTCTAACTGATGAAAAACAACATTCCCAAGATGTTAAGTGAGTGTTGCCCTCTGCTAGAAGTTGGATGAGCTCACATTGAAATGTTTGTCTGCCCTGAACTGTGGGAAGCCTGCCTGCCTCAGTGGTATTTTTGGTGGGTATGTACATACATTTGTGTGTGTGCATGCATGTGCATTTTTAAGAGGATAATTTACTTCTGGTGTACATTGTGGCTATGGAAAAATTATGTCCAGCCCTGCAACCTATCAGTCTGGAGAAAGTAATATCTTTTTTTCGTCTGCTGATCATTCCTTCTTTATCCCACTTTTAAAATTATTATTTTGCAACATCTTGGGATAGAAAGATTTGGAAATAGCATCCTCTGCCTGTGCTGGGGAGATCAGTTTGGTAAGAGTTCTCACTGCTCCTGTCACTGCATTGTGCTTCAAACATTTTCTTCGCCTGTGCTGCCTACAAACCACTCTCAAACTGTTACAGATATTCATAGCAGAGGTAACACTGAGCAACTGGCTCAGTGAGCAATAGAGACATCCTTTGTAGGGATAACTTTTCTTGTCTTACATAGCCTACAATGACCAAGTATTTGTTGCTGTTGAGACTGCAAGCCATCTCCCTGTATTTGCAGTGTCTATGGCATGTGATCGTTAATTTTTCTTTTTATCTGGACCTGGTCAGTCACTGTTTCCTTACTCTGCTGTTTTGCTGATCGCCCTTCCATTTGTTATGACAGGTGAAAGGGAAAACATTGCAAAAAATTGTTTCAAGTCCATGACCAAAGTTCCCAGAAGGTGTCAAGTGTTTATCAGTTGATTACAGTCATTGTTCTGGCAAGTGAAGAACCATCATTGATCCAGACAGGGAATAAGCTTGGTCTTCTTTTTGTGTTTTTTTTTTTTTTTTTTTTTTTTTAAATCAGTGGCACTTTCTCAAAGTTCCTGAAGAACTTGTAAGCAAACCCCTCTTTACAGAAAGTTATCAGCAATGACCTTGAGTGGGGGTGAGGGTGTGGGCTGGGAAGCTTCCAGGAACCTCTTGCAAATGGAGGGGAAAAAACCTTTCCTTTCTTTTATTATGCAGGTAGGTCATCCAAGCATGTGATTTTCTTTCTGTGGAGAAAATTAGCTGTCCACAAAAGGAATATTCTGATAGCTGAAATTGAAGAATAGCAAGGATTTATATCTTTACCACTGGGATCATTTGTTCTGTGCTGTTAGGCTTGAAAGATTCTTAATTTGACATTATATAGTATTCTTGATCTGGTGATGTTTTAGGCAATCACATCAATTGAGTTCAGATGCAGACTATACACTGTTATGCAAATTGCATGGCACTCTGTCCCATGCCCCATGTAGTTGCATCAGTGTTGTGAAACCAGCACCCCCGTCTGAGAAACCCAAAAAAAGCAGTTTACACTCTTGTAGGTGTAACCCATCCTTCAATATCAAATCCTTCCTAAATTTGTGTAAAAATGCTACAGAGCCAAACCTATGACTGATTTTTTTCTTTGTTTTCATGCTTTGGTGGTGTGTTTTTTATATGGTACCCACAATGTTAAGAAGACCTGCCAGTTAGTTTCCCAGTATAGTAAGTTCCTGCAACTGGATGTGCAGCTGAGCATAAGCAAATTGTTTACTGCTATTAAGCAACATATTGCTATACTTGCAGGAGTTTTAGTCTAAAATTTCTTATTTCATAAATGAAACATAATGTGTTCAGAGCTAACTGAACTGATTGATATAACTGATAGTTTTTCCTGCCAGTTTTCTTGCTTTGGAAAAGGCTGGTCTTGATAGCTCTGAATTTTCCCAGGAGTAGTGCTGCAAATTTAAGGGGAATAAAATTTCTAAATATGGGGTTGTTGTTTTTGTTTCATTTACAGCTAAGAAAAATTATTTTCATCATAACTTGATACAGTTTAGCATCACAAAATCGTAGAATGGTAAGGGGTTGGAAGGCACCTCTGAGGATCATCTAGTCCAACCTCCCTGTTAGAGCAGGATGCCCTAGAGCTGGTTGGAGAGGAATACATCTGGGCAGCTTTTGAATGTCTCTAGGGATGGAGACTCCACAGCCTCCCTGGGCAATCTATTTCCAGTGTTGTGTTATCAGTGGAGAGAAGTACTTTCTCATATTTAATTCAAATCTCTTTTGTGCCAGTTTTTGTCCATTACCCCTTGTTCTGTCACTGGACACCACAGAGAAGAGTCCAGACCCATCCTCTCGATATTTATAAACACTGATAAGATCCTGCCTCAGTCTCCTTTTCTCTAAGCTAAACAACCCAGGCTCTCTTAGTCTTTCCTCATAGGGCAGATGCTCCAGTCCTTTAATTGTCTCAGTGGCCCTGTTCTGGATTCTCTCCAGTAGTTCTTTGTCCTTCTTGAACTGGGGAGCCCAGAACCGTGCACAATACTCCAGGTAAGGCCTGATCAGAGCACAGTAGAGGGGGAAGATAACCTCTCTTGACCTGTTGGCTGTGCTCTTCTTAATGCAGCCCAGGATGGCACTGGACCACTTGGCTGCCAGGGCACATTGTTGGCTTATGGTGAGCCTGTTGTCCGACCATGACTCCCAGGTCTTTTTCCCCCGAGCTGCTTTCCAGCAGGTCAACCCATAACCTCTACTGGTGAATGGGGTTGTTACTTCCCAGATGGAGTTCCCTACACTTTCCCTTATTGAATTTCATCTGGTTTCTCCCTGCACATCTTTCCAACCTGTCCAGGTCACACTGGATGGCAGCACAGCCCTCTGGCATGTCACCTTCTCCTGAGCCACTTGGATTCTCACAAGTCTATGGGACAGACGGGATCCACCCCAGGGTGATGAGGGAGCTGGGGAAGAGATCTCCAATCTGCTCTCCATCATTTACCAAAAGTTCTGGCTCACTGGGGAGGTCCCAGATGATTGGAAGTTGGCAAATGTCACAGCAGTCCACAAAAAGGGATGAAAGGACGACCCAGAAAACTCCAGGCTTGTCAGCCTGACCTGAAAGGAGGTTGTAGCCAGGGGGGGGATGGTCTCTTCTCACACACAGATACCAGTAAGACAAGAGGGCATGGACTTAAGCTCTGCCTGGGGAGGTTTAGGTTAGATATTAGGAAGAAATTCTTTACAGAGAAGGTGATCAGACATTAGAATGGGCTGCCCAGGGAGGTGGTGTATTCTCCATTTCTGGGGGTTGTTAAGAAGAGACTGATGTGGCACTCAGTGCCATGGTCTGGTAACCACAGTGGTTGTGGATTAAGTGTTGGACTTGATGATCTCAGAGGTCCTTTCCAACCTGGCTGATTCTGTGATTCTCATTCTGAACCCTTCATAGTTTTGTATCACTAGTGAACTTGCTGAGTGTACAGTCTATCCCCCCAACCAGGTCACTGACAAAAAAATTGAATAAGATTGGACTCAGCACTGATCCCTGAGGAGCACCACTGGTTACTGATCTCCAGCCTGACTCAGCCCCACTGCCTACGGCTCTCTGAGCCTTCTCCTTCAACTAGTTCCCAATCCATTTTACTAACCAATTGTCCAATCCACCCTTCTCAAGTTTGCTTGTGAGGAAATCAGGAGGGACAATTTTAAAAGCCTTGCTGAAGTCATGGTATATGACATCAATTGCCCTCCCCTCATCTAACCAACTGGTTATGCCGTCATAAAAGGCTATCAGATTAGTTAAGTATGGTCAGCATCCATTCTGGCTACTCCTTATAAGCTTTCTTTCATCTAAGAGGTTAGAGTTGGTCTCCAGAATGAGCTGTCTCATCACCTTTTCAGGGATGGAGATGAGGCTGACTGATCTCAGTCTTCAGTTTCCTGGTCTTCCTTCTTACCCTTTTTGAAGACTGGAGTGACACTGGCTTTCTTCCCGTCCTCAGGCACCTCTCCTGTTCTCCATGTTTTTCAAAAATGGTGGAGGGTGGTTCAGTAACAACATTAGCCACCTCTCTCAGCACTCGTGGATGAGCCCTGTTGAGGTTCATGTGCCAATGGATCTGTGCATATTCAGTTTATCCAGGCAATCTCTAACCCAGTCATCACTGGACAGCTGAAAATCATCCTTCTCCAGTTATGCTCCTGTACTTGTCAAGTCTGGGATTCCTGAGGGTTGCTCTTAGTTGTAAAGAGTGAGGCAAAGAAGGCATTCAGCAATTCTGCCACCTCTGCATCATCTGACACAACATCTCCTACTTCATTTAACTCACTTTTTCCCAATTCTTCCTTTTCCTATTAATATATTTAAAGAAGCCCTTCTTGTTTTCTTTCACTTCTTTAGCCAGATTTAGTTTAAGGAGAGCCTTGGCCTTCCTTGTTGTATCTCTACAAATTCTAACCATGTTTCTATAATCTTCCCAACTGAATAGACCCTTTTCAACTTATTGTGAACTTCCTTCTTCTATTTAAGTATTTCCAGGAGCTCCTTGATTATCCATGAAGGTCTCCTGCCTTGCTTGGAACAGGTAGCCCTTCAATATTAACCAACTCTCTTGGGCTCCCCTACCTTCCACAGCCCTTACCCTTGGGACACCTCCAAGTAGATCTTTGAAGAGGGCAAAGTCATCCCTCCTAAAGTCCAGGGTAGTAATCTTGCCTGCAGTTTCCTAACCTCAGTGGCACAGTGTGGGCATTCATGTTCACTCCTATATGATGGCCAACCATGACACAAGTTCAGGCACTGGAACAGGCTGCCCAGGGAACTGATGGAGTCACCATCCCTGGAGGTAATTAAAAGACATGTAGATGTGGTTCTGAGGGACATGGTTTAGTTGTGGACCTGGCAGTCCTTAACAGTTTGATCTGGTGATCCTAGAGGTCTTTCCCATCTAAAAAGATTCTGTTAATCTATAATTCTAGAAACTAAATAAAGTTTTGCAACAATGCTTTCCAGAACATCAGGAAAATTATGAGGTTCTTATGTCCATACATTACCCTAGAAGACAGCAATTTACTAGTATCACAGAGTCTTGAGGCTAAATAAACACGATTCAAGTAGAAGAAGTGTGTAAGTGAAATGGCAGAACAAAATACAAACATGGGTTTTTGGCTAGATGAATCTCTTTTAAAGGAAAGAGATTATGCCCTGGGGATTATTTTGTGCCAGAAGAGCAGCTGATACCCTGGTGCCTGTCAGACCCTGCTGCAGCACTAGAGGCATCCAGTCTCCAGCTCACACCTGATCTTGGGCTCCATCCCTGGCATTTAGTGGTCCTGGGCACTGACCAAACTGCTACGTGAGATTCCAGTTCCTCCTCGGCAAAACCAGCTGTGTCAATTTCAGCTCTTTCTGAACATGAGCTAAAAAACCAACCAACCACCTGAAGTGACAATGTGCTTAGGGGAAAAGAGTATTTCAGTTTTCTAAAAGGACAATACAAAAAATTGGAACAACAGAAATGCACCTAAAAATAGAACAATATAATGTTCTCTGATGGGTTTGCTTTTTTGTTTTTTGGTTTTGTTTTTCAGGTTTTTAAAATTTTATTTTATTTTTTAAATAAGGCTACCAAAAAGTAGGATTTACAAAGCTGATTTGCAATACTGCTTTTTTTAATGTGAAATGTAATCCTCACGTTTGTCATTTTATCAGTTTCACAAAGCAGAAAGGACCCTTCCTTGGTTGCTTTTCATCAGTATGACTAGGCAAAAATAAGAGAAATCAGTGAGACTGTTTCTGTGGGTGTACGTCTACCAGCAAACATTTTATTCAGAAGAGGCACCCTTTAGACAATGCAGCTGAGAATTATATTTTGGTGTAGAAGTTACTTCTCTATTTCTGGTACAAGGAAACATATAGGGTATTTTTTATGTCATTATATAAAAATAGTATTGAGAATTGTTTTTTCTGACAAATGCTCCCTTTTTTATGTTATATTTTTCACTGTGGAAATATGTAAAAGACAATTTTTAAAATTCATTCCAAGCAGTGTCACCAAATTGAAAACGCCCTTTATTTTGATGACTCATAATTTCATTATTATTGTAATGGTGTGTCTGTATATTCACAAGATGGAAATACACAGAGGCCCAGAACAGTTTGGACTTAAAGGCTGAATGCTGTAAAATCAGGACAGAGAGAATTCATGCCCTGTAGAGAAAATGGTCATTCTCACAGCTCTCATCCAGACAAAATAAAGTAGAGCTGTTGAGTAGAATGAAGTTGTTTTCATGGGTCTGGTTCAGCACTCACAGTAATACAAGACACAAAAGCAAATAGAAGAAATTATACTCTTTCCACATTCTACTCTTGTGAGTACCTGTAATTTGCTCACCAAGGAGTCTGTAAATCTCTAATTAATTTGTATCCCCAGCGATGCAAAAAAGGCTATAGAAATCTACGCTGGTACAGAGAAATACTGTTGCAGGCAACTACAATGCAGTTATTCTGAAAGAAATACAGAGTACTCATTCAGTGTTCTTCTGGATTCCTGGAGTGTAAGTTAGTGCGTAACAGTAGTATCAGAAGCATTGCTTTGTAGCAAACCAAACTGGTTTTCCTTTAATATGAGGTGAAAAACTACTGAACTAGAAGATCAGCCACTCTTAGCATTTCTAAAGATCTCTCTTTGATTTGTGTGTGACTGAAGTAATGATGCCAGTTGAGGTTTTCATTCCTTTTATTCTTTTTTCTTCATTTGCTTTTTTATTGTGTTGCATCATTTTCTGTAAGTGAGCCATATGGCTTATTGAAAGTGAAATTTTGCACATTATAAATGACCATAATACACAGGGATGAGTTACTAATGTTGCCAGTACCAATTAGAAGTTAGTGCTCACACCACTCTGTAAATAATGATGAGACAGCAAGTATACTAAGCTGGACACTTTGGATGAATTTAATTTAATCTGAAATACATGCTCTCTATTTTACTACTTTAAAGCAAAATAAACACGAGCTTATGTGTTTTTCTGATGCATATTCTTTGTTGGATCTGAGGGTTTAACATGGGTCTGGCAATCATCTGGATGAGAAATGCTCTCTATTAATCCCCCTCCCTGAAAAAGAAAGGAGACAGAATAAGACAGAGAGACTTACAGGTTGGAAACTAAACTACACAGCTTTAATGAAACACTAATGATAAAAAAGAAAAAATATTAATAATAAATATAATAATGATTATTAACAATAAATATATACAAATATACAGGGAAACAATACCACATTCCTCCCTTCTTTCCCCCAGTAACTCTCATATCACCACGGAGGCTGCAGGGCAGCCCTGGGAAAGTCCAGGCTGGAATCCTGGAGTCAGCAGCAGTTTGGAGCTGGAGGCAGGAACACATGGATTCAGGCTGGCATGGGTCATGACCACAGGCAGACAGAGGGAATCCTCCCAGGATGCTGAAATGAACAGGAACAGGTGAAGAAAGGATGAAGGGAAGAGTGAAGGATGAAGGCAAAAGGACTTGACTCTTGCTGATCCTTCAAATTTATACTGAGTATGACACATATGACATGGAATACTCTGGTCAGTTTTGACCACCTGTCTTGTCTGCTCCTCCCTAAAGGGGGGTTGCAGATGTGACCCCTTTACTCCCTTTCTCTTTCTGGAGCACAAGATGTTCCTTATAACTGAGCACTGGCCTTGGTTCTGGACCATTCTCTAATAGTAACTACAGACATCTTTATCAGTCCTAGAAGCAGACACTGAGAAACTTGCTGTTAATTTCAGCAAGTGCAACTACTTACAAGACTTACTTAGCTGAAAGCAAAATTACAAGACAGAAAATTCTCTCTATACTGGCCCAAACCAGGACATTGAATCCCTTATTCCGTATAATTTGTGTCAGGCTTCAGTCATCACTATCTCTTGTCCCTAAATACACCTATCCACAAATTATAACTATCTCTCTATATTAAAGCCCATTAAGTTAATTTAGTCTATGACTGCAGCTGTTCATTTATCATAGCAGACTCTTAAGACAAGGTTATCTTGTGCAGCTGTTCGTGATACTTTGAGAAGAGAATGTGGATGAAAAGACATGGGAATGAATTTAAATTCATCTGAAAAATTGGCAATTATTTATCCAGTAAAAAGGAAGAAATGTTCATTGTCCTGTAAGTATTCTCTACCCAAGTCAGACTGATCAAATAATTTGAGCTCAGAAAAGTAATACAGGTCCATTTACCATTTCTAACCAAAAGGCTCTTCTAGGATTTGAGAATGCTCTGACTTCAGTGCTGATCATCTGAGAAGTTCTGAAGTAAAATCTTTCCCTCTGTGAAGACAATTTAAATCTGTCTCTCCCTATGAGATACTCTGTGAGAGACATTATAAAGACATAGTTTTTTCCTGTCTCAGGATAATCTTCAAGTTTCAGGCTGCAGGTGATTTGTGATGTGGGGCTCCTTGCTATTGAAATCACTCACTTATAAGCCTTATAGCTTTATCAGTTGAACTAGAGTAAGGGCCTAGGATAAGGTACAGGGGTTGTAATCTATATTCTACTAAATACATAGTTATGTATCTAAAAATTTATGAAACTACTTTGATGAAAGAGAAAGTGATGTTTCTTTTTGGCTGCCTTCTAACATGGTGACAAGGGCACAGTTCTGCGAGATGAACAGCTCCATTTGTATCATAGAGCAGATGTATGTTAACATCTAGGCTGAGTATCTAATCAAAGCATCAAGCAAATGGACATAAACAGATACGAATGTTTGATCGTAGGTTTATCTCTCTTCCCTTTCCCATTTTTAACACCTCAAAATATTTTGCTCTAAGTTCTGAAGAAATATTCTTGCAATATAAAAAAGATGTCTTCATAACAGTGAAAGAAAGCAATCAGTTGGTTTGAACTCAATTCAATGTTTATTTTATCTGAGAAAGCAATCAAGATGAATATGCTGTTCATATAGTCTTCAGATACCTCTCAGGTGAAATATGGAGGAATAGGACTTAATTCAGTAAACATTGATTTCGCCTTTCCTGTGTTTGGCCTATTAATTTAAATATTTAATTTTTTGAAAGACTTTGGAACAGCTGTTTATCACATTTGTCAGACATCAGCCCTGTATGCTGCTTTTGAGGATGTGATAGCTCGTATCTGATATTTTTATAGTACCCAGCCTTCCATGTTTCTCTCTATGGCTTACATAATTGTTTAACTTGGCACAAGCTGACCTTTCCTGAGGACTACAGAGGTGGTGCTAGCAAGTTACTAGAGCAACTCTTGGCAATTTTATCCCTATATTGTTTTTTAGCATTATCAGCTCGTAATAGAGTATTTCAGCTTGTATATATGTCTCATAATGCTATATTACAAAATTCACTTTGCTATGATTCCAAGACCAGGATATTTGAAGGCACTCATTAACTTATACAGCCAACAAAGGCAACGTGCAGTAGTAAGAGAATAGAGATCAGGTTAAGAAATATAATTCAGTAGCTGGAATGACTTGCTAAAATTAGTGAATTTTGACTAAGAAACTTTGCTATTATTGCTGATTTTAAAGCCTGTGATCTTTGCATGTTAAATATTAAAATATTAAAATATTGTTTTCAGAAAAGTAAGGCTTGAGGCTTTTTCATTTCTGATAGTTCAAACAGAAATCCTTCTTTTTGAATAATGAAACAAAACCAAACGAAACAGTCAGGGTAGAAATTAGCAATTTGTGCAGATTTCCTCAAATTGTATGATTATTTGTCATATGATCAAAACTTCTTGGATGCTCTGTATCCTTTCCTAAGTCTGAGTTTAATTTTCTATTTATGTCTTAGAAAGGTGGGAAATAACATCCAGATGACAACTAGACTAGTTACTAAGCATAGCTGACAGAATTTTCTTTTTTGATGAAGAGTGATTATTTATTTTTCCAATCAAAACTATATATTTTAGTGAATGAATGAAATTGGAATGGAATTGAAAGGGTTTGGGTTTTAGATGATAAATTAACAAATCCAGCCTGAAAGGGGAAAAAATTCTGTTTTGTTTGGGTTTTTTTAAACTTTTTTTTTTAACCTTGTCCAAATAAGAGGGGAGAGAAATAAAACTAACTAACTCACTAAATAAGTGTTGTGTTTTATCCACAGTAACTTAACGTGGCAGGGAAGTGTAACAGGACGTGTAAAGCTGAGAGTCTCTGGCTGATGCTTTCAAAGCTATGCCATGATTTGAATGTTCAATTCCCATCAGAGTGTGATGGGAGTTCTGCTTCAGGCAGCTTTTGATAGTCTCCCCTGCTGCTAGGAAAAGCAAGACTGTATACAAAATAAAAATCTCTTTGAAATCCTAATTTTTCACTCTGTCTCACCCATTTAAAAGGTATTGTATCTGTAGGCTTTTCAAGAAAACCTGTGCAGTTTTAAAGTTCTATTTAAATTCTGCTGAGCACATGCCCCAAAACCATGGAAAAAATATGTGAATACAACTGCAACAAGGCAGAAATGCATTTTAACACAGTCCTATCCTATATACAGATACTGATTCGTAAGATGCATGTTCAAATTGTTTTCTTCAGTTTTCTGACCTTTCTCTCTACACTGTGGTTTTTTTTTTTTTTTTTTTTTTTTTTTTTTTTTTAAACACCTTGTTGTTTTCTGTGTAACCTCCTCAATCAAATAGTCAAGTCCAGACTTTTCCTGTTGAGGTATATATGGAAAAACTGGCCAAGGACCTTTTCTAGGACTTTCCTCAATTTCATCACTGATCAAGGTTCCTTTTCTAATTTGCTCAATCAGGAAGTCTGAAAGTCAGCTTCTGTGCCCTCAGTCTGTGCCTCCTCCCTCTAGCTAAGTTAAGCAACTTCTATTACTCATCCAAATTTCCAGCACTGCTGTGATTGCTCTGCCAGGTCCCCTGTTCCCCTGCAGTACCTTCCCCTTGCAGAAGAACAGCCTGAGTCACTCTCCTTGCTGGTCTTCAGGGCTTCAAAGAAAACACCCAAGCTGTTTCAAGTGGAGATGGGTTGTTCCTGAGCTGATTCATTATTAGAATAACAGCCTGTAGATTCTGTTCCAAAAACCCATTCGTTCCTTTTCTACACTCTGCCAGAGGTAGCATCTACAGCCTGATGATTTTAGCAGCTTCTCAGATCTCAGCATGCTCCAATAACTACCATACACAATTCAAATATATCTGTGGATATTTTACTTGACTCCATAAGTGCTGAGTTTTGACTCAGAAAAGGGTTTTCTGATTTAAGGAGCTTTAAAACTAATTTGTTCATAAACTTGTTCCTTATTCTACCTGTGAAAGCGTGAAACCAGCATATAACATTCAAAAACTTGGTTGAGTATTTGAGTGCATTTTAGAGATATTGATCAGAACTGCTGAGTGAAGAGTACTTTAATTGCAAAGATCATCCGGCGAAAGCTTTCCATTAAGTTTCTAAGAAATCCTCAAACAACTGAATCTTTTACGCTATGACAGAATCATAGACTTGTTTGGGCTGGAAGGGACAATTATAGGTCATCCAGACCAACTTCCCTGCACTGACATCAACAGATCAAGTTGCTCAGAGGCCTGTCCAACCTGACCTTGAATTTTTGTGGGCATGGGACTTTACCCTGGCTTAGACCAGGACTGAGCGAATTTTTTGTCTTGTAATTTTGCTTTCAGCTAAGTCTCTCGTAAGTAGCTGCACTTGCTGAAATTAACAGCAAGTTTCTCAGTCAGTGTCTGCTTCTAGGACCCGTAACACTCCATGCTTATAGTTAAGACTGGAGAATGGTCTGCAGAACCAAGGCCACTGCTCAGTAGTGAGGAACATCTTATGTTCCAGAAAGAGAAAGGGAGTAAAGAGAGTAAAGTCTCTCTCCCTTACTCGGTCCCCTTTCTTTATCAGGGAGGGGAGGGCAATTAATACAAAACATCTGTCATGCAATTAATTGCCAGCCAAGTGTTAAATTGTGACAGGTTTCTACCCCCTCTCTGGGCAACCTGGGTCAGTGTTTTGACACTCTCATTGTGAAAAATTTCTTCCTTATAAGTCAAGGTAAAATGAAGAGCATTGTTCATGGTATTATGTGAACTGTGGGTAATATGCATGCAGAGTGGAGGCTAACTGTGCTCCAGGTAATATTCAGCATTTACAATGAATCACATTGGTGTGGATTACAGTGGCCAGATTTTAAACCTTTGAATTATGCAAGAAGCTTGACCTTTTAAAAATGGCATTACTACAGCTTATGTGGAACAAGCACAATTCATATGTTTATATAAATATTGGTATGGTTATACATGTATACACACATTCAGAGCAGATTTCCCTTATGGAAGCAGCCTCAGCCTAAATTTTAAGTATCGTCTCCTTTTCAGAGATCTTTTTGATTCAAGTACACCAGATGAACTTACATGAGTTGTTAAAATTAGGGATATTCTGCTGTCCAAGTGAATATAGATATTGTGGACATGCTGGAAGCTGCACAATAGGGTGTTCTAAGTTAAAGTGGTGAACTTTTGTTTCCTCTTGTCCTTCACTTCAGCGTGTTCCTGGTGGCTAAACCCACCAGAAAAAGAAGAAAACTCATAATCTCTTTCCCTGAAAATCCCCTGCAAAAAATCTCTAAAGGAGATTAGGGGAAGACACTCCTGTAGAAATACATCAGCCAGCCCCTTCCTCTTGCCTTTGTGAGGTATTGTGTTTAGCTTTGCTCTTTCATTACAGAGAACCCAGAAGAATTACATGACCATCTTGGTCCCAAAATATCTTTGGCCAAAAATCTCTGTAGAAGTTAATGTTATCTGAAACACATTAGGAATATAGGAACTCTTCTTTTGTAGAACTCTGATTTATTTCCATTCCTCTCCCAAAGAAGTCTTCAGCACATTTCCAGTTGACTTTAATGAAAATGTTCCCTCTATAAATGTACCCTCAATAAATGTGCCCTCAAATGTACCCCTCAATAAAAAGGATAGAGTGATAGTTAATTTTTTTTGTCAGACCTGTACATATATATTGTACATCACCTTTAAATAAAGTTATCATACATTACTAAAAATGGGACAGACCTAGAAATACAAATGGAGTTCTATTTATATCCCCAGGACATTTAGCATCACCTATGCAATACACATAAAATGTGTTTGATAAGAGAGTTCACTTTGAAGTTTGATAGGAAATTAATATATATTAAATTAAACATTAATATATTCAAATCTAGAAGACCTGAAAAATTGAAAAGGCAGGCTATTTACAGATTGTGCTATCGTAATTGGTATCTACTGTGTCTTTTCCTCTCTTTTTAGTGTAATTAATAATATATCAGAACACTAATGGCATCTTGAAAGTGCTACATTAACTATGTCCTTTACAAGCCGGTTTCTCATAGACTTGAATCAAAACACACTGATTCCAGCAAGATTTGAGTGTACTTCGTCTTTCACAATTTCTGCAATGGCTACCTTGCTCTTTTCTTTATGATATAGGCATGGAACCCACCAAAGAGGCTCGTTACTGATTCTTTATCTTATTTAATTCTGTTTTGTCCCAGCCAAAGGCAAAATCTACCTCTAGTTTCTGGATGTCACACAAAAATGAGGGGAGAAAGTAGAACTGTAGCCTTTCTTTCCACTCCACATTTCCTCTGAGCAGAAGTTGGACCTGGGAAAAGTAGTGTGGTTGCTGACAATGATTGAGAAGATAACCTGAGCAATGACTGCACCCAGCTGAAACAGGATATAAATCATTGCCCCGATTGAGTAAAGGTGACCAAATCCCTTATTATACATAAAAACTGCAAAGGCTGCTGGAAACCAGGTTTCATTAATTTTGCAGCTGCTGGGAAGGAGGCTGGAGAGGTCTGTCCAATGATCCACTCAAGATGTCACTTTGTTTTCATCAGTTTTGGTGACTTCACTTCTCTTCCCACTCCCTGCTGCAACATGCAGCTCAGTTGCACCATCTCTGACAGCTGCCTGGAGCTCACATACCTTGAAGGAGCCCTGTTTGTTAGGTAGAGCTCAAGGAAGGCAGGTGGGACTTTCAAATGTAGATCTTCAGTACAAAATAAGATTCCTCTGACTCTGTCAGTCTGGATGGGACTGGACCCAGCAGACACTCACTTGCAGCTGCAGCAGGAAGGAGTACAGTGCTAGTGATGGAGCTCTCTTCAATTCCAGATAAAATGACTGCTCTGAAGAAAACTCTGCATTTTTCAGGTTGCCCTTTGGCAGCCCAGACTGAGTAACAGAGAACTTAAACACCAACAAAGGGGGCTAAGAAAGCCCCATTGATCTGACAAAAGACTGAAAGGAATTCGGAATTTCTTGGAATGTCAGGAAAAAAAAAGATTTTTCCCACAGTATTACTGTCCAAACTAGTCTTTCCATTCCTTCTAGTGTCCTGTTTCAGTTGCAAGTATATGTACCTAGATGATTGACATTCTTGCTGTTTTTATAGCATGAAATGTCAAAGTCAAGCCATTACCTAATATATCAACCAACAATTTTTGGTCTTTTCCAGCTGGTGACCTTTACAAGACAGGTGCCAGGCTCTATTTGCTTTTCTCTGCAAAGTGCTTAAGAGCTTGAAGGGTCACCTAATTTTTTTTTTTTTTTAAACATCTACATTTGCATTTAGAGTGTTTCAAGTTGTTCGTTTCTGGGATGAAAAATTCTTGCTTCATTTTTAGGTAGTGTGGCATGTGTACACCAAAAATATTTCAAGTTGCACTGGAAGGTCGTTCCATTTTCTTTTCCCTGATTGAGTTTAAGATGCCTATTGAGCAGACTTTTGTTTGCTAGAGAGGTACCAATTGTAACTAATTTTTTTTGGTGTCAGAATACCATTCTTTCATCTCTCTGCCTTATGCTTTGTAAGTTGTTTCTAGAGACTGGTGGATGTGTCCCTATTTTCTCAGAACTTGCTATATTGCTGATGACTGTTTAACAGAACAGATTTGTTGTGCTGTTATGAATTTTGTAAGTACAGTAAATCCTGCCACACTACTGGAAGCCTAATGGAATGATGACAGCTTGCAGCACAAAACCAATGAAGAATGGATTAACATTAACTCTGTGATAAGCTACTCATCAGGATGCTGTGAAGCCCTCAGCCAGCTGAAATTCAAGGCGAATCTGCAATGGCTCTCAATTGCACCAAAATTCCACCTTTGGATTTATTTTTGCCTACTCATGGTTAGATACAGATGTGCAAACATATAGTGGTAATTATTGACAGATGATGGCAGATTTAGCATCAGCTGAGCAATTTTAATTTGGTCCCATGTCTCTTTTTCACACAAGCACCTTGACTTTCTTTAATCAGTGTTTTCCAAAGGTCTCAGAAAGCTTTTTCAGTCCACAGTTTTTGCCTGAGAGTTGGCTTTTCTGTCCCTAAGCAATCCAAAATATAGCCTGATTTGCCTGGTTCAGCTTCTTCCTCAGTTCTGGACTCCTCTTCTTTCCAGCCATTTATCTCAGTTTGTTCTTTTTTTCATATATTTTCCTGCAGGTCCAGATATTGTTGTTTGAATGAAAGTTAAACTGTTCCTCACTTTTATTTGTTGAGGCCTTCATAGTGGCAGGGTAGTCATTCAAAGATATAAGACAAGTTCCTTGGTTTTGTGTTAGTTTTTTTTTTTTTTTTTAAGTGTGTATCCAACATAACTCTGGAAGCATGGAGATATGATTATGAAGAAACTGGAAAACATTGGCGTATTCATGAATTAGGAAGCTACACTCTGTATCTGATGGGCATGTCTCTGCTGAACTAGTGGAAACTGCTATTTTCAAAGGTATGGTGGCAAAAGACAGCATATTCCGGTCAGAGACTTAACTCCCTTACAAATTTTTGTGTCCTTGTTTGAAAGCATGAAGGGATCATGTTAGTTGTTCAAAGATGAGTCAGAGAGAGGTTTTCTTTCATAAAAAAATAGAATTAGCCAAAGCTCTTCCTTTTTCCTTTACTGCTTTTTGAGAAGTGGATGAAACTTTCCAAAACGATTAACCCTCAGGGAAATCCCTTGGTATGGAATACTTCAATTCAATATCTAAGCAACAGAAAACAATCTTAATAATGAAAATTTCTGGTTTGTGTTGTGTATGTGAGACCAACACTTCATTTCACATAGTCGTGTGATAAAAGGTGTATGTACATATATATTTTTTCAAACCCAGAAATTCTATTGCATGAGTATCTCAGAAATATACAACCATCAGATTCATATTCTTGTGAGGAAACTTACAGAGATGAAGTGAGAAAGAGTTTGAGAAAGAGTTTGAAATATAGTTTGTGCAGATCTAATCACTGTTAATTTGTTAAGATGGTTGCTCCTAACATATATTCTTATTTGTGTTACCTATGAAAAGAAGAATTGTGTTGACAGAAAATACTACTTCAATTATTCCTAAAAAGAACTACACTTTGTAAAGAACCTCCCTGACTGCTAATTGCTATTACCATTTTTCCCTAGACTATTCTCACTCACAGCCCACATACAACGTCTGAAAATAATTTCAAATTAAATTATGATAGCTGAAAATTTAAAACACTTGACAAGAAAAATGAAAAACAGCTTGACAGTATTAGAAGTACTGGCTGGAAATTTGCCAGAAGAAAACTGAGGAAGGACAGTTAGAAATACATGAAGTGACATGATGGAGGCTTCCTCTGCCTGCAGTGATTTAACTGCCCAGCGAGAAGTCAACATTGTACACAAAGCTTTAGTCACATTTTTCAAGTTCATCATCTCCCACATTTCATTCTTGACCTTTATTTAGTCAATCCCAAAAAGATCCCACCAAGTCATATTCTGAAATGTAGAGCCTTGCTGGTACTTCACACAGAGAAGAACTGGGGTATTCTTCTCTCTCCTCTCCTCCCATCTGCATTTTTGTAATAAATCTGTTCCTTTTCAAGTACTCTTGGTTTTGCTCAGGGTACAGTTGGCTCTTATTCCTAAAATCCTGGAAAATATTTATGTAGAACCTGGTTGTATGACTAAGATTTGCACAATCCATGCTACACCATTCCGCCAAATCAACTGCCATTACAGGAGGAATTTCTATGAAGAATTTGAAGCCTCTCTGGACCAGATAATCACAAAAGAAATATTGTCTTTATAGTGACAAAGATAAGATCCCCAGTTCTGTTACTCAGGGGAGAAGATACAAGACAAATAATGGGGGCATGAGATCTGAGAGAGCTGGCACATGTTGTTGCTAGGCCACTCTCCATCACCTTTGAGAGATCATAGAGGACAGGTTAGGTGCTTGAGGACTGAAGAAGGGCTAGTGTCAGTCCAGTTGTCAAAAAGGGCAAGAAGGAGGAGCCAGAGAACTACAGGTGAGTTAGTGTCACCTCTATGCCTGGTAAGATGTTGGAAAAAATCATTCTGGACATCATCACAAAACATGTGAAAGCAAAGAACGCCACTGGTAGAAGTCAGCATGGATTCACCCAAGAGAAATCATGCTTGACCAACCTGATTTCTTTCTAGGGCATTCTTACCTGCTGGCTAGATGAGAGGAGAGCAGTGGATGTTGTCTACCATGCTTTCAGCAAGACTTTTTCATACTGTCTCCCATAATGAATTAGGAAATTCAGCAAGTGTGGGTGAGATGAGTGGACAGTGAGGTGGATTGAGAGTTGGCTGTATGATAGAACTCAGAGGGTGGTCATCAATAGAGATGGGTTGAGTTGGAGGCCTGTAATCAGCAGAGACCCCCATCAGATACTTAATTGTTGCTCCCATTAGATACTTAAACACAGTCACTTTGTTTCAGAGAAGCATAAACACAGAGTTTGGCATAAAGCCAAACTACAGGTAATTTAGAGGAGTATAGAAATTAGGAAGAAAATTAGTGGAATCCGACATTCACCTCCTGCATCTCTGTCATGTCATTCAATCAGATAATAGCTCGTTTTTGTGTTTTGGGTTTATCGTGTAGGGCTCAACCTGAGGCTTTCTTCTGTTACTTCTTCTGTCTACCTGGAACTGGACAGACTGTTGCACTCTTGAAAGCGTCATCCATATTATTCATCTGCCCTGGATGTAACTGAAGGAAAGAGTGCTCCTTCCATTCCTTGGTGTGTTGTTTTGGAAGTACAACCAATTTCTGTATCACTCTGGATGGATGAAGTGGGAAATCTTATTTGGAGAGGGCTCCTTGGAGGTGGAAGTTAGTGTCTCAGCTGAGGATATGTGTGGTTGGGGTGTTTCATCCTGTATCTCATGCCTGTATAAGCTGCACCTGTCAAGCTTATTTGCTGTGCACAGCACTAACTGCTGTGTGTAATGTTTTGCCAAGATTGTGCTTTTATTGTTACCAAGTTCAGTGAGATCAAAATGGTATTGATAGACAGGACCTAATAATACATAATGAATAACTTACCCGACAGAAATGCTTCTCTACACTTTATGGGTATTTTCTACAAGGCCATACTGTTTCCTTTTTCTGAAAAGCATTTGCTTCTCTAACTTTCTTCCAAAAACTAGTTTTTTCTGAAGGCAAACTGTGAAGGCTCAGGTAATATGTGTCACACCTGGAGCTGGCAAAAGGCAGGTTGCCTCCACTGGGCATTATTCCCATAGCATGACTTGCCAAGTGGGCTTTGGATGGAAAGAACTTACTGTTCTGATTGCATTATAGAGCAGGAGCAGTGATTCAGAATGATGGTATTTAAAAAAAATGGGAAAAATCAGTCTGCTTTTAAGACTGATCACTAAGAGATGAAGGAGAAGAGAGCAATCTTCTAGAGTGCAAGAAAGTAGCTGTTTCTGTGTAGCCAGGAAAACAAGAGAATGGTGGCAGTACAGAACAGGACACAGTAGGAATCAGTGAGCCAGGAGAAGATCATGTGTATTTAGCAGTGACAGAATAAAGTAAAGAGAAAAAATAAATCTGACAAAACTTTTCTGACAAGAGAGCTCCAGGGAAGTTATTTTTCTCAAAAGTATTTTAATGATAAGTTCTTGTCAAAAAGACTTTCACAGAAAAATGAAATGTTGCAGATCTTCTTTCTCAGCAAAAAACAAATTTTTATCAAGTGTGGCTTCTGGGGCAGATAATTCTTTTTTTTTTCAATTTGTCTCTCTCTCTCTCTCTCTCTCTCTTTTTTTTTTTTTTTTTTTTTTTTTTTTTTTTTTTTTTTTTTTTAAATTTTACTCTGTAAAATTCCATGGAAAAATAAACTGTCAGAAAAACCCAGAGATGACCTTCAAACACTGTGATATAGAGCTGATCATTATGAATGAAGATGCTGCTCTTAGAGTTCAACACTTACGTATTTTTTGAGGAACAGGAAGCCTTTTATGAACTGAAATCTGAAAGTTGATTTTTTTAGCCAACAGAAGGTAAACTTTTATTTGAAAAGAAGTGTCAAATTGCAGAGGAATTATTCTGCCTAACATCAGAACCAGAAGGAGATTTTTAATGCTCTACATTGTGTTGCCAACTAGGCAAGTTACTTGAAAGAGTTACTTGATAAAGTTACTTGAAAGAGTGCTCCATCATCAGTGTGAAGACTCTTCCTTTTTCCAGGAACAGTACTTCATTTTCCTGAGTCCATGGCTTTCTTTATTTGGCCAGAATAAAACCAATAAAGGACATTTCAAAATTATTTTGAATCAGATTCCCAGTGGTCAGAGAGAAGCTGTGATTCTCAATTCTGGTCTGCGTGCGTTATCTCCATGGGGAATGAGGATGTCCATGGAGCAGACATTGAGATAAACCCACTGGTGGTGTTGGTGCCTGCATGGATTCTGGATGGATTGACTGAGGTAAGCAGACATGAGCATCTGAGGCTGAAAAACATCCCAGGAGGGACAGGATTTCACGATATTCAGATTTTTGGTTTTGGTCCTATCTGACATGGAATGTAAACACCCTGATGTGATTTGCTATATCCAGGGCTTTGCTATGTGTGTTTGTTTGTGCAATCACAAGTAAATGATATTAAATGAAGTTTTCTTGCCCTCCTGAGGACTCCAGATTCAACACTTCCAATCAGCTCAGAGCTGGAGACAGAAGAAAGTGTAACCATAGTGATGGAATGGAAATTATTCCTTTGTTCCTATGCTGAAGTATCCTACAGACACTGCCATTTTCAAGGTCAAAAATACATTAGAAAGAGATAAAAATTAAAGAAAAATATGCTGGCCTAGCTACAAAAGCTAATTTAGTTTGTGCATCACAAATTATGTTAAAAATGAATAAAATGAGATTTATCAGCAAGAACTAAATGTGTGGTTTCACAAAACTAATTTCCAGAGATGAACATGATTACAGAATTTAGCTTTAAAAGCTTTTCAGGCCATCAGAGAAAACAGCAAAGCTATCAATTACCAGACTTCAGTGATGCCTCTGACAGAAATATAATGGTAGTTTTAGCATTCTCCTCAACATTTACTAAATTAAGAATGTCTGCAAACAGATCAATTAATTGGAACATTATTTAATTTAATAAAACATGTGATCCATCAAGGAAAATTAATCAGGCTTTAAAATAAAACATTCCTGCATCTCTTTCCAAATGGCAGAACTACTAGGGCATGATTAGGTGGCAGTCATAATTTTGAGGAATTTAGGGTGAGATTGAGCTGTCTCCTGCCCAATAATGAGCTCACCCCAAAATATCTTCTGGCTCGTAACTGTGCCACACTTGCCATGGATCTGTTGTTCTGCTGTTTTTTGGTTTTTGGGGTTTGTTTTTTTTTTTTTTCTTTTCTTTTTTTTTTTCTTATTGGTTTGGTTTGGTTTGGCCTGGGTTTTTTTTTTGGGGGGTTATTTGGAGTTTTTTTTGGGGGGAGGGTTCTTTTTGTTGTGGTGGTTTTTGTTTTTGTTTTGTTTGGTTTTTTTTTTTTCATTTTTTCTTTTTTTCCTTTTTTTTTTTTTCTTTTTTCTGTAATTACTTTTCCAATGATGGATGAGTGCTTTCCATCCAAAGATGGAAATGTTGTTTCAGTCATGATGAAGTCTGAGGACCAGAAGATGTATAAGACTGAAGACCTTTAGAGTCTCTTGCCTTCACCCTGGGGAATATGCAGATCTGGTTTTCTGTTGCTCTTTGTAGTACTGTAGTAGGCTTGCCATCAGGAGAGGCAACATTTTTTGTGGAGGGAGCATCATAAAAGGTGCCTCCTGGCAAGCTGGCCTCATGGTGAGTTTGAGGAAGTTGAGAGGTGGCAGTTAAAATCGAATTGTCTGTTTGCAACTGAAGACTGAAAGGATTCTTCTGCATGATTCACAGCTTTACCCAGACTGAGTCATTGCATAAAGCCCATCCTCCTCCATCTCCATAGTACTGACGTGGGCCAAAGCTGATGCTATCTGCTGTGGTGTGAGGAGACACAGTCAAGTGGAAGGAGCAGAGGCGGCTTGTGGAAAGATCAAGGAGATCACAGAATAAACAATCAACTAAATCAGTCCTTTCAGTCACACATGCCTTCTTTCTTTGAACTTTTCCTGCTGCTTTCTTTGGAGGGAAAATATCTTTGCACAAGCCAGGGTGAAATGACAGGAACAAGTCTAACTAAATAACCCAGCTCCCAAGCACAAATGACAAACTGTAAGAGGCCATGGTCACAGAGGCACTGAGGCTGTGTTCCCCACTGACAACCATTACTGAAACAGACAGTGCTGTGGGCACTGACTTCTGGACCTAAGCAGATACAGGAGTCTGGTGTGGGTGGAAATGAGAAAGCTGACTGTGTATTTTGATAATTCAGGGATGTTAAAGATTCACAGTCAAGGAGGTTCCTCCAGTGTATTGGTGATAACATCTTGATGCAATTGGTGGAGGAGCCAACCAAGAGTGGAGCATTGCTGGATCTTGTCCTAACCAACAAGGAGGGTCTGAGTGAAGATTAAGGGCAACCTCGGGTGCAGTGAGCATGAAACGGTGGATCTGAGGATCTTATGTGGTAGAAGCAGGATTCCAACTAGAATCACAACCCTGAACTTCAGAAAGACCAATTTTGCCCTCTTCAGATGATTGCTGGGAGAAGTCCTATGGGACAGGGTACTAGAAGTTAAAGGGGCCCAAGATGGTTGGTTAATATCCAAGGACCACTTCATCCAACCTCAGGACAGATGCATCCCAATGGGAAGGAAATAAGGAAAGGGAACTAGGAGACCAGTATGGTTGAGCAGGGTACTGCTAAGTAAACTCAAATGGAAGAAGAGAACCTATAGATTGTGGAAGGAAAGGCTGTCTACTTGGGAGAAATATAGGGCTGTTGTCTGAGGATGCAGAGAGGCAACTAGGAAAGCTAAAGTCTCCTTGGAATTAAACCTTACAAGAGAGGTTAAATACAACAGGAAGGGCTTCTTCAAATACATCGCAGATAAAACTAACTCTAGAGGTAATGTAGGCACTGCTGAATGAGGTGGGAGTGCTGGTGACTGAGGATACAAAGAAGGTGAAATTGCTGAACGCCTTCTTAGTCATAATTTTCAGGGTTGGAATGGACCTTTAGGATCATCTAGTTCCAAACCCCCCTGCCATGGGCAGGGACACCTCCCACCAGATCAGGTTGCTCAGAGCCCTGTCCAGCCTGGCCTTAAAAGCTTCTGGGGATGGGACTTCCACCACCTCTCTGGGCAGTCTGTTCCACTCTCTCACCACCCTCATGATGAAGGACTTCTTCCTATTATCTAATATTCTTCCTAATATCTAATATTATTTGCCTCTGTGTATACTGTGTATACTCTATCCTACTGGAGGATGTCCTTAGGAGCCCCAGACAATGAGGCTGCTTAGGAAGTCAGGGTAAAGGATTAGTTTGCCTTGGTTGATGAGGACTGGGTTAAGGAGCAGTTAATGTGGCCGGACATCCATAACCCCATGGGTCCTGATGGTATGCACCCACAGGTGCTGAGGGAACTGGTGGATGTCATTGCTAGGCCTCTCTCCAGCATCTTTGGGTAAGTTGTTGGGAACAACAGAGGTGCCTGAGAACTGGAGGAAAGCAAATGTCATTCCAGTCTTCAAGGAAAGAAAGAGGACCTCGATAACTGGAGACTGGTCAGCCTCACCTCTATCCCTGGTAAGGTAATGGAACAACTCATTCTTGGTGCTGTCTCCAAGCATATCAGGGTCAAGAGGCTTATCAGGAGCAGTCAACATGGCTTTACTAAGGGGAAGTCATGTCTGACCAACCTGATAGCCTTCTATGAGGACATAACCAGGTGGATGGATGATGGCAGAGCAGTAGACATAACTTATCTTGATTTCAGGAAGGCATTTGACACTGTCTGCCACAGCATCCTTAGAGCTAAACTGAAGAAGTGTGGCCTGGATGATTGGGTAGTGAGGTGGATCAGGAGCTGGTTGAAGGATAGAAGCCAGAGAGTTGTAGTCAGTGGGATAGAGCCCAGTTGGAAGTCTGTTTCTAGGGTAGTCCCTCAAGGGTCAGTACTGGGACCAGTACTATTCAATAGATTCACTGACAACCTGGATGAGGGAACAGAGTGCACTGTCAGCAAGTTTGCTGATGACACAAGACTGGGAGGACTGGCTGGCACACCAAAAGGCTGTGCTGCCATTCAGAGCAACCTGGACAGGCTGGAAAGTTGGCAGGGAGAAATTTAATGAATTACAACAAGGGAAATGTAGAATCTTGCATCTGGAAAAGAACAACCCCAGGGACAAGTATAGGTTGGGGACTGAGCTGTTGGAGAGCAGCACAGGGGAAAGGGACCTGTGGGTGCTGGTGAATGGAAGGATGACCATGAGCCAACAATGTGTCCTTGTGGCCAAGAAGGCCAATGGCATCCTGGGGTGCATTAGAAGGGGGGTGGTTAGTAGGTTAAGAGAGGTTCTCCCCTTTACTCTGCCCTGGTGAGGCCACATCTGGAATATCGTGTCCAGTTCTGGACCTCTCAGTTCAAGGACAGGGAACTGCTTGAAAGAGTCCAAAGCAGAGCTTCCAAGATGATTAAAGGAGTGGAATATCTCCCTTATGATGAAAGGTTGAGGGAGCTGGGGCTTTTCAGCTTGGGGAAGAGGAGAATGAGGGGTGATCTCATCAATGTTTATAAATATGTAAGAGGGGAGTGCCAGGAGGACAGAGTAAAGCTTTTCTCAGGGGTGATTAATAATAGGACAAGGAGCAATGCGTATAAACTGGGGTGTAGGTGGTTCTGTATAAAGAAAGGAAGAAATTTTCCACTCTGAGAGTGACAGAGCACTGGCACAGGCTGCCCAGGGAGGCTGTGAAATCTCCTTCCCTGGAGACATTCAAAGCCCACCTGAACGTGTTCCACCTGTGTGACCTCCTCCTGTAGGTGACCCTGCTCCGGCAGGGAGGGTTTGGTCTGGATGATCCTTCCAACGCCTGTCTATGATTCTACAATTCTGTGAAAGCATTTGTTGGTTTATTGTCTCCATTACATGACCACAGCTCTAATTGGAATCTACAGGACCTCTCATACATCCATTAGGACAGAAAAATAGTGTAAGATCTACAGGACTGATAGCTGATATTTTACAACTGTTTAAAAGTAGCACAGTTTTCATATTATCTATACTTTTCTTCTCATCTGGGAAAAAATTTGCTATTTCAGGGGGTGAAACATTTACCAAATAAGACAACACTTACCAAAAGACAATGAAACAGTAAGTTTTGGACGTGTTGGAGCAAATCTAAAGGAGGTCCACAAAGCTGGTGAGAGGGCTGGTGCACCTCTCCTGTGAAAACAAGATGTGAGAGTTCAGCCTGTAGAAGAGAAGGTTCCAGGGACATCATCTCGTGCCTGAAGAGAGACTCTAGGAAAGGTAGACAGGGATTTTTTACAAGGGCATATAGCAGTAGGATGAGGGGTAACAATTTTAAAATGGAAGAGGGTAGATTTAGATCAGATATTAGGAAGAAATTCTTTCCTGTGAGGGTGGTGAGACACTGGCACAGGTTGTTCAGAGAAGCTGTGGATGCCCACTTCCTGGAAGTGTTCAAGGCCTGGTTGGGTGTTGTTTTGAGCAACCAGGTCTAACTGAGAGGTGTCGCTACTCATAGCAGGGAGGCTGGAACAAGATGATCTTTAAGGTCCCTTCCAGCCCAAGCCACTCTGTGATTCCACAGTTCTATGAAGTGTTACTGAGTCACAGAGAAAGGGAAAACAAAGGGACAAAACAAGCGAAAGAAGCAGCTGATACTTGTTCTTTCTGCTGAACTAAGATCTGAAGGAGCTGGACTCCAGCCATAGGAGCTGCTGCCAGGGATGGTACTGCTTTCATATCTCTGGGAAAGGAAACACTGATCTGTAACAAAAATGTCAGCCTTTCTCTTTGGGGTGATGCTAATTTTTCATCTTCTGCAGCTCTGTCTAGGATACCTCAAGATCTTTGGCAACAGCTATTTTTATGTGAAAAGCACTCACCCTGAGTTGAGTAGCTGAGACATTATCTGCTTTCTGCAAAGAGTATTAGCCAATATCACCACTTGCTTCCATGCTACTGTTGTTTTGTAGGAGGGGTTGTACTTCAATCTATGTCAAGCTTGCATCATCTCTTTATAAGCTTCCTCCTTCAAATTATTAATGCCTAATCATTTCTGAGGAGAAAAGAATAGATAGGGCTGAAATGGTTGTAATGACATTATCTATATCTGAAGCAGCTCCCTTTATTAAGCTCCAAAAGTCTGGGATGTAATCATAAGATTTTTTTACTTTTTCCCCACCCTCAGCTGTACTTTTTCTCTCTGTGATGTGTCTCTGCTGCCAGGAAGACCTACTCAGGTGCTTGGAAAAATCCCTGGTGCTTTCCTTATGGCTGCTACATGTACAGGATTTGAGAATGGCACTGGCAGAAATAGCCAGTGCTGCTGCTGCCTCTGTGATTCACAAGACATTGGGATTGTTTTGCTCCTTCTTAAGAAGATTGTACAAAGCAGGTCAGATGAACTGAGCTTCTGATAAAAAATTCACTCCACTGGACATGAAGAGCATCTAAACATTGATCAAATTTAAATATATAGTGTGTAATGAATACCTTTCCAATGACTGTCCTGCAGAGATAGTCCAGGTTCTGTTCCTCACAGCACATTCAGATAACCACAGTTCAGTTCTGGAGAAGGGTTTGATTTGATGTTATAGTATTGAAACTGTCACTTGATGCTTCATGGTATTGATTTTCCAAATCAAAGAGAGATTTCCTGTTTCTGTATACTTCATTAAAACTCAGCTCGGTTTCTTTAAATACTATTTTAGAAGTACAAGAAGCAGATATTTTCAGTTACATATACTCTCACAATATGCAGGAGAGGGACTTTGAAGCATATGATTATCTTTGCACTCTAAACAGCTTCTTTATTGGATGGGTTTGTTACAAAGCAGGTATGACAGTGTGGATGGTGTGGATGTGGAGGTTGGTCCTGGACTATGTGAAAGCAACACAAGAGTAGATCAGCCAAATTTAATCAGTCTGGCATTGATTAAATGGGCAGAGATTGTCTGAAACAGACTGAAGGTCTATTACTAACCAACATGATACTTAAAAAGCAACTAATGGACAAGGGTGCAAAAAGCAACTAATGGACAAGGGTGCCTCATCTTTCTTACTAGTCATTCTGAAACACCACAAAAACCCCCAAATGTCTTGGGGGCTGGAGTGGAGCACAGATGGTATGTAGATGGGCTAAGAAACCTGGGTTGGTTCAGCTGTATAGAAGGAAGGTGAAAGTGAGCACATCTGCTGGTTCTTACCATATTCATGTACAAGAGGTCAACGATAAGTGCCAGTCATAGCAAAGGTGTCCTGAACACCAACAGGTTTCTTTCATTTCAGTGGACCAAAAGTATCTGTGTGCGCAGCCACCCAGGATGATGCAGCTGCTACCTGATGTTGCTTCTGCTTCTTCCTTGAAATTCATATAGCTATATTAATTTCAAGGTGCTGTACAGAAGTTTTCTGCATGCCTTTGTGGGTCTTAGCAGTGTTAATAACCTATTATTTTGCCAGATAAGAAGCTGGATAATACTTTGGGGTTTAGCATGCTCTAAATAACTCTTTTTATGTCAAAAAACTCAGTTCTTTTTCTCCACAAAGAGACTGAAAATGTAAGTACATAATCCTTTCACAATTTAATTAGAGTAACTCCTTCATTCAAATAATTTACCACCATTATAGTAAATTAATCCTAGGATGAATACAGAAGCAGATGGGAGAGAGAGAAAGAAAGAGAAGGGGAACAATGGGATGAAATCCCTCTCTGGCTGGGCTTCCCATTTTCATATCCATCTTCTGTGCTGCCAGTCCTGGAGATCCCCTCATGGCCCTCCATTGTGTGGAGACCTGCTTGGGGTTACAACCAAAAAGCCTTTCTTTGTCTCAAGGACACTGCCCTTGGTCCATGAGGTGGGAGGGCATTGCTCTGACCAGATGAGAAGGAAGAGGCAGCAATAGAGTACGATTTTTTTTTTCTAAAATATAGCAGTGGAGAGTTTTAGGGAGACATTCAGAGGGAACATGAAGTATTTCTTCCCTTTATCAGCTACCAGGCAACAGAGCTGATCTCTTCCTAGCAAGCTTGTTGGTTCATTTACTACTTCAAAATAATGACTGGCTTCCTAAATATCTTATATAGACACTGATAATGCTGTCAAAGAACAATTAATCTTACACTCTGCTCAGAGAACTTGCTACTGGTTCTTGAACCTCCATGTGGTGTCAGCAGACAGAGCACTATGTTGTAAGTGGTTTTCATAAAATCTGTGGGCCACTGCACTGCAAAACAACCTCCTCCATGGCTTAAGCTTCAGCAGCAAAGAGAAGTGTGCCAAGGCCAACAGCAATGGAGTGGAAAAAGATTTAAAGAGTTCAGTTCAGCCACATGAAGTTTAAGCAACTGGTAGGATTTGAAGAAAAGTCTGTCTTGAAGACATGGTGGAGATGTATAGAGAAAAGGAAAAGTAGTATTTCTTCTCCTATGGCTTTTGGGGGTTTGTGCAGGCACTGTGAAGGGTAGCTGTAAATATCTGCAATGTATTCTGAGTCCATTAGAGAGTCCTAAAAGAGATGAAATCAGCATTTCAGTAAAAATTAATTGAAGGCATTTAGAAATGTGCTATGTCTCCAAAAGAAATATGATAAGATTTCAAACCTCCAAGGTCAGATTCTTTCCCAGAATGAAAAGAAAACCAAAACAAAAAACCCCCCCCCTCCAGCCCCCCTCCCAAAAAAAAGACATAAGAATCAAAGCAAGATGCTGATCTGGCATCACGGTTGGGGTTGTGAACAGAAGTTCAGGATTCCTCACTTCTAAGTGGGACCCGTGGTGGTCCCAGCATCCTGGCTGTAAAACAGTGTGGCAACAGGACTTGGGCATACTTTAGGCAAAATAGAAGAAAAATATTGTGCAAAGTCATCCTGATAATGAATAGAGCCATGCTGAAACCCTTATTTCCTTTCTTATAATTGATTTAACGGAACTGGCTTCTAAACTTCATTAGAAGTCACTATTAAAACAAAATGCAGGTCAGTTAAACATGCCTTATCAAAATTATAGTTGGTCAAATTCATTCAAAATCACATACTGTTCTCAATTAGCCATTTATTTGAACCATAAAATCACTGCTGAATGTGCTACACACTTAACACTCACTTCCTAGCATGCTATGGACCTTGTTAAAACAAAATTAGGGTTTTTTTTATATCATTCTATATATCATTTATCTATGGAGGAATTTTTGTGGATGGTTGGTTTTCTTGGGTTTTTTAAAATCTTTTTTCCACAGAGAAGAGAGCAGTCAAGAAGACTCCAGTATCTTTGAAAGGCTGAGTTTTGATGTATGTCTGGTCTTAATTCTGCCTCATACTAATGGAGTATGGGATTATGTCACCTTTTCTTGTATTCTTTGATACTTCCAGATAAAGACTGAGACAATCTATGGCATGGCAGTATCATCAACAGGTGTATAGACAGGCACAGGGAGGACTTGATTTCTAAGGCTGAGAAAGGATGAAGTCCTGGGGGTGTTAATTTTCCATTGAGAGCTCACAGATGTTGTGCTGGCACATTTCAAATTGCTGCAAAGTGAAGATGATGGTGAAAAACAGTTCTTAGATTGCTGCAGTAATGGGACCCATATTTCTACATGCTTTGAGGGATACAAAGAGAGCTTTTCTAGAAGTTGAAGCTGATTAGCTATTTTGGAAAAGCAAAAGGAGGAGTTCTGAATGGGGAGAAAACTTCTGAATTTCTTTACATGAAAAAAAATCACAGATTTTCTTTTTAATGGTGATTATATTTCCCAGGTCTCTGAATGTTACCTCCATGACACCAAGAGAGACAAACAATTCTGACAGTGATACTGGGACAAACAAGTGAGCCATTTTTCAATGCTGGATTTTCTAAGAGGGCTTCTATCTACTCCCACATTTTTTTGTTAATTTTAAATACTTGGCTTGGTGACTGAGAATGGATTTCTCTGAATCAGTGCTGCAGTTCATGAATACAAGCACATTTCTTAGTTTAGAAATGGAAACACGAGTTATTTAGGATATATGAAGCTGTACTGAATGAGACATAAAGAACTATGTAACAATGCAGAGAATTAAAAGAGATTGGTACGTATCAAAATTACAAGGTATTGACTTTTCCATCTCTTATCTAAATGTAGCTGGTGTTTTACTCGTTCCTGTCTCAGTATTGCTTGTCAGCTTTTCTGAAATGAGCCTGTGATATTCAATTGTGTCTTCAAGTAGAACATTGGTCTTGAACAAATCACTTGGCTCCAAGGGTATCTCTGCTTTGTTTTCATTCTTGCTAGTCCTGTGCATTGGACCAGAGCTAAGCAAGACAGCAGGAGGCTGGCACAAGGAGTGTGGATGCAGAACTCTGTAAGCATCTCCTTGTCATTGGCTTGGGTTCTACCACAACACAAGATGTTTTCATGTTAATTTCCACTCATGGCTTCACTCGTAAGTTCAGCCATGTGCAGCAACACCAGAGACACACAGGACAAGGCTGAATTCACACTTCTTTGCCTAGATGCACTATCTTCATACCCACTTGCACCAAAATATTGGCACTGAAGTATGGATATCATCATCCACTCCCAGCAGAACAAAAAAGCATGTACTGGTGCTGGAAAGGCAATTTTTACTGACAGATTTATTCTCTTTAGTTATCAAATTAAATGTCTCTATTATCCTTGCATATATTTGAATTAATCCAACAAAACATAATCCTTTTTTTCTGAAATACTGTCATGAAAATGACCTCAAGCTTTATGGTCTTGAAAAGAAAATGTATGACCTTTCCCAGTGCTGGAGGGAAAATAAATTCTATTAGGTTGCCCGAACCAGCTCAAAAAATGCAGAGAAGCATCATTTAACCTGCATTGAAATGTGTAATAATTACAGTGTGTTACATCGTTAGTGTTGTGTTTTTGTTATATACCTATATATATATATATTTAATAAAATTTATGCCTTCTGACAGCATTCTATTTCATAGACCAATAGATATTACTACCATTGTGATAATTGCCTTTCAATTTCCTTTCACAAAATACTATTTCAGAAGAAATAGTATTAAAATTTTTAGTACAAATTAAATAGTGTTGTGATGTCAATGGAATTAAACATTCAGATACTTGTAGAATATTAGTTTAGCAGAGAAGAGAGAAAATAAGAAAAAAGCAGATGCCTTTATAGTTGTTTATCTTTAAGATTATCTATTAAGTTGTTTATCTTTAAGAAATTAAATCCTGGCTCATATCTGCAAATTCTTGTCCATGATACATCTGTCATTTCTCTCAAGGTACCCTTAACTTGCCAGTTAGAATGCCAAAATAATTTGCAACAAGTATGCCAGCAGGTGTTTGGTGATGATTTTTAAAAGAGAGACTCTAATGACTGTGTGATGTTAGGACTGGACATATGAAATTTTATCATTCCTTCAGTCCAGGGAGTATCTACAGAAACTAAGTGAGGAAAAGACTAGAAGACCCTAAACAGGTGGAAAACCTGAAACCTCTTCCTATATTTTTTCATTAACCATCTGCATTCTTAACACCTTATCTTTTCTTTAAGTGCTTTTCACAGTGAGCAGTGCTGTAAATAAAAGTAGGGGTTTGTTTCCAGAACGTTTACTGTGTGGAGTCTTCCCTGCTGATAAGAAATTGATGGAACCAGAAAGTAGAGAAACAGTATGAAAATCTGGATTAATATGGGATAACTTGATCTTTAGAAATACCAATAAAGAGGACTAGTGATATTTAAAAAACTAAAAGTAGCTGCAGATGGAAGATGTGTTAGATGAAGATACTGCCCTGTGGCCTAAAGCACCAGTGCCCCACACAGGGCAGATCTGAGTGAGTCCCTGTGGGTGTGAGGTTCCACGCCTGTGGAATAGATGGAAGAAATTACTTTCAGTGTTTAACTTAAGGGCCTCTAGTTCTGTTCTCAAAATTTGTCACAACCTGTTGTTGACTGACTTGCTTAAAGTTTGGAATTGAGTACTAATCAGCTCAAGAAAATGTTTCAAGACACAACCTTCACAAAGCTTAACAAAGAGCGTTTCTCCTGTCCTGGCTTTAAGAAATAGGTGGCCCTGGTACCATCAAAAGCTGTTCTGTGATGTCACAGTTTCGTCTTGACTAGTCTAAGAGGCCCTCACTCATGCCTGTCAGGACTGAGTGTGTTACAGGTTGGGGTTTTTGTTTTATAAAACTAACACTTTTAATTTTGTCTCCCTCAAAAAACCACATTTCAGAACTTGTAGAAGCATATTTTCAATACATGGCATGCCATCAATCATTTGACCCATCTGTGTCCTACAAGGTAGTATTTCAAACAAAAATACTACTACCTGGGATAGCAGTTCTGATTTTTTTTTTTTATGACTTTGTCTTTTTTCTTCACAATGTGTCATGGATTCTGGGCATTAAAATAATTCCCTAGAGGCATAACTTTCTGGGCATCTGCCTTAAATATGGAACCTGAAGATCAGTTTCTACAAAGACTACATTTCTAACAGAGCTATCTACTTCCTGCTGTAGAAATGTTTGTCTCTTAAAACATCAACCTGTCTATGAGCTCTCTCTCTTTTAGATGAGATGTATTCTTTCCCACATCAGATAACACCCCAGAGAAGATGTTACACCACAACAGTATAGTCACAAGAAAGGGAGATGCTGACTATGCTATGAAAAAGAAAGCAAGGTTTTCTTTTTTTTTCCAGATTTAAAACCTCCCTTGCTCCACCTCTGCAATAAAACAGATCTGTTCTACGCAGATTTTTAAAGAGAAATGAATGAGTTCAGCTGTGTTCTATCAGGTAAAACTATGGATTATCCTTACAGAAAACATACGTATTTATTCAGACATCGAGTTTTGCCTCTCACTTTCTGGAAAACAAATTAAAGCTGACAAGGAATTAGATTGGTTTGAATCATTTGGCTAAGCAAGAAGAGTAACTCATTAGCATTTGTAGAAAACACAAGCTATTTCTGTAGTTCACTGTAGTGCTCTTTATTTTATCTTTGAAATGAAAACAGAGCAAAAATTGTTTCATTCCTGTTTATACCAGTTTGTGTGTTAAGCAAATCTCTGCGTATTGCCTTCTCATCCTCAATTAGAAACTGGCCAAGATTACCAAAAGATGTCTTTGGATATCTTCAGATATTTGCTTTGTCTCTGAAAAAGGAAGTTAATTTGCTTGGTATTTAAGAATATAACTATACCTCTTTTATGGTACAGTTTCCAAAAAAAAAAAAAAAAAAGTATCTAGTTTGTTTCACACTATTAAATCCCTCTATGTGTTTATCTCATCAATCTAATCTGTCAAGATGAAATCTGTCATTTTATGCATTTATAATGCTTTTGTCACCATGGTAGCTGGGAAATGAGTACATAATTTAAATGAGAAATACTCCAAAGCATTTATGCTTCCCAGTTGTCATTGTGTTTTAACTATATATTTTTTAAGGTCAAAATGCTTCTTAGGTTTCCTGAAGAATTACAGTATTTCTGTGGCTGCTTATAGAGCCAGGTTTTTACAATCAGACATCCCTTCACTGCAGTCTGACAGAAGCCTAAGCATATCACTCTTGTCTCATTTGGGATATGAACATGGTGTCTGCATTTCCTCATACCACACCATTCTGCCATATCTACTGCTTCACTAAATATTTTTGCTGTCACACAACTTTATGACTGACCTAAAGTCAGAACCAGGATCTTGCAATGGTATCTACCCTGTCTTGGGAGTGGCTGAAGAGCATTGTAGCAGTTGTGTGTTCTTTGATTCAGAGATGAGGGAGACATGGACAAGGGTCATAACTAGACTAAAAGAGACCCTGCTTCACCTTCGTTGTCAGAAGTCAGCTGTGAAGAAAATTAGGACAGTATTGCTCCTGTGCATAGAGCTGCAGTGGGAATGAAAACATGATTTGTCTCCACCTTTCAAGTACTTTCCACCTCTTTTGGCATTCTTTTTTGAAAATATAGGCTAGAATTGAAGCTTTTCACCAAAGGTGGTGAAGCAGCTGCATTTAAAGGTCTATTTTCCAAGAATTTTTCAATTTTCTGTTTTTTTTTTCAAATGATGTGAATTCAGTTGTTTCTTTCTGCAAGTCTTCAATGTCCATATTCGTGATAGTGTATTACATTCATAGAGCTGAAACTGTTTTGGTTAAGCCCATCACTGTAATGTAAAAGAAAACAACTTTTGTCCAACTCTTTTGTCCTAATAGGCTTGTATTTGCTAATGTATTTTTAGTTGTACTATTTAAAACTTTGTGCTTTGATGGAGCAAAAGCGCAATTAAGCAATTAAGTATTTATGGAGAATAAATTTTTAGCACTAAGACTTTCAAACCTGATCATCTGTGTGTTACAGACAAATGCCCCCACTGGTTTTTTGTGTGCATGTAAGGTTTTGATTTGTACCAACAAATGATCCTTTCTTACTGGTCAGTCTCACTCAGTGCTTGTCTTAAAAAATCCCTGGGAAACAGAAGATGAAAGGAGTGAAATGTAAGGTTTACATTTACTAAATTAACTAGAGTTTACTTTTAAAATTTTATTTTTGTATGTTGAGAAATTAATTTTTAATATTATTTTAATGTGTTGAGAAAGTAATGTTGTTTTCTTTTGGGGGGGATGTGACAGTATTGCTAAATGTCAAATTTCAGTTTCTCTCACTGAAATCTTTGTACTGATCTCTTACTTCTGAAATGCCTTCCACATCACAAAACCAAATGCAGGATTTGATAAAAATTTAAAAAATCTGTAAAATAAATATAATCTTGGATGGTGAAATCTGACTTGTCTGGCAACCATGCATGTGAATAGAGTCTTAATGAACACGGCAGTGTATTTCATTCAGACAAGCTGTTGTAAATATTATTAACTCTTCATTCTCACCCACTCAGCTGCCAGATTTCTGTTGTTTGTATTTTTAAATACTTATTTAAATAATGTTTCAGTTTGCTGCACTGGAATATTGAAACATACCAGGTAGAGTTGGCAGGGCAGTAGCTCCCAGAAGCTCCTTGTACATTTGCGAGAAATGATTAATTAAATCTCTATTTATGTTTCTATTTGATTCACAAGCTTGACTGCTTCACTCTGCTGACTGATTTGCATGAAAGTTCCTGGGACCACATTACAGCATAATTAATCTTTATAACAAAGTGGTCTTATTTCCACATGGATGATGATTATAAAATTACACTCATTTTCATCACGAGGGCATATGCAACAGGTGGAAAAGTTGAAAGGAGTTGTTTCCCACTCTGCTCTGAAGAGGACCAGATCTGAGGTTATTTTGCACCTGTAGTGGGAGGAGATGCAGTGGTACAGACACGCAACTTTCTTTGGTACAAGCCCTGATTAGCTAGAATAGACAAAGTAATAAACTTATTTAGCCCACATGTACGAGCTATTTTCTCTTGAACAAACCTTACCTAAATCATAGCTGTCATATCTCCAGAAAAAACCCAAAACAAACAAAACAGAGAGATCTCTAAAGCTAATTTCTTTCCTTCATTTGCTATACATTTAAACTCCCCTCTTGAAAAAAAATGTTACAGAAAACACCTAAGACAAATCCAAACTCCTTTAAAAGTAAAGATAGATCTTAATTGTTCCTAAACTTTCTCCACTAGGTCAGTTTCTTTGAGCTCTGAACTAAAGAGAACATCGAATAGTTTTATTTCAGATTCTAGGATCTACTAAAAATGCTGCTAGTGCAATCAGTTGCCATGTATACCTACTAAAGAGGCATGGGGAATATTTACTTTTTCCTTTTCTTGTATGCTCCAAAAGTTTCTGTACTTTGCATTTTATTCATCCTTTGCACTTGGGATCACACCTTTAAATTGGAAAAAACAGGCTTAATTTTCTACTTTAAGTCTTTCAACTGACTCCTGACTGGCTTGGGATATATTCATTTGCAAACGTCTCTAATTTTCTCAATCCACTCTACTAAACTACCAAGAGTAACTAAGAATCCCTACTAGCTAAATGCAGCAGTACTGGAAGAGGTGATCGATGCATGAGGCTTCAGGTTTGTCTAATAAGGGGATAAATGAAGTCAAAGCCTTTTCCAGTCTCACCTTGCTGTGGGCTCCATCTGCAGAACAGGCTGCCACTTGGTAGATGTGAGGAACTAGAGTATGCTGTCTCTTGCTGGGTGGTTCTTCAGCAGGTTTCAGTGCTGTCTCTGTCTTTCACATCATTATGACCTAGAAAGGAAAGAAGGCCAAGTCAGCTCAGGTCATAACTGGAGCTGTAGACTTCACTCAGACCTCCTGTTTCCCTAGGGTTGTCCTAAATACAGATTCCACTTTCTTGAGCAAAATACATCGGACCTTATTTTCTTCATGTTTTGTCAGAACACATTATTGAAAACTTTGTCTACAGCAGTGTCATGAAGTTCATAATGAAGGACCAATGAGGAACACAGCCTGGGATTAACTGTAAGCAAGTACAATATTAATAAGTGAAGGAAAGATGAATCATTTTGCTTGGTGGCTGCTGCAGAGAAGAACGAATATTTAAACTCTAAATCATTTCATGTAGGACAGCAACTGTCAATTACTATTCCTTTCAGAAGACCGTGCTATTTGCCAATTGTTCCTACTTAGCTCTTCCAGACTGACAATTGCTATGAATAAAATACGGTCTGTGTCCTGGAGCAGTTAATACAATTTTCTCTTTGTTTACTAACTAGTCTTGCTGGATGGGGTATAATCCCACTGTTGTGAAGACATGGAGAGACAAGATAAAATTCTGGAGAGGAAACTCCTTACAGCTTCCTCTAACAGACTCTTTTAGTGTCTGATTTTAAAAAAACATTGCTTCCTCTGTCATGTTATATTAACTTAGGTGTAGAAGAAAATAGGTAATATAACAAGCAAGCTAATTATTTGAATAAGTCTTGCTGCAATGATAGTTATAGCCATATTGCCACAGAAATATATTCAGTATCAACATTATATCTTTCCCCTGAAGAATTTTGACTAGAGGCTGCAATGGCTTGGCATCTTAGTATCTCTTGCAAAAACCCAAACATTTATTACATTGTAGTTTACCTTTCCATGCATGCTTGATGTGTACATTTCCCAGCTTTCCTAGCTCTACTGTAGAATCCACTGTATCTAGAGCTACATTATTTCTAGTGTAGTGGTCGATGTGCCTACCTCCTGAGAGTGCCTCTGGCAGCAAAGAAATGAGAGCTGGTGAGCTCCCAGGATCCTCATCACTACCAGTCTGGAAAGTGAATAAAGAGGAGGGGATTTTTATTTGTGCTTGATTTTATGGATAATGTTTTTCAGAGATCTTTCAAAAATTTGCATAGACAGCTTGAGACATCTCAAAGGCTTGTTTTCAGATTTGTTGAAAGTGTCTTATGAAAACTAAGACTGTTTAAAATGTCACAATTGTTGCCTGATCAGAAATCAGTCTTAAAAATCTCCCATCCAGAGATAGGGATCACCAATAAAGTCATTGCAGGTCCGTGTGCCAAGTACTTTCTCATTCATACTCAGTCAGCATTTGGAACTGTTTCTTGTTCAAGAGCATGAGCTCTAGGTAGTGCTGACTTCTCAAACAGTTTGCTGGTAGAAACAACCCATACAGTCTCTTTTACAGTTCCCCTGCCCCTGAGCTACCCTTGAAAGCTCGTTACACAGTTTCACAGTGGGTTCAGTGACTTAATATTGTGCATTCCAAAGTACTGAATCTAAAATTGTCTCAGGTTGCATCAGGCCAGTTTTAAATTGGATATTAGGAAACCTTCCCTGGAAGGATTTTAGGCACTGGAACAGACTGCCCAGTGAAGTGTTGGAGTCACAGTTCCTGGAGGTATTTAGAAGATGTGTAGATGTGGTGCTTAGGGACATGGTTAATGGTGGACTTGGCAGTGCTGGGTTAAAGATTGGACCTGATGTTTATAAAGATCTTTTTCAGCCCAAACAGTTCTATGCTTCTATTAAAACTCCATTGTAGCCTTCATGTTCTGGTAAACAACTTAATACTTGGTATCACAAAAGTTTCTGGGAAGTGAGAGAAAAAACCCAGAATTTCAAAAAAACCTTGAGAGACAGTAGCAGGTACGTAAGCATCTTACATTAAGACAGTGCCATGGAAGATAGTGGTGACTAGTACTGTTGACAGTATTTGAGGAAATCTAACTTGAATTCAACACAGTGACCTTGACAGGCATGAGACATGGTCCAATACAAACCTCACGAAATTCAATAAGACCAAGTTCTAGGTTCTGCACCTCAGTCAGGGAAATTCCAAACACAATTACAAGTTGGGTAGAAAATGGATTGAGAACAGTCTTGAGGAGAAAGACTTGGGGCTGTTGGTTGATGAGATGATCAACATGATCTGACAATGTGCATCTGCAACCCAGAAAGACAACCATGTCCTGGGCTGCATCAAAAGAAGTGTGGCCAGCAGATCAAAGGAGGGGGTTCTCCCCATCAAGTCTGATCGGGTACCAGAGACCCTACCTAGAGTATTGTGTACAGTTCTGCAGTCCTTCCCACTCAGGAAAGACATGGAGCTGTTGGAGCAAAACCAGAGGAAGGACAGAAGAATAACTGGAGGGATGGAGTGCCTCTCTTATGAAGACAGACTGAAAGAGTTGGGCTTATTCAGCCTGGAGAAGAGAAGGCTCCAGAGAGAACCTATAGCAGCCCGAGTAGAAGGAGCTACAAGGAAGTTGGGGAGAGGCTTTTTACAAGGGTGTGTAGTGATAGGACCAAGGGTAACGGCTTTAAAATGGAAGACAGTAGATCCAGATTAGATATTAGGCAGAAATCCCTTAGTGTGAGAGTGGTGAGACAGTAGTGGCACAGGTTACCCAGAGAAGCTGTGGGGGTCCAGAGAAGTGTTCAAGGCCACGTTGGATGAGGCTCTAAGCAATGTGGTCTAGCTCGGAGGTGTCCCTGCATGGGCTAGATGATCTTTAGGGTGGCTTTAAACCCATTCTACAATTCCATCATCAAACATGCAGAAAATGAGTTTCCTATACATTCCTGCCAGCTCTAGGTGTGAAAAATTGGTTTTGTGGATTGGATTAACTGCTAAATGCCAAAAAAAAAAAGAAATTTCTGTTCTTCTTACAGCAGAAAACAGAAGCAGGAAAAAGCCTCCTACTTCCCTTCTCTACCTATTTTCCATTGCAGAACTGTGAGGAGAGGCTGAAAATATGGTCTTTCTTCTTAGAAAGAGTTTGTCAAATTAAAAAAGCTTCTGAATTAATTGTTTTACTCTGAACTTTAAAAGCACCCACAGTTATGTAGAGGTAATTTTGGGCACTTCTGGGGAGGAGAAATCTGATGAGCGAGTCAGGAGATGGGATGTTCTGTGATGTTTGATTTGGTTAACTATAGTGAACATGAGTAAGGGAATAGATTGAAGGGAAATGAAAAAGTAAAACACACAGAAATAGGTCAGTGAAAGGAGAGAGAAGAATAGGGAGACAAAAGAATGATGTGCAGATTTAGGATAGTTTTCAAAATGAGAGTAGATTGGAGAAAGGCACCAGCATTATTGGTCAAAAAAGTTAATATCAGTCCTAGCAGAAGATCCTTGTTTCAATCACTCTTCCTCCTCCTACTGACTCAAATCTCTCCCCTCTACCTTCCAACTAAACTCTTAAAGCACCTATGGCTGTGAAGCTGGCAAGGGAACAGTGGATTGTTGTTTTCATAACTGTTTCTCCACTGTAATTTGTGCTGACAGAAAGATCTGCTTGCACTGCTAGATTTCCTTTTTTTCTAAAGTGCATAATTATTAGAGGACTCTTTTTAGGTCTTTGTATAGTTTTGTTTGTGTCCACATTTAGATATTTCTATGTACTCATTCCCCTGGAGCTCCATCCTCTGAAATCAATTTACCATTTTGAGAAGAGGGAAAGAGCAGAAAAATCTGAAGTGGAGTTGTTCTGTTGATCACCTTTAGGCAATTTTAATAATAAATGACTTAGAATGCTATGATTCAGATAGTAATTAGAATAAACAAACTAAGTTAATAATAAAAAGAATTTAGCTATATAAACTCTCCAGATTTCTTAAGGTGGAAGTAAACTGTGATCAAATTAAAAAAGAAAAAAAGCCTTCTTATGTACAGTAGTAAATAAATAAATGTGAGATACATTTACATGAAGAGACTATGTGAGTGTTAGTCAAAGGGGAAAAATCTGGATATACAGAGGCAGATGTTTGGCAGTCCTGATACCCACATAGCATCCTGGAGTTTGGGAAGGAAGCCCAGGAGGAGGACTGTTCTCCCTGCTGCTCCGATGACTGGATGCTCATTCTCTTTCTAAGGTCAGCTTAGGTAATGGCTTCTATGTAAAATTTATCTGAGTCTCTGGCCCTGTTTCTTAAGTGCATAGCCACTCTGTCTGTTAAAGATATTCTTGTTCTGATGATTACTTTGTAAAGATGAAATTTAAGCTGAGACCAGGCCACTCCAGATGGTGTAGTGTGAGCATCACTTCTAAGGATTACATCTGGCTTTTTAGTGTTACTTTGACAGTACACTAACGTTTAGTTTTCTGGCTGTTTCTTTTCTTAGTCTTCATGCCAATCACAAACTGCACCCTGAATATTGATTTGTGCTTCCAGCTGCCTGCACAGTGAGTTCCCTGACTCCCACTGCCACTCTTCAAAAACGGAGGGAGGTGATTCTGTGAACCAAGAATGAACGATGAGCAGGTTTCACACTCATGTATGTTGTGCTATACACATTTTTCTGCAGGGGATTACTTATTGTCAACTCAACAACCTTTTTAATACTGAGGCCTCCAGTTTTTGGACTAGCATCTCTTCATCAGTCAGTTGGTCTTAATGAAAAACAAACAAAAAATAATGTAGATCTTTGATTTAAATATCATCCATTTATTTTTAAATAAATCAGAGAGTGGGATAAATATTCATTCAACTGCTACTAAGCTGTCTGGTTTCTTCTGACATTTAAAGCAAAAGGACTGAGAGACATAAAACTCAGGTTTATTTCTGATTCGACTGAGTGCAGATGAAACTGAAAACTTCATACTGTCACCATTAATTCCTGATTTCTAAGTTATTAATCCTCCAACTCTCTCAGACAAATCTGTGAGCCATTCTGTTAGCCCATGGCATACCTCAGTTTGTGTTGGCACTTGATTGGTTGGTAGGTTCAGTTTCACAGTGAGGAAAATAAGCAAGACTATCTACAATACTAAACCCAACATAATTCTTCTGCTTAGCACAGGCTAAGTGGCCAGGCTTGTGATAGGCCCTCCACACAGCATCTTATGTTGTCATTGTTGGAGCCAAAATACAGGGATAGATGGACCCAGCACAAACCTGTAAGGCAGCAGTTTTTTCTCTCTTAAGAGGCATTAGGCTTTGAGAGAGCTTGAAGAAAAGAGAGTGACAGCAGTAATCACAGCTCTAGAAAACACAGGTTATTAACAATGGCGAATTAACTGCTGTTGCATAAACCACAGAAGTGAAAACTGTGCAGAGAAAGGCAAAACATGGTAATATTCTTCAAATATGTATCTGGCTACAGTCAAAAAAGGGATAATCTCTTTATAATGACTGTAGTAGCTAGGAGAGAATTATGCTTATATTTTTGTAAAAGCTTTGTAGAGTTGGTATCAGGTAAACTATTCTAGTAGTACAGGGATGCTGAGAGAAGCTGCAAAACACCAGTTATTGCACACTAGCTTAGAACAGGGAATGCAAAAAACCAGCAAAAAACCCACAGATGTAGCTTTAGGTATATCTAGACTAGAAATATGGCATGGCTAATTGTCCTTAGCTCAAATGTTCCTTTGGGGTCTTATGAATTTCAAATTCTCCCTCCCAGAGCAATGTAAACTTACAGTGGTGTTACTAGGACAATGCAGACATTCAGGATGTTCTCACAGCATTACACATGTCGAGATAACAGGAGTCAAGGAAGCATATGCTGGAAGACAGAAGGCTGACAACTCATATTATTTAAACAAACAAGAAGCAAGTTAGTTTTGATACTGGAAACAGACTCTTTTTCCGTGAACTTTTGGTTTTGTTGCTAGACAGTTAATGGGTACTTGTTCTACCATTTTCTTTCAGTTCTATGGCTGCATCTCACCAAGATTAACTGACATAGCTGAGATGTAGACCTCACTGTTTTAGCTGCATTAGCTGCCTGGATGAGCCCAGCATAGCTCAGATATCTCCATGCAAGTGGTTTCATTGTCTCCGAGGTGGAAGGATCCTTCACAGGATACTTTGTAATGCTGTGTTTTGGGTTTGTGACTAAAACAATGCTGATAATGCACCAGTGCCCTCTATATTGCTGAACTGCACCTGCACCCAGTCAGGTCTTATTCTGTTTCTTGCTCTGTTTCCCCCAGCAACTAGGCTATGGGTAGGGCAACCCATAAAATAACTCTCTTTACTTTCCCTTTCTGGGGTGGGAGAGGGGTTAATAGAGAACATCTGACAGTCATTTATTTACCAGCCCAGCATTAAATCTTGGCAGGTGTTGATATTTCCAAGGCAGCTGTTGCTTAGGTACTGGCTGGGCATTGATCTGCCTCTGGAAGGTGTTGAGTCTGCCTTACTTGTTTGCTTGAGCCTTTTTCTCTTCTTTAACTTACTAAATTGTCTTGATCTCAACCCAAAAGTTTTTCTTATTTTTGATATTCTGATTCAAAATCCTTCCATTCTATTGGGAGGGTAGGGAAGAGTGAATAAGCAACTAGTTGGGTGTTTAGATGCTTTGATATTCTGATTCAAAATCCTTCCATTCTATTGGGAGGGTAGGGAAGAGTGAATAAGCAACTAGTTGGGTGTTTAGATGCTGTCCCTGGCAAAGCCACCACAGGAAGTGTGACCACAATCTGGTTCAGTGATGATATGAATCCTGAGCTGGAACAGTGCTGTCTTGGGTGGATATGTGTTGGTAAAAAACATGGATGCTCTTCTCAGATGGACCATGGGTAGAAAACAGTTTGCCTGCTGATGCTCTGGACTGCAGTATGTAATGGGGATTCATCAATGGAGATGATTTGTTAGTCAAAGTCGGGAAAGGAAATTATTTCAAAATTTTCTTTTTGAAAAGTACTATTTTACTGTGTTAGAATAAGCAAGCAAATAGAGGAAACACATGACCCTCACCTCAAACCTCAAACCTCTGTCATATAACTCTGATATAAATTTTCAATACATACATTGTTTAAGTAGCTCATCCAAACCAAAATTTATGTAAGACTCTCTGAATCAGGTGAGATATAGACAGAATTATTGCATCCTGGGGAAAAGACTTCCTTTTCCTGTCTGTAAAGGGCCACGAACATCTGAGAGCTGAAAACATGTTCCCAGCTATTATGAAAGGTTAATTGCTTCTCTAAGAAGACCTGTTTTATTTCTGTGCCAGCTCTGTACAGCAGAATGGTAGTGAAGCTGTTGATTTGGGTTTGTTTTTGTATTTGAGAGCTTATACAATGTCAGAGTGACCCTGAACAGTATGTACTAGCAGGTGTTTGTGTAAGATTGCATGAAATGAACATAAATGCTGTGAAATTTCTGAATAATTACTGCCTAAATGAGTAAAACTTCCTGCCTGAATTGCTTCTCACAGTTAGAGTGGAAAGAAAAACTTCAGGGAGCATCAGGAAAAAGAATGAAATCAGATCTTAACATCACAAAATGTGCACATAAATCTTACTTGGGTTTTCCAAACATGCAGTTGAGTCACTGGAGATATTGCTGTCCCCAAATTTTGTGCAGTTTCCTGGAGGTGAAGGGACCTCACCCTCAGTTTCTTCCAGGAAGGAGTTGGGCAGCCCAGTGGAGCTTGGTAAATAATTCAGGTGTGAGAGACTCTACCTGCAGCATGGGCTGCCTCCAAAGTGGGATGAGTAATTAAAATAACTTCATCATCTCTTTTTAAAAGAAATATCCTTCCCACCTAAATGGAAAGAACAGAGTTGCATACCAGGCTGAAAGGCTAAGAGAGGACACAATACTGTTCTATAATATCCATGTTACACCTACACCTCTATGAGACAGCACCAGTGTTCTCTGTTGGTTTTACTAATTTTTTAAAAAATTAGGTTGTTCACAATTCTACATATCTAAGATGCTTCTGTCATGTATGCTTATTTGCATTAGTATGTAAAATTCCTCTTAACCTGAGGCTTTGTCTTTGAATTCCAGAAGAATGCAGCAATTTTCATCAGTGAAATAAAAGCTGACAAGTAAAATTTGTTCATATCATGTAGAAGATGTGGATCAATGGCAGGTGAGGAACTGAAAATATATTTGTTTTCTAAACAGATGGGGATAAATATGTGTTTCCTTTAGTAAGGCCATTATTATCCTGGAGCTCACACTTGTTTCAAAACTCACCATGATCATGTGCAGAAAATATTACAAAATTATTTACAGACAATGGTGATGCCTGTTCCACTTTTTCATTATTTTCTCAGGTTACGGTGCCACTGAAGGATCAACAGCACCTGGTAGGTAGTGCCCATAGAATCATAGATTTGCTGAGGCTGGAAAAGATTATTGAGTCCACCCCACCACCTACAGCGAAGAAGCAGGGTAGCCTGGCTGAAGTTTCTTTTTCAGGATGCCTCTGTGTAGAAGGGAAAAAAACCCAATGAAATGTTAATATTGTGCAGAAGGAAGGCAGTGAAACTATGGGATAAAGGACTTGATGGTGACCTCCATTCTCCATAATATAGATTGATTTACAACTGCAATGTGGACAACAGCCTGTGGGGCTTTGCATCTGTCAGGCTGGGCAAAGACTACTGGATGTAAATTAGACTCCCTGATACAGACAACAGAGGAACAGAGAAAGTCTGTTTTCTCATTTTTGTCTACCTGTACTGTTGGTCAAAGTGAAAACTTTTTTCCTCTCCCTACTCCCCTTGATTCTGGTAGAGTGCCAGTCGTGAAATTCTTCCTGGCATCAGGAATTTTTCTGAAGGATACACATTTTATCTACCAGCCTTTTTTTGCTATTGCTCAGCCAGCCCTCTGGGAAGAAAACGTGCCCGGTTCTGCAGGAAGTGCTGCAGGCACCTGTGATATGGTGCTCACCTTTGGCAGCTCAAATGTGCAATTGTCAACAAAGAACACAGTCTGCAAGTTACACGGTCCATGCACTTCGTGATCTTCAATGCTGTTGAATGCTGCCTGTTTCTTAGCCAACACCGTCAAGGCTTTTTATTGCTGCTTTCTTTCTGCCTCTGTATTGCTGTTTTCTAGGTAGCTGTGTCAATTAATTTTTTTGTTGCTGGTGTCTCTCCCTTTCCTCAAATGCTGCTTGAAGCTGGGCCACCTGCTGGTAATGTGTATGTTTCCCACTCCTGACAAGTTCACACTTATTGTCACTGGTCTCATGTTAGCAACTGGACTTTGACCTGCTGGTCAAAAATATTTGTAGAGGGTAAATGCCAGTGCTACTGATGGCATTAAAATAAGTTTCATACCACTTCCACTCACCTACCCAGCAAGTAGTTTCCCTTAGCTGTGTCTTGCATACAGCAATACTCATCATGCAAGGATGCAAATGTTCTCCTTAACTCTTCCTTTCTTTCAGCTTTCTGTGGCTATTGTTTCATTTTGTTCTCTTTCCCTTTTCATTGACTTAGTGTTTAGAACTCACTTTTCTGATCCAGTTAATCAAAGTTGCACTGAAAAATATTATAGTACCTGCTCAGCTTCCCACCGTGCAGGACTGGTGTTTTTATGAGTAGGTATAGAAAATGTAATACATTTGTATTCAAAAAGATGCTAAGTGCTCTTGAGAGGCCATTACTTCAAAGAGCCTGCTATGTGCTCATGTTTTGAATGCTAGGTATGACCTTCGACCACTTAATCTTTTTGTGGAAGGACTTGCTTAAAGTCTGTTCTGAATTAACTCCCATGTGGTAGCTGCATTATGGATTTCTTAAGATTTATGATTAAGCTCCAGTTTGTTAAGGTACTTTATGATTATTTGGTTGTATGTGAAATACTGTTTTCCTAAATGATATGTTTAAAAAAATGAAGCCAGACTATTATATGGAATCCAGAGGGGGATATGTGTGTGTAAACCATGGATGAATATCTGAAACAGGGAACCACTTTTGCCTCAGCACATCACTGAGGCATCACTTTGCACAAGGCAGGAACACAGAGCATGGCTGTGCTGATAGCAGATTTGTGCAGCTGAAAGCTCATCCCTCTCAGTGGTGCAGGGTGAAATTGTTTGCACCCAGAAATTAATCTGAAACTTCACAGGGCCAAGAAGATGCTCTGAAATAAGTTTTTGTTAGAAAACTCCAGAGAAGGGGCAAAGCTTTAGTAAACCCATAATATGTAAGCAGTCTGATTGACGGATTCTGACTTACTGAATCTTCATTGTTTGTTGCTGTGTGACTTCCATAGTTCCAGAGGAACAAGTATCATTGCTACAGGTTCTTGCTACCCAAAGTTAGTTTAGTTAGTTTAGTTTTAGTTAGTTAGTTTAACTCTTCACACTTCATACATTCTGATTTATTACAAATGCCATCCAAGGGATTATTTTATTTTCTGCAAGGATGCACGTATATGTTGTAAATGGCTGATTTTTTTTTTCCAGAATAGATCTTTCTGCACTTTAAAAAAATCTCCTCCGGCTCATTTCTCAAAATACAAGTAAAATAAATACAAGCGAAACAAAGATTTTTCTCTCTGCTTTCCCACCTGGCAAGTTCCTCTTTCTTTTATCTCATAGGAGAGGATGATTTTTCATGTGAAGATGTGTGAATCCACAAAATCTTGTTGCAAATAAGATATTATGCTATCAAGGTTTGAACACCTTAAAACGTAACAATCCAGGCAATGTGCAGGTTTTTAATGCCTTGGAAACTGCTGTACTTTGTTTCCCCATGTGTCTTTATTTTCTGTGTTTACTTTAATAGATTACATTATTTTTACGTCCCTTAAGGTCCTGCAGACATTTAGATTATTAACTTTTGGCATAGGTAGATTGCTGTTATTACCTAGTTGATAACTATGTGGTTGTTTTTTAAAGTGTTCCTTAACTTCAGGCCGATGTAATTTTTCTCAAGAGGAAAGAGAAATGTTTTGTCATTATAGATACAGTAAGGTATACACATGGAATATATTCATATTATTAATGAGTAGCTTAAAATAATATGCATAAGCACAACAGCAATATGATACTGTCTACAAGGGCTTACCATTAATAATGAGGTCAGCTGTGATAAAGTAAAAATCTATGGCTGAGGTAAGGATGAGTCTTTCACAGTGATGTAAGTGTGGGGCTTTGAATGTCTAAGTTTTTTGGCATGGAAAATTACTGTTTATTGACTAGATGAAATCAGTGAACCAGTGAGCACAGAGTTGTGGTGCATTATAGGCCACACACTAGCACCCTTTTGCCTTTAATCTGCCATCATGGTGAGCATCTGGCAGCAAAAGACAGCAGAAATAGGCAGAAGAGGCAGCACAGAAGGACTGTGTCTGTGGTCAGGGTGAACTCTGCAGTGTGCTACGCAAAAAAATGTGTCTAGAAACTCCTTTGACCTCATATGGTTAATGGATGTCCCATCCAGGAGCCCATGTTTATCCCAAATTTTCCATAAAGAGTGTTTGGTCATGTCTGATGGTTTACAGCGATCAGGGAGAGCTGGGTGGCAACTCAGTTTTTGTTTACCTCCCTTTCCTCTCAAGAGGTATTTGTTTAATTAGCAATCTCATCAACACACATTCCTCACAGCTGCCTAGGAAAGATAGTAAGAGGAATTCAAGGCTGCTGTCTTTCCCTTAAATTTGAGAATATATAAAATAACTCAGAGGCCTCTGTTTGTTGTAATATGGAAATCTTTCTAAAGAAACCAGCTTTATTTTCCCATTTTCCCCCTAAGACCACAACCTTTCCTTTGAAATGACTAAGCCCTTTGCTTTATCCCAGCCTTCAGAGCTCTTTGCTCTGTTGAAAGAACAGTAATACTTTGGATTATGACAAAGTCTTGAAATGTCAGCTGGCAGACCACCTAGCCAGAGGGAATTGATCCTTTACCAATGAGCCTCCAGCACTTGAATTTCTGTTGTGAGCACATTTTGCACTCAGTGTTTCAGAAAAGCAGCAGAACATAGCTAGCTTTGTCTGTGTCAGCCTTTACTTTGCATTTTGACCATACCTCCCCTAATCCTCTTCCCCCCAGACAAACTGCTGCTGGTCTCTAGTATCCTCTCGACATACAGCTTCAACCTTCTTGCACTTCTATGAATATCTGTGTTATTTTTTCCTTCTTTTTGATTCCTAAAGAGAAAGATGTAGTAGGTCAAAGCAGAACAGAGTATGTCAGGAACACTGATGAATATAAAGTTGCTATACTGTGGGATTTAATGATTATTTACCCATGATGAATTTGACTATATTCAACATGACACCCTTCAGATCACAATGTAAATATAAGAAAAGTAGAACTGAAAGTTTCAGATGCCCATGTGTAAAACCAAGAACTCTTAAATTCCTGTTTGGATGTGGAATTTCATAACCCAAGCTTCCACCAAATTCAGATCATGCATCCAGGTTAGTTGTTTACTACTTGTATACAGGTTTTCTCTTTGAAAATGCTGTAATGGGTGATAGTGGAAACAAAGGCATCTACCCCCTCAGAAAATAAGGTCCCCTGTGCTTACTTGCCTAAATTTCCAGACTTCAGGAGGCTAACTCAGGTATACAGTATTGCAAACTCTTACCATGCTTCCCACATATCCTTCAGTAAGCTAAACGTAGAAAATAATACTGAACAAATGTTACATTTCCTATGGCAAATCTTTTTCATTGTGGTTTACTCATACAGCTTGGCATGCTTTCTCTGGGTTGAGAAACCTAAACATCTTCCCATCTTATGGAAAGAATAATAACACCTAAACAGACAGTCACCCAGTGTGAGGCAGCCAAGGAGGGAATATGAACAGGTTTGCCAGCAAACCTCAGTGCCACAGCAAGGTTTATGAGAGGTGATGTTTGCTCTGCAGCAAGGCCTGAAGCTTGCTTAGGCAGCAGTGTGCTGTGGCAGCTTAAGTTCTGAAGAGAAACAATTAGAGGGATTTTTGGGAGGCCAACAATAGAAGGCAGATCTTGGCTGAGATTCTCCACTCCCCTTGTCAATACCGGAGCAGTGTTTCACTGCAGGAAGACAGGTCTTTCTCCACTTGAGCATGGAGGGCTTATGGATTATGGCCTGTTTTATGGACGACATCCATTTATGTTGGGATGGCCACTGGATACAGATAAACTGTGCAAGGCTGCATCAGAAGCAGTGACTCTGCTCCAATCAACATCAGGCATCTACAGATGAAAGAAAATCATACAAATTGTGCCCCACAGAAGGTCTGTAGAGTGCAGGACTAATGTGATTAATGGTCTCTGGTATATGAAAACTGGAGCAGATGAAGGAGTGAAATACATCTGATTATTAAACAGATCAGAAATCAGGAAGTTCATTCCAAGGTCAAACCTGAGACAAACAGAAAGATAATTAAGCACCATTTGATACACCATAACAAAAACAGTTCTGACTTCTTGAAAGCCAGTTCTGTCAATTAGCAGGTACTATGTGTTCATCTCTCAGAAAATATGATGGGAGATTACAGTAATAGCTTTAAGCGACTTCATAAAAGTGTATCCCATGGTGCAGCTGGATGAGTTCAAAGGATAAATAACATTTCTCATTAAGACAAAAATCCATATCCTGATTATATAAATTGTTCTAATTGATGAGGAAAAAAAAAAAACAAGAAGGAATCCAAAGCTGTAATGCAAGCAGACTGGTTTTATTGTTCATCTAGTGGCCAGAATAGCATTTGAGGAAGAAAATACATAGTCCTTCACTGTAATGTGATAATGTTCTTCCTCTGAGGATGCAATGATCTGCTGAAGTGTTTCAAACTTATACTGGTCAAATTTACAGCAGAAATATTTTTATGTTGTCTAAACAATGGAAATTACTAATATTTATGTTGACATAAATTCCAATTAATTTATTCAACGAGATATAGCTGTGAAGCACTCAGAACTAGCCAATAAGCTTACATGGATTTTAGGAGCCTGATCTAATCTGCTGCATCAGAGATGCAGGTTCAAGGTGCCTTCCCTCTTGGACACAGTGAATAGGACTGAGCAGCTCTCAGATTAAATGACTGAAGGAAAGGTTTGAAAGTCCACCATGCACACTCTAGGCATCCCTGCTAGAGAAAGACATGACACGGTTGTATTTTGTGACAAAATATTCAAAGGTTTTCCTTTTATAATGTTTCTTATTATTTATTTTATTCCTGTATTAAATCAAGAACAAACATATTTTCAAAAGCTACTCTCCATGCACAGTCTTCCTCCTTCATCTTCAGTAAATACACTTCAATCTTTGTGGCATTTTCCCTGTTTCAAATTAAATGCCTGGCTCATAGTACGTGGGTGTTTGCCCAAGCCTTTCTGTTACAATATGAGAGTACTTTTTTCATGTCAGAATTTTTATCTTTATGGATCCTTTTGATCACTGATTCACTTAATCACAAGAGGTTCCAATAAATATAATGAATGAAAAACTCTATTACAGATCTGAACTGATGCAAACTTTTGACTCTTTTGAACTGATAATGAAAGCTGGTTTAAGCTTTGTACAAAGAACTTTCCTTATTGGTAAACTGTTTTCTAGGCAAAACAGCATAGCTGTTGTCCTGTCACAGATCTCCTTTTCCATAGCAGAAGTGCAAAATTTCACAGAACTGTTTGATGTGCAAGCATTAGTTAATAGATTAGGAAAAATAATAGTCATGATATTGACTTGTCTCAGTTATCAGTGAAAGCATATTCACCAGTCACTTCTACTGAGGTGTTATAGACACTTTAATTGCCTAAAACTGCTGTTGAGTTACATATTTGGCAGCCTGTTATTGGAGATCCAAATGCAAACAGCTACAGAATTTGGAGGGAAGGGCAAAGCAATTCCCCTGCCCAGGCTCGTCTTTGCAGGTGGAGGAATATGATACAAGTTAATGTTCAGAGAGGGGAGACAGACGAGAGATCTGCTCTGCACTTGTGGGTGCAGACCTGTTAACAGAGCAGTAAATTGATTTGTGATCAGGATTTCCAACTCTTCCATAGATGAGATAGGCAAAAATGCTCTGTTACATACAGTTCCTTCAAGTAATCTAACATACCTGACAAATTTTTGACAAAAATTATGCTGAAATGATGTGTCAATTCATAAACTGTTGCTCATGGAAGAAATGTCACTTCACAGACTAGTGAGGCATTTTCCTAATTTTTCTGTCTACAGCACTGCTGTTTTTAGCATATCCTTTCCTTGAAACTATACCCTGTCTCACTTAGAAAGGGTCTGCTGAGCTAGAAAAAGAACAGAGAAAATCAGTGGTAGTGGGTGAGTCTGGGGAATATTTACTTCTGGGGAAAGATTATAGACCAAATAGATTCAAAAAGTACTCATGCCTTTTAGGTCTGCACACATCAGAGGTGAGCAGGCACCCTCAGTGATGTCTGCCAGTCTGTGACTGCATTTCCCTGCTTCTCTCTGCATCACGACTTGCAAACACACACTGAAACAGTCCTGCAGCTAGGTCAGGTGTGAACTTCACAAAACATGTCTTTCCATAATGGAAGAAAGCATTACCTATGCACAGATAAAAGGATAAGCACCTGTAATGAGGGACTTTTATTTAAAATATTAAAAGGAAAAAAAAGATACTAGGCAGGATGAAGGCCAGATAAGTTTGCCCCATGGATTGCATGATCAGTATGTCCCAAATAAACCTCTGTGAACTGTCTTGCTTGAAACACTGAACATTCTCCAGATAAATTATGTGACAGCAGCACTATAGAAAATAATCTCTGGTGTGAAAGGAGATAGAACAAATTACCCCCTTTTTTCCATGTCTTGCTAACATAAAGTATACACAATGATTCTCCCCTGTGTAACTCACACAAGCTTAGTATTGAAACTTCTTTTTTTAAAGCAGTCACAGGTCTGCAGAAGCAAACTGATACACAAGAGATGGGTGGTGGGATTTATCAGAGTGAAATTGGTTTTCATGTGGGATTGGCAAATTGTAAATAGAACATGAAGGAAATGAGGAGGAGATGGAAAACCAAATGTTAAAAATGAAATATTCTTAAATAGAAGATTAGAACTACTTTTGAAGGAGTAGCAGCAGGCAAGACTATCAAAGGGATGGTTAGAAACATAAGATAATTTTATTTAAATATAAAAGATATTTATATTTTTTTTCTCTGTGAGGGAGAATAGATTAACATTTTTTAGAAAAGAAAAACCAAACTACATTATTCTATTTGGAGTATGAGCATGAAGCTTACTTCATATTACTCTCCTCTGCTGTTTCAGTCAAACCACAGGTCCACTGTGTCTAAAGTAAGATGAACCTGTGATTTGGTGTGGAGTCAGTTTTGCATATCCCCTTACACAATAGGCAGTGCATAAGATAATAATCTTTTTCAAGTTGCTTCCAAGCTCAGGTGGTGAATTTAGGAATGCCCTAAATCCTTCAGGTCAGATTGCTTATTACTGCATGTTATTCCCTCTAAAGCCTGGAGAAGAGGAAGCTCCAAGGTGACCTTATAGCAACCTTCCAATACCTGATGGGAACCTAAAAGAAAGTTGGGGTAGGGCTTTTTACATAGGTGTGTAGTGAGAGGACAAGGGGAAACAGTTTAATATTTGAAGAGGGGAGATTTAGGTTAGACATTATGAAGAAATTCTTTCCTGTGAAGGTGGTGAGATGCTGGCACAGGTTGCCCAAGTAGGTTGTGCCTGACCCGTCCCTAGAAGTGGATGGGGCTTTGACCAGCCTGGTCTAGTGGGAGGTGTCCCTGGCCATGCAGGGGCATTGGAACTAGATAATCTTTAAGGTCCTTTCCAACCCTGGCCATTAAAAGTTCATTTTGGAATAAGAAATGTCTAGGGGTTCCCTGAAATGAAAAATGCAGTGCTACACTGCCATAAAGGATAAAAATGGAAGAGGTAATTTTATGACTGTGGTCTGAAAATACCATGAAGGAGGATATTATCACCATACAGCAACTTTTGTGACTGTGCAGTGAAAGGTGCTGCTCTCTTATATGATCTGCTCTGTGCTTGACAAGGCAAGCTTTGGTAGAGATCCACATCAGGCAGTAAAAAATGTAAGGGATTTCTGTTTTCCCTAGTTTGAAATTCTTGGTAATTCCAGAGCCAAATGTAGGCTCTTGGCCTCCATGTGTAGTTGCACAAGTACTGTTTTGTTAGTTTTTTTACAGATCTTCTTTTTCTAGAATTCCTGCAACCAAAATGCTCAACTGTGCACAAAAACATCTCTAGCAAAGGCAAAGCCATCAATGGTGGTACAATGCAGGGATGTCTGCAAATGGCCAAACTCCAACCAAGCAGAAACAGGAAATTTTAGCACTGCCTTTTGATCAATGAAGGATGTCAACACAACTCCACCTTGCAGGTATTCCAGCTTACAAATATTCTGATTAAAATTAAGTGCTCAACACAGGAAAGCAGAAAGAATATTTTTACTAGCAAAGGCAAGAGAAAAAAAATTAAATATGTTGTGAAAACGTGTGTCACAGCTCCTGGAGGACAGTGAGAATATTTCTTTTTTGTTCTTCTTGTCAGTAATCTACTGCAGGGCTATGATGACATTAAATCACAGGCTTTATTCCCATTACTAAAATATCCTGTCAGTCTCCAATGAATATTATTAGTTTTAGCCCTGTTCAAACCTATGGATTCCAGACTTCTTTTTTACACCATTTGAAGACGTTCTCTCATCTTTGGCTTTTCAAGTGCTGGAAGTGATATTTTCCTTCTTTAGCAGCTCTTAAACTACCAACAAAAATATTTAGATGCAATACATCTGCCAAAGTCCCCCTGGGATGAATATTTTAGAGTGAAAACTCAGTCCTTCTCAATCACAGATACTTTTGTGAAAAGAATCTCAGATATATGATAAAAATTTAGTGTGCCATTCACCAAAGTTCAAAAGTTGTTTTGTACTAACACCTTTCTCCCTTAATTTGAATTTCTTTTTATTTTCTTTTACATATCTTTTCTAATGCCCTTATTATTTTTTTAACCAGTTTCTGTTTTCTCCAGTTTTCTGTACCCTGCTGAGTTGCTAGGAGAACCTCAAATTTTTATTCTCCTTTATTTTATGAGCACAGTGCCTCTTCTTTTGATAAGGTGGTGTAAATGTAAGGCTTACACTTAATTGTGCTGTGTATCAGTGTCATTTTCTAAGGCATAGATGTCAGTTTTTAAGTGTGCTTAATAGAAACGGAAGCAGAAGATGGTTGAAAGCTAATCAATAAACCAGCATAGATGCCTATTACACAGAGAATAAAAAAACTTTCAGAAGCCTTGAGAAGACATGTCATAAAGGATTTCAACAACAAAAATATCTCAGACTCTCTGCAAATATTAACTAATCTGGATTAAATACTGATTTAAAGGGCTTGGGTTGATATCCCACATAAAACCATTTCTGAAACTGAGACTTGTTTGTAAAACATGAAAAGACTTTAAAGAACAGGGGACGCCTGTATTTTCAAATCTGATATAGCTAGCTGTATTACATAGTGTTACTTTTATTGATGTTGGTTTAGTATTAGAGTCTAATTTCAGATTTAATTGTATCAACCTGTTGATTTCCCCACATCTACCTGTGTGTGTGTGTGTGTGCACTTTTTTGGATATAAATAAAACAACTGTAATTTCTGAATATGAGTAGACTGCTTGCTTTTGGAGAGGGATGAGTTCAGTTTATTCTTTCTATCAAATTATAGTGGATGCCATGGATGGGTGAGCTGATAGGAAAAATAAAGTGTGAGACTGATCCAGATGGGTGAGTCTTGAGAAGAAAGGATAAGATCAGATGGGTCTGGCATTATCAATCACTGCTGTGGAAGTGGTCTAGCATTATGCATGGATTTGTTACAGCTGCAATTGGTCACAGCACACCTATGACCTTCTGTGTAATAGCAGACTGGTATTCTCTTTTGCCCTATAGTGGTTGCATGGGTCTCTTTATGGTCTTCTGATGCATTTGTTTGAAACCTTAAGGAACACTTAGGAAACTGGTACCCCTGTGGGTGGCTGTATAGCAGTCTCAAACCCTCACAGAACCTTCAAAGCTGATTTCTCTGTTTCAAAGCTATTTAAAAGCACAGGGGTAACTATGGAGAAGACCATAAACTAAGCTGAAGGACTATAGTAAAAAGGATTAAAAAAAATCCCCTCAAAAAGGGAGGGAAGAGTTTGAGAGAGACCACCACATAGCAGAGGGACAAGATCTTATATTTTACTATCCAGATGCAGAGAATATGAAGGAAGTTTGTACTTCTATTTCTTTGTTACCAGCAGTCACCAGAGAATTCTTCCATTTGAGCATTAAAACACTTATATTTTTTTGTTTGTCATGGATAACGAGCAAATATTTTGATAATACCTGTAAATTTATATAAGGATTGAGCATTTTTACCTTAATAGTCTAGATTTTAAAGGAAATGCTTAACTTCTTTTTATTGCACACTAACACTTTAACATATGGTCATTTTTAAGAAGCCTTAGGATAGCAAGTACAATGACAATATAAACTAGTGGGATAGAAGAAAATAATTTGTGGAGATGATGAACTAAAGTATGGTGTCAAACACAGAACATTTGAGAATTTGCTGACTTTGTAAAAAAAAAACCACAACAGAATATTTTTTTTTTAACTTAATGGTATTTTTTAAAGTTTCCTGCCAAACACCAAGCTGTTCAGTTTACCCAGACAAGTAGGACTATAGGGTTATGTTATTACTTTTTAAAAAAAGTTAAGGGAATAGAGAGTAAAAATGTCAGTGATACATGAAATTCAGCAGAACAAAAGAATCTATTAGCTGTGAGTACATATTAGGAAGCATTAACATTTGCATGTTAGAAAAAGACAGGTTTAAACTAAATCATTTAATTAATATTTAGGCTTAATCTTTATAAAGAATAATTAGCTTATTTAAAAGCTGATTAGATTAATGTTATTATGTTGACAATAGAGCAGTTCTAAGCACATCCCATTAAACAGAAAACGGAGCCTTAGAGTGTTGTCAGCGTGGGAAGTGGGTGGGGTTTTATTTAAGATGTGGCAAACAGAAGGATAATTGGATGACAGAGCTATTGTGCTTTCTATGATATAGCCCTTCATTCTTACAATGAATGGGTAAAGGGACTCTGCTGATGAGCTGGGATACTCACATCTCAGTGCCTTTGTGCTAGGAGAATTTCAAAATTTCTGTTATGTTGCAACTGAAGGAGCAGACAGTGTAGAAACAGTCTGTCTGCATTTAGTTTCAGAATAAAAGCTCCATGGAGTGAAAATTTAGAAGAACAGAGATCTGCTAGACCTGGCAAGTGGTAAGGAGACAGGGAGGCTGTACTAATCTCAGTGGTTGTTGTCTCTAAAATAAGAATCTAATATGCAGTATTAATCAAAAAATCCTAGGGTAGATCAACTCTACTTCCTAAGCAAGCTGAAACTAACTTAAAAGTATTTCTTGCTGTCTGGGTATTGTTTTGGTTTATTTATTTATTTATTTTAAAATTTAGCTGGAAGTCATATTTCTGAGCTTTCACCAAAATTATAGTGGCGTCTACCCCCACCCCAACCCCCATTTTCCCTCAGTAACTACTAAGGAATAAACAAGCAATTTGGGTGTTTTTGAGTGTTAAGATAAACACCTAGCATTTTTGAATTTCAAGAGCTGTGATAAAAAGGCATTGCTGTTGCTGAAGTTCATTGGGCCATCTCCTGTGAGAAAGGAGGCCCCTGTGAAGCAGCTCTCCATGTGCCAGTAGTACTCATGTGACTTTGGTTTTGTGTATTGCAGTTAGATGGCTTTAGTGTCCCAGGAAATGATTAGTTTCTCTCCCTGTAGAGACAGTAGTCCATGCTCTTGTCTTTCACCTCAATAGGAAAAACTTAGAGATTCTGAGTTCTCAATGTGGCAGCTATTTTTTGCAAAACCTGTAGGCGTTTAATAACCTTCAACATCTGTGTTAAATCTAGTTGAAACTGACCATCAGGATGAAGAATCTAATAGGAAACATTCACAAAGAGTGATTTCATAAATCTAGTTTGGAGAAGAAAATAAACCAGAACCAGAGAGAAGCTGAGTCACCTATGTGAAAATGAGATACAGAAAATGTTGCTAGGTCTTCTCTAGCAGCTGGGGGACCACTGCTGGGTTTTTGTGAGTAGAACTAATCCCAGAGATCTTTTATGTTTTGTGTTGTTTAAGCACATTTGTATCTCTTTCCCTGATAGAATTATGTGTGATCAGTTCTTAATGAAAAAAATAAACGCCACCTTTGTAGGCAAGGTGCACCATCTTCTGTAATGGCCAGCTTTGGCCCCTGAGAACAGTAGAAATTAATATGATCCCTGTTGCTTTATCTAATGCTTCTCTGGAAAAGGCAGTCATGCACAAATGTCACAAGACCACCACTGGGTATGGGAAATTATATCTCCAAAAGGTTTGTCATCATCCACTCCGTGTTCTTGAGGGGTCCTTGTTGCCCCCTGTTGCTGCCAGGGGTGGGAGGTGAATCTGACCAAGGGAGGTGTGTACAGAGTATGCCTGCACTGCTGTTAAGGTTTAATGCTGGGCTGGCAATTAAACAAACAGTAGATGTCCTCTGTTAAGCCCTTTCCCTTCCCAGAAAAAGGGAATGAAAGAGGATAAGTGAGCATAAGGCATCTTCAAGACCAACAAGTCCAACTGTCCTACACCACCATAGCCACTAAATTATCTCCTGAAGATCCACATCTACCTATTTTTTTAATGCCCCCAGGGATGGCGACTCCACCACCTCCCTGTGTAACCTGTTCCAATGTTTTACCACTGTTTCAGTGAAGAAATTTTTCCTAATATCCATTCTAAACCTTCAAAGGGCAACATGAACCCCTTTTCTCTTGCCCTATTGCTAGTCATTAGGGAGAAGAGGCCAACACCCACCTCACTACAACCTCCTTTCAGGTAGAGGCTTAACTGAATGTAAAATTACTAGAAAGAGACTTGGTTCTGTCCTAGCTCAAACCAGTGCAGCTGCTCTGCAGCTCCTGGAGTCCAGCCCCTCTCCAAAGGTCCTCCCACAGGGACCACTCACTGTGCACAATGTCACTGAGGTTTGTTCTTCCACCTGCAGTCTCTGCTTGCAGGAGAACTAAGAGGCAGGTGGGACTGCTGGCATGCAGGTGACACCAGCCCCCTCACTCTGCTCTAGAAGACTTGCAAATGGGATGGCCATATTTTTCCTTGATTCTGCTGCTTTATTAATATGTGATGATGGACCCTAGTTTCAAATTTCTTGTCTGTGTTTAGTATGACAGTCAGGAAACTGCAGTCTCACAGGGAGAAGGAGTGCTTGTGTTCCAGTTGATCAGCTGTGTCTAATGTGAGTGCTAGCAGGATAGGTATTTCAGACATTTGCTTCATATTTTTGGGTGCAACAGGATGGATGCTTGCAGTACTGCCCCCAATTCAAAGCAAGGAATTCCATTTTTGGTCCCTGTTTTGCTCTCAGAGGGATGTACATGTTTTTCAGCTGGTTTTCCCACTGGGCAAAGTTGGCTCCCCTCAGATGAGCAAACATTTTGTTACTGGAACAGAATATAATCAGCAATTTTTTGTCTCTGTCTGTACTGCTTTCTTACCAGAATTTGCTTTAGCTCACTCAATTACTTTTTGCTCACATTTTCAATCATTCAGAAAAATAGTCTGTCTGGCTACATTTTGAAGGTTTGGCTTACTTTATGGCTCTGACTAGTGAGGTCTCTTTGCAAAAACTAACAAGAGTAGAAGAAACAAAAAAAGAAACAAAAAACAAAGCTGAAAAAGAATGTAAATATAAATCTGACTCTTCTGGGTAATTCTGCAGAACTGAACGAGTTATATCTTTCTATTCTTACCTTTTATCAAACACAGAAATATCATGCAAGAGGCTGTCAAATGATGCTGAAATTAATCTTTTGTTCTCTAGAAATAGGCAACAGCACTCCATGTGCTGTCAGCTACCAGTATCAGCTGTAAATTACAATAAATATCTTTTTTAATGTGTGACTTTTAATACATTTTTGAGCTCTATATACATGTGTAACTACATACTTGCATAGTCAAGTAGATTTTGTGTGCACACTCAAAGTTCAACAGGTCAATATTCCACTGTTGATAAGAGTTATTTCCAGTTCCTAACCCATGCAGTGTAGCAAAGATTGGCTAAATACATTCTGTATGTGTGGGATTAGGGAGAAAGAAACAGGTTTTGCCTCCTGATAGACAAAAATATAATTCAGTTTCATAATGTAGTGTTACAGGACACCAGCACTCAAATAAAAAATTGAAGCATTCTAATTTACATAACGTAAGGTGTTTCCATAAGTATTTCCATAAACATAAGGACTTCTATATACTATCTACAGAATTTTTTTTCTCTCATTTAAGGAGACTCTTAATAGAAGGAAGAAATAAATCTTTAGGAGAGAAATCAATATGAGTGCGCACTCTGATGTGGTTTATCTTTTTGATTCAAAAAGCATTTGTTGACTCTGTAGAAAGGCAGAATTGTAAACTGAATGACTGAACTAGCAAAAAAGATGTGCATTACTTTAAATACACTGCAGGTGGCTGCTGACAGATTCCTGGTTTAAAAATATGTAATTCTCTGGCTATCATTTTCTTCTTGAGGGAATACAGTGCAATCATGGATGAGCTCTGTACCTGTGTTCTCCAATTGCGAAAAGGGAATAATAACCTTTTGTTTCTGGGGTTTGATGAGGGACAGCTGAGCTAAAAAAGATATATGCTTAAGAACCCAAAGTGCAAACTACACTTTTATTTGTGAAAAAAATCCAGAAAACTTCTATACTCTAAACTGAGCATGAAAGTAGAATTTATACATTTTTAAAAGATTTTTGTGTTTTTTGCTTAACTAAGCCTAAAACTCTGACAGTATTCCAACATCTTGAAAAGGAAACATACCTGTGTCTGATCTTCATGAGAAAGAGCAGGTCCACATCAAGAAATGAAAATGGAACACACAGTGCCTTTCTTGTAACCACACCACTGTCTTCAGTACCTACATTAGCAGAAAAACCAAAACAATAAGTATAGCAAGGGGAAACCTTTAAGTCCTCCCTGCAATTTTTATCTCCTTTCTTTTCATCTTATTGCAATGACTCCAGCAAATGCCAAGGAATATGAAACTTGCTAGCCTGGGGATCTGCAAAGTTTTAAGTCAGCCTTAGTCACAATTTGCCATTTTATTCACATATGAGTGATAGTCACTCTTCATATGGCCTCTTCTGAGATGCCAGCATTCAGGAGGAACCTAGGTATTATGAGATAAGAACATCCAACTTTAAAGGGATTCTTTCACACGCTGTGCAGGAGCAGAGACTACAAATCAGCTCCTAGCTCTCCACTCTCACAGAATGTGAATACACCTCTGCTTTTCTTCTGTGTAGCCATGCTTTATTCCTTCCCTAGCTAACCATGTCACATAGAGACAGGAGGTGACGCTAGACAGCATTGTACCTCTATGTGTTTCAGTGTTTATCAGGATCTTTGCAATGTCATGCATTATTCTATAGTTTGTTATCTTTTTGCCGTCGTATTTGAGGAACCAGCACGTTGAGCACATAAGATACCATCATGAAATATTGTGTATTTTTTTTTCTACTTCAGCACAGTTTCATAGCAAATGTTCAGGGTTTCCAAGGCATAGCTAAGGAGCCAAGCTCTTCCTGTGATGCCTCCTTGATGCTTGCAAACAAAAATATATTTTCAGAGTGGTGAGGGATAGAGAGATAGTGAAGAGGAACATGCCATTATCAGTGCATTAGCCCAAGCCCACATCTTCATGGGCTGTGTGAAAGTACTTCCAGATTTAGACTGAGCCCCATGATACAGTTCTCAGTATCCCACGTATCTCACCTCACCTCTCTGAACTCTGCTGCACGGGACTGCAGTGCAATGAAATGCAACTCCTCCAGCCTAGGGCATCACACTGTCAAATCCCCATTTTCAGGAAAACACAAAGAAGAGCAAGCTGGGGTGGGTTTTTTTGGCTGATTTTTCTCCAGTGTTGAAGTAAAATGTCCCACAGAGCAAACACAAGAGCAGGAGAACAGAGGTTGTGATTGGTGGGGGGAAAAGGAGCCTGACCATGACTGAGGGCATGCAGGTGGAGAGGATCCTCCACCAGAAGGAACTGGGTTGCACCAAGGGCTTACCTCAGCCATTTCAGGAGTATGGCTCTTTTAGTATGTGACCTATTAAAAGTGCTCAGTTATGGAAGCATGAAGACATGAAATGCAGTTACAACTGTGACAGTGTGGTACTTGCAAGTAAAGCAAGAGCTATAGAAATATTTTGGGTTAGGAGACAGGAAATTTGAAGCCACTGTTTTATTTCTCTACATCCTGCAGAAAGTTTCCAGAGAGCGGACAGGACATATAGTCCCCATTACATAGGGAGTGAAATCTGCACTTTATTCAGTTGAAAGAACAGCATCAAATGTTTCTAAAGCAGGAATATATTCCAAGAGCTGATCTCTGTAGAGAACTGCTGGTGTGTAGTGTTTCATTTGCAGCTTTTCTCTGATCAGCCTGAGTAATTACCTGCCTGAGCCTCTGGATAGCTAATAGAGTGAAAAAGTGGCACAGAAAATATGGGCATCACACACTACTTAGGGAGTTCTGAGAAAAGTATACAGCCCTTTTTGAGTGTCTGGGTACACACAGCTGCTTTCTATTGCAGAGAGCTTTCCACTGACCCAATCACTGACATCTCCAATTTACAGTGGTGTAATTAACCAGTGAAGCTAATTATCAGATACATGTTTTCTTGTATCAATGACTGCTACCCCTTTGAAAGTAGGGGAAAGGGCAGGTGGGAAGTTTGAAGGGAGGATGAGCCATTCATCCTATCAGAAAGACTCACAATCTAGTGATAATTATAATTTTATTCAGTAACGGATTGCTGTGGAGCAATGCAGATGTTAAACTGTTATTTTTCTTTGGCTATTAGCCAAGTTAAAATTGAAAAAGGGGATAAAAAACCCTGCTATTTTGTTATATGTCTATTTAGACATTAAGACTGAAATAGTATTTTTATGATTGGATGTATTCATTTTTGGAATTTCAGTAGTAACAACATTTGTTCTATGTGGTAAACAGAGGCCTTTTGGCAGTGGGATGCTTTAGGTTTTAAAACTGCCAGAAAATATTTGCTTATATAGAGCACTGTAACTACTCAGTGTGCCTGTGAGTCATACAGAAGCAGGACCAGGGTAAACATGGTGCTGTAGTAAAAAGGTAGGTGTGCAGGAAACATGCATTATTATGCTGGCAAGCTAAGATACAGGCAGTACCCTGTCATTAAGAGCAAAGAAAGGGGGGTGGTGGGTGAGGAAAGAGCTGAAGTCAAGCCTGGATATTCTAATGTAATTTGGAAGGGACTGCATAGTCGTCTAAATGATAATGGTTTTTGACAGTTTGATATGTATTTATAGCTGTTGCCAGCCCTGCCTGAATATTATACAGGATTATCTGGGATTTTCTGGGTTTATCACCACAGGCATGCAGGATTAACAGCCTGATGAAGTCAAAAAGAATTACTCAGTCAGCCCAATCCCTATACTTATATAGCGCCCTTCACACAAGGTCCCAGAGCACAGCACAAGAAATATAATAAATGTGAAAAAAAGAAGAAATAAAAATCTGTCATCTATGATTGCAATCCACCATGAGGCTGGGCTACAGGGCATCTCCTAATGAAAGCTTCCAAAGAGTCAGCACACAGCAATGCAGAGGGGGGACCCACTCACCAGGCTCCCCATTTTAGTGTTAAAGATGGTTTAGACTTTTTTTAGTGCTCAGTGTTTTCACAGTGGAAGTACACAGGATGATTCAAGTTCCAGAGGCAGCTAGAATCCAGGTGCAGGGAACTAAAAGTGGATACCAGGTACATAGAATTTTAATGTGACATGAAACCACCATCTTGCATGCAGCTTTTCTACAGTGTTGACCAATCCTTGTTATTTTTTCTTGCAAAGAGTTAAAAAAAAAAATCTACAAACTGTGCTTTAGTGTCCATAGTGCAGACACATGAAATTTCCTGATTTTATGTGTTGCAGCTAACTCAGCTCTGCTGCTTTAAAATAGTGCCTAACCCTCCAAATGAACCTAATTTCTTCAAATAGGAAAAAACCCAACCAAACAAAACCAACAAACAAAAAAACCAGCAACAAAAACCTCCACATCTGAAAAACAATGAAGCAAATAAATCTTAGCAAAAGTACAGATTAAAAGCTTGTCACTCATGACAGGTGGAGACCTTGCCCACATTCCCCAGGAGAGACCTATTAGAAGTTTTGTATCCCACACTAGCTCATTGTCAGTTTTTGCCTCAGACAGAGCTTCTGAAGTGGCTGGCCATAAACTCTGATGCTTAGGGGAAGGGTAAAAAGGGCTTCAGCCTTACATTGCAGCTAAAGATGAGGGCTAGCTGAAAACCAGCAGCTTCTTTCTGCTGTTACTGGTACTTTAGCTCATTGAGTTTATACTGATCAGGGTTCATCTGCACAGATTTTGGCCACACAGAGAACCAGGTAAAGCTCTGGGCTGCCTGAGGAAAAGAGGAACAGGATGGAAGAAACAGTTAACCACTGCATGGTTTGGTTGCGGTTGTCCTGCAAGAGATCAGATTGAGCAGGTGTACCCATAAATCTAGTTTTGGAATTTTTTCCAGTTAACATGGACCAGGAGCTGCTGGTAGGTTTGAAAAGTACGAAGAGTTTGCCCAGAGGTCTGAGGATGCAGGACAGTGATTTCAGCTCTGCAATCAGAACGTGTTTTACAAGAGAGCTGTGGGGACTACAGACTCTTTGCCGAAAATCATGATAGGACACTTCATACTCATCAGTGTCACTCCTGCCACAGTGACTCCCTGCCACACAGGGAATTTGTAATCCCTTATGCTGGTCAGCAGAAGGGCAGTGTCTCAGGTTCTGTATCCTATTATCTCTGTAGATACTAGGACAGAACACATTAGGAGTTTTAGCTCTAGATTCTGTGGAGCAAGATAAAGGTTTATGCATGGCATGGACTCAGTTCTTGTAGTTTACTTGCAAAGGGTAAAAATAGCTGTGAAAATGGGGGTTTGAGAAATTTCCTGTAAAATGAAACAGTAGAGAAAAAAACACTTCAGTTTAATCAAAATGTTTCATTTAAGTAATATTGAAACACTGCCTCCTCTTTCTTTCCAACTTCAGAAGTTAAAAAAAAGCAAACAAAAAATATCAAAACATGATTTTCAGTCATATTTAGTCTTATCCATTTTTCTTGCAAAACAGAAGGTTGTAACAATTGAATTTTTTCAGTAAGATACTTGGCTTTTGACAGATTTCTATTTTTGGTAGAAAAATAACAGTTGGATTTGCTGACCTGGTTGTCCACCATATCCATAAGAGAAAAATAGCTTGTGTTTCAGCTCAGGGTAACTTCTGTAAAGTTTTCAATACTTAAAAAACTTTCAGTAAAATTTTAACCACTACCACTTTCTCTTTTGACTCAATGTCACTATGTTGGTACACGCAGTGGAAGGAAGGACCATGTAATACTCATTTTCCCTTTATCTCTCATCCACTGTCTTTCAGGAAGGCAACTGCTGCTTTTGTATTTACACTAGAGTGAGCAGGGATAAGTAGGTGGCTTTTCTGCTTTGAGCAGGATGGTCTGGGGCTGAGCTGCTTTTTAGTGCCTGAGAAAGCTTGTCTCATACTGATGAGCTTTAGCATTGTGGTCCTCGCTGCTGATGTTTGTCTGACCTATTCACAATGTGGTTTTATGTGTGTACTGTACAGTAAAAATGACTGGATAGCTTTTGTTTTTATCTGAGTCTGCATACACAAACATACACTGAGAGACAGGAACATCAGAAAAACCCACGTGTGCACATGCAGACACATGCGCACAGTTCTCTAGTGCCATGTGAAAAAGAAAAAAACTAGTTCACTCATTTTTATGAGGCCAGCAATAGGGTTATCAGGCTAATAAATGAAGCATGAATTATTCATCAGTCTCTGTGTAGTATGGATCTTTTAAATTGCAGCCAAGGAAACGGTAAAACTGTAAGCTTCTACCATTCTTGCAAACCCATCTTAATTGCAAAGACACAATAAAATTTCTACCCCTCTTTTCACCACTTGCTATTTTAATGAAACTAGAGGTAGCATCTTAGGTAAATTTCCATAATGTACAGCTAATGAGAAACAAGGTGAATCAATAATTTACCAGCCTGAAGTGTGCTAGATCATGAAAGGGCCTATTGTGAAGAATATAATCACACAAAAATGTGATCTCATATTTTCTGCATACTTTATTTAACAGATATATTGCTTGTATTTATGAATTTTGTATATTAGCAGATGAACTTTGCATATCTGCAGACAAATTTTGTCAATATTGTGGAGTGTACTAAGCCCAAGCCAAGGTATGGTTTTTTAATACTTCTAGGAAATTAATTTTGTTTCAGGCAAACAAAGGGAGATAGAAGAATCACATTTAGAGATATGAGATTGTTTTAGCAAGAAATCATTGGGAAGTTTCTGATGTTACCTTGTGATTCACACACTACAACCTTCTGTGTCAGGATATGCATTTTCATTAAATTTATTAGAAGTGTTTACACATTTAGATAAAAGCTGTATAAACAGTTTTTATACAGTGGCGTAAAGAACTGTTTATACAGTTGTTTATGTGTAAGTATATAGTAAATTGTTAATTATTTTTCTACCCTTTTCCCCACTCAGCAACAAGATACAAGGGCAAAGCTAAATTGAAAAAGGAAGTTAATGAGACAAATATCAAATGAGATAACCAAGCCCTTCATAATAGTGTAAAAGAATTACATTTGCTTATGCCAACAGAGTCAAAGAACTTTTAATGAGGGAAAAACATTTTTAGAACAAAATGCTCTGTTCTGCCCTCTTTCCTCCTACTATAAGTTTATATTAAGATTTATGTTTATCCTATCATCTTTTAGCTTTATTAGAGACATTAAAGTAATCTGCAAGTTTAATCTGCAATATACTGAAACGAGCTATACCAAATATGTTAGGCAGAAAAATTTCCCTTTTTTGAATTACTGTCCGTGGTGAAGTCCCATATATGCTGCTTGAGATGGTAAAAAAAAAAGAAAAAAAAAAGTGCCAAATGATGCCCTGCTGATCAGTATCAATGGAAATTACGATGCCTTTGGGTTGGTTAGGAGGAGACCATTTGGTCCCAGTACCCATGCTGGTCACCTTCAGAAGAAACCAAAGCATGCAGCATGCACAGCAAACCAATAAGGATGTGGGCAATGAATGTGTGGAAGCCTTCTGATTTCAAAAAGCCATCGTGATACCCAGCCACTGCAAGCACAAGTGTTACACTCAATATTTTCACAGAATTTGTGCTTCTGCAGTGGTTTGCTTATCTCTAAACACTTAAACCAAAAGATATTCTTCAGTCAGCATAAACTCATTACCAAGAAGCACACAGGAGGCTGTCACTAGAAGCCACTGTTTTAGATGAAACAGAAGAAAAACGGCATTTTCATAACTGCTTCAATTTGCTAGTGCAAAAATATCACCAGAAGAGCAAACTAATGAGCCTGATGTCACCCCACCTTACACATCATCAACCAAATTGTCAGTTGACTTCAGGCTGCCAAGGGTCTGTAGCAGCAGACAACTTAAGGGGCAAAAAGATCTCAGTTTGATTTTTCAGGTCCCTGGCTGAGTTTGCTGTCTGGCAGCAGGAAAATGCGTCTTCTAGCTTTTAAATTGAGCAAATTAGATATGAAAGAACATTGAAGTAGAACAAATATGGAAGCTGTCACACACAATCATTTTTGGTAAGTTATTTTTGTGACAGCTACTGAACGGAAATCGAGGCCAAAACCACCATAAAACCATCAGTCTTTCATTTTATGATTTTTTTGAAGTTGCATGTCTCTGGAAAAGATAAGAAAGCAATTCTAAGGCCTACAGAAGTCTGTGGAAGAGTGTTAAAAGGCAGCACAATATCAGGGAAAGCAGCTGATGCTGAAATGGATCATACTAGAGATCTGTCAGCTGAATTGCCGCTTCATGGAACTGAGAATTAACAGTGGCACCATCAGTGGTCTTTACTTTTTTTTTTTTATTTTATTTTATTTTTTTTATTTTATTTTATTTTATTCTTTATTTTTTCTTTTTTCTTTTTTCCTTTCTTTTTCTTTTTTTCTTTTATTTTTTTTTCCCTGATATTTTTCTTTTTTTCCCCCTTGAAATATGTCTTCAGCAGAGGGGAGGAAGCAAGAAACACTTCTTCCTTTACTTTGCATTCCCACACTTTTGTGACCTGACACAATTAACAGTCCATGTGTTGCTACCGCAGGATACAGTGGTTGGTTTTTTTTGTGGTAGGGTGCACACCAAAAAAGGTGGTGTGGCATCATGCTATTCTCAGAGGAGACTTTATTTTAGGACACTAAAACAATCCTGGTGGTCTACCCAGGTATGCCTATATGGCCACAGGTAAGTAAAGCTGCACATACTCTAATCTAGGTATGGTAATAGCAGTAGGTGCAGAATAACAAGGACTTTCATACAGCTTGGATACCACAGTATTTGTGCATATTTAGGGTCCTCAGGAATTTTGTAGTCTGACAGATGATACAAAGTCCTGTGTTGGTGTTTTCATTATTGTTGTTATCTTGCTCTCTACATTAAGGAAGGGGTTGCTAGGCTTGCTACAGTCTTACCAGCAGGCACAATCTATTTTAGGTATTTTCCTCATTTCTCATCTGCACTCTGTACATCTGCAGGAACAGAGCCAAAGCCAGCATGCGCAAATACCAAAATGGGAAAATGACATTTGTTATAGTTCTTTGGTAGGTACCCCTTTATCCTGGAGCCCTACTCATTGAACACCTTTTAAAAGACATACTGCTCTGAAAAAGTAGATAAATTGACTTAGGCCAGTTCTGCTTTGTATGACTCAGAAAGCAAGTGGAGTACAGGCAGAACTTTTTCTAACATGCAATATTGAAACTTCTTTAAAACAGCACAGAAATACCTGTAGAGCTTATTACACCAGTTTTGGTAAGGAAAAATTGTCCTTTGGGATAAGATCCTGCAGAAAATCACAATAGAAATGCAATAAGATTAGTGAAAATTAACTTTTAGATGATATAATCCTTTCAGTAAAACCTTACAACAAAGTAACGAGGTCTTTCCCAATCTGAACTATTGTTTGACTGAAATTTTTTATGATTATCAAATGCATGCAATTTCTGTCTTGTGGTCCTCTGCTGCAACATTATTCCTTTTCTTTCCCCTTTCCCTGAATATGTATTTCTAGACTTCTAATATCCACCTAAACTGAAAGTTTATCACAAGAGTTTACCTTATAAGTCTTCTTAAGGCACATGATTAGTAAGCCAAACATTACTGCAAGTATTTGGGCACAGATGTCTTTGATCACTCACAAGGTCTCCAGGTACCTTGAAGAAGCTGAAGAACACCAGTAGAGGATTAAAAAAAGGTTTTATCCTTGAAGATTTGCCCAGTCTGCTTCTGGGTTTGTTTGTTTATTAACACAAAACTGTATACAGGTCAGTAAAAGCACCCTGGGCTTCACCTTCCCGAGAGAGACTGCTGCTGCTTAACACTTGCAGACTTTATGTTGGTGACTTGGTGGGGATTCTAGTCTGACCCTGTGGTTGAGCCTAGCTTGGGCAGGAGGTTGCACTACAGAGTCCCAGAGGTTGCCTCCAGAGTGCACAGTCCCGTAACACTGTGAAAATGATAAAGTGGAAAAATGTACAATAAAATCCCTCCATGAATATAACAAATGTGGCAGATGACACCCCTAAATTCTCCCTGCCTATTTCTCCACAGTTTCCTCACCTGGTAACCCCCAGGTGGATGGGTGGAAATAGAAAGGTGTAGAGTAGGTAAATGGGTAAAGCCAGAAGAGAGTTTTACATTGGTTAGCTGGAGATCTTAAGATTATAAAACTGTGCCTTTGCGTGTTTGAAAAAAAAAAAATAAATTTTTTTTTTTAAAATAGTATCAGTGAAGCAACATTCAGTTTGTTTTCTTGTTACACTTGGTTATTTTCAGATACTTGTGCTACTTTTCACAGACCTGTTGAACAATTTCATGTTACTGATTCACATGATTTATGTCACTCTTGTTCCTAACATGAAGCCAATTATCTCTCCACTCACCAGTAGCAGTCAATTTAATCAAGAAACCTTACTGCTCTCTTATGGCTACAAGAAAGTAGGTTGGAACAAGGTGTGTGTTGATCTCACCTCTAAAGTAACTAGCAATAAACAAGAGGAAAAAGACTCAAGTTATGCTGGAGGGGACTAGATTGGATATTAGGAAAAACTTCCTCTTCAAAAGGTTGTCAGGCACTAGGCTGCCCAGGAAATGGTGGACTGAAGGTACTTATAAAATGTATAGATGTGGTGCTAAGGAACATGGTATAGTGGTGGACTTTGCAGTACTGGATTAACTATTTGACTTGACGATCTTAAGGGTCTTTTCCATCCAGAATGATTCTATGATTCTATGGAAGTGGGGAAAAGCAACTTTGTTCTCTGTTTCTTCTGCAATGTGGATGCAGGTGACATTGCCTTGCCTTGTATTTTACCTCACTGGGGTATTTGATTGCACAGCATTCCATCTGTGCTTCGTCTCAGCCAGGACTTGCATGCAATCTGCCAGGGAAGCTGGAAGAAGGGAAGCCCCTTTTCAGCTGAGGGAAACCACTTGTATTGTTCTCCACCAGAGGAACTGTGGTCATATGTGTATTACCTGAATGTGCAAGATACTGGGGGTGGAGAATCAGATGAGAAATATATTACTCACTCAAGTGTGCCCTCCCTCCTATTTTCAGCTGTCCCTCTGATCTTCTCCTTGCCACTCTATCTCCCCACACCCCCAAACTGAAGAATAAAGCAAAAATATTCTCCAGAAGTTGTCTTTGGTAGTGGAAGGGGACTTGGCGTTCAGTGTGCAGTGTGAATCCCATATCCTGCACCAAAGAGGAGTTTCCTTTAAGTAACCCACAAATAGGGTGAAGCCCAAGTTTCTAACTCACATCCAGCTGTCACATTTTTATCTTTTGATCCCCTCTTTTTGAATCACAAGAATGCTTCTCAGAGGCATTAGCCTGCACATAACAGGAAGAGTTTTCCCAAGAAACCTCCCACCCCTCAATCTTCTCCATCCCACCCTTTGCTCACCTTGTCCACCTTACTTGTGTTTTTTATCATGTACCTGCAGGCTGGAACACCCACTCAGCTACATATCTTTTTTTTTTTCTTCTTCTTCCTTTCCCATTTCAATTGCAGGCAACCAGCTCTCTGCTTGTGTGTTTTATCCCTGCCCAAATACTGACACCATGAACCCGGTTACTAGGGAGCTGGTGTTAGTGGATATCATGGTCAGTAACTATTATTATTTTATATTTTGTTTGTGAGGAAATATTAGTATTATCCACTGTGCATGTGTGTCTTGCAAATTGCAAAAGTAACCAGCTTTATGATTTTAACAAAATGCAGTGGCTTATTTCAGGGAAAATAACACCATGCCAAAAGGAGTCTTAGGAAGGAGTTAATAATGTGAGAAAATTGAAGGAAAACAGGTCTTTAAACCCCTGGGAGAAAGCTTTTGAGAAAAAACAGAGAAGAAAAGGAACAGAGTAGTGTTCTTTTCACCCTCCCGAGAATCTCCACCTCACCTCGGGAGTCTCTGTTCCTTCTCCATGGTCCCAGGTTGCCGATGCTTGCTGCTCCTTGCTGCTCCTCACTGCTCCTCACTGCTTTTCACTTCTCTTTTAGCTTCTGTTTTTCTCCTTTTGCGCCCTAAATTTTGTAGTAAAAAAATTTCCTTCTTCTCATCGATTATTGCGAGAGGTTGCATATTGGTAATTGCAGGCCTTCCCTTTGGTATTCAGGTTTTCCCAGAATTCTTTAGTTGTTATATTTGATATCAATTTGCATTACCTCTCTGGCAGCTTTATCAGGAGCCATTCTGATTAGCATTTTATCTTTTTAGTCCTGTCAGAGGAGGGGGGGTTTGTTGATGAGATTAGTCTCGATACATTTTAAAGTCTGTAAACAGGGGAAAGGCAGTGCTGGTGTGGTGGGGGTTTTCTGATAGAAATAACTTTGATAGATTTTAAATAGTGTAAGCAGAGAAATAGTAGCATCCGGGCTTTGCTGATTCAAGAGGCAATTTTTGATTTCCACTGTGTCTACATCACAATGGAGTTGGCATTGGTGAGGTGATAAATTCTTTGTAACACACATGAAATCTACTTTATATATTGCTTATATAATATAATTTTTAAGTTATACAAATGCATTTATAGTATTTTTTTATTGCTATCTTTATCTTTCAGAGACATTTTTATAATCTTTAATATTCACCTCTTCAGGTGAATCTGATCTGTTTGGAAAATAACCTTGTTTAGGTATTAGTAACAGTGCTCGGATGATGAATTTAATTACTCTCAGCATACGTGACAGTCTTTGCCTGCTTAAATCAGTTTTGAAACAAAGAGTGTGAAACTTCAGGGTAAGGCTTTGCAGCACCAGGAAAGAGTAACTCTGAAAATTTCAGAGTATTTTAATCTCAGTACTGTTACCAGTGTTACTGGTGATCTTTGGCCAGTGGAAGCATGCCTGGAATTTGGGTGGAGAAGGGGAGCATGAAGAAGAAAATGGCCATACTGAATTGTTCAGCAAATGTCCATCCTTGGAAACTGTGGCCTTCAACCACAAAAAACTGTGGCCTTCAACCACAAAAAACCTACAAAAAACCCTACTTCAAATAAAATGTGTTTTGTTCTTAAGACCACTCTGCAGTCAAATTCTGTCAATTCTGTATTTGCTTGCTTCTTTGGGAGTAGCAATTACTGAGAAGAGGGAGTAATTTGGAATAAGGACTGATCCTTTTTCAAGTTGTCAAATGCAAAATAATGCATTTATTTTATTCCCAGTTGATCTGGAAAGAAGACATTGAGAAGGAAGGCACTGAAACAGATTTCTTCATTGTGAAGGAGCTGTTGTTTCTTCCTAGGAAGGTGCATAATAAAAAGGCAAATCGAAGTATTGGTTGAAAAATAACCTGTTGCATCTAAAATGGAAATGGAAATCAGACACTCAAAACCTGTGAATATAGATTTCTCAAATCAATATATCCTACTTAATACTTTTTATAGATGACAAAGAACATGATATTACAATTTTAATGGACATTTCTGGATATTGATGAACATTACCAGTAAAAGCTAAATGGGCAATGAATTATTGTACATATTAAAATGGAGAAAACTATAGGTTTTTCTTCCCTTTTACTGAGAGCCTTACTAGGAAAACAAGTGACTATATACTTTCCCTCCTACCACTGCAAACGTCACCAAGCAGAAAACACAAAGAGTTGGGTATATGATGCAGATCATGGGAATGTTTACAACTGGTCAATTTAATTTGTGAATTCTTGCTTTCTGTAATTGCTACAGTGAGTTTAGGGGCTGAACATGTTCTCAAGAGGTTGTGTAACCTGTGCCTGTGGCTGCACATACCTTCTCTATGTCTTTCATGATAGATACTCATAAAGTACCAAGTTACAACTATGCAAGTACTTCCACCAGTCAAGTGTAGTACTTTGCCCTTAGCTTTCAAAGGTAATTATGTACTCTTACATACATTCTCATATACGGTATCCTTATATTTAACCTGAATGGTATCTAAATTCCACTTGCTCTTTGCCCTTTGCTCTATAAGTCTGAAGAGAGACAGTTTCCCTTCCTTTCTCCGAAAGGCCCCCATAAGGAACATTGAGGATATTTCATAATAAACAAATCGTTAAGAAAGACAGTGCATGCATGTTCTAACAACATACACAACAGAGAACAGGAAAATTCTAGCAGACACATAACAATGCACACATGATTTCATTCATGTTCACACCATTATCTAATTTTTGATAAAATTAACATATATAAGCATTGAATGTTGAACATATGAAACCAAAAACTTTATAACAGTGCACAATAATTAAGAGAATGTAAATGAAAGATACAGATGGTCTAATGCACAACTATAGCTCCATCTCAGCATTAGAAGGATGTTTCTATAGACACTCAGCCAGCTGCTTGCAGAATAGGTATTTCTTTCTCCTTTTCTCTGTGGTGATTAAAAACACCAGGCATTGTTACTGAGATGTTATTATTAAAGAAAATGTCTAAAGGAAACAATAGTTTTTAGTTGCATCTTGGAGGAGGCCCAAAAATTAGATTCAACAATTTTCATTTTTTTATCTTAATTTTAATTTTTACTGCTTGTTTCCCTTAGATTTCCTCTATTGTCACAGAGAGAAAACAGGAGAAGAGGAGCAAAATCTGAAACTAGGAAAATATAATTTTATTCATTGAAATTTTCAACCTATACGTCAAAATTTCTGTGTGTCTGTTTTTATAGGAAGACCATTCTAACCTCCCACCTTTAATAAAATAGATATTTTATCTAAAGCTTTTATTTATAGGGCCCTACAATTGCAAGTTTGGGCATTTTCTCACTCCAAGGTTTTTATCAAATTCATAAGAAATGAAATACAGAGATCTATGAAGAGGCCTAGCAGAAGCACATGGTGTTCTTACAAATATACCTTCATAACTACTAGTTTTCTACTGTGTTAATAATCTTTTTCTTTAACCCTTTTGAATGGACAGCCAGTCTCACAAACTGAAGTTGAAGGATCTATCAACACTTCAGCAAAATCTTTGTGAATATGGTTTCCAAGTCCTAACTTTTGCTTTGTGTTAGAATTAAAAGCCCACAAAACTGTAAACATTGTCTAAGAATTATGTTATTATGATGCAAACTATTTGTGGACTCCTTCATAAAGTACTATGAGTTCAGTGAGATCACTCTGGTGGCAAAATTCCCTGTGGCTTAATGGAAAAAGCTGCCTCTGAAAGCAAGAAGTCATGCAGAACTATCCATTATAATGAAATTTACTGGGGAGGTGTTGGGATTTAAATATTTCTACATTCTTCCCTTTGGTTAACATGACCTATGAAATGACTGAATATGTAGGATGGCTTGGGAAACAGTACAGTAGGATAACAACCAACAAGGAAATCCTTTGAAGACTGTTAAAACTTCCAGACTTCCTAGTTAGACTGTCACATTTTCTGTGACTGAAAAGAGACATTATCTACCCTACAGAATAGGTAGATAGCATCCTTTCTGTACATGCAAAAAGAAAATGGACAGAAATCTCTCAGAGGATATTAGTTCCTGCTAATACAGGACATGGTTTTTTTCTGCAACCTTTCTGCAACCTTTATATATATTTGTCTCTCATAGTATACTCCTGTACAAAATGTCCAGCATACAGATGGACAACAGTGCTATACGATGGGTGAGCAACTCACTCACAGATTGAGCACAAAGAATGACAGTCAATGGGGTAACATCAGGCTGGCAACTGGTCAGTGGGGTCCCACATCCTTGGCTCAGTCCTCTTCAACATCTTCATGACCTGGATGCAGGACTGGAAGGAATTTTAAGCAAGTTTTCAGATGACACAAAAGGAGGAGCAGTTGACTCCCTTGAGGGCAGGCAGGCCCTTCAGGGAGACCTCAGCTGGTTAGAGAGATGGGTAATCTCCAACCACGTGAAGTTAAAAAAGAGTAAGTGTCAAATTCTGCACCTAGGATGGGGCAACCCTAGTGGCAAATATAGACCGGGAAGTGAGTGGCTGGAGAGCAGCACAGTGAGAGAGACCTGGGGGAGCTGGTTGATTGCAAACTGAATATGAGCCAGCAGTGTGCCCTGACAGCCAGGAGAGCCAGGAGAGTGTCCTGGAGAGCATCAAGCACAGTGTCACCAGTCAGTCAAGAGAGGTGATTGTCCCACTCTGCACTGGTACAGCCTCACCCTGAGTACTGTGTGCAGTTTTGGGCACCACAGTATAGAAAAGACATAAAGAGTATTGGAGAGTATCCAAAGGAGAGAAACAAGGATAGTGAAGGGCCTGGGAAGAATGACTTCCAAGGAACGGCTGAGGCCCCTTGGACTGTTTAGTCTGGAGAAAAGGAGGCTGAGGGGTGACCTCATTACATTCTATGGCTTTCTCATGAGGGGAAGAAATGGGACTGGTACTGATTTCTTCACTCCTGTGACCAAAGACAGGACTCAAGAAAATGGTAGGAAGCTGAATCAGGGGAGATGTAGGTTAGATATCAGGAAAATGTTTTTCACCCACAGGGCAGTTGAGCAATGGAACAGGCTCTCCAGGGAAGTGAGTTCAAGAAGAATTTGGATGATGGTCTCAGGCACATCGTGTGATTCTGGGGGTGCCCTACAGAGGGACAGGAATTGGACTTGATGATCCTGATGGTCCCTTTCAACTTAGCATATTTTATAATTCTATGATATTTATGATGGCAGTGCTATTTTAACCCTAACAATGATTAACATATCACTGATGCTTTAGTTCCACCTGCAAAATCAACATTAATCTCTGTCTGGATTTGTTTTGAGTGCTGTGAAAAGCTCTGCTCACTCTCTTTTATTTTGCTCTGTATCAGTGTTTCCCGTCATCAACATATTTCCACCACCACAAGGAGGCTTTATCTCTGGGGAGATTGCTAAGAATGTGCTGGGTGCTACTACAGCCTTATGGAGAGGCAAGCTATTTAGTCATTCTGTTTTCAGAGATGTTCAAAATATGCTATGTACCTACCCTACCTCTGTGAATTCATCAGAAATATCAGGCTGAATTACTAATGATCTTTATAATAGTTCTTTCTTGGCTATTGCTCATGTTGCTGTCTGTAACTGGTCTATTTAATATTCAAAGCAGGCAGACCTCTGTGAATCACCATAAAGTCTGGTCATTCAGGTTTAAGACACTCAGAAGGTCCCTTCTAACATTGTTTTATTTATTTACTTACTTTCCTGCTTAGATGTGGGAGTTTGTACTGACAGGTAAGCCACTTCTCTGTTTAGCCCCAGGGAGAAGCAGATGAGCCTGTGCCACACAGGTCAGCAGTTCCCTGACTTTTAACTGAAATATAACAGAAATGAGAGGAGAATAAAAGCTGCCAAGAGAGACATGATTCACTTGGAAGTTACAGGACGTAAGCCATCTCAAAATATGAGAAGAAATCCATATTTCTGGCCCACACATGGATACACTTTAAGGTTGAGGGGAAAAAATAATCAAAACCCTAAAATGTAGAACACCTCAAAACCTTAAGCACTCTGTATTAATACCACAGTATTTTGAAAAAGCATGAATATAAAGAGATGTCAACTTAAGCTGTCTATCTAATTTTCTTGTGAGTAGACTTATAAGTGATGGATACATAAAACGATCTGACAGTCAACATTGCACATAAATTTTGCAGGTCATGTTTATAAAGCTAGGCTTCCTTTTAGTTCAGTTCTAATTTATTTTTCCAAAACTTTTGTTTTGTTCATACTGTTGACCACCAGCTCACCAGAGATGGATTTAAGTTAAACAAAAATAACTGTTGCAGCCACGCATATGTATTTTTTTAAGCTCAGTGAATATAAACATGATGGCTTTTTGCACTGTAATAGTCTTTTGTATAATTTTAATTTCTGCTTCACAAATAACTTTACTGGAAACCTGTTTTCTTTTTTTTGAAAGATCAAACAAATGAGAAAAATATGTTGTGTGGACAATGAAAGTGCCTGTAATATTTCCTGGCAAAATATTTCCATGAGAGAATTTCTACTAATACTGAGTATTCTTGACAGATTAATTTACACCTTGTTCTAACTCACTGCTTGGGGTAAACCAGTTCAGGTTACAGCCCTCTTATTTGGTCCCAAGTCTATAATTTGTTTTCGCAGAATGCTAGAGGTTGGAAGGGACTCATCTAGTCCAACCCTCCTGTCAGAGCAGGTTCACCAAGAGTAGGTTGCACACGACGATTCAAGTGGGTTTTGAATGTTTCCAGAGACGGAGACTCCACCACCTCTCTGGGAAGCCTGTGCCAGTGTTCTATTACTCTTACAGAAAAAAATTTCTTATGTTTCAGATGAACCTCCTGTGTTCCAGTTTGTGACCACTGCCTCTTGACTTGTCACTGGACACCACTGAAAAGAGTTTGGTCCCATTTTCCTGACACTCACCCTTTAGATATTTGTAAACATTTATGAGATCCTCCCTTATGAGAGCCTCTCCAGGCTGAACAGACCCATTTCCCCCAGTCTCCCCTCATATGGTAGATGCCCCAGTCTCCTAACCATCTTAGTGGCTCTGTGTTGGACTCTGTCCAGTAGTTACTCATCTTTCATGAACAGGGGGAGCCCAGAATTGAATGCAGTTTTCCAGCTGGGGCCTCACCAGTGCAGAGAAGAGGAGGAGGATAACCACCCTTGACCTGCTTGCTACTCTCTTCTTAATGCACCCCAGGATGCCTCTGGCCACAAGGGCATATTACAGGTTCATGGTCATCCTGTTGTCCACCAGGACTTCCAGATCTTTCCACAGTCTTCTTTCTAGCAGGTCAGCCCCTAATCTGTACAGGTCCATGGGGCTGTTTCTCCCTAGGTGAAACCCAAACTAACCCACATCTAAACCACTCTTCCTAAGCTCACCCATAAGGATGCTGTGGGAGATGGTATCAAAAATCATGCTAAATTCAAGGTTAGCAAAATTTTGATATTGCCTGTTTTGCCAGATCACTGAGATGGTTGAAATAGCCCATTTTTTCACATACCTGAAAGTAAGTCGTTCACAGATAGAACAGGAGTGAAATGGGGTGGGTAGGTAGAAAATAGAATGGGAAGTGGGAGTTATTTTGATTTAATCATGCTCATAAACAAATCTCACCAGATATGATGATGCCATGTGTCAGGAAAGAGAAACTCCAGTTTTCTTTACTAGCCTTTGAAAAAATTAAAGATAGAAACAGTGAATAACTTACTTATACCAACCTCTACTACTATACCTTTTACTGTTCTTTACTTAAAGCTGCTTGTCAAAGCAGCCACAAGAATGATATAGAAAAAGAATATGAAACCCATGGACATATAATTAGGTCAATTTTCTTGTCTACACATGTATAAATGCTGGTTTCCTCTTCTAGCTACATATGTATTCTAAAATATATATGTGTGTGAGAACATGCATGTTTTTCTACACACATATCCTGAAAGAATGACTACCACATATCTAAAGGTCCTTCTAACATGTACTCTGCTGGCTGATATTCAGACAACCTGCATTTAGATAAAGGAGTCAAGGCCCTTAGTCAGTCCATACTGCAACACTACATTCCTATTCACTTAAATCTTTGATTTTAAGCATAATTTGAGCTCCTGTTGAAAACCCTGGGTCTTGAGCACTTGCTGCAAATCACCCATAAGCTTACCAGTCTAGTTGAATAGGAAGGAACTTAATCTAAAAGAAATTATTTTTATGTAATGAAAAACAACACAAAGTGTTATTTAAAACAAACAGAAATGAAATCTATTTGCTCTATGGAATTTGCTATTGAATAACACATGAAAAATAAGAAAAGTCCAGGGCCATTTTTGCCAGTTATAATTGGGTACTTTGCAAGTAACTTAACAACATCAAAGGGATTGTTCAGTAATTAAATATCAAACTCAGCTGGATACTGAAATACCATAAAAACTACAAAAGTAATCATCAAGCTAGATTTAGGACATTAAAATACATTAGTTATGTCTTTAAATGTGAAAGATAGAAGAGCAAGAAAATGTGGTTGTTTTTGGAAAAATACCTATATTTATAGACCCCTGGAGAGCAAACCATTGTTAAGAGTGTCTGGTTGAACATTTTATGACAATGTACTTGTTACTTATCTGTTGTGGTACACCACAAGTGAGAGCAAGAGCAAAACTACCTCTTGGGTTCCTGCCTGCCCACTGCTCCCTGCAGTGGCTGGGCCTCGTGCTGAAAAGGATACATACAACGTAAGTCTAGCCAAAAATTGATCTAGCAGTTAAGATACACCAGTTTTTCTTTGCAACTCAGACAATTTCCACTTTTATGACCATAGCCAGATCACACTTTGCCTACTTCAGAATTGTTGGTTTGTAAGTCTGTAGGCATAAAATATAAAAATATTGCTCATCTTCCACTATTGAATATGTGTTTGTTTTAGAAGAGTCTGAATACATTTGTTGTCTCTAAGTCCTGTAGATACTATGAAGTACTAACAGAACACGTAAAAAGAACAGGAAAAGACCTTAAGCAGCATTTCATAACTGAAGTGGCTTCTCCACACAGCAGTCCCAGGGAACAACTAACTCTTCCTCCAACTTCCACTACATACTGACTGGAAGGATTTTTTCAGTTCTTTTTCGAGATAATGTATAGTGTTATGCAGGCTGCCAGCTTGTGCTGCACTTTGTGGAACAGATGATCTTGAAAGATGCCTTATTTTGTCTCAGGTGGTTTTTTTTTTTACTTTCTTTGTTACATTAGTTTTGACAGATTTTACATTTTATATTTACACCAACTTCGAAAACTGATTGTGTGTCTGAAGACTGTGTGTCAGAAACTTTAAATTTAGGAGCTGGTAGCAGCTTAATGACAAATCACATAGAAAAGATCTTCTTTGTTCTGAGTAGTCTAAAAGAGAGTTGAAGTGCAATGAACCTAAGGAACATTCAGTATATGCTAATTAAAAGTACAGTTTCAGATGCTGAGGAACAATACAAATTTATTTATGTTTAGCTACATTTCAAGTACTGAACTAGATGCTGTCCAAAATTTAAAAAATTCCAGTATGAATCAGGTCTCCTGATTAAAAAGAACATGACAGTATTTCTATATAAAAAATGCTGATCCTCAAATTTTCAACAGAACTTTATGGATTTTAGTAAGATGACACCAAACTACTACAATGATTTTCTTTCCCCCCAAAATAATTATAATTTTTAAATCTTAAATCTTTTAACTCTTACAAAGTTTGATGTGGTATCAGAGTAATTTGATTAAGTAATTCCAGTAATTAAAAAAAATAAATTTAATTGAATTCTGTGATTCTTTGAAGTCATGCTGATATTGTGTTCTTTTCTGCTAAGCAATGGATATTCAAAGATTTTAAGAAATCACAAGCAACCATCATTTCTGTTTCTGGCCCTTCCTATGCTTTGCAATTATAAGGTCTCATGATGAAGACCAAACATTAGTCTTTCTCTTTTAGAAATTTCACAAATTCTTTGATTCAAAAATGTTATTAGCACTACTCAGTGAAAGCAGACAATGCTAAAGGAAGTGTGAGACATGCAGACTGAGTTGTATTTGCTTCCTGCTTCAAGCAAGAACTGACTTATATTGGTCATGTAGACTTGATTTATTTGTACCTTGTGTGTGTTTGTGTATGTACACAGCCACCTTAGTCAGAGATAGATCAGATTTTAACATTATTATGCATAATTATTATTATTATTACAATATTATTCAATACCATACCAAAATACTATATTAATTTTAATTAAGTCTAAGAAATTGCTGTTCACAAAATGAACTGAGCCATTAAAAGCAGAAATTAAAAGAAGCTCCCAAACTGCCAGTTCTCAGCCTGCTCACTTCCCTCCAAATAAGGTAATTAAACAGGAAAGCACACATTAAGGCTGTGAAATTTTAGTGCTGGACTTATCTGCTGAACAGTGAAAGAGCTCAGATCTTTCACAAAGACTGAGCAGAAACTTCTGTCCTCCTGGAGAGCTGTCGTATATTGACAGAAGTGAATGTCTCCATGGCATATGTCACTTGTGCTACTCCCAGAGAGAGGAGCCTCCTCAACTTGTCACATCATATCTCCAGAGGGCCTAGACATCTGATTAGAAGGAAAAACAGATTTTGATAACAGCTTATGTTTGGGATGCAAATAATGTGTGTTTGGCATCAAGACTAAGCGTACTTGCATGAATCATGGTAGTACATTCAGGGATGTTTCATAGGATATTTCTTGACAGTCATCTACAAATCTTGAGTACTTCTCTCTATTTCAGAAGCATGACAAATAGTGAGTATCTCAAATCTGTGAATATTCACCTTCTTAAGAACTGTAGTATACAAAAATTATTAGTCTCCTTGCTGTGTAAAGCCCTCTCTATCAGGAATAAATGAATGTTTCAGCAGCAATTTAGGGCTGTGTCTTGTACTGTTTAACTGCAGAAGACAACAGTATTTGTTTTCTGCTATTAGTTTTGATGAAAATGGACTGGAAGCAATGAGATTGTAATATTACTTAACATTAAAACAAAAAAACAATTAATCTGTAAGGAAAGATGTATGTTTTAAGTATTCCATTGCTGCCACTTCATTAATTTCTGTAGTCTACCTACAATACATACTCACTGACAGAACAAATTTAAAAATTGAAAGATTTTTGCGAATTTAGGAACTTGAGTGCTACTTCAAGAAAAAAAAACCCCCAAAAACTAGACTGAGTGACAACAGATGCCTGAAAATGGACAGGAAGAATTTCTTGTTGAAATTCTACTGTTTCTCTAACTTTTGAGAATTGTTAGTAAAAGGAACAATATCCATTCTCTAAAATGTTGTAATTTCACTGACCTTCACAGAATGGTAAAAAGTTAGAATTTATACCAGGCTGTTAGCCCTGTTTCAAGAATATTCTGGCTTTTTCTTTGGTTAAATTTTCTCATTTTGAATGCAAGTGGCTAACATGTTCTGATAAAGCTTCTGCTTACTCATAATTCCTGAATCCTTCAGCAGCAATCGGTGTGTGCTCATGTGGCAAAGCCTCAGCCTTTTTATCAACTCTCTTGACAGAAACGCTGTCACATCGTATTTGTTGTTTTTGTAACCTCATGAATTTATAGCAAGAAGCTGGTAGTTATACCTTACATTTGTCTATAATGTGGCATATCAGCCTAAAGGCACCACATCTTCTCTGTCTCCTCCTTGATTCTACATTGTGTGGGAGGCATGTGCTTCTCATAAGGTTGAGTGATGTACATAAAGGCAGAGGATGAGATGACTGAAAACAACATGTACCCGCAAGTTATCTGGAATATCATCAAGTGCCCTGGCATTCCCCTAGTTTTCAGGACAGGAAAAAGAAGCAGCCACTGTCCTGGGCTCTCCTTGGCTCATCAGGAGGGCAGTGTCACCCGTTGTGTGCCCCGACCAACTTAATTCTGTCTGAAATGCCACAGGAACCAGTGGAAAGAAGCAGTGTGAAAATGACACACAATGAAAGTGAAGGAGATCTTGTTTTGTCATGGTTTGAGTGCACCAGGATAAATTCTGGTACCAGAATGAGGACTTAAAGAGAGGTCTTTAGGACTGTGAGGCTTCTAAGAGGGGCAGAATACATAGGGGTAAATATTACCTCCCATTTTCTGCCCATTCTCTACCAGTCTCAGCAAACTGGCAGCCCCTCTTTTTTGCCCTCTCCATGCTTCCCTGCTGTTCCCCTCTGCTCCTTTACCACCAGCTCACCAGGAGGTTGGAGGGGGGTGAAAGAGAGCAATTCTGTCCTCTGGTTTTTGACCTGCCCAGACTGCTAAACCGGGACACTGCTGAAGGTCATCTCTACCTACTAATGTGATTTACAAGCAAGCCAATTTTTTTTTTTTCATCACACCTTATCACCTTCTGTTCCTCCAACAAAATGATAATTTTTAATTTGATAATTACAATGTCTAATGGTTCCTAGTATCTGTGAGCAATGTGGTTCAAACAACTCAAACTAAATCAGGTTTTTCTCAAAAAAAGAAAAAGTCTACAGTAATGGGCTGAGTCTTCACTGAGAGACAAGGCAAACCTGCAGCCAGCTGAAAAAGAAGCTGATATCTAGACAAATAGGGACTGACAATCAGAAGTAGAAAGCAATGATCCAAGTTTCAAAGCATTTTGAAAATTATTGTCATGGATAAACTTCTAGGTGTGGCAGAAGAACTGGTTTCAGAACGCTATGAGACAGGCCTGTCTTGAATCAGTACTATGAATGAAGAGACTTTAGTCTCTTCAAAGCTCTGCTTAGTAGGGTAGAATGGGACAAAGCCCTGTGTGAGTAAGGAGACAGGAAAGCTGGTCTATATTCAAGGATCACCTCCTGCATGCCCAAGACCAGTGTGTCCCAATGAAGATGAAGGCAGGCAGGAGTGCCAGGAGGCTGGTGTGGATAAGCAAGGCACTCATGGACACCCATAGGAGCAAACAAAAAGCTTTGGAAGACAATGGAAGCAATTACAGATACCCTGGGAGAAGTACAGAAAAGTAGTCAGTAAAGCAAGAGGTCAGATGAAGAAAGAAAAAGCACAGAGAGAACTGGATCTGGCAGTGGGGGTTTAGGGCAACAAGAAAAATTTCTATAGATGTGCAATTGCAGACCCTGATTCTCATGGGAGATTTTAACTCACCAGATTTTTGCTGGACAGGTTACCCAGTGATTCACAATCCAGGAGGCTCCTCCAGTGCATTGGTGATAACTTCTTGATGTGAATGGTGGGTGAGCCAACTAGGAGAGGAGCACTGCTGAATCTTATACTCACCAACAAGGAGGGTTTGGCTGAAGCAGTAAAGGTTGAGGGCAGCCTTGGCTGCAGTGATCATGAGACGGTGGAGTTCAAGATCTTGTGCAGTAGTAATAGAATATCAATTAGGATCATAACCTTGGACTTCAGCAGGACCAACTTTGGCCTTTTCAAGCAATTGATTGGGGAAATCCCACGGGACAGGGTACTAGAAGGTACAGGGACCCAAGATAGCTGGTTAATATTTGAGAACCGCGTCTTCCAGCCACGAGATCAGAGCATCGCTATGAGTGGGAAATCATAAAAGGGAGACAGGAGATTATCATGGTTAAAGAGGGACCTGCTGGGCAAACTCCAGTGGAAGAAAGTCTGCAGGTCATGGAAAGAGGGGATGGCCACTTGGGAGTAATACAAGACTCTTGTCAGAGGATGAGAGGATGTAAGGAGGCAACGAGGAAAGCTAAGGCCTCCTTGGAGTTAATTCTTGCAAGAGAGGCCAAGGACAGCAGAAAGGGCTTCTTCAAATACATTGCAAACAAAACTAACACTAGAGGCAATAAAGGCCCACTGCTCAATGAGGTGAGTGCCCTGGTGACAGAGGATACAAAGAAGGTAGAGCTGCTGAATGCCTTTTGTCTCTCTACACTGCTGGAGAATGTTCTCAGGAGCCCCAGACCTCTGAGGCCTCAAAAAGACATCAGGATAGAGGATGAGTTTTCCTTAGATGATGAGGACTGGGTTAAGCAATATGGACATCTGTAAATCCATGGGTCCTGATGGGATGCACCCAGGAGTGCTGGGGAAACTGCAAAAGTCATTGCTAAGCCACTCTCCATTATATTTGGTATACCAAGTTGTGGTTAACAGCCATGGACCTTAGATACATGGTTCCCATCATTATTTTATCTTTATCATTGAACCATCTCCAGTAAACAGACCTTTATAACACAGTCCTTTGGCACTGAGGTGTCATAACTTTACTAACAGGACAGGAAAGTATCAAAAGAAACTATTTTGTAGGAAACCAGCAAATATGAGTAGCCTGAGCATCAGACTAATAATTTAATTATGTGTTTAATATTCTTTTTGGATGCAGCTCAATAGTTATAATTCTAAAATTTTCCTGTGTGCTATTGAGTATAACACACTTTTTCATGTTTTTTGTTTACCTTCTTTTTTATTCTAAAATATTCCACTTTAGAGCAAAGCCTTTGTTACAAGAATTATATTAAAGTGCCAAGTAAAAGGACGACTACTGTGGTTAAGGAAGTGGATCCAACTTCTGACTGCTCAGCAAGCTTTCTACATCACTTGATAATAGGCACCTTCATTCTCTGAAGGTTGACAAGTTGAAAAACAAGTTACTCCTTTTCAAAAGTGAATTTCTCAAAAATTCACTGGGTAATTTATAAGTATGTTCTTGCTCCTACTCAGTACCTCCTGTGTGTGCATTATATTATTTAAGCATCAATTATGTACTGCCTATGGTCTAGGTATATGTGGGATTGTAGCATAACCTGAATGCTAGGATAACCTCTTTTTTCCCTGCAAGGCTTCTAATGGAAATGGATTTCCATTGTTCAGCTCCATTACCCCTGGGAAAAACAAATTATTATTGTTGCTCTCACTACCATACTATGTGCCACAGAAATCTGCTTTGACCTTGAAAAAAAATGCAAAAATCCTAACTCCTTCAAACCAGGAGAAATGAAAACGCATCACTGAGAGAGGAGAAGAAGAAAATATTTTGAAAGTGAGCTCCAGAAAAGCAGACCTCTTCAATAAGGACTAGTGATTTCTCAGTGGTGTAAAGTTGGTTACTGCCAAGTAGCATTAATTTAACTTGCAAACCCACAGCTAGAAGAACAGGCAAACTAAGTGAGGATGTTGTTCTTAATGTAATTTTGCTGTTACAGTGTGAAAACTTAGTCTGTGCAAGCTTGGTGAGTTAGCTTTCTTGAGATATTCAGCTAGACTTTGCAAGTGACACATCCAGAGGTGTAGCAGGAAGAAACACTTTCATTTCTCCCAGCAGGCAAACAAAATCTACATAAGGACAATTTGATTATTTACCTTGCACAAAGATGACACTTATTAGTAGAATCAAACGTAAATGTGAAAATCCCATAGCACTTAGTGTCCTAATGGAAGAATAATTTTTTTGGCACTGCTACAATTATTATGCTTTGAGGAACTTAGGCATATTGTATCTAACTATGGATTAATACTTTCTTCCTAAGTCACAGGTATTTGCATACAAATAGAACCATAAATCTGCCTCCCTCTTGCTCACAAGTAAGGGAATAATCACTGAGAGGAAAAAAAAAAACCAAAAACCAGAGACAGCTGAATTTTTTAACACACAATCATTCTGGTTGGAGAAGACATTTAAGATCATCTAGTTCAACTGAGCAAATTTTATTCACAAAGCCATGGATGTTGGAGTATTAAAACAGCATATGTGATAAAACATGCCAACACTGCTGCTTATTTGTACCAAGGCAGTTTCATTTGCTGGTGAACAAGGTATCTGTTGTACACAGGTAGTGAAAGGTGAACTTGTTGGCAAACAAAAAGAAAAATCAGAAGGACTTCAATCTGGAAGCGCCATCAGTAGCATGATGCAAGGAGGAATTTGGGAGTAGTTATATTATCTAGTTTTGATTTACTTGCAACTGGTGAAGTATCCTTTAGGAAGTTTGTAACTTTACTCCTAGTTCCAACAGCTGTAGGTGATGCTGGCCACTCTCTTGGGTGACAAGTGGGCAGGCAGGTGACACACGAGGTGTGTGAGAATTAACCTAAACATTTCTCATCTGTACTCTTGCAGGTCTTAGCAAGCACCAGGAGGCTAAGCTACAAGAGAGGACAGAAAGCATAAGTGGTTAACAGGCTTGGCTTTGTGCTTTGATTTGCACAAAAGGAAAAAAAATGCAGAAAGGCTAATCAGACCCTATTGCCGAGGTTTAACTTAATCTTTTTTTTTCCTATTATTTTTTTTCTCTCAAGTTATACTTGTCCAAGCAATTACATAGCTGGAAAAAAGCTCATACTGAATAGATCACAGCATACTGGCTCTTTCATCTATCTTAACTGTGATGCAGCTTGCATCTTTCTTTCAGATACCAATCAGAAATATCAGATGGGACAGTGGAATAGACTTATTTGAAATCATACCACACAGTGCATGTTACCCTGCATTATCCATCTATTTCTGTTTGCAAATAAAGGTAGGAATAAGACATTACAGAGTCCTAACAAGTCTGTGCTATACTTCTTTTTCTTTCTGCAGCCTATGCTGCATGCCACAAAAAGAGTTCACAGATGTGAATTCTCAAGGAAAACCAAAAACCACAGCCAAACCAAACCAAACCACCAACAAAAAACCCCAAGTCAACAAACAAAAAACTAATAAACAAACAAAACCAAGACCAAACAAAAAAAACAAAAATTAAAAAAACCAAAATAAAAACCAAACCGAAACAGAAAACCAAAGCAAAACAGAACAGAAAACCAGAAGCAACAATAACAAAAACAAACATCTCTGGGTTTGGATTAATAAGAGCACTAGAAAAATAATTTACTATAAAATTCATGGGTTTTGCCTATTGCATAAAAAGCAGTATTGGCAGAAGTGAGAGAAAAGCAACTATATTTGGCAACAAAAATCCTCTGTAAGGTAGCTTAATAAAACTAGCACTTTAAAGAAAAATATTTTCACAGTGCTAAGAAATTGTGACTTAAAAACCTCTTTGTCTAAAATGCAGATATTTTGTAAGAAAGGTCAAGGATACCTACTCTTTTATTTTGTTTGCTTACTTGTTCAAGGTATTTTCTCTGTCTCCTCCTTTTAGCTAGGAGCAAAATAGATCTTTATTGCTAACCCTTAACAGACATGAGAATCTATCTTAACAGATGTAAAACTTCTAAAGCACTGATGCTTTTCTCAGCCTTCTTCCTACTCTCAAGCACTGTGAAAAAGAAGGAAGATATTAATGACTCATGGTCACTCAGTGTTTACAAGACTTGCAAAGGAGAAAGATGTAGACTTCCTACTAACAGTAGTTTGGATTATGTCTTTCTTTCCCCATGACTGAGGAAGTCCCTACCCCATAAATGCCTATACTAACTCTATGGCACTTCAGAAAATCACAGTTCTACGAAAAACAAGCTTAGCTTCAACCTTTGCAAAGTCACACATCAGAGAAATGTTGAGGTTTCCAGGCACCTCTGGCTATCTTCTACTAACAGCTGCTCAGAGTAGGGTCATATACCCCAGGCTGAGTAGGAACGTGTCCAGTGGGGTTTTTAATACATCCAGGAATGGAGATTGCACAGACTCTCTGGCAACCAGATCCACTGCAATGGTGCCTGACCAGCCTCACAATAAAAAAAAAAAAAGGTGGGCTGTGTTTAAGTGGAATTTTCTTTATTTCTGTTTGTGTCCATTGCCTATGAAATTACTCGTTACTGCTGAAAAGTGTTTGGGTCTGCCATCTTTGCTTTCCTGGAAAAAATATTTATGGGCAGGATCCTTCTGAGCCTTCACATGAAAGATGCTCTATTCCCTTCATTGTCTTGGTGTCCCATCACTAGATTCCAGTCAGACTACATTACTCTTGTACTGGGGAGCCCAGGGTTGGAGTCAGCACCAGGTCTTGTGTCTCACCAGGGCTGAGAGGAAGGATAATTTTCATTGACATACTGGCAACGTTCCTCATAATGCAGTTCAAAAGGCTGTTGGACTTCTTTCATCAAAGGCACATTGCTGCCTCATGTTCAGATTGTTGTCCACCAGCACTCACATGGTATTTTCCTCAAGAAATTTGCTCCTCAGCATGTATGGGTGCCTGGGGGATATTTCTGAAGGTGTAGGGCTCTGTACTTCACTTTGAGTTGAGCTTCACAAAGTTCCTGTCATTGCTTTTTTCCATCCTGTCTAAGTCTTTCAGGATGGCAGAACGTTCTTCTGGCCCATCAGCCTTTTCCCACAGTTTTGTGCAAGCTGTGGACTTGATAAGGTGCAATCTGCATCAGTATCCAGGTCTTTATGAGGACGTTACACATCTCTGGGGTACACCACTAGTGACTAACTTCCAACAGGCACTTTGTAACACAGCATTTTGAGCCTACCGGTTCAGCAGTTCACCTCACTGCCTACATATCTAGCTTATTTAGCACTGTATCTCTATCATTAGCTTGTCTGTGAGGAACCTATGAGAGATAGTATCAAAAGCCTCACTAAAGGTAAAATCCACTGCTCTTCCTTTGAATTTCAGACCAGTCACCTCACTGAAGAAGGCTATCAGGCTTTTTGAGTACGATTTCCTCTTCATAAATCCCCAGTGATTATTTCCAGTCACTGTCTTGCTCTTCCTGTGTCTGGAAAAGTTTTCAATATTTGTTTGTTCCATCACCTGCCCAAAGGCTCAGGTGAGGTCTACTGGACTGTAGTTCCCCACATCTTTCCTTTTTGCTCTTCTTGAAGATAGAAGTAACACTAATTTTCTCACAGTCTTCATGACCCTCTCCCATTCACCGTGATGTACCAAAGATACCCAAGAGGGGCCTCACAATGCTATCAGACAGCTCTGTCAGTACTTGTGGGTGCAGCCCATCAGGCCTCAGGTCCCTTACCTGGTCCCTTCCCTTCTTAGGCCATGTCTGGCTTGCTGCAGAATTTTTTAGTGCTCTCAGGACTGAAGGCTGGTATTAGCAGTTAAGACTGAGGTGAAGAAGGCAATGAACACCTTGTTTTTTCTCACCATGATTCATTTCCCACATTTTGCTTAGTTGTTCTTTTACTGCTGCAGGTCTTGAAAAAGCCATCCTTGTTGCCTCTTCCTGCACAACCCATAGCTCTGTAATCCTCCTGGGTCATCTGTGCTGCTGTCACCTTTTAAACTCTATGTTTTTATCTCTGAGTTAGTCAATGTCTTAAGTTAGTGTAAGGATGTATTGGAAGCGAGGGGGCCTGGGGACAGCTCCTGTGAGAAGCTGCTGGAAGATCCCCTGGATCCCATTCTGGCTCCTTCGCTGCCCAAGGCCAAGCAGATATGGGAAGCTGGATGTGCCTCTGTGAGTAACATGTTAAAGAACAGGAAATCAAACTGTAAAAAGAGACCTGCAGAGCAGTGGAATGGAGAGGAGGAGGAAGTTCAGCCTGAAGAAGAGGAGGCTCAGGGGAGACCTCATTGCCGTCTACAACTACCTGAAAGGAGGCTGTAGCGAGGTGGGAGCTGGACTCTTTTCACAGACGACCTTCAACAAGACAAGAGGACACAGTCTTAAGTTGTGCCAGGGGAGGTTTAGGTTAGATGTTAGAAAGAATTTCTTCACGGAGAGGGTGATTAGGCTATGGAATGGACTGCCCGGTGAGGTGGTGGATTCTCCGTCCCTGGAGACATTTAAAAAAAGACTGGATGTGGCACTCAGTGCCATGGTCTAGCAACTGCTCCGGTGGGTCAAGGGTTGGACTAGATGATCTCTGAGGTCCCTTCCAACCCGGCTAATTCTATGATTCTATGATTCTATGAGGTGAGGGCAGTGCCAGAACAGAGACAAAGAGGTCAGTGAGGAAGGAGGGGGGGAAGGATTAGAGATTTGCCCATGGTGCATGGTGAGGTGGCAGCTGTGCCCCTTCAGCCCGTGGAAGAGCATGGTGGAGCAGTTCCAGAGGTACCACAGTGAGGCAGAGGTGGATTTGCAGCCCCTGAAAGATCATGTGGGGCAAGTGTGGCTCTGCAGCCATGGAAGACCCCGTGGCAGAGGAAGTGACTGCTCCTGAAGAAGCCGTGACTCTGTGGGCAGCCCGGGCTGGAGCAGGTCCTGAGGGACTGCACCCTATGGGAAATTACAGGAATGTTCAAAGAGAGGGGAAAACTCTGAAGATGCTGGGCAGGCAAAACCTCTTGCATCTGTCTGATATCTTAGCAATAAAGACTCTATAACCACAAGTTAAGATGATGGTCTAGTAGGGTCATAATAACTGATCTTATGCTGGATTTCCTGTTGAAAGATATTGACAGTGTTCTTGGTGTGGTGTGGATCTTTGTTAGTGTAAGCTCACTTTTTTGAAGCAGCTACTAGACAAACGAGGTGAACAGAAAGCAGGAAGTGAAACAAGGCTTGGACAGAAGTTGATGCTTACACTCATAGAAGCTAAGAAAGTTCCTTCAGAGAAACACAATGACTGTGCAGGAAGTGAATGCTCAATGGCAGCAAGGTTTTATGAGTATACAGCACTTTTCCAAACAACATGATGGCAGTAAAAACATCTTGTATTACCCAAATGCATCTAGGTGGTGTGTCTGATAGGCAGAAGAGTTCTGTAGTAGTTCTGGTCATTAGTAGCAGTTTTAGCAGGGGGTACAGACCACAGAAGGTACAGACAGACTGGGGCAAAGAGATTTTCTAAAATAGCCTTCACACAAGCAGTCAAAGCAAGATAATGTTCACCACATTGCTTCTAATAATGGAAAAAGGTCTCCATTATGGAGTCTTTTGCCAGTAGGCTACAATGAGAGATGTGGAGGTGTTTTAAAGCACACAGCACCTCTTGGTATGCGTTATTGGAGTTAATAAAAAGCTATAACCACAGTTTCCCTTGAATTGTAAGAGGCAGACCTGCTGATGTTCCTTGATGTTGTTAGGCTTTGGAAGACTGTGTATGAGGATTAGCTTAAAAGTGAAGAAACTAGGCCTCTGCTGAAAAAGGGAGATCACACCTTGTATCTAAAAGAGATACTTCAAAAGGTTAGGAGCAGACTTTCACAGCAAAATTTTCAGAGGTGATTAAACTGTAGAACAGATCAGATGCTGTATATGGCTTAAAAGGCTACACTTTTTGTTACATGGTGGTGTAATCACAGTGGGAGACCAACCAAGCAAAAGGGGGGAAGGGAGGAAGGGAGGGACAGAGAACAATCTGGGGGTCTCTTTTCTAGAAGAAATGCTGAACAAATCCTAGCATACGAGGTATGGGAGTTGGGTTGCAAAGGATGGGGACAAACTGATGAATGGCAGCTATTAAAAGCTGGGACAAAGAGCGCCAGTCAGGATAAGAAGAAGGACAAGAACAACAAGCTAAGTCAAGCCAAAACCAGACCAAATGGCCCCCAGTCCATACAGAAATGGTAAGGCAGGGCTTATCAAGTCAAATTCACAGTGCATGGTGACACTGAGGAGAAGTCTCAAGGAAATACCAAAAAGGAGAATGAGCAGCAGAAGAAATGAAGTTTGGTCTATCAAATAAGAAGGAGACTGGGCACAAAGCAATGATGATGTGTTAGGTCACATACAGCATCTTTGGGATCCAGCCCCATTGCATATTATTTCAGTGGCCAGAGATACTGAAAAAGCAGCACAGGCAGGGTCTCAGTGCTCAAAGTTCATAATTATTATCCAATACAAAAGAGTGGCAGTCAGGATGTTGTCCATAAATTCAGTGGGTGTGTTGGTAAGTTTTGAGCTGGTTCAGTTCTTGATTTTCAGAGGTGTGCAGCTAGCATGTGGGAGAGTTTAAGATGCCCTAAATGAACTGCAGATGTGGGAAACACTTAGACAAATAAAAAAGCCCATGCTATTAAAAAGTAAATGGATTGTCCACTTGTAATCTTGCATGAGAGGTGTAAAGCCTATGTTAAAAAGCCCTGCAAATGTGAAGGCTTGAAATGCAGTTAATGACATTGGCATAATTTGAATATAAAGTAAAATTGCATCTCAGGGCCAAGATAAAAAGGCACAAAACAAGGAAAGGATGAATTTTTATAATAGGCAATGTATGCAGGAAACTGGGTCACCTTTTATCTCAGCACTTAGCACCAGGAAATGAAGTAGGGGGTAGGAAAAAAAGTTGAAAAAGGCAGAATTTAGAGGAGAGTATTGTCTCATGGACTGTATTCAGCTCTTTATGGATACAGAGTTCTGTGCTATTTACAGAGCATAACACAAGAGACTGTGGGGGATACTGTTTTGTTAGTCAGCTTCTGAAAGAAAAAATGGGCATGCAATTACTCACCCAGAGTGGCAGAATCCTCAGAAGTCCTCAGCTTGAGTATACATTTCACAGCCTCTCTAATTTTTAACCTATCACGGTAAGCAGGCCTAAGGATCAAGGCTTGAGGAGCTTATTTTCCCCACTTTCTTCACTTCCTCAAAAAATCAAAGTTCTGCAGGCCATCTTCCATTATGAGTTGGACATCGTGCTTCTGGGAAAGAAAAAGCAGCTACTGGCATGACACAGAGGAAACCAAGGAAAGATCTATGCAACTAAAAATAACTCTTACTCCTGCCAACGGAATGTAAAAATGTTAAGGGGTACTGCTTGGTTACACTGGACTGAGCTTGTGAAGACTTGTTGCATTTTCCATGAGGAAGATGGTGATGAAAATATTTCAGCCTTTTGGGCTGACTATAACTTGCATGGCTAAGTATCTGTTTATACTCCTCAGGCCTAAGACTGTTGTTTTCCTACCACTGAAAGACTACCATCAGAAGGAAAGCATTTAGAAACCTTTTATTCAGCGGGATATTCATCATAGGAGAATTGTGGAAAAGGAAGATACCAAAAGCCACCAAGCATTACAAGGTGCTATATCTAAAATACTTAGAAGAGTGATGATCAAATACTTAAGATGACTCCGTGGTTCGTGGTAACATGCCAAGTTATCACTTGAGAGGGTTTTCAAAATCTTTTGAAAGCCTGAAGGTCTATCTATGTAGCACAGTTCAAAGGCAGCTCTGAAGCTAGTCCTTTTTAAACTCCAGTGACACATTGACATAGCAGTTCCTATCTTACCAATTGTCTGGATATGATGCTTCTGCTGTTTCCCATTCTCAGATCAGTCAGTGGTGCCAATTCCCAGTAGTCATGCACTCCCTGTACAGGTATATGGCTACAAATCAGCATAGACAGGAGAACAGGATATTTGCATGATGTGCCTATGCACAAACTATAGTCATGTAAATATGAGTAACACAGATGGCCTGACCTTGCTTTTACCAGCTACTAAGGCCCAGAATTCACTCTCTGGATCTTGTGTATACACATGCATACATGCACAAGCTCACATGAATACCTGTGTGGGGTATTCTCAGCACTGCCATTTCCTCCTGCAAGGCCCCATACCTGTTCTGCAATGCCACTGAGGGTGGTGAAGTTCTTGAGGTAACACTCCTGTCCCATTTGTGGCATTGGCCTGGGACCTGTTCCCATTGTCTCTGCTCCTGTGAGTTACCCTGGAATGACTGGGGAGCTTCCTGGGATAACTGGGGATCCTGAAACAGTAAGGACTCCTGGGGTTCACCAGTAAGATTTGCCTCCTGAGTCATTTCAGTGGAGAGCAGGCTCTTAAAACATTCATCTAACTCCATCTTACTCTCCCTGATACTCCTCAATCTGCTCACCTCCTCCCTGAGCTCCATTACTTCATCCTGCAGCATTGCCACCCGGTAGAGCAGATCATCAACCTGATCACATGGGACACAGCCATGAGCACTGCTGTCCCCAGCTGCCACGGAAAGGCTGTGGCATTCCCAGCAGTCTGCGACCTGGGTAGCCACATCCTTCTGTGGAGGCACCCTCTCAGTGCTCACATCCATTTTAGCAGGTGCTGAGAGCCCACTCCTCTTCCTCCAAGTAGCCACCATCACTCCTTGAGTAAATTGCAGCTCCTCAGCACCCTGTCCATGCGAACTGCCCTGACATGTCCCTCTGTGCCTGTCCCCGGTGACACGTGGTGACACGTGGTGACACATCCCTCCCTGCTCACCACCCACCTCAGGGTGGTTCAAATCCCCCGCACCTTGCCTGGCCAGGCCCCCGCCGCACCTGATGGCTGAGCCAGAGAGCTCCCGGGTTTCTTCCCGCGGTTCTGGGCAGCTGTACAGAGTGTCCCGATCTCAGGAACCCCCTGTACAGCATCATCATGTCATGAGCCCTGGGGTTTACCTTGGGTTTTCACTCTCACCACCTCTGCTGGTCGCTGAACCAAGCAGAGACAAGGCCACTACCTGGTTCTCAGGAGCATTTTATGCTCCAGAAAGAGGAAGGAGATAAAGGGGTCGTTACCTGTGTCCCTGCTTTTGGGAGCAGTCAGCCTAACAGATGACCACCAAATGGAGTATCCTATCTGTGGAATGCTTGCAGTAATTGCTAGGAATGACCCAGACTGTATTTGTACTTTTTAAGTAAAGGCACAGCATTTGGAGCATGTGGGCAGTGCACCACGACCACCTTAGCTGTTGACATTATCAGTGTGCCAGCTTCAGTGTATCAGGTGATACAGAGTGTGCTAACTCCAGTGCTAGCTCCAGGAGGAATTCCATGGAGGGTGGAGCAGAGTGGAGATACAGCAGCCACATTTTGTGCAAACAATACCAACTAACTTCACTTCTGATACTCTGGGCCAACAATCTGCCACCCTTTGACAAAATGCTGTCCTCAAGATGAAATTTGCTCATTATAATCTCATTATAAAACAAAAAACCATACCTCTACCCCTAAAGGTACCTGCCTCCAAGGTGCGACCACTACTCACTGACCCTGTGCTCTGAATATTTGGTACCCTATACCTTTAAAATGTGAAGTGATAGAGAACTTGGCACCAATCACAATAAAGATATGCTTGACTAGAGACACTCAATCTCCACCTGTCAGGTAAAATAGTATAAAAATAGCTAATGTGGGAAAGGATGTCAGGGAAGACACCATCATAGGGATACCCCTGATTCCTGGGACCAGTTGATGGGCTGAGCCTCTCTTCCCCCTCACTGGGATGCCTATGGGTTAAGATTCAAACACTTGGCTGGATCAAGTGTCCCCCCAGGAATTATATGACAATCTGTAAGATAGAACTAACTTCCCAGAAGTTACAAATATAAGTTTGTAAATTTTATTTATTTATTTATTTTGTGAACTGCATGCAAGTGAATACAGTGGTGGTTACAACAGTGGTTAGAAATCAGGAAGACTCATATAAGCACTGCTGTCTATTTCTGTAAGACACTAAGCTTATTTCAGCACAGAGTTAGCTTCTAGCCTCTGCTCTGAAGGTTAGGAAATAGCTGACCAAAGTAATATTTAAGGTCCTGGTGGCATTTCAGAATGACCCTAGAGCAAAGGGGGAAATGAGTGGTATTATGCAGAGTGAAATGTCCTTGTCATTTGTATGAGAACAAACTTTCCAGTTCTGCTCAAGCATGCAGGCCTACATACGAAGTACATAGGAACTACACTGCTCTCACCAAAGTCAAAATAATACACTAAGCAAAACCTTCACAGTTCAAATGTAGTCTTTTCAAAACTTCTCTTAATTTTACTAAGGGTGAGTTTGTTTTAATGTAACCTGAGTTAAGAACACTCCATGCAGCAGAACCCGTGGTTTCACTTTCTTTGAGGGGTGGTTAGGATGGGCCAACAGCAGTAGACCACAGTCCTACTGTGCCCTGTGGCAATGCTGTTCACAAGCACAGAAACAAATCAAGAACGTGTTCAACAGTTGTTACAGATTGCGTGGTAAGAGTACATCAGTTGCTGAACAGTAATTGCTGAGCAACACTATCCTACAGCCAAAAAATCTTTAAAACAAACTTTCTCTAAAGAAGCGGTATCTTGCAGTCAAAAGCCTCTTAAAAACCTCTTAATGGCCAACAAATAATATAAATACTAGATACATGTAACAAGATACCAACTTATTTTGAAAATAAGTTTTCTACACAAATGGTAATAGCATCTTTGTTAGGGCACGTGTTCTGCAAAACTGTGCACTTTTGGGTCATAAAATGATAAAGACTATCTAGATATTTCTACACATTAGTTGTCAAGGGACTGTATAAAGCATGTAAGAACCAGAAAACACTGCCCTCGGCTACAATTTTTACATTTTTTTCATTAATTACTAATAACATAAGGAAAAGGATGTTTTCTTTCTGATGTCTGTTGGTTTTGGATGTGGTTTACTGGAGACACCTTTCATCCACTCTTTGCCTTCTCTGTGGAATGTGTCAAAATCTGCTTTTAAAACTCATAAAAGTCCTTTGGAAAAAAAAAACCTAGTGTCAAGGTTCAGCTTTTCAGTCTGGTCAAGGAAAAGCCCCATAGACTTCATCTTTTATACCAACATCTGTACTCTGTTAACCTCATCACTAATAAAAATTAAATTGTTTTGGTCTTTAAAAATCACAAAATCACAGAATTGTCACGGTTGGAAAAGACCTCTGAGATCACCGCATCTAACCATCAGCAGCCCCTCTGAGTAAAATATATACCAGCATCTCTATCACTCTCCAGAGCACGTCCTCAACTGGGCAGCCCTTTCCGAACTGCTCTCTCAGTAAAGAAATTCTTCCTCAAACCTAGTCCGTTGGATCTTAAATCCCACTCTTAAATTTTAAATGTAAACATAACCACGTCAGTCA